>CM035111.1:7298879-7968705 GCA_020205505.1 Panax japonicus | reverse complement strand
TGCGGAAAACAACAATCCATTAGAAGAGTCAAGTAAAGAATGAATTCTACTATCTTCTAAGATTTAAAAGTCCATCATCAATTTTTATCCTGTAACATCAATTAATATACATCTTGAATCAAATATTCATCTTTGCACTAAGCAAAGATATTCATTTGTATCACCGGTTGGTCATGTTCATCTCAACACCTGTTCATCTTTGCACTATGGGCCAAATATATTCACTAGTTAATCATTCATCTTTGCACTACAGGCCAAAGATATTTAGTACTATCTGTTAGGTTTGTAATATTCATGAACGCAATCAAATTGCACAAAAATAAGCGAAAACGTGAAAAATCAGAGTTTAAAATTTTATAAACCATATACCCGGATCATCTTTATACATAATTATTAATTAAACAAAAATATGGAGAACAATAATTATATCCTTGAAGATTCGAGTTTCCTCAGGTACAAGTTCACCTCCAATCTTTTTCGCGTTAACTTGAATCCACCGGGTTTGGTTCCTTCCTTTGATCAACGTTAGCCACCCAAGTGTTTGGCCTCTAGAGGTGATCCACCAAGGAAGAAGAAAATTCAAGAAGATGGTTGGCTAAACCTTTTCTATCTCTATAGAAAAGGGCGTACTCTAACATTGGAATACGTGTTTATGATATCTGATATAAGACTCCTCTTATAAAGATATCAGTAACCCTATTAAAATAAGGTATTATTTTTAATTAAACTCTTTTAATTAAATGGGCTCCCTAATCTTATTAGGGATAATTAATTAAACTCCTTTAACTAATTTTCCCTCCTAATCCTATTAGGAATAAATGAGAGTACTTATATTAAATTAATTCCTAAACTCTTTAGAAATTAAAATAATAATAATGTAATAATATTAATAAGACTCCTCTATTAATTTATATTTAATATTTAAAATATTAAATATAAATATTAAGCTATTTAATTTATTCTATCACCATAGATTAAATTAAATATACTTAACATATTATTACGATTATGCCATTAACTTCTTAAATAATTATTCTTCCTTTTATGGTGTGACCCTTTAGGTTCTCCATATTAAACCGGTTGTGAATAAATCAATTAGAACAATTCTAATCTTATTTAAATAAATAAATTAAACTATAATTTATTTAAATAAATAATATTTATTCTACAATAGGGATAAGCCTCCCTAGCGATCAACGACTTTCCAGATAATATAGATTTCAACATTAATCATAAAAGAACCTTTGAGTAAATAGTTACCGTACAATTCAATCCTTCCACCATACAATGTCCCAATTAAATATAAGACATGGAATTCTGTCAAGTCTTATTTTATTTAATTATATGTATTTCGACTCTTAAATGCACAACTCCAAATAATGCAAATTAGAAACTCCTTTCTAATTTCATTCTGCCTTGGCCAAGGACTACTGGGTTGTCATTTATCGAATCACATTTTCTCTTCTTTTACTAGAAGTGGTAGATTCTTTATTGATCATACATTATCTCCATGTACAACTTATTATACCCAAGCATACCCTTTGATATACCCTAAGGGTCTTAAGGAATAAGTCAAAGTAAACTCATCATACACAAGATACTATGATGATCTCAAGTCCAAGGATCACTTGTACTACTATCACTACAGGAATTCCTATTGACATGCAAGTAAAACTCCATTAGGTATTCCTTAGCGAGTCACGTTCAGTGAACTTATTCTCTAATAAGCACCTACATACTTGCTTTAGTGTCTCCACACAAATGATCATGAGATCAATCCTCATCCAATGAGCAAGCAACGTATGTACCAATCTATCCGGATTCACTAATCCCCAATTTAGTAATCCAACGATTGGGAACTATTTTAGTTTTAAGCTTTCTAAGAATTTAGATCTCATTAGAATGATCATCATCATTCTAAAAGCATTGCTTAAAACTATGGGTTTATCACATATTATAAAACAGCATCATGTAGATAATTAAAAGCCTTTAATAAATTAATACTTTTTATTAATAAATGAATAAGATTTTACAAAGTATATGCTTTATCATCAAACATGATTGGCTTGTGTGCATACTACTTCAATCTCCCACTTGCACTAAGTCAATCGTCATGGTATCTCATACGCTTCTTTTCTAAGTGACGATTATCCTGCTGTTGGATAAACTTTAGTAATGGATATGTAATATTGTTCTTGAGAGTCCACTATCTCTATAGTGATTTCCCATATTTCAATGATTCCTATAATCAAGTGAAAGTGCCCACAACACATGTTTAGATCCAAGATGAGACTTAGGAACTATTCCTAGTTCTGTAATGAACTTTTCATCCAAACAATCAACTTGCAGCTTCATTTAAAGCTATATACTTTTGTCTTTTATCACTAAACCAACAACTCTTTGCTGTTTGAAACCTTTCCAATCATTGCACCACCGTTCAAGGTAACGCCCTTAAAGTGAATTTTCTGTCGTCTTGGTTTGTCTGAAAAACTTGAGTCTGTTAAGCCCTCTAGTTTTAATTTAAACCCACTATGAATATGATCACATCCTTAGTGTCGGTTAAGTACTTTAAGATGTTTTTCACTGACTCATAGTGAACTTCTCCAGAATATGACTGATCAACATCAGGTCTCGTACATTTCATTGCATACATGATAGTTACTCATGTGATTTCCCTTTATGAGTCTATGGGGACTATTAAGAGAGATTCACCTCCAGGGCTCATCAACATGAGACATCGCATAGAGTTTGCCATGCTAAACCACTTTAGCATCAAATGAATATACGTTCTTTGGGTTAAGTTGAGCATCCTCTTAAATCTATCTATGTAGATTTGTATCCCCAATTAAGATACTCTTCCCAAATCATTCATGGAGGAATGTTTAGACAACTTTATCTTTACTGATTGTAGCATTAGTATGTCATTCCTTATCCGTAATATATCAACATATAATACTAGAAATGTCACGACGCTCCCATTGACCCCTTTTGTACACACTAGGTTCATTCTTATTTTTGATAAAATCAAACTCTTTTTGATTGTCTCATCAAAAGAATGTTCCATATTTGAGAAGATTACTTCAATCCATTTCTCTGAGTGTCTACAACTCTTACCTAATCATATGTAACGGATCATCATCTTCTATGATGTGTACCTCATCATCATCATCTATGATGAATCCATACTTCCCCGGTATCTTCGGTACTATTCCAGATTTATGATTTGATTGTGGTACAATAGGTCTATCTACAGGTTCCTCTTATTTGATTTATAATGTTTTGTGGTTCCTGAACTCTTCAAGATCTATTATCCTCCCACTAGCCCCTTCAATGATAAACACCTTTATCTTAGAAGGAAGCATGTTTCGTAATAAACACCTTTTATGAAGTAGGATTATAGAACATATGCCCTAAACTTACTTTAGGATGCCCCATAAATCTACACTTGTCAAATCTTGTCCCAAGCTTATCCTTTGAAACCTTTCCACATAATTTGGATAACCCCTTATCTTAACATACTTAAGATTAGGAATCCTCCATATTCATAACTCTTATAGAGTCTTGGGGCCGGATTTTGAGGTTACCTTTTCATAGATATGCAGCCATTTCTAGGACATGGTCCTAGAGGGATACTGAAATATCGGTAAAATCATCATGGACCGCACCATGTCCAACAAGGTACGATTTTTTCTTTCAGATACATCAATCAATTATTGTGTATCAGGAGGCGTCCATTGTGAGAAAACCATTTGAGATGATCTAGAAACTCATTACACAAGTATTCCTTCCTTGATCCGATCAAAGAATCCTAATACTTTACTAATTTGTTTCACTTCTGAATTCTTTAAACCTTTCAAATAATTTACACTTGTATTTAACAAATACACACATTCAACTCTTTGAATGATCATCTCCTTTTTCTTATACTAGTTTGTTCAATTTGCAAATTAAATTTTTACGCAAGTCAAGTATACAAAATCCACTAAGTAATATTCCAGTTCTATACAAAACATTATTATTATAAATAGAACAACAATTGTTCTTACATATAATACCAAAGATTTTATTGTCCAACAATAAAATGGAAATAATGTTTCTAACAAGAACTAGAATACAATAACAAATTATTGACTTAATAGATTTGCTCGTAGGCATTGCTAAACTATAAGTTTCTATGACTAATGTAGCAACCTTTGCTTCATTTCCCACACATAGGATTACTTATCTTTGTTTAGTTTTCTACTTCTGCTTGGTCCCTTCATAAATCTATATTTATGATAACCAAAGTCGGTATCCAATACCCAAGTAAAACCTTGACTTAAAGAAAAATTTATTTTAAATCATGAACAAAATTATATTTGAAACCGAAACTTCACTAAACTTCTTCTGTTTATCCTCTGCAAGATGCTTCTTGTAGTTTCTTTCAAGTGTCCAGGCTTATTGCAGTGGAAATAAACTCCTTTGCTATCCGTATCAGTTTTGTTCTTATTATCCTTTGTTTTTGTCTTTCTATTTACCTTCTTTGAATCGTTCTTCTTTTCAGAAGATCCTTTGGCCCCTACCAGTAAGACATTGTCCTTTTGGTTGGAAAGTGACTCAACATTTTTCAACATCTTAAGCAAATCAGCGAGGCTGATATCTAGCTTGTTCATATGAAAAATTCACAACAAGGAGTCCGGGAGTGAGTGCAAGATCAAATCTTGGCTCAACTCTCCATCCATGACAAAACCTGTTGTCCTAATTGATCAATCAAATTGATAATGTTAAGGACTTTTATATGTACTGTAGTCTCATCGGTCATTCTAGATCGGAAGAGCCCAATTAATTAAATGAATTTAATTAAATAAATAATGCCTTATTTTAATTAAATAGGGTTACCTGATATATTTATAAAGGAGTCTTATATCAGATATCATAGACACATGATTCCAATGGTTGGAGAGTACGTTCTCCTTTTCTATAGAGATAACAAAACTAGGGTTTAGCCAACCACCCTTCTTCTTGAATATTTCTTCTTCCTTCGTGGATCACCTCTAGAGGCCAAACACTTGGGTGACTAACGTTGATCAAAGGAAGGAACCAAACCCGGTGGATTCAAGTTGAACGCGAAAAAGATTGGAGGTGAACTTGTACCCGAGGAAGCTCGAATCTTCAAGGGTATGATTCTTGTTCTCAATATTTTTGGTTTAATTAATAATTATGCATAAAGGATAATCCGGGTATATGGTTTGTAAAATTTTAAACTCTGATTTTTCACGTTTTCGCTTATTTATGCAATTTGATCGCGCTCATGAATATTACAAACCTAACACTATCATCATTTAGGACTGAGGATGATGAAAAATATCTTAAAAAAAACGAATCCAGTGAGATAAAAGATCAAAGATTAGGGATTCGTACTTTAGTTTATCCAAGTTTAAAAATACCTTATAATAATCAATTGTGGAGCAAAATTCAAAAATGAAGATCAAAACATGGATACAATCAAAGATAGTAACCATAATAGACAACTTGGACAAAGAAAAGAAATTTTTTTTCTTCTATAAATAGTGCCGTATTTGTGAATAGTGTTGTATACGTGAATAATAACCCCGACATGAAAAATGTAGAAATTCTACAATAAAATCTATACCAATATTTCGGTATAATGATATTGAAAGAATAACATCAATTTAAGAAAAATAACATCCCTTACCTCAAAAGAACAATACTTCTGGTTGAAATATTAGGTATAAGGCTGAAGAAAACTTACACTGAATAGCAACTCACAAAGTATCTAAATACTCAAAAAATACGCTCTATAATATAGAGAGAGAAAACTTATGATTCTGGTGTGATTTTTAATTCTAACTAAGCACCCTCTTTATAGGAAAATGTTTAGAACGCCATAACAGACTAACCTGCTACCTGGTGGCTTTACATGCTACTATTCACGCCCACCATTTTTGAAATAAAATTTCAGCACATTTTTTCACTAACCAAAAGTGGAGCCCACCCATATTTTAAATAAAAATATTTATTTCCGAAACTTCAATAATTCATAATAAATAGTCATTTTATTAGAAAAATACGAATTTTATATCAACTCCATAGGAAATCAAATTCTCTACAACTTTGTAGAAGAAAGTTTTTCCAAATTACAAACAGAAAATGCCCGAAATCCACATACGGACGATTTTAATACATTCATTAAGACAAAATACTGATAAAATACCTGAATATTAATTCCATCATTTATAACCACAATAAATATATCCATCATTTATATCCACATAAAATAAATATTTTCTTATCATATAAATCAATAATTAATTATTCACAAATAATATTACAGAATCACAATAATGACAACCAGGTCGTTCTCAGGAAAGAGGGGGCTTTCCGATAAGGATTTCTCCTTATTGGCACGTAATTAGTTGACCAAACCCCTTTCCTAGACAGAACTTCCTTAGACATTGCCAATAATGCTATCTAACAATATTATTCAAATAATATGAATTATTGATATGATAATGGAGATAATGTGCAGTGACAATTATTGGAATAACAATAATACTCCCTCCGTTCCTTAATATAAGTCGTTTTAAGGTTATGTACAACCATTAAGGTAATGATTGTATAACATTAACTATAATATCAATTATCTATATTACCCTTGTATTGAAATAAGAGATTGTTATTTATTGGGTAGAAAATATTGGGAGAACCAAAGTTACATTTAATATTAGGGGTAATATTGGAAACTAAGCAATTAATGCTTACTTGAAATTCTAAAACGACTTATATTAAGGAACAAAAATATTTCTCTAAAATGACCTATATTAAGGAACGGAGGGAGTATAAAATATCAACATAACAATTATTGAATCAATAAAATAAAATATTGAACAGTAATTACTGTAATAATTATTGAGTAGTGCCTTCTTACGTAAGAATCAATAATTCAAAAATACGGTGCAATACTGTGTGCTACTGTGCAACCACGCGTATTACTGTATTTTAACCACTGGGTATTCCAACAGTGTTAACGGTAACAACTATGCTATTATTTGTAAAAACTCAAACTTGTCGTTTTCTTCATTCGACCGTTTTCCGTTATGGGGCCCACAAATGACTGCGCCGTCGTACGAATATTCCCCGACAGCAAGAATATTCCACGATCAAATGAATATTCCCCGACAACAATGAATATTTTATAACCACTTAATTATTTTGCAAAATTTTATATTTAACCCATAACCAAAACATTATATCAAATTAACACCTTATTATTCAAAAAAGAATTAGAGAAAATTCGATTTTTTTAATAAAAAGTTGGGGTCTTACAAACATTGTTATAACTTAATTTAGAAACATGACTTTCAATTTATTCTTTTCTTAAAAATAGTAAAACAGAAACATATTATGCAAATTGTAAGGACTTTAAATAATTTCGCTCACTATAGATTAAAAAAAACGATAAAATAGCAACAATGTCCACATATCTAAATGAATGTTGCAAGCTTCATATTATTTATCTTACTTTATTTTTCTGAATTTTTTTTCCTGTGTTACGACCCTCAAAAAATTAATGTTAATCGAACACTAGAACGAGAAGAAAAAAGAGAGGGCTTTGTTGCTCTGACCTAATTGGAACGACGATATGGCCGGATGAGGTTAGGAGATCTGCACTGCAGTTGGGTTTGGTGAGCCGCACAAAATCGACGAGATGGTTTGACGAAATCGACGAGAGTGAATCGAACTAAGGTTTCATGTTGTTTGGCTGATCAGAGTGCGAGGAGGGAGAAGAAATTTGGGTTCCGTTTTGTTTTGCCTGAGTGCGAGGAGAGAAGAAATTGGGGTCCTATGAGTTAGATAGTGAGTGAGCACCTGATCGGGCATATATCGGTCCGGATCTTAAGTTTATCCCTTATTTAACATACCTTGCATACCTCCTTTAGCGATGGACCGAGTGATGATTTGGTCCGTCGCTATATATAGGACCGTCATCTTAGCTTTTAGCGATGGACAACATATAGCGACTGACCGAATCGTCGCCCAGTCCGTCACAAAAAGGGGATATGCAATGTATGTTAAATAAGGGGTAAACTTAAGATCCGGACCGTATATATATATATATATATATATATATATATATATATATATATATATATATATATATATATATATATATATAGGGAACTGATCCGTGGACAACGTTAGCTATTGTCCCTATTTCAACTAACGCTTATCCAGTCGTCCAAAATTTGAGTTAGTGGCTGAGATGAGCTCCCAGCCGCTAGACGGAAGTAGCGGCCAGCAAATTTCTTTTTTGCTGGCCGCTACTCTCTCTAGCGGCCAGTCAAAACGACGTGTTTTGACTGGCCGCTAGAGGGAGTAGTGGCCAGCAAAAAAAAAATTTGGCTTAATTACTGATTATCCTAATTATTCTCGTAAAATAAAATAAAATAATAAATAATTATAAGAATAATTATAAGGATAATCAGTAATTATCTTTATACTTATCCTTATACTTTTTAACAAAATAAGTATGTATAAGAATAATGACTGATTATTATTTTATGATTTTTTTATTATAAATAGGAAATAGTGATTGAGTTTATATATTTGAGTAGGAATATAATATAAATTCAATCACTATTTTCTATTTATAATTAAAAATCATAAGATGATAATCAGTAATAATTCAATCTTTATTTTCTATGTATAAGGATAATTACTGATTATCATCTCATGATTTTTAATTATAAATAGAAAATAGTGATTGAATTTATATTATATTCCTACTCAAATATATAAACTCAATCACTATTTCCTATTTATAATTAAAAATCATAAAACAATAATCAGTAATTATTTTTATACATACTTATTTTGTTAATAAGTATAAGGATAAGTATAAAGATAATTACTGATTATCCTTATAATTATTTATTATTTTATTTTATTTTAAGAGAATAATTAGGATAATCAGTAATTAAGCCAAATTTCTTTTTTACTGGAAGCTACTCCCTCTAGCGGCCAGTCAAAATACGTCGTTTTTGACTGGCCGCTAGAGGGAGTAGCGGCCAGCAAAAAAGAAATTTGATGGCCGCTACTCCCTCTAGCGGCTGGGCGCTCATCTCAGCCACTAACTCCAATTTTGGACGGCTGGATGAGCGTTAGTTGAACTAGGGACAATAGCTAACGTTGTCCACGGATCAGTTCCCCCCCCCACACACATATATATACGGACCGAACATATAGCGACGGACCGAATCGTCGTCCGATCCGTTGCTAAAGGGGGTGGAGCAAGGTGAGCTAGATAAAGGGACGTGAGCTTAAGATCCGAACCGTGTATATATATATATATATATATATATATATATATATATATATATATATATATATATATAAAATGGATCAGGTCCGGACCTCCCGGACGGGAGAAAATCCGGACCCAATTTTTTTTTTTTTGTAGAACAACTAAAAAAAAAAAAATTATGGAACTGAAATTTTTCAATGATACAGTGTTTTGGGTGTGTTTTTAATACCTACACCAACCAATGTATGTACAGTCTGCCCAGACTGTACAGACATGTTTTGTTATAGGCATCCAAATCACACCCAAAACACTGTATAATGTAAAAATTTTAATTCCATAATTTTTTTTTAGTTGTTTCAAAAAAAAAAAAGCAAAAAAAAAAAAGGTTCGGATTTTAACAAAATCCGGGAGTCCGGACTTGATCCGGACTCTCTCTCTCTCTATCTCTCTCTCTATATATATATATATGAGACCGCATCCATGGCAACCGGTTGCTGGGAACAACCAAAAAAGTCATGGCACAACAATTTGTAGCATCTGTGACAATTAAAAAGGTACATGTCCCATTTTAATTGTTCTAGCCGCTACAAGCTGTATCAGCTTGTCACTATTCATATTAGTTTGTAATATTATTAATACTATTATATTAATATTTTGTAATATTAGTATTTATAATATTTATAATATTAATTAAAAAATAATAATATTTTGTAATATTATTAATACTATTATATTAATATTTTGAAATATTAGTATTAATAATATTTATATTTATAATATTAATATTAATAACAAAATTTTGTAATATTATTAATACTTGTATTAATATTTTGTAATATTAGTATTAATAATATTAATATTGATAACAGTAACAACTAATATGAATATGAATATGAATATTAATATTACTATTATTCTTATTAATATAAATATTAATAATATTAATATTATAAAAAAAACAAGCCGCTACATCTTGTAGCAGTTTGGTTTTTTTTTTGAAAGGTTTCTGTGCAACTTTATTCATCCCATATAAGTAGAAATATAATAGAAATTAGGCTCTATTAAAATTTTAAAAGAAGAATTTATTTAAAATAGTGAAAAAAATTAAGTGGACATTAGATGATGATGATGGTTTTAATGTTATTAAGATTATTTTTGGTTATATAGTGTTGCCTTAATACTAAAAGTAGAATAACTGTCCAACCAAATGCTACAAAACCGTGAACTCCAGTGAGACAGTGAAACATTTATCATTTATGCCCAACAATTATAACCATTACCACAGCCCTTATCAATCCACGGCGAAATCAGTTAGTTTGATTAAGACATCAGGAAATAGTTATCCACGGAAAGTAAAGCATATTGCTTCAAACGGTTAAAACACTTCTGTGTTTATAAACTTAAAAAAATTTTAAGGAAAAAAAAACTAAGACAGACTACAAAGGACATGCTCCAAACACTAACCAACTTTAGATCAACTAGTCACAAATATTTATTTGGATGAAACATTATTCAGTTCACAATGTTTAAACATCACTACATGTTTGAACATGAATGTTACTGCACATCGATGTTCTAAAACTCAAATCACATAGACTATAAAATATTTCTCAAGAGATTATTCCACAAAAAACAGATCTTCTTGAGTTCAGTTAACAACTAAGCATTCACTTCCACTTGTTCAGGTATCAATGAACCGATACCTTTGTTCATAATTTAGTGACTGTGTATATATGTGTAATACTAATCAAGTGATAATTAAAGCTAAATAACGATCAAATTAAACAAAAATTAAATGTGCCACGATTGTTGCAGAAGAACAGAGGAACAATTGTGGTGAAAAAACCCATTAAAAATTCATCACATCGCAACATCACTTTTAAAGGGGTCACATAAACCCTAGAAATCATCCTACGTCAAACCCTTTATCGAATCGAGGTGTGAATCAAGGAGGTCTAAAATAGAAGTCGCAACCGAACTGATGAGCAGCCGTGTTTTTGTATTGGTTTGAAGTCGCGATGGTAATCTCAGCGGCGGTGGCGGCAGTGGTAGGGATTTTTATACACGGAAGAGGATTTGGGAGTAGAAGCTCTTATGCGACTGGGGAGGAGATGATGCACGATTGAGGAGGAGAAGGGAGAGAAGCCCTTATGCAACTAGGGGAGGGGAGATGATGCGCGATTGCAGAGGAGAAGGGAGAGAAGCCGTGGTTTATTTTTTTTAACTCCAAAACGACGGCGTTTTTAGTTGACTGTGTAAAAAAAAATTACACGGCTATGCATACCCATTTTTCCCATATATATGGGTCTGGGAGGATTCATCGTTAAAATTGGAACTCTGTCCACTCCCCCAATTAATCATGTTGACCTCTTCTTCTTTGTGTTGGGGAAGAGGGTTGTCTTGCACGTGAGGTTGATCTGGTTTGGTGACCACGATCTCATCGTTGTTTATCAAATCTTGGATCTTGTGTTTTAAGGCCCAACAATCTTGAGTACCATGTCCAAGTGCCTCGGCATGATAAGCACATTTCCGAGCAGCATTAAAACTCCTCCCATTAGGGTTAGCTGGTGGAAGAAGATGTGTAATTTTCTTCTAAGTTGTCAGAAGAGTGAGAATATTCTCGAGCGAATCCCCTAAGGGTGTGAACACTCGAGGGCGTTTGACTTCTCCACCTTTTGGCATTGGAGGGTTTGAAGACTATGTAGACATGTTCTGATTGCCTTTTTGACCTTGTAGTATCAGGGAAACATCTTCCTCTTTATTTTTATGGACCCTCCGGGGGTTGTTTCCATAATTTCCGGATTGGATGTGCTCAGCAACAGCTTTAAGGGAATCTAGGTCTCGAATTTTTTCGGACTTCAATCCCATCTCAGCCATCTCCCCATGTTTAATCATTTTAGAAAATGGTTTACCAATGCCAGCTAAAACTCTTTCATAGAAAGGAGCTTTCTGTATGTCTATAAAGGTCATGACCATTTCTGATTTCGTCATGGAAGTAATAACTTGAGCAGCAAGGCGCCTCCACCTTTGAGCATACTCTCTAAAAGACTCGTTGGACTATTTCTTGACCTTAGTAATCTGGTACTGGTCAGGAGCCATCTGAGACTTGAAGCTGTATTGAGTGAGGAAGGCATGAGCTAGCTCCTCCGAATTATAGATCTTTGAATTGTCTAATCTGGTATACCATGAATGGGCTTCTCCAGTCAGACTCTTTTGGAACAGCTGCATCCTAAGCTTTTCGTCCTGTACATAAGATCCAAGTTCTCCAATGAACACCTTCAAATGTGTGTAAGGATCTCCTAACCCATCATACCTTTCAAAATCAGGAGTTTTAAACTTTTCTGGATAATGAACACCAGGGAATATACAAAGGTCAACATATGAGACACTCCAGTGTGCTCTAATTCATTTGATTGCACGAAGGGTTTCTTCTATTTGAAGGACTTTCTTCCTGATGTCACAGGTCTCTGGATCATGCCTTTTGTTGGTCGTATCCAACTGTATTTCAGGTTCTGTAATGACTTTATCAGGACCTTGGGTTCCTCCTTGTGTAGAGGATTCAACATGTATGTGTATCCTCGTACCCTGAGTAGACTGGTGTAGTTCTTTAAGAAGAACAACCAAATCTGTGATTTGTTTACTTAATCCATCAAATTCTTTGCGCAAAACTGGATTGAGGTCAGTATGGTCTGATGACGACATAATTGACTGTAGGCTTGTGACCTTTCTTGATTTTGATCGGGTAATAGGTCTGATTGTTTTCCTGCAAAAGACTTACGTAGTTTAGTCTTTAGGGAGTGTGTAAATATTTACATGCTATGTATCCGTTCTAAGAATATTATCCTGCAAGGCAGATGTTAGCTATTTGCAATTCAGGATAGCATGTTTTAAAATATGTATATACACATGTTTTTTCATATTTCTCATTACATGGAGATGAATATGGCATGAAATTACAAGTAATTGTTTTTACGAGTAATGAAAAAGCATGAAGAGAGTTTCCTCCGTGTTTGGTTTATCAGAGGCTGACCTATCTTAGGTTACTCTCGCGGCTTTTTGGCATGAAGGTTCCCAAATCATCGCAATTTACTCGACGGGAAGTTAATCCGGTCTTTCAACTGGAGCAAATTTGGGTGGTGCCTTTCCTAAGCCTCGTTGGAATTAGTCTTCCTACGAGTCCAGTAATCAAACACCGACAGGATAGCCTCCTGGTGGAGGAACCACACAACATACATTCAAAAATAATGTGTCTCACCATTTATGAAAATGATGATATGTGCGAAGCACTAATATCACAAGCAGATATAGTGTAAAGCATTTAAGCACTGAAAAATGTATGCATTCGTACACATTCATCATAAATGTAAATGCAACATTCACACACAAGCATATAACATTTTTGAAAAGATTGTAATAGCGGCTTAAGTCCTCTTACTGGTATCCATAACAGAGTCTCCACCTATCGACGTCGGGATTTTTATTTGTCCCTTTTCGTTACTTGTTCTTTGATGTTCTCATGTTAGGTGAGATTTGTTTGAAAAAACAAGTGAAAAAGGTCCGACATATGTAATGTCGACGATGGATTGTTAAGAGTCGCCAGTTGGTTTTGTATATGGTTGTACCAACATAACCGAGAAAAGGTTTGCACATTGACCCAGTGATGTGACACTGCTAAACGGGTCGGTGAAATCAAGATTCATTAGGGTCCGGGGACTTGATTATGCGGAGGGAAGGTGTTAGGCACCCCTCGACATCCGTGTTACCACGGTGACCGCCTCTTTTCAAGAAGCTGTTATATGAATGTGTGTGTGTGTCTGGATCAATGTGCAATTATTTGGAAGTAGTGTGAGGCCTCGTTCACACCTATATACACAGGGTTTGAATTTGTATAAAAAATTCAGTTTTAACAAGATATGGCAGTGATGTTTTATAAAAGAGGTTTTTTCAAACCCTTGTGCTCAATAATAATTGAGACCTTTTACACTCCCATTTTATATTAAGTGTTCGGCTTGATTGTTTTTAATTTTCAAGATGCGAAGCATCTTCAAGAAAATAATATACAAAATAGTGCTGAATTCCTCGTGGGTATGATAACCATCTGAGGAAACCCGAACACCATGAATAAATTTACAAGCTGCTTACAGCTGAAAATGTCCATCACGGGAACCGAATCTAGATCTAGTAAACTGAATCTGTGATCACATGATTCCTAGGCTCACATGATGCCGCAATTGATAAAAAGGCAGTAAGCAGGTATATATATAAAAGTTGTAAATATATATATACAAACATGATCAGCCGCCACGAAGCACCTCCATGGGGGATCAGAAATGTAAATAAAGCTGTAAAAAGAAATCAACTGCAACGAAGTAAACTCCAGGTGGGACGAAAAGTAAATAATGTTGTAAAGACGGTCAACCGCCACGAAGTAAACTTCAGGCGGGACTGAATGTAAATACACACACACACACACACACACACACACACACACACACACACACATATATATATAAAAGCGGTAAACGCACCGGATGCAAAATCTAGGCTCATCAGACAAAGTCCGACAACAGTTAATATATATAAATATATATATTAAAGCAGTAAACGCTCCAGATGTAAAATCCAGGCTCATCGAACAGAGTTCGACACACAGTTCATATATATAAGTATATATATATACGAAAACAAATAAACGCTCCAAACCAAAGTCTAGGCTCAATCGAGGAATAACTCAATAATGTTAGTCCATATAATATATATATATATATATATATATATATATATATATATATATATATGTGTGTGTGTGTGTGTGTGTGTGTGTGTGTGTGTGTGTACAAACTAAAATAAAACCACGGATCGAAGTCCAGGCAAACACACGCAACACGACTCTCAATGTGAAGAAAAGTGTGTGCAAAGATGAAGAGAAAAGCTTTAAAGTGTGAGAGAAGGCTTACAGTGGGCTGCCAAAGAAGAATTCTATATCTTTAAAGGGATGAACACTCAACTCCCGCCAGTACAAAAGTAGCTATATGTGAGCTCACAAGTGTTTAAAATAAGAAAGCACTTAGTATAGAGTGAGTACAAAGCAAATTTGACAGGGCTTCCTCGCCTTTTTCTCTTACAAAATGACCACCCCAAGCCCTCTATTTATAGAGGGGGTAGACACAGCCGCAGTTGTACTTACGGCTGGCCGGGTTGCCCCAGGCTTCGCGGGTCCTATCAACTCGAAGTACGTGCACGCATGCACTATAATGTCCACTCAAACTATAAGAATTGCAACCCGGGCATCCAACTGAGGTATGTAAGACCTATTTTGGACCGCCGTTATCAAGATTTACGCAATGACATGGGATTAGAGGTTATAAGAAGTCAGGAAGATAGAACCATGCCCTCCGGTCTTTAAGCTTCAAATTCTATTTGTTATCCTGCGTAATAGTCACTCTAGATTGGATCTCCTGGGTTCTTGTGGGACATTGATGTGTAGAAATGTATGTATTGAAATGTTGAGACGACGTGATGTGGCATCAAAGTGGCAAGATGACGACTTTGCCCCTTACTGGGGTTATCGCCGGTTTGGGCTGGTAAAGAAGACGTTGCTCAGGGTTATCTCTGAGATTGGACTGCTGCAAGTGTTGAAGGTCCTCAGTGTCATCTCTAAGGTGTGCCTGTCTTCCCGGTGTTATCTTCGGGTCTCGTACTGAGTGCCTCGGTGTGAGTGCCGAGGTTGAAGCTGATTGCATGCATTTGAAACAAGAATTTATGGGGTTATCGCCAGAACTGCATTCCTTGGGGTTATCTCCAAGGTTGGTAGCTGCTACTCCCAGTGTTGGGACTGAGACTGAATACCTCGGGGTTATCTCTAAGATGGATTGGTCTTCTCTGGTGGAATTTCCGGTATTAGAACTGCATGCCTTGGGGTTATCTTTGAGGTTGGACCTGATATTCCCGGTGTATGTTCCGCGGTTGAGGCTGAACTTCCGGTAGTATCCGGACTGGATGTGAGCTTTCTTCCAGGGTTATCTCTGAAAGACGAATCTGCCCTCCTGCAATGTCAGTGACAGAGGTGTGCAGAAAATTTCGAGTGTCTACAAGTATTATTCAAAGATAACATTTTATCCTTTCAGTTAATATGTATTGTTGCTATTACTTGATGGGCACCCAAATGCTCATTCTTGCTTTAAACTTAAATGTTTTCAGCTAAGTATAATCAATCAGAAGGATCATGCTAGAATAAGGGGAAAGGAAAGATGTTCGAATGAGTTTTATGATATTCCGTGTAATAGTTATAGTTTATTAAGACAATGATATTTATTATCTATGATGTAATGAATGTTTAAAGGTCGTATACCTGGGATTTAGACTCTGATATGTAAATTAAGTTTGATATTTAAATTATTTTTATTATTATTAGTATTATTCCGCTCATAGAAATGGTATCGTGAAGCACCGAGTTCGGGTTTCAAGTACCTGAATTTGAGGGCATCACAAAAGCTCAACCCTCGATTTATTGGTCCATTTTAAATCATCGATCAAGTAGGAATTGAGGCCTATAGACTCTCTTTACTGCCAAGTATGTCTCATGTTCATAACGTTTTTCACATATCCATGCTACGTAAATATGTGAAAGACCCGAACCACATTATTGAATTAGAACCAGACGAAATAGCAGAAGATTTAACGTATGAAGATGTACCTATTAAAATCTTGGATAAAAAGGAGCACATTTTACGCTCAAAGGTTATACCTCAAGTCAAAGTTTTATGGAGAAACCACAATATTGAGGAAATGATCTGGGAGTTAGAATCTGAAATGAAAACAAGGTATCCTCACCTCTTTGACATACCAGGTACGTACATCAATTTCAAGGACGAAATTTCATAAGAAGGGGAGATTGTAAGACCCAACTTTTTATGAATAAAGATTTAATTTAAATATTATTTTTGAATAATAAGGTGTTGATTTGATATAATATTTTAGTTATGGGTGAAATGTGCAAATTTTGCAAAGTAAGTAAGTGGTCATAAAATATTCATTTTGTCGAGGAATATTCATTTTGGTCGAGGGATATTCTTTTTGTTGGGAATATCCGTACGACGGCGCAATCATTGGTGGACTACATAGCAGAATAACTGTCGGATATAGAAAGCAAAAGAAATAACTTTTTTATAAAAATAAAGACAAAACTTTTACCGTTAAAACTGTTGAAATACCCAGTGATAACAGTACAATAATACGCGTGGTTGCACAGTGGGACACGATATTGTATAGTATCTCTGATTATTGAATCTTATGTAAGAAGTCACTCAATAATTGATACAGTAAAAACTACACAGTCTTTTATATTATTGGTACAATACTTGAGACGCCCCCAAAATAGGTATACATCACCCATTCTGAGTCACCAAATACATGGTACATAATTCAAATACAAACTTAATTATACAACACGAGCTGAGAGTTTTTACACGAATATTGTCTCATATGCAATATCCAAACTCAAATTCAATCCTCATTACATTTATTATCACATTATTTCCTAAAATAGTGAAGACTACTATGACAACTATCTCGGACCATCACTCCATTCTCCGACTCGTCCTAGCTATATTCTCATTTCCTGAAGAGAATAATGAAAGCAAAGGGTGAGCTCAACAAGCCCAGTAAAGAATATTATGACTAAGATAATGCAGAATAAATTATCGTCAGCCTTCAACAGTGTTAAACTAATAAAATATAATAACCATCAAGTTTAACTGTAGCGGAACAATCAATCCATTAAAAGAGTCAAGTAGAGCATGATATCTACTATCTTCTATGATTTAAGAGTTTATCATCAATTTTATCGCTGAGACTCAACTTAATAAATAATCCACATCACAAAATTATTCATGCACTATGGACCAAGAATATTCATTAGTATCACGTCCACGAATTATCCATGCACTACGGGCCAAGGATAATCGTGTTATCACCAATGGTCATGATCATGCCAACAACAGTCCATCAATGCACTATGGACCAATGATAACTTTTACCACATCATTTGTAACATTACGGGTCATGATTATATCGAATAATCCCTGGTCATAATCATACCGATCAACAGTCCATCTATGCAATACGGTCAAAGATGACCTTCATCATAATATAAGCATGAGGATGATGACAATGATATAAGAATTCAATTAAAAGAAAGCAAATGATAATTTTTTAAAAATTTATAATTTAATTTATCCAGAATTCAATAATATCCAAATTATCAACATGATACTGCTTTGTGGAGTAAAATTCAAGAACAATATTGTATCAAAAATAATTTGGACCGAAAAGAAATCAATTTTTTCCATGAATAGTACTTCGAGAATAGTACCTCGTGAACAGTACTCCGGTATGAAAAAGTTAAAACTTATCAAGAATGCTCAGAATAATATTTCCATGAAAAGATACTGGATGAAGCGCAAATTTCAAGGATATTCTACTAATTTCAAGGAGTATAGAAGCTATACTTTAACAAAATTGGTGTAGAATTCAGAATCTGAAACGAAATAATATTACTTACATACTATAGAGTATGGAAGAAAATATTATTCCTTACGAATATTGAACAAAAATAATATCCCTTACCTTAAAAAGGAGAGTATTATAATTGGTATAGCGGGGATATTTTTAAAGAAAACTTATACTTTTTTCTACGCTGAAAGCTTCCTTAAACTCTAAAGAAATACGCTCAAGATTATAGAAGAACTTTCTGATTTTGGTGTGATTTTCAATTCTAAATTGAACCTCCTATTTATAGGAGAATGAAAGGATACTATTTGGAAAATAAAATCACGGACTGCACAGTGGAATTTTTCGACGAATTCACGGGAGAAGAAATTTTTTTTTTCTAATTTTACTATGCAAACACTATGCATAATAAAATATAATATATTCTATTTTTCATAAAAAAAACAAAACTTATTATAATATATATATATATATATATATATATATATATATATATATATATATATATATATATATATACATAACAATAATATGTTACTCCCTCCCGTGAAGAATTGCTCCCCCACCCCCAAAATGTCATAATCACGTGGGCCCCACCATATTATATATATATATATATATATATATATATATATATATATATATATATATATATATATTGAATAACTTTTTACCAATTATTTTGAAAAATGGGTAAATGGGGGTCCAAATAATACGCCAAAATTTACAACAAATACTTTATAAAATCCCCTCAATATTTTTAGCAACATTTATTCATTATTATTATAACTCGCAATATTAACAACCAGATCGTTCCTAGGAAAGATGGGGCTTTTCGATAAGGATTTCTCCTTATTGGCGCACAATTAGGTGACCAAACCCTTTTCTTCGACAAAACATTCTAGACATTATTAATTATGCATATAATAATATGAATATCGTGTCATCTCAATTATTGATTTAATAATATAAAATATTAACAATAATTGAATCAAATAACGTGAGATATTATGCAGCAATTACTATAGAAATAATTGAATATAACTGAGTGACTTCTCACGTAAGCATCAATAATCAATATTGTGTGCTACTATGCAACCACGCGTATTATTGTACTTTTATTGTGACACCCCCAAATCTGGGTACTTCATTCCCACAAGACTTGGTGTTCACTTTCCATTCATTCATATTTAACTACCCAATTGTATTAAAATTTAAATCATAAATCCTCCCATTAAAAGGGTTACATCATTAAACCAATACGTTTCCCAGGTTATCTAACCTTTAACATACATCAAGTGCAGAAAATAAATTAATTACATCACATCATTAAAAATAAAGTTTATCATCATAACTTTAAATAAAAGAACAGTACTTCAACACTTGTTCATTTTCCCTTTTCCTTTGCTAATGGTAGGTTCATCAACCTTCTCAACCTTAGCTGCAATAATTATATATATGCAAGAGTGAGCAAAATAAATGCCCACTTGAAACAATAATGAATAACAATAGTATAATAATTGCCAATGAATAAGCTCATCAGAGCTGAATAATACTCTGTCAATGATAACCAAAAAACTGAAATCAAAATATGAAATATATCTGAGGGTTATAATACCACGAACTATGTCCAAGGTTACTGTGACGAACGAGATTTTTGTAAATTTATTTTTTAATATTTATTGAATTAAATAAATATTTTTTGATGATTTAATTATTGAATTAAATAATTAATTGATGCAATTGTGGTAGATTAATTTAATTATTAGTTAATTAATTATTGAATTAAATAATTAATTAATTATATTAAATGATGTAGTTATGTTTAAGACTTGAGTTAATGATGTTGTTTAAGACTTATTTGTTTATGATTCCGCACAGATGTTTAAGGTTAGTTTAACCTGAGATTGTATTATTATTATTCAGATGTTGTAACCCTTAAGGGGAAGATTTTTTATTCTATCTATTGCATGGCTTGCATTTATTATGGGTAGATAGATAAATGATATTTGTACAGTGAACACCAAATCCCGTGGAATTGAAGTACCCGGATTTGGGGTTGTCACAGTTATAAGTAATCTTTCAACTCTAACCTAAACAGTCACAACTGTAGGGACTCCCCGTGCTTAGGGTGATCAGCCCTTCGTATCATGTATTGTGCACAAACATCTAAACGCATCGTGTACCCCTATAATAGGGTTGTTCTTCTCAGTTTTAGAGTACAAGTCTGCACCAAAGAAAGTTTACTTTGGATAAGCTTCAAGGGTAATTTAGAGTTTAACGATCATCAACTAAAGGATTAGTTGAATCAACAAAGTTTGATAACACTACGGTTGATCAATAACAACATAATATAGAAAAATTAGGAATCATAGGTGAACCAACTACATATCAAAGTCAAGCTTAGAAATAACTAGAAAGCATGAGCATTGTGCAGTACAATAAACCTTGCTTGAACAATATTAAGCTAAGGCCATAATCTTGTTAAATAAAAGAATTAAGTTATTGAACATGTATTAATGAATAATAAGTTGAGAACGAAACTTGCTCAAAATAACAATAATGGTTAGAGCTATGTAAAGTAAATGAGACAGGATAACTTAATTAGAGATTTGAGTTCAAGAACTTGCATTCGTTATAAAAAGAATGTAACTAAGAAAACTTGCTTAACTATAAACAAGTTAAGATAAATCAAGCAACAATTAGAGTTCAAAGCTTGCTTGAATAACAATTAAGGTTAGAGCTTGCTCAGATAAAGTTTAGGAATAAAGAACTCGCTCAAATAAAGTAAGGGTAAGGTGTTTGCTCAAATAAAGTTTAAGGGTAAAGAACTTATCTCGTGCGTAAACTATAAATTACAACTCACGTTCACCTACACAAATTATTAGAATCGTAACATCTATTAGATATACTAACATCCACTTTCCAAAATAGAACTCACTTTAAGTTAAACTTGTTAGTTTAGTACAAGTTTCCATTCACACCATATGCACTTCAGAAGTCATAAGTATTAGATTTGAAACACTTATTTACTGATTCATGTGTTCAATAAATCACAACATAATATTTTCATAACTTACTAATTTTACAACTTTAGAATTACCAACTACATGATATAAATCTATTTTTGTCTCTTAATTACATGTTCATCACATTAATGTTTCATTATACTATGTTCCAATGGGTTTCTAAGGTCAGCGTAACCAGCAGGCATTACTGCCTCTGGTCTGGGTATGGCGCAGCTGTGCCATATTTTAGCCAGGGACCGACGCAGCTGCGCCGTTTCGTGCCTTGACACCAGCGCAGTTGCGCTGGTGCACAGACAGAAACTACGCAGTCTATTTAAAACACTCTGTTTAGCCCAACTATCACGAAATTCATCCACAAAACAGTAATTTAAACATACCCAGTTGATATAGAACTCATATAGACATTGTTCCTCACATATATACCAACTTAGAATAATTAAACAACAACTACAACCAATTTAAATTCTTTAAATTCCATGTTTTATACAAAAACTATATTTTTGACATCTTTGACAAAAATTGATACCGAGGTCTCTATACTACACCAATTTAGCTCATTCAAATTGCGTTCTCTTTGTTTCCTACTGAATTAACGTATTCAAGGCTCAATTTATAGATTAGTTCACAAAATAACTACCAAATTTTCAACTTTCACAAACCATACATATACACATAGTCACTGTAAACTATTTTCTTTCTTTGGAACGTAATTAGCACACTAATTCCTTGTCTAGATGTTAATTCTATATCACAAATACACACAAACTCAATAATTCAGTTTGTATAACAACAATTCATCAAACATGCGATTACAGACAATTTTGAAACTTATGAACATAACTCTACATAAATGTAAACTAGAGTTTTAGAGATTATACCTTCACTTGCTTGGAGATAATCTTTGATAAAACACAAAAATTATTTGTAATCACAAAAGTCTTTCTCTCCTTTCTCAAGCTCTCTCAAACTTCTCTGTAAACTCTCTTTTTCTTAGGCATAGGTCAATTCTTTTCACGTAACATAAAATAAAACCAACGCACAACACCCAAACTTCTAAAAAATGACACTTTATTAAATATAATAATGATATATCAGTTACAAAATTTAATATATTTTATTTATATTTTTGTTTTTTATTATTATTTTTAATTCAAATTCAAAATTCAAAAGACATAAGGCTTTGTTTGGCAAAACACTTTTAAAATAAAGACTTTATATTTTTAAGCCTTGTTTGATAAATCCATTTAAAACTACTTTAATTTATTTTAGTAAATAATTTATACTATAGCTTATAGTCCCACATTATTTATTTGGATTTCCATATCCAATCTTAATTAAATAAACTAATTACAACATATTAAATAAATTTTCCACTTAACCAATTACCATAAAATTATAATCTCATTATATTTTATTTAATAAATTAACATATCACTTTAATTATTAAATTAAAATAGCAATATAACAATTCATGTAATCTTTAATAACTCTCTAACTATTAAATTAAATTAGAGTATTATCTAATAAATTTAATTCACAAATATCTACTAACAACAAGCACATAAATAAAATATTTATTTAATTTAATAAATATTTTAAATTATAATTAAAATTCTAGATTGTTACATCATTCTCTCCTTACAAGGATTCTGTTCCTAGAATCACAACTCAAATAATTCATTCGTCACATTCTTCCCTCCTTACAAAGATTATGTCCCCAGGATCGAAGACATAGATTAAAAAAATAACTCAGGGTAGTTCTTCATCATTTTATCTTCGAGTTCCCACGTAGCCTCTTCGACATTGTGGTTCCTCCATATCACCTTCACCGAAGGTATCACCTTATTCCTGAGCACTTGTTCTTTTCTGTCAACTATCTGGATAGGAACCTCCTCATAGGATAAATCTTTATTGAACTGTAACGGTTCATACTCGATCACATGTTTGTAATCGGGATTATAAGGTCGCAACACCAACACATGAAAAACGTTGTAGACATGTTTGAACTCTGGAGGTAAAGCTACCTCGTAAGCTACTTCTCCCACTCTTCACAATACTTCGAAGGGTCCAATAAACCTTGGGATTGGCTTTCCTTTCTTGCCAAAACGAATCTTCCCCTTCCAAGGAGAAACTTTCAGGAAAACAAAATTTTTTACGTCAAATTTGCGATCTTGTCCATGTTGATCAACATACTTCTTCTGTCTATCTTGAGCAGCTACCAGTCTTACTTTGATGAGTTTGATAATTTCAGCGGTCTGTTGTACCAGTTTCGGTCCTAACAGTTGACGTTCACAAACTTTATCCCAATATAATGGAGTTCTGCATTTCATATAGTATAATGCCTCGTATGGTGGCATGCAAATGCTTGCATGGTAACTGTTGTTGTAGGCGAATTCTGCCAATGGTAAATGATCGTCCCAGTTCCCTTTGAAATCTATGATGCATGCTCTAAGCATATCTTCTAACGTCTGGATTGTTCGTTCGCTTTGACCATCAATTTGCGGATGGTATGCCGTACTTATTTTTAATTGTGTTCCCATGCATTCTTGTAGTCTCTTCCAGAAGTTTGATGTGAATCTTGAATCTCTGTCTGATACAATTGACACTGGAACTCCATGTCTCGAAACGATCTCCTTAACGTACAATTTTTCCAGCTGATCAAGATTAAATCTAATCTTCATTGGCAAAAAGTGTGCTAATTTCGTTAATCTATACACTATCACCCAAATCACATCGTATCCTTTATGAGTCGTTGGAAGACCTACCACAAAATCTATTGTGATATGCTCCCACTTCCATTCTGGTATTTCCAACGGTTGAAGTAATCCACTTGGTCTCTGATGCTCGACCTTTACTCTCTGACATGTCAAGCATTTCACAACACATTTTGCAACATCTCTTTTTATATTTGGCCACCAAATATGTCGCTGCAAATCTTGATACATTTTCGTACTTCCCGGATGGATCGAATATCTTGAGTTATGAGCTTCTGTCAAGATTTCTTCTTTAATATCCGGTACTGCTGGAACCCAAATTCGTCCCTCGAATCTTAGCAATCCTTCGGTATCAACCTTGTACTTCATCTCACTACCCTCGACCATACTTTCCTTAATTTTTCTACATTCTTCATCTAGTAGTTGAGCATTCTTTACCTTGTCCACCAAAGTTGGACTAGCTTCTATTTGGAATAGTCGTTCATCGGATTCTTTTGGAAATTTTATTTCCAATTCTAGCCTTGTCATTGCTGAAATGAGCTCATCCTGGTTGGTTAACAACATCAACTTCTCACGACCCTTTCTACTCAAGGCATCTACAACCACATTTGCTTTGCCCGGATGATAAAAGATCTCACAATCATAATCTTTTATTAATTCCATCCATATCCTTTGACGCATGTTCAGGTTCTTCTATGTGAAAATATACTTTAGATTCTTATGGTATGTGTATATCTCACATTTCTCTCCATAGAGATAGTGTCTCCATATCTTCAGAGAAAATACCACCGCATCCAACTCTAAATCATGAGTCAGATACCATTTCTCGTAGTCCTTCAATTGCCTTGATGCATACGCAATGACTTTGTCGTTCTGCATAAGGACACAACCCAATCCTTTATGTGAGGCATCACTATACACCACAAAGTTTCCTGTAATATCTGGTAATGACAACACAGGTGTCACACTGAGCCTCTTCTTTAATTCTTTAAAACTCTCTTCGCACTTTACTGTCCAAACAAATTTTACAACTTTTCTCATCAAATTTGTTAACGGAGTGGCCATCTTGGAAAAGTCCTGAATAAACCATCTGTAATAACCTGTAAGTCCAAAGAAACTTCTTACTTCTGATGGAGTTCTTGGTTGTTTCCAATTTATCACAACTTCGACTTTTGATGGATCCACTGAAATCCCATCTTTATCAAATACATGTCCAAGAAATTGTACACGTTCTAGCCAAAATTCACATTTATAGAATTTTGCGTACAAATTTTCTTTTTCTTAGCGTCTCCAACGTCAAACGTAAATGTTCCATGTGTTCCTATTGAGATTTGGAGTACATCAAAATATCATCGATAAATACCACCACAAACTTGTCTAAAAATTGTTTAAACACCCTATTCATCAAATTTATGAATGCAGTAGGGGCGTTGGTCAAACCAAAAGACATTACCAAAAACTCGTAATGTCCATACTGAGTTCTGAATATCGTCTTTGGTACATCCTCCTTCCTTACTTTTAATTTATGATACCCACTTCTCAAATTTTTTTTCGAGAAGTATCTAGCACCCTTCAATTGATCAAACAAGTCATCTATCCTGGCAACATATATTTATTCTTAATAGTGACTTTGTTTAATTCCCTATAATCAATGCAAAGGCGCATTGACCCATCCTTCTTCTTCACGAATAACATCGGTACTCCCCACGGTGATACGCTCGGTTGAATATACTTCTTATCTAATAGCTCTTACAGTGGTACTATAAGTTCCTCCATCTCTACCGAAGCCATTCTGTACGGGGCCTTCGATATTGGAGCAGTTCCTGGCGCTAAGTCGATCACGAACTCAATCTCTCTGTCAGGCGGAAGTCCTGGCAAATCTTCCAAAAATACATCCACAAAATCCCTAACCACTGGTATCTCCTCCAGTTTCACACCCTTCTTCTTTTGAGTATCGACTATGTAAGTTAGGTACCCTACACAGCCCTGACTCAACAACTTCTTGGCCTGCATAATCGTCAGACATCTCTCTTATCTAGGTGATTTGCTACCATAGAAAACTATCTTTGACGGAGTCATAAGGTTTACACTTTTCTTTTGGCAATCAATTATTTCTCCATAATTGAATAGCCAATCCATTCCCAATATAACATCAAACTCTCCAAGTTTTATCGGGATTAAATCTACTATCATAATATTCCTATTAAGATTCACCCTATAATTCTTGTATACGAATTTAACAGGAATTATCTCCCTATTGGCAATTTCTATGTGTAAGGGGAAATTCAATTCTTCACTAGGTAATTCTAACCTCTTAGCAAATTCATCAGATATAAACGAGCAAGTAGCACCTGAATCAAATAATACATATGCATTTATATCATTGATTGAGATAATACATGACACGACATCTTTTGATTGCACCGCGTCTTGCACTGTCATATTGAAGGTTCTGGCTGTGGGTTTATTTGATGATGTTGGTCTTGCAATAGTTAGTGTACCTCCACTGCTACCTCTCTTGCTTCCTGTTGTCTCACTAGCTTTCCTCTTAGGGCACTCGCGAGCAAAATAATCCTTTGACCTGCATGTGTAGCAAGCATTCTTCTTTGGTTGATGGCAATTTGGGCCAATGTGACCCTCCTGGCCACAGTTAAAGCATAATCATTTTCCCCTTAAGCACATACCAGTGTGATACCTTTCGCATGTAGCACATGCTTCAAATTTCTTTTTTTGATGGCCACTCTGTTGGCTTCCAGCACCCACACTCGCATTCCACTTTCTCTTCAGGTTATTACTACCATATCCACCACTACCACCACCATTCTTAACTTCACTCTCACTCTTATTCTTTCTTTGTTCTTGATTATACTTTGTTACAACCTCACCTCCACCTTCAGCGATAATTGCCTTTTCCAGCACCGCTGTAAATGTCTTCAGCTAAAACATGGAGACCCTGTTGTACAACTAGGGTTTCAGTCCCCGTTCAAACCACTTTGCCTTGGGTTCATCTGTTTTAACTTAATATGGCGCAAACCTTGCCAACTCGTTAAATTTTGCGACATACTCTGATACCGTCATTGAGCCCTGCTTCAGCTCTAAAAATTTTTCCTCCATCTGACTCTTCGAACTTTCTAGAAAATAAGTCTCGAAGAATATTTTCTTGAACCTATCCCAAGTCATCACTCCCTGACCTCCTCGAGTTTTAATGGTTTACCACCAATAGCTAGCATCTGCTTTCAACATAAAAGTTGCAAAAGCAGTCTTCTGATTCTCACCTACTCTAGCAACATTAAAAACTTTCTCTATCTCCATGACCCAGGTCTGTGCCTCAACCGGATTCATGGACCCACAAAATTCTGGTGGCCCAACAGCCTTGAAGTCCTTAAATGTCGTAGCTTGATTCTGTGGCTGATTCTATAATGCTCCCGTCAGTAACGTCACTAACTGTTGAACTGGGTTTGCCTCAGCATTGTTGTTATTAGTAGATCCCTCAGGGGTCCTTTATCGTGGTTGACGTCTTGGAGACATTTTCTGTTACAATATACTCATTAGATTATTATTCAATCTTCTAGGTATTACGTACTTAACTTGCACATCACAAAAAACCTCACATAACACACAATATCTTGAATAAATAATAACTTTTATTCATTCATAATCTTTTAAAACATAATAATAATAGCATTCCTGCTATCTACATCACTTTCCCGAACTACAAAAGTTCTTGGATAACTCCATCATCATCATATCCCATTGGTTATATAATACCCGGGATTTACTTCTTATTTACTCATTAATCACATAATAATAACATTCCTTATTGACCTACTAAAATTTTGCATAGCCTTACGACATTCCTCTTCCATAACACGGAACATTATTCGACGATCTAACATGTACCATGATAGCGTCTCGAACTGGATCGGACAATACATGATTCGGTCTTGAGCTCGGTTGATCACGGTGTTGAAAACACTATTCATCTCCTCCATCTTGATCTTCTTTACTTGTACCTCTCTCTCTGCTACCCCGGCTCGTTGAGAAGCTTCCTCGTATGCGTCTTCGGCTCTTGCCCTCTTAGTAGATTCTTCTTTCAACTTGTTCTTCAGCTCTGTAATCTCCTCTGTCATTTTTCCGTTCTCTACTTTAATGTGAATCAGCTTCCATTCGACATTACTCAGACGCTCGTCTAGATCCCAGATCTCGTCGTCCTTCTGCGCCATCTAGGTCTGTTGTTCAGCTACTATCTCTTCCAACTCCTCAACTCTATCCTGAAGTTCCACATTGCGATCGTATACTTCTTCGTACATATGGGCATCGATCGAGTTTGGTGAAATATCTTCCTCTTCGTCATCCTCATCCCCATCCGACTGTGGCAGCTCAACGGGGTCGTCCTCATCTGCAACGACCCCAAAATTCATAAAATTTAATTCTCGACGTCGGTCGTTAAAAATACATTCAATCTCTAATTTTACATCATTAAACGATAATACAACCATTAAAATTTGTGGAATAATTAAAATGTTCTATTACAAACTATTCTCGTTTTCAAAACCTTCAACCTTTACATCTAACTATCTCAGAATTATTTTAATACTACAAGAGTTAACATCGCAAAACAATATTACAATTCAACATTAATACATTATTCGGAACCTTAAACAAGGTTCAAATATTAATAACTCAACCAAAGTATATAAATCTTCAAGTATCACATCTGATTCATATCTTTCAAGTAGCACATAACTTTACCTTAAATCTTTAACTTGCAAAAGTGGTTATTTGCAAGGTTGAGCTCGACAATGTAATATCCCGAGTGCTAATGATAACAATCCTTAGAGAATGAAATGAATGGGTTAAAGAATATATAATACTCAAATATAATTGAGTTCAAGTGAATGTTATGAAATAAAAACTTTCAAGAATTGTTGAGAGGAACAGAAAATATAGAACCTATGTTAAGGTAATGCGTTGAAGTTGTTCTACAATAGACTTCTAAAAGAGACGAGATAAAAACTAGGTAAGAGAGATTTCGGTGATTCCGAGGACGAAATCCTAATAAGGAGGGAAAAATGTAATGAATGTGTTTTTATAATTAATTAAAATATTTATTTGAGTTAGATAAATATTTTAGTTAATTTATTTATTGAATAATAAATATTTGATGTTGGTTGTTATGGCTTAATTTAATTAAGCGTTATAATTTGATAGATAATTTTATAATTGATGTGCATTTTATTATTAAAGTTTAATTGATTTTACTAATAAAATAATTTTAAATTATTTAAGTGTGACATTAGAAATATGTTATATGTCATAGTAAAGTAATAATAGTATATAAGGAATAGCCTAACCATTGGATTGCTTAACTAATGATGGAAAAGTGAGGTTATGCTACTAAGATGGCTTAATGCGATATTGGTCATGCATGTAAGAGTTTTGTAACATAAGCCTTATGTTATTAATGGGGGGGTAACTATTATATTAATTATTAACATAACTATTACCCAAATGAGGAGTTACACAAGAAGAAATCCTAGAGTTTTTTTATAGCAAGAGTCTTGGTGGAAGAGAGAAATAGAGAAATTGAGAGAGATAGAGAGAAATAGAGGAATTGAGATGAGCTAGAAGAAGAAGAAGAAAAAGCTAGAAGAAGGTAACTTCTAAACTCTTGTTTAATCTTTGATTTTTTGGGTAGATTTATGTTCTAGGGTAGTAGATCATGCTTAATCTTGTTTGTATTGGTTTAATCTTGGATTATAAAGAATCAAACAAGAGGATTCAAGAAAGAACATGAAATGAAAAGATAAAGTAAGGTCTTAGAATAAATTTGACCATGAGATTGAGTATTGATTTTATTTATTATCAATTTCACATACAATGTAGGTTGTGCAAGGACGCAAAGTATTAGCGTGTTGGTAAAATGCCTGTAAAGGCAAGTCTTTCAGTTCCTTTTTGCTATGTGAACTTGATGATGAACTGCTTTAAAATTTTAGTGTATGATGTATTATATATGTCAAAAGTATGAAATATGAAAGTCAATCTATGACTATGATGATTGAGCTATGAATGTTGATTGAGTAAGGAACTCAATCTTTATAGTTGTTATGTGAACTACAACATGTATGCTATGTTTGTTTTATGATTATTCTTGTATGTTGAGCATGTTACTATGTGCTACGTGATGAATGAAAACTGTTAGATTTTGTTGGGCTGTCGAGCTCAACCTTGCAAATAACCACTTTTGCAGGTTAAAGATTTAAGGTAAAGTTATGTGCAACTTGAAAGATATGAATCAGATGTGATACTTGAAGATTTATATACTTTAGTTGAGTTATCAATATTTGAACCATGTTTAAGGTTCCGAATAATGTATTAATGTTGAATTGTAATATCATTTTGCGATGTAAACTCTTGTAGGATTAAAATGATTCTGAGATAGTTAGATGTAAAGGTTGAAGGTTTTGGGAACGAGAATAGTTTGTAATAGAAAATTTTAATTATTCCATAAATTTCAATGGTTGTATTATCGTTAAATGATGTAAAATTAGAGGTTGAATGTATTGTTAACCACCGAAGTCGAGAATTAAATTGTATGAATTTTGGGGTCGTTACATCATCCATCTCTACCTCATCGTCCTCATCAGGTAAACCCTCCTGCTCAACCACTGTGACCAGCGGAGATGACTCCTTTGGCAGTAGTTGCTCCCAGACCACCTGAATATCTCAGGGCTCCTCTTCTCTAGGCATCTGGGGTCCTTCCTCCCTAACCTAACTGGATTCTCCTACATTAGCCATCCTAACAACAAAATTTTAATTTTTAATTACTAATCATCACTACTCGACACTCACGAGCACATATGTTGCAACCACATAAGCACATAAAATGTTTTATTACTTCTTTCCTAAAACTCAATAAGAGTTCATCACCACTATCTTTCCAATCTTCTATAAGGTTACTTCCTAAGGCTTTTTCCCCTACCTAAAGTTCATAACCTAAAGCTTTGATACCAACCTGTGACACCCCCAAATTAGGGTACTTCATTCCCACAAGACTTGATGTTCATTTTCCATTCATTCATATTTAACTACCCAATTATATTAAAATTTAAACCATAAATCCTTCCATTAAAAGGGTTACATCATTAAACCAATACGTCTCCCAGGTTATCTAACCTTTAACATACATCAAGTGCAGAAAATAAAGTAATTACATAACATCATTAAAAATAAAGTTAATCATCATAACATTAAATAAAAGAACAGTTCTTCAACATTTGTTCATTTTCCCTTTTCCTTCGCTAGTGGTAGGTTCATCAACCTTCTCAACCTTAGCTGCAATAATTATATATATGCAAGAGTGAGCAAAACAAATGCCCACTTGAAACAACAATGAATAACAATAGTATAATAATTGCCAATGAATAAGCTCATCAGAACTGAATAATACTCTGTCAATGATAACCAAAAACTGAAATCAAAATATGAAATATATCTGAGGGTCATAAGACCACGAACTATGTCCTAGGTTACAAGTAATCTTTCACATTTAACCTAAACAATCACAACTGTAGGGACTCCCCGTACTTAGGGTGATCAGCCCTTCGTACCATGTATTGTGCACAAATATCTAAACGCATCGCGTACCCCTATAATATGGTTGTTCTTTTCAGCTTTAGAGTACAAGTCCGCACCAAAGAAAGTTTGGTTTGGATAAGCTTCAAGGGTAATTTAGAGTTTAACGATCATCAACTAAAGGATTAGTTAAATCAACAAAGTTTGATAACACTACGGTGTTGGGTTTCAGCACATAAAATGCAGCGAAAATTAAACAGTTTAAAGTGCAATTTCGAAACCCTAAAACAGGATTCATGCGAAAACCATATTAATTCAGTGGTTAGAAATTTATACTGATTATTGAAGGTGAAATTGATGCGATCGAATCTCCAGCGCAATCCAAATGAATTGCGCCTCTACGATATCCACACGAACTCCCCGCGAATCGTCGTACGATCTGTAGTAAAAGGAATTGCGATACTAGCCACCAAGGATGAGGATTTCTAAACTGTATCTCTCTAGTCTCTCTCTAAGAGCGGCTAGGGTTTTAGGTTATGATTAAGTTCCCTAAAATGCTGATATATCATATATATAGCAGTAAATCAGAATTAATTAAAACCCTAATCTAATTAAAATAAAATTCGAATTTATATATATATATATTATATTGTAATTAAGTCTTACTTAATTAATATACATATATATACAAATCATCCTTTTAATTTAAATTCGTGATTTAAATACTATCAATCATATTGATATATTTAAATCCTTACAATTAAAATTAATTCCCTTTTTTAATAATGTTCTATGTGTGTGACCCTATAGGTTATTATTACGTTGGCAATAATTTTAAAATTATATTACAAAATTATAAACAGTAAGCGACATCTAGTAATGCATCATTACTACCCAAGTAATAATAAGTAACCTTTTCGTGACTAATATTTTAATATAATTTAATCCTTTTAACCTTAATATCCTAGATTAAACTTGAGTCATAGAATGTGTCATACTCTTCATAATTTAATCTGAGTTTTTCTTGATCAATGAGTAGACTATATGAAACAAATCACTATTTGAGCATGACCATGCATTTCATAGTCCTACTCAATCAAGAGGCCTATGGATATCACCCCTAATACATAGGAGGGTTAAATTCCATCTAGATCACTCATATTCCTCACACGATTCATGATGTACCCAATAATCACCTTTATAGTCCACCCTATTAAAGGTGACCTTTGATGATATCAAATAACATAAATTCTCGTGTAGTAATATAGTGATTTCAGGTCGGAGGATCATTACATCATTGTCACTATGAGAATCACTAATGACACTTCGCAAAATGCTCCATATAGAATTCTCATGGTGGGTCTGTCCAGTACATCGTTCTCTAAAACGTACCTATGCATTGACTTAATATCTCATATATTTATGACTAATGAGATTTGGTCATTGGTCAATCCACATACTAGTCTCAATGCATCATTGTTGTCCCATCAACAATGATACTCGACTAGGGACATTTAAGAGCAATGATACTAATTATAATTATATAATCTCATGTTCAAGTCACACACTTGAAACTATATTATTTGTATCACTATTCTAAGGAATTTAATTATGTTAACACTTATATAACGCAGTAAATAAAATCATAATAAAATCATTCATTTATTCAATCAAATATAATATCAAAATGTTATGCAATTATATCAAATAATTGGCCTCCAGGGCATAAACTCTAACATACGGTTGGTCACTAACAACATAATATGGAAAAATTAGGAATCATAGGTGAACCAACTATATATCAAAGTCAGGCTGAGAAATAAACTAGAAAGAATAAGCATTGTGTGGTACAATAAATCTTGCTTGAACAATATTAAGTTAAGGCTATAATCTTGTCAAATAAGAGAATTAAGTTATTGAACATGCATTAATGAATAACAAGCTGAGAACGAAACTTGCTCAAAATAACAATAATGGTTAGAGCTATGTAAAGTAAATGAGACATGATAACTCAATTAGAGATTTGAGTTCAAGAACTTGCATTCGTTATAAAAAGAATAGAACTAAGAAAACTTTCTTAACTATAAACAAGTTAGGATAAATCAAACAACGATTAGAGTTCAAACCTTGCTCGAATAACAATTAAGGTTGGAGCTTGCTCAAATAAAGTCTAGGAATAAAGAACTTGCTCAAATAAAGTTTAAGGGTAAAGAACTTGCCTCGTGTGTAAGCTATAAATTATAACTCACGTTCACCTACACATATTATTAGAATCAAAACATCTATTAGATATACTAACATCCACTTTCCAAAATAGAACTCACTTTCAGTTAAACTTGTTGCTTTTGTACAAGTTTCCATTCACACCATATGCACTTCAGAAGTCATAAGTATTAGATTTGAAACACTTATTTACTAATTCACGTGTTCAATAAATCACAACATAACATTTTCACAACTTACTAATTTTACAACTTTGGAATTACCAACTACATGATACAAATATGTTTTTGTCTCTTAATTACAAGTTCATCACATTAATGTTTCATTATACTAGGTTCCGATGGGTTTCTAAGGACTGCTTAACTAGCAGGCATTACTGCCTCTGGTCTGGGTATGGCACAGCTGCGCCATATTTAAGCCTTGGACCTGTGCAGTTGCGCCGTTTCTGGACTTGACACCAGCGCAACTGCGCTGGTGCACAGACAGAAACTATGCAGTCTGTTTAAAACACTCTGTTTAGCCCAACTATCACGAAATTCATTCACAAAACTGTGACGCCCTCAAAATAGGTATACAACACCCATTCTGAGTCGCCAAATACGTGTTACAGAAAGCAAACTACAACTTCAATAATACAATTATCGTGCAAAATACGACAACACATACTGTGAGTTTAAATAAAAATATTGTCTTCTAGACAATATCCACACTCAAATAAGTCCTCATTACAATTATTCAAATACTATTTTATAAAAATAGTGAGGACTGCTAAAACATCTTTCTAGAACCATCACTCCGTACCCCGACTAGTTCCTGCTATGTTCTCACCTCCTGAGAAAAATTGAACAAAAAGGAAAAGGGTGAGCTCAACTAGCCCAGTAAAGAATATTATGACTAAGAAAAATTGAACAAAAAGGAAAAGGGTGAGCTCAACAGGGAAAAAACTGATAAAATATAATAGACAACAAGTTTTAGATCAACAACTGCAGCGGAAATAACAATCCATTAAAGAGTCAAGTAGAGAATGAGTTCTACTATCTTCTAAGATTTAAAAGTCCATCATCAATATTTTATCCCTATAACAACAATCAATATACATCTTTAATCAAATATTCATCTTTGCACTACAGGCTAAAGATATTCATTTGTATCACCAGTTGGTCATGTTCATCTCAACACCTGTTCATCTTTGCACTACAGGCCAAAGATATTCATCAGTTAATTATTTATCTTTGCACTACAAAGATATTTAGTAATATCATCATTTAGGACTGAGGATGATGAAAAATATTTTAAAAAAAACGAATCCAGTGAGACAGAAAGACAAATAGTAAGGATTCGTATAACAGTTTATCCAAGATTAATAATACTCCATAATAATAAATTTTGAAGCAAAATTCAAGAATAAAGATCAAAACATGGATACAATCAAAGATAGTAACCATAATAGACATCTTGGACAAAAATGGATACAATCAAAGATAGTAACCATAATAGACATAATAGGATGGACTTGGTTTATAGACTCGCTTTAAAGGCAAGTATGTCTCGTGTAAGAACCCAACTTTTTAAATAAAAATGGATTTTCTATAATTATCATTTTTGAATATTATGGAATGAATTTAATATAATGTTATAGTTGTGGGTAATATTTATAAATTTTGCAAAGTATGCAAGTTGTCATATAATATTCGATTGGTCGGGGAATATTCGTTTTAAACAGAAAATATTCGTACGACGACAAAATTATTGGTGGACCCCACAACAGAATTATTGTCGGATTGAGAAAACGACAAAAATATTTTATTGAAAATAACGGCGAAAGTTTTACCGTTGATACTGTTGAACTACTGGGTAGTAAAAGTACAGTAATACGCGTTGTTGCATAGTAGCACACGGTATTGATTATTGATATTTATGTGAGAAGTCGCTTAGTTTGATTCAATTATTGTCGATTAATAATATGAATTATTATAGCGATAATGTCGTTTTGTTTTATTCGTATTATTAGCGTAATAAAACAGAAACATCTTTTTATATAAAACAGAATACTTTATTAAAGTTATTTTATAAATAGAATATATTATATTTTATTATGCATAGTGTTGCATAGTATTTTGCATAGTATTGCATAGTGTTTGCATAGTAAAAATCTTTTTATATAAATAGAATATATTATATTTTATTTAAAAGATTTTTCTTTAAATATGGACCGTCAGATTAAAGTAAATCAATCTGGACCGTTCATGGATTAGTTACTATGCATTCCATTTTCCTATAAATAGAAGCTCATTCCTTCATTATTTTCTTACGAATTCACTGAACTCTAGAGAGAGAAACTATAGAGAGATAGAAGAAAAGCTTTTTGCTACTTAACTTTTCTCTTCCTATATCCAGTTTCTGTTACGGTAAGGGGTGTTATTCTTTCTTATACATGAAGAGAATTATTGTTATTCCATTTCTTATTATTCTGTTGGAATAACCTGTATACGCGGACTACCCTATACTTGGTGACATTCTTCTATTATTCCGTCTCTATTATTCTGTTGGAACATCCTGTCTGTGTGTTTTACACCGGACCTGGTTCCGTCTTTATTATTATTCCGTTGGAACATCCTGTCTGTGTGTTTTACACCGGACCTGGTTCCGTCTTTACTATTCTGTTGGAACATCCTGTCGGTGTGAATTTCACCTGACCTGGTTCCATTATTATTATTATTCTGTTGGAATAACCTGTCTGTGCGGTCTATCGCATGCATGGTGATTTCTTTTGTTATTCCATTCTTTATTATACTCAGTTGGATAAAACTTTGATTTCTATACTCCATGAAATTAGTGGAATATCCTTGATATTTGCGCTTCATCCAGTATCCTTTCATGGAAATATTCTTTTGATCATTCTTGAATTTTACACCACAAAACAGTATCGTGTTGACAATTTGGACGTTAATAATTCCTGGATAAAATAATTCTTGAACTTGTTTTATTGAATTCTTATATCATTGTCATCATCCTCTTATTTATATTTTTGAAAGTCATCTGTGGCCTGTAGAGCATGGATGAATTCTTAGAGAGAAAGAAGAAAGTATTCTGCTACTTCACTACTTATATATTCAGTACTCTTCTTCTTAAGGTAGGAAATATTATTTATTGTACTCGTAAGGGGTGTTATTTTTTTTAATTCATGAAGAGAACTTATGTTATTCCATTCTTTATTATTCTGTTGGAATAACCTGTATACGCGGGCTACCCTATACTTGGTGACATTCTTTTATTATTCCGTCTTTACTATTCTGTTGGAATATCCAGTCTCTGAGTTTTACGCCGGACCTGATTCCGTCTTTATTATTATTCTGTTAGAATATCATGTCTGTGCGTTTTACGCCGGACCTGATTCTGTCCTTATTAGTATTCTGTTGGAATAACCTGTCTATGTGAAGTACCTCATGCATGGTGATTTCTGTTGTTATTCCATTCTTTATTATTCTGTTGGAACATCATGTCGGTGCGAATTTCGCTTGACCTGGTTCCGTTATTTAGTATTCTGTTGGAGTAACCTGTCTATGCGAAGTACTGCATGCATGGTGATTTCTTTTATTATTCCATTTTTTATTATACTCAGTTGGTTAAAGTTTTGACTTCTATATTCCATGAAATTAGTGGAATATCCTTGATAATTGCGCGTCATCCAGTATCTTTTCATGGAAATATTCTTCTTAGCATTCTTGAATTTTACTCTACAAAGCAGTATCATGTTGACAATTTGGACGTTATTGGTTATTGGACAAATTAATTCTTGAACTTGTTTTATTGAATTCTTATATCATTGTCATCATCCTCATATTTATATTTTTTGAAAGTCATCTGTGGCCTGTAGTGCATAGATGGACTTGGTATGATTATGATCAGGGATTATTCGGTGTAATCATGACCGTAATGTTATAAATGATGTGGTAAAAGTCCTCATTGGCCCGTAGTGCATTGATGGACAGTTGTTGGCATGATCATGACCATTAATGAATACACAAATATTCTTGGCCCGTAGTGCATGGATAATTATGGTCGTGATACTAAAGAATATCCTTGGTCGTAGTGCAGGGGTGATTCGATGATGTGGATTATTTATTAAGCTGAGTCCCTGCGATAAAAGTGATGAAAAACCTTTTAAATCATAAAAGATAGTAGATTTTATTCTCTACTTGACTCTTTTAATGGATTGCTTGTTCCGCTGCAGTTAAACTTGATATTTGTTATATTGTATCAGTTTAACACTGTTTAAGGCTAATGATAATTTATTCTGCATTATCTTAGTCATAATATTTCTTACTGGGCTAGTTGAGCTCACCCTTTCTTTCACTGTTCTCTTCAGGAAATGAGAATATAGCTGGAACGAGTCGGGGAACGGAGTGATGGTCCTAGATGGTGCATTAGTAGTCCTCACTATTCTGTGAAATAGTGTGATAATAATTGTAATGAGGACTCCTTTTGAGTTTGTATACTCTCTAGTAGATAATATTTGTATTCAAACTCACAGTTTATGTTTTGTCGTATTGTACACGTCATTTGTATTATTAAGTTGTATTTGAATTCTGTACCATGTATCTGGCGACTCAAGATGGGTGATGTATACCTAATTTTGGGGGCGTCACAAGAGCGGACTAGGAGCTTTAAGTGCTCTGAACCACGTAAAAATGATTGTGTCTTTTACATTCATATCTATAACTGCTATATCTGCCATAACTGCTATAACTGCCTCACTTTCATAACTCCACTGCTTGGTAAAGAAGATTAAAATAAATATTAATTCCGCTAAGTTTTAATCATTATCAAAGAACCAGTTTAAAATGAAAAGATTTTTAAACATCTATTCAACCCCCCTTCCCTTCTAGACAACTATTGTGCCAACTAGGAACTAACAATTGGTATCAAAACAGGTTCTATTTTTATAGCTTACAAGCTTTAGTAGATCCAATGGCACTCGTACAAAGCGAATCCAGGACCGGGGGAGGCAGCAAGCCACCAATGTGCAACAAGGATAAATTTATTAACTGGAAAGTCAGGATGCAAGCGTATATGGACTCAATAGATGAAGATCTATTTGAGGCCGTTCAAAATGGGCCCTATATTCCAACAAAGCTTGCACCAACCACTGACGATCCAAACTGAATACAGATCAAAGTTAAAGAAGAATGGACAGACAACGAGAAGAGAGCTGTCCAACTTGATAAGAAGGCCAAGAACATCCTGTTCCAATCCTTAGAAGACGATCTGTTTGAAAACGTTGTCAACAGCAAAACAGCTAAGGAAGTTTGGGAAGCACTGATGATCATGCACGAAGGAACTGAAGAAGTTAGAGAGAACAAACAATCTCTTCTGACACAGCAGTATGAAATGTTTGCTCATGTCCAAGGAGAAAATGTAACTGCCACCTATGAAAGATTCAACGTTCTGTTCAACTCTCTACGAGCATATGGAAAGGTCTATCCTAACAAAGATCTGACCATAAAGTTCATGAGAGCCCTACCAAGCAGGTGGGATGCCAAGACCACTGCAATAAGAGAATCAAAGAATCTTAATGAGATGACTGTTACACAGCTATATGGCAATCTCCTGACATACGAACTAGAGCTGACCCAACGTGCTGAAACCTTATCAGAAGGAAGAAAGAAGGATAAGGGTGTTGCTCTCAAGGCAAATGAAGGTGAATCAAAAGTCATCACTGAGATTGACTCTGATTATGATGAAGACGATGATGAAGACTTTGCTATGCTGGTAAAGAGACTAAGAAGGTTCATGCGACAAGGCAGAATCAGCAAGCCAAAGAAGGTCAGCAATTACAGCAGCCATGAGCAAATGAATGATCTATGCTACAACTGCAAAAAGCCTGGACACTTCATCCCAAACTGCAACAAACCTATAAAAGAAGAAGTAAAGAAGAAAACACATGCAAAGAAGGAATACAAAGGAAACAAGAGGCCTCAGAAAAGAGACAAAGGTCTGGTAGCTGGAGGATCGTGGAGTGATTCAGATAATGACTCCAATGCTGACTCCGGAGATGAAGAAGAACCACAAATGGCCAATCTGTGCTTAATGGCCAAACATGCAAAGGACAAACAAAATCTCAACATACATGATGTAAGTCTCGATGAGGTATTTGACTTCAACTCTCCTGATGTAGATATGAGTGATTTAAGAACTGCTTTGCATGGGATAACCACTGATCTACATTAATACATGAAGTGGTTCAGAGTCTTGTCTAAAGATCATTAACTCGTTCAAGAGGAGAAGAAGAAAGTTCAAGAAGAGCTTGAAACAACCCTTCTAAGTACTAATCTTCTTCCCAAGCTTGAGGCTGAGAATGAGACTTTAAAACAGACAAACACACTCAATGCACAAAGAGAGTCTATTTTAACATCTAAAATTGAGGATCTAGAGAAGACTATTTCTGCATGGAATAAATCCTCATCATCCATGGACTGCCTGCTCTCTAGTCAGAGAAGCACATTCGACAGAACAGGCTTAGGCTTTGGGGAATCCATCTCAGAGCCTTGTGTGGAAAAGACAGAGGAAACTAGCACTAGTAATGCCTCAAGTTTTGGTAGAGGCATTGCCTTTGTGAAATCCTCACAATTGGAATAACCAGTTCAACCTTGTTCTACTGTTTCCATTTATACTCAAAGGAGTAAAAGGATCTCATGCTGGCCTGGGATTTATAAAAGAGAAGTGTAACCCAACCTCTACTCACCAACCTCAAAGAATCGTAGAGTCAAGTGAGACTAACTCTACGAATCAACTGGGAAGAAATAGTAGAGGTAAGTCAGACTCATCTCTACCTATGAAACCAAGGACACGTGGAAGAAAGAGAATCAGTTTAACAGAAGAAAACTTAAGGAACCACACAAGTCCAAGTGGAGGATGAATCATCATACACACACAGGCATGCATTATAATAGTTATTTCATATGCAATAAATATGGTCATAGGGCTACAAAATGTTATTATAACTCCATGCATGTGAGACCCAAGATTAGACAGATATGGGTCCCCAAAGGTACTAACAAAGAAGGACCCATGTAAATATGGGTAACAAAATGAAGGTTCAAATGTTTTGACAGGAAAGGAGCTCCACGATCTCAACATGGTATCTGGATAGTGGATGATCAAGGTATATGACAGGGAACAAAGCCCTACTATCTAATTAGATAGAAAAGGAGGGTCCCTCGGTCATCTTTGGAGACAACGGCTCGGGCAAGACAAGAGGTTACGGCTCTGCTGATAATGGTGCAGTATCTTTCAGCAAAGTAGCTTATGTGGAAGGTCTCCAACACAACCTTCTAAGTATCAGCCAACTCTGCGACAAGGGTCATCAAGTGACATTCCTCAACAATCAATGTCAAATCAGAGATTTGAAGACATCTGCTATAAAGCTAACCGGGATAAGAGAAGGAAATGTCTATACAGTGGATCTTGGTCAACTAAGCTCAGATGAGACAATATATTTTCTGACAAAAGCATATGAAGAAATGAGCTGGCTATGGCATAGACGGTTATCTCACTTAAACTTCAAAAGCATGTCCAAACTGGCATCAAAGGACCTAGTAGCTGGCCTACCCAATCAACTTCGTGAAGGAAAGGACATGCAATGCCTGTCAGCTTGGAAAGAAAACCAGAAGCTCATTCAAGAGCAAGATTGCCAACTCTATTGACAAGCCCCCTGCAGTTGCTCCACATGGATCTCTTTGGGCTAATCCCAACAACTAGTCTTAGAGGAAAAAGGTACTCTCTAGTCATAGTCGACGACTACACCAGATTCACATGGGTATTCTTCCTAACCTCGAAGGATGAAACGAGCTCCGAATTAATCAAGATGTTCAGACTGGTGATGAACAAAAAATGAGAGAAAATCAAGGCCATAAGGAGTGATCATGGAAGAGAATTCAATTTCTCAGAAATAGACCAGTTCTGCACAGACAATGGCATCAGTCATAACTTCTCAGCCCCACGAACTCCTCAACAAAATGGAGTTGTTGAAAGAAAGAACAGAACCTTGATAGAGGCTGATAGGACTCTACTAGCAGCAGCTCATCTGCCTAAATACTTCTGGGCAGAAGCTGTCAACACTGCATGCTACACGCAGAACAGATCATAAATTCACTCTACGATCAAGAAGATGCCCTACGAACTATGGAAAGGAAGGAAGCCAAGTGTCAGTTACTTCCATGTCTTTGGCTGTGCATGCTACATTCTCAACAATGGAAAGCAATATCTGACAAAATTACAGCCCAAGTCAGACGAAGGGATCTTTCTTGGATATGCCACAGACAGCAAGGCTTACAGAGTGTTCAACAATAAGACACTGAATGTTGAAGTCTCGATACACATCATCTTTGATGAAACTGACTTAGACAAAACAGTGCCTCAAGACACTACGACCGATAGTGCAGACACTACGAATGAAGTCGTCGAGCTCAACACTACGATCGTAGTGCCAGAAAGTGAAATCGTAGAGCATGAGAATGTGATCGTAAAGAGGTCAATGCAAGACATCGAGCCTCCACTCCAAGAAGAAGAGATAGACCTTGAAGACTTACGACAGGAAGGCATCAGGACAGATGTCCCAACCGGTAACAGATGGGCAAGAGATCACACTCAGGTTCTAATCATTGGAGATCCGAGTGCTAGAGTCAAAACAAGAGCTGCTACTCAGAATGAATGCTTTTATCTAAGCTTCCTATCACAAATAGAGCAAAAGAAGATAGAGGATGCTATGGAAGACTCCAGTTGGATAGAAGCCATGCAGGAAGAACTCAACCAATTTGAACGAAGCAAAGTATGGAGATTGGTACCAAGACCAAAGAGTCATCCTGTGATAGGAACTAAGTGGGTCTTCAGAAACAAAATGGATGAAGATGGGGTCATAACCAGAAACAAGGAAAGATTAGTTGCAAAGGGCTATTCTCAAGAAGAAGGTATCGACTACGATGAGACATTTGCACCTGTTGCCAGACTAGAAGCCATCAGAATTTTTCTTGCCTTTGCTGCCCACATGAAGTTTAAAGTCTTTCAGATGGATGTCAAGAGTGCATTTCTAAATGGAGAACTCCAAGAAGAAGTCTATGTAGAGCAACCTCCAGGTTTCTTCAATCCATCTCTTTCCAATTATGTCTATAGATTAGATAAAGCTTTATATGGTCTTAAACAAGCACCTAGAGCATTGTATGAAACACTGACTAACTTCTTAATTGAAAATGGGTTCACTAGAGGTAGAGTAGATACCACACTGTTTCTTAGAAAGCATAAAGATAAAGTCTTACTAGTTCAAATATATGTTGATGATATTATTTTTGGTTCTACTGACGAAAAGTTATGTAAACGATTCTCTAAGCTAATGCAGAGCAAGTTTGAAATGAGCATGATGGGTGAGCTGAATTTCTTCCTTGGACTGCAAGTAAAGCAGACTGATGAAGGAATTTTCATAAACCAAGCCAAGTACATCAAAGACTTACTGAAAAAATATGGCATGGAATCAGCCTCTCCCATGAAAACACCAATTGCTCCTGCAACCAAGCTTGACAAGGATGAGAAAGGTAAAAGTATTGATATCACTCAATACAGAGGTATGATAGGTTCTCTTTTATACATAACTGCCAGTAGACCAGACATAATGTTTGCAACATGCATATGTACTAGATTTCTGGCTAACCCTAAAGAGTCACATTTGTCTGCTGTAAAGAGGATCTTCAGGTATCTCAAGGGTACACCTTACTTGGGGGTTTGGTACCCCAAGGAATCCTCATTTGAACTAACAGGATACACAGATGCTAATTTTGCAGGATGCAAAATAGATAGAAAGAGTACCAGTGGCACTAGTCAACTGCTAGGAAACAGACTTGTGTCCTGGTTTAGCAAAAAGCAAAACTCAATGTCCACTTCAACTGCAGAAGCTGAATACATTGCTGCTGGCAGCTGCTGTGCTCAGATTCTATGGATGAAAAATTAGCTAGCTGACTATGGGTTTGATTTCAAATCTATTCCCATTCACTGTGATAACACAAGTGCCATAGCAATAACTCATAATCTTGTCATGCATTCTAGGACTAAACATATAGAAATAAGGTATCACTTCATCAGGAATCATGTGCAAAATGAAACTATATCTTTATAATATATCCCTATTGAAAATCAACTTGCTGATGTTTTTACAAAACCTCTAGATGAATCCAGATTTAATAAGTTAATAAGTGAGCTAGGCATGCTAAATCTACAACCATAAAATATATGCTCTAGATTGTGCTAACCATAACAGATACAAAGGTCGAACTCATTATCGTAGACATGATCAAGGGAAGTACACGATCGTAGAGCTGGAGAGACAAAACCACCTCAACGATCGTAGCAAAGACTCAACCATCGTAGATCAGACACGACGAATGATGGACAGACTCGACGATCGTAGATCAGACACAACGGTTGATGGACAGACTCGGCGATCGTAAATCAGACACAGCTATTGATGAACAGACTCGACAATCGTAGCTCAGACTTGACAAAGGAAAAGTACTCAACGATCACTAAACTACCTCAACGATCGTAGTCTTCCCCAAGGACACCTCAGCTCTGAAAAAGCCAAGGGCAAATCAGTACAATTCTGCACAGTCAAAATCGTAGAGCCAAACAAAAGTTGACACCTGTCCCACTAAACGAAAAAGAAAAGAGGGAAGTTACAAATACAAATTGAAATCGTATTTTCGAAATCTGAAGTTCAAAAGATTATCTCTCTTTCATCCTCTCTCTCTCTCAAAGAAAAAGCCCTAACTCAGAAGAAAGCTCAGTCGAATCTCACTTCCAGTTAGAAAATCAATGGCGTCATCCAATGTTATCTCAGGCTACAGACACTGCTTTGACGAGTTCAAGACAGCTCCACCAAAATTTCACAAGACTCTGGCGCTACTGAAGAAGGCGGGTCTCGAAGAGGCTCTGGGCGAAGACACACTGATATATACCAAATTGGTGAAAGAGTTCTACAAGAATGATGTGTTTGAAAACAACACCATCACTACAAAAATAAGGAGAGTAGAAATCAAACTGAAGGAAGAGGACTTCAATCTTGCCCTAGGTCTCAAAAATGAAGGGCATCCATACTTAGATATCGTAGACTTCCAAGAGGGACTAAGAAAAATGCATCACAAGAAAAACCCCTCTGTGAAAGGGTACAAGAAGAAGGAGTTCCCGCAGAGGTACGAAATTTTAACTAATATTATTGGGAAATGTATATGCTACAAGAGCTCAGGTCATGACTCGGTGAATGAAGCTCAACTTAAGCTCATGACTGCCATGTATTATGGTATACAACTCAACTATGGAGCTATATTGCTCGAGTGAATTGGCAAGCGGATCATCAATTCGAAGAAATCAAAAAGCCCTCAGAAGATTATATATGGGAGTTTCTTGAGTATCATTCTGTAATCTGCCCTGGGTGACAAAATTGGGGATGAAGAAGGAGAAGCCATCAACCCAAATTGAAGAATGACCCAGCAGTTGTTTGAAAACTAGAAGAGGAACCCTGTTGAGTATGTACGAATGATGACTGAGTCTAGTGGAAGAACTGGGGATCTGAAGAACTCAGGCATTCCAGGAAACATGTCTACTATCAGGGAGGAAGAAGAAGAAGAAGAAATCAACAAAGAAGAACCCTCTGTCCTTATCAGGAAAAGCAAGGGCAAGAGGAAGCTAAAGGTCAGACTAGTAGAAGAGCCTCAAGGATCTACCACTGATATACCAGTAGAGTCCTCTGATATAGAGGCTCTGAGGATGCTAAGGAGAAAACAGCAGCAAGATGAAGCAGATGAGGATCAGGCTACCATATCCCAGATCCTGAAGAAGAACAAGGTTGGTCATAAGTCCAAAAGGCCATCAGTCACCTCAATCGTAGAGTCTCTACTGTTCGTAGAGACCAGACCAAGCATGGAAGACAAGGAGGTAGCTGCTTCAAGCATAGTGGCTGTTGAACAGGACAAAGTTGAGATTCAAGAGAGTCCTGAAGTTGTGGCTAAACCCAGCAAAGCAAGGAGAAACTGGTTAAGAAGTACATTCTTGAAAATGAAAAGGTGCTGAAGAAGGAAGCAAAGAGCATGGTTGCTAAGAAGGAACTGTCCAGAGCAAGTCAAGAGGACAGTGCTCCGGCTGAGGGGGAGATCCCTAAAATTCTCATGATAGAGAATACACCAGCTGGGGGGGAGATGGCTGAAGCTCAAGAAAATGCTCCACTTGGGGGGAAGTTTTTGATCTTACAAGAATATGATCAAGTTGAGGGGGAGCCTCAAGATATCTCCATGGAAGAAGAGGATGTCCCTGCCAGAAATGAAGAGGAACCAGTAAAAGATCATTAAGAGCCCATTGAGATAATGGAGTCCTCCAATGAAGAAAGAGAAGAGGAAGAAGATGATGATGATCTTCAGATCACTGGTGTAGGCAGAGATGGGTATAGAAGCTACCTATACAATCAGATGTTCTCATACCTACCCATGATGCCATACCATCAAGCCCAAATCAACAACTCTTGGGATCACATGTTCTGGAGTTTCAAAGAATATATGGCCATCTCAGTGCTGGCTCATGGATTCCCAAGGAGATTCCACTTTGCAAAGAAGTTGATTACCAACACCTCTTCCTCAAAAGATAAACTTGAAGTACTGTCTATCCCCGCCCAATTCAGAATTAATCACTTGCCATCATCCTCATTTAGTCAATTCTATGAATTCCCTCGATGATTGGAAGTGATTCTCAATCCTGTAAATCAATTTCCAGTTACAGAATCCCAAAATTCTGTAACTGAAGAACCAAATACAGCCAACATCTTTTTGCTCCCAAAAACCACTATCTCTACGATTCCTTACTCTAGCCCAATCGTAGAGTTCCAAATAGTAATCGTAGTGCCCCATATTCCAAACATCGAAACTCAGGCCCCTCCATCAGACATACCATCCTCCTCCTCAAATGACTATTTTAGTCTTGATCTTGTTCTCTACTCCATGCACGATCAGTCTCAGAAAGAATCCCCTCCATTCAGCAATCCTCAAGCCAATGATACTCTCCCAAATCTGCCCACAAAGGATGACTTGAAAGAAGCAACCAAGGACATGGTCAAGAACATAGAAGAAAGCCTAGAATCTCACTCCGGCCTCATTCATATCCGGCTGAATCAAATGATCACAGCTACAAATAACTTTCCTGGTACTATGAATGCTGAGCTTATAAAGAAGCTTAGGGAAATTATGCAAGAAATTCTTAAGAGAATTAAGGACAGAGATGAGATTCACTTCCAGATGGCCACTAAGCAAAGAGAGGTTGTTCTTGAAATGTAAAAAAATCAAGAAGTTCAAAACAAACTTATGCTTGAGAACTTCATCAACTTGAAAGTCTAAGTCCAAGAATTCCAGAAATCTTATGTCAATCAGGAACGTCAGAATGACATTGTTCTCACAACCCTCCGAAACAAAGAAGCAAGATCTGAAAAACAGATTAAGGAAAGTAGAGAGGACATTGCTCAGACACAAAGCCAACTGAACGAGCTTGTTCAAGGAGTGAATCGACTCTCTGCAGACATTTGAACCCTTGATGCTGACATAAAGGGGGAGAATAAAGGGAAAGGAGCTCAAGGCAGTCAGGAAGGCCAAGGCAGAGACAGAAGAGGTCATGGTAGCCAAGAAAGGGGAAGAGGACAATTTCATGCTCAAGTGTCAAGATGCCCTCCTGCAAGACAATTCTACCATCAGACTCAACGATCTGATCAGCAGGGAATTTTAACGGCTATACCTTTAAGCCGTCAGGAGTCAACTCCCAGCTCACAAGATGTGTCTACCGTACGCATAAGAATGCCAACTGGAGATCCTGCATTCATGTACAGGCATGAGGAAAATCCAAGACTAAGTCCAAGCGAGCTGGAAGAGTTAGCCAAAAACGAGGAAGCTTGCAGAAAAAGAAGGGCTGAGGAGTATGCCAACCCACCTCCACGAAAAAGGACAAAGAAATAGAGATAAGTATAAACTTCAATTCTTATTGATGTAAAGCTAAAACTGCAATATCTCCTTAACATCAATAAATTCATACTTATTCTCTAAGAAATTTCAGCTGCTCACTGAAATACTAAGTCATGTTTAAATTTTCTGCAAATGCATCTAGACACTAATAAATCATGACAACAAATCTCCTTGGTTATGTTAACATCAAATAGGGGGAGATTGTTGGGAGAATGCATATTATGATTTGATGTTTTAATGTATATTCTCATGATTATTTGTAAAGTCCTTCCAAGTAACATATGTACAAGGACTTAGTGATAGATCAAATTTGTTAGGTTGATCTAAGCTCTTAAAATATATCATTCTGTAATGGAATGTATAGATAGGAAGATCAAAGTTGTTAGGTTGATCTTAAGATGTAATAGATAGGTTTCGAAGAAATCGTAGTGTATCATTTGATCAACATTGCAGAAGTCAAGGCAGAAAACGTAGAGCTTCGAAGATCGTAGTGTGCCTGCCTTGAAGGGACTCTTCGGAAATCGTAGAGTGATCCCAACGTTTGTCGAGCCATCTCAAAGATCGTAGTGTGCTGAAGGAAACATGGAGTTTACAAGTCAACGATCGTAGTGTGCTCTCGGAAACGTAGAGTTAGAACCTAACAAGCAAAGATCGTAGTGTGCAAAGGTTTAAGAGAAATCGTAGTGCTCTCAGCTGATAACATCAGATCAAGTACCAAGGCGACAAGTTACTACAATCTGAATCGTAGAGTATCACGACATAAATCGTCGAGCATCATCTGTCTTATGTCAGAAAACGTCGAGCCTCATGATATGTGTGAAGACAGATTCCAACATATGAGGAATGGATTCTAGACGTTGCAGCACTCATCAGTCCCAAAGTAATATGAAAATATCATTAGTATGCAACAAAGAAGCGTATTAAAGAAGCTAAGGAAAGTACCATTGGTAAGGGGGCAAAACACCTTTTCAAGTGTTAGGTGAAAAAGCAGTCTGCTGTGTCAGTGGGCCAGAATGCAGTTTCAAAAGATGTGCAGAAATGCCTCCATCAAAGATCAGAAAAGTCAAATGCATTTAATGCCTCAACGAATGGATCCAACGGATAGTTTTCAAGAACACATATATGCAGATCAGACAGATGAGAGAGAACTAAGCAAGCATTAAACAAATAATGTGAAGAACTCTCTAAGCTCAACTCTACGATCTGAGATATTGCAAAGCTTGCTCAGCTACTCAGTTCTTACGAATAAGTGCTTACACAGCAACTGAGTAACAACCATCAAGAACTCAACATTATCAACCAACTGAAGAAAAGTACCAAGTCTGCTGGACTTGAAGAGTTCGAAGTGAACTGTAAGAAAGCCAAGTCTGCTGGACTTGAAGAGTTCATGAGTGAACTAAGAAGTTCCTAGACTGCTGGTCTAGAAGGAATCTGTGTGATTCAGAAGTTGTAAAAGACAACCTTAGTGGATATCCTATTCGTTGAGTAGAAGAGTGGACTAGGAGCTTTAAGTGCTCTGAACCACTTAAAAACGACTGTGTCTTTTACATTCATATCTATAACTGCTATATTTTTCATAACTGCTATAACTGTTTCACTTTCATAACTCCACTGCTTGGTAAAGAAGATTAAAACAAATATTAATTCCGCTAAGTTTTAATCATTATCAAAGAACCAGTTTAAAACGAAAAGATTTTTAAACATCTCTTCAACCCCCCTTTTAGATAACTATTGTGCCAACTAGGAACTAACATATATATATATATATATATATATATATATATATATATATATATATATATATAATGGCGGGGACCACGAGTGGGTCAGGTGGGGCCCACATGTTGGTGGATTATTAAAAATGGGGGGGGGGGGGAATCCTGGAATGTTCACGGGAGAAAGAAAAAAAGGATTGCCTGGATGGGAGGGAGTGATTTTATTATTATATATATTATAATAAATTTTGTTTTTTATGAAAAATAGAATATATTATATTTTATTTGCATAGTGTTTTACTATGCAGTGCATAGTAAATTCTCGTGAAAATTGAATTCAGCGTCCGTGATTCTAAATATTGTTCATCCGTGATAAATTCTTAAATAGTATCCTTTCCATTCTCCTATAAATAGGATGCTTAGTTTAAAATTAAAAATCACACCAGAATCAGAGAATTCTTCTTATATAATATTGAGCGTATTTCTTTAGAGTTTTAAGAAGTTTAGAGCGTTGAAAACAGTGAAAGTTTTCTTCAAGAATATCCCCGATATACCAATTGGAATACTCTCCTTTTTAAGGTAAGGGATATTATTTTTGGTTCAATACTCGTATGAAATAATATTTTCTTTCATACTATGTAGTATGTAAGTAATATTATTTCGTTTCAGATTTTGAATTCTACACTCATTTTATTAAGTTTTGGCTTCTATACTCCATGAAATTAGTAGAATATCCTTGAAATTTTCGCTTCATCCAGTATCTTTTCATGAAAATATTATTTTGAATATTTTTGATAATTTTTAACTTTTTCATACCAGAGTGCTATTCACGGGGTACTATTCACTTGGTTACTATTCACTCGGGGTACTATTCATGACAAAAATTTATTTCTTTTCGGTCCAAATCATTTTTGATACAATATTATTCTTAAATTTTACTCCACAAAGTAATATCATGTTGACAATTTGGACCTCATTAAATTATGGATAAATTGAATTATAAATCTTTAAAATTTATCATTTGCTTTCATTTAATTGAATTCTTATATCATTGTCATCATCCACATGCTTATATTGTGAAGAAAGTCATTTTTTGGCTCGTAGTGCATAGATGGACTGATGATTGGTATGATTATGACCATGGATTATTCAGTATAATCAAGACCGTAATGTTACGAATGATGTGATAAAAGTCCTTATTGTCCCGTAGTGCATTGATGGACAGTTGTTGGCATGATCATGATCATTGATGATTACACGAATATCCTTGGCCCGTAGTGCATGGATAATTCGTGGACGTGATACTAATGAATATCCTTGGTCAGTAGTGCAGGGATAATTCGATGATGTGGATTGTTTATTAAGTTGAGTGTCAGTGATAAAATTGATGATAAACTTTTTTAAATCATAGAAGATAGTAGATATCATGCTCTACTTGACTCTTCTAATGGATTACTTGTTCCGCTACAGTTAAACTTGATGTTTATTGTATTTTATCAGTTTTATACTGTTGAAGGCTAATGATAATTTATTCTGCATTATCTTAGTCATAATATTTTTACTGGGCTAGTTGAGCTCACCCTTTTGCTTTCATTGTTCTCTTCAGGAAATGAGAACGTAGCTGGGACTAGTCGGGGAATGGAATGACGGTCCGAGATGGTTATTTTAGTAGTCCTCACTATTTAGTGTGATAATAAATGTAATGATGATTGAATTTGAGTTTGGATATTGTCTATGAGACAATATTCGTGTAAAAACTCTCAGCTCATGTTGTATAATTTAGTTTGTATTTGTATTAAGTACCATATATTTGGCGACTCAAGATGGGTGATGTATACCTATTTTAGGGGCGTCACACTTAGGGTAGACTTAGCTTTACCTGTGGCTGGCCGCAGATACACCTGCAGCTAACCGCAGGTACACGTGCGGCTAGCCTAGGGTGAGGCCCACTAGCTCAATTTCCGTGCTGCAACGTCGATTTTTCAGGTTGTGTGCTGAAACGTTCATACCTTTCAATCCGGGAAGAGTTAAGAGACGTGTCATACCCTTCTAGAATGCTCTTTCCGAGAGCTTCGAAATGATATATGATTCGCCCAATTCTGAATTCGACAAGATAGAAAAAAAAACCATCTTAGATGTATGCTAGTCATTCATCTTACTTTAGGTAGTCTGTTTCTCAAAGATCGTCGTGATAACTTTGTATACTCGTTCTCAGCTTTTACTATGCAATGACATTAATAGCTTTAGATGGAGCAAATAAACATAAAAGTATCTCCCTGAAAACACCGGTTAGTCAACTGTCTTGCCTTGAATAGTCTGTTGCTTGGGAATTGTTCTAATAGCTTTATATACCTTTTTCCAACTTACGATATTTGCTCGGATATCTTGGCGTTGGAGTAAAATAACGTTTTTACCCTCTTGCCAAGTTAGAGAATAAGAGCAAAATTTCGGGTGTCTACAATCTATTCAACTCCTTCTAGATTATTTTCTAGATTATTATTACCCTTTCAAGCTTAATATTAGTAATCTGTTGGTTAGTTAGAGTTGGTACTTCTTTAATTAGAAGAAGGAAGTTAGTTAGCTTAGAAGCAAAGCTAATATTTTGTATATACGCCAAGTTGTATGCATGTACTTAACAACATTGAGATAAATGAGAAAATTTTACAACATTGTCATAAGAGTTTCTCATTTGTAACCAAACCAAAGAAACCTAGAAGTACATACTCATGGACGATAGCCACAGAGTTCATAGAAAATGAAGAATTACTTTCTTCGTTGAATAGAGGTTGTCACAGTTGTGCTTTTATCTCTACCAAAATGTAGCGTGTAATTAGGGGCTTAGCCAAGCTCACTGGCTTAGATTCTCTTTCCCATATATATGTACTCCTATCAAAATCTAAACACCAGACTCCAAGCCCCATTCTCATAATGCAGAAATGAAGACACATAATTTGAATTAAGATTCCACCAAATAATCATAATACCGTTTATTCGTTAACATCCCCATATCTAAGCATGAATACACTTCCTCAAAAGTGTTTATTGCTTTGTGTTAATATATTACCACAAGAACTACTCCAAATGTGCATTGTTAAACCATTCGAACTAAACTATACAACGCGCGACCATGTCAGAGTGGCAAAGGATAAGTTCATTACCCTTTGGAGCATCATCTACAGGAAGGTGAATTGATGAAGCCGATATCTGACCAAAAAGAACCTGAAATATAAAAAGAAAATTTAGATGTTTTGAAATTAACAAAAGACAATATAAACTGACAACTTTGAAATTTTATTCATTGTTTCTTTTTGCAAAATTTGAGTGTATGCTTCTAGCCTACCAGAACTGTATCCATCAAGAGATTTAGTGAGTAAACAAGTAAACAACTAACATATGTTAAGGTGATAGTAAAGCATGTATTCTGATCAGGAGATAACAACATAAAAGGATTCGAGGATAAACCCAAAACTCTTGATAAACTATTACTAAAGAATGTGCAAACAATATTATCATTTGTTATCAATTTGATTTGATAGATTTAACTAAAAACTCACCACTAATAAAGCCAAAAAAAATTAAAATAAAATATAAGAAAATTTATAAAAATGTTGATGATTGTGGTAGTGTGAAATAATCCTAATAAACAAAGTTGACAATAACTAAGTCGGCGAGTTGGAAAGGACTCGAGTGGAATGCAATGAATGTGAAGCCATGAAATCAAGTCGGTGTAATGAGTCCGTAAATCCATCCTCACACAGGGAAGGGAGGGATTCTTACGATGAGTGTGCCTTGGTTCTTTGATCTAGAAGTAGAAAGTGTGTAATGGAAGGGTAAATGGTCAGATGCTTCAAAACACGCACACTCCACAGCTTGTTATGCTGCAATTGAAAATTAATTGTTTTTATACATAACACGGATAAAAAAACATTGTTCATACATTGCGAAGCATTTTACTTATACGTACATTCTGAAAACCTAATATCTCCCACAATCCTACAGCCAAAAGGAGGATTTAAGCATTCTTAGAAATCTGGAAAGTCATAAATTCATGTTTTCTATAGGGACACCATAGTGCTTTTGACTATTATTAATACTCCTCTCACTTTATTTCTTCGTCAACTAATAGGAAAATTTATTAGAAATTAGAATACTATGACATTTATAAGAATTATTTGGACATTTATAAGAATTATTTGGTCTGAAGTTGTAGTGGGCATCATAGAATGTGCCTTGAGGAGGTACAAGTTGTGTTCAAAACTCCAAAGAGACGCTTTGGGACCAGGGGTTTACGCAATGCAAACCAAAGGCTAGTGATTTCTATTTTCTAATACCTCCAAAAAATAAATTAAAAAATACAAGGAAAAAATATTGAAAGAATATTATGATAAAGTATTAAGATTTAATGTATATAATATGCTTATTGCTTTTTAAATAAAAACTAAAAAAATATAAATATAACAATACTGATACTTTTGGTATATTAAGTTAATTATTTATTTATATGAAATAAAAAATGGTAATCTTGTTTCTTCAATGAAATAATTGGTAAAAGAAGTGCCAATACATTACCGGAAAGTAAATTTAATTTTTGGGAAAATGAAACTTATAAAGGCATCATCAATGGGTCAAAGAAAGCAAAATTAGAAGAGGTTAGGCATATAAGACATGTTTCTGATAACAACTACGAAAAGAATTTTTGTAACTATCTTGTGTGTACGCGCGACTGCTCACGAGTGTTTTTGTCTATGTGCGCGTGCGTGTGCACGTTTGTGTGTGTTTTTTTGTGTGTGCATGCATGTGTAAATGGTACGATTTCTTCCATAATAACTACGTATACTATAATACCTGGAGCAAAAAATAAGATAATTACCTATACTCTTATCCAACTCCTACTGAAAGCATACTCATAAACATACATTTTTATGTAACTATGTAAGTTGCTATTTTGAGCGAGTTTTCAGGGTTTCTGTTTTTTGTTTACTTTTTGTTCTCCTGGTAGTTTTTAGGTTTCTCTCTCACAGAAAGTCCTTAAATTTTCATAGAATACAGAATGAGTTGCTCAATCTGGTAATTGTAACTCATAACTTACAAGTTACTTGGACCAAAATGATGCTAGTGTATCGGATTAGTCACTCAAATTGACGCTGAGATATCTTCTATCAATGCTTTTTAAGTGAATAAGTGATAATGTATGGTTATTTTCTTTTCAATTTTCTTCTTTTAGTAATGCAAAGGTCCATAATTCCCAGTATAATACATCAGTGCTTAAGTTAAGGTACTTGGCTAATTACCAATCTACTCGACATCAATTTTTCAGACCAACCCATGGTTAAAGTGCAACTTTTAAGGAAAAATTATGGTGATTGATGTTTTAACTGCATCTCTTTTCCTTTTTGTTGCTAAATAGAAAATATTTTGACTGCATCTCTCACATTTTGAAGATTTATTAGAAAACAATATTCGTTCAAAAAATTCCCAGAAGAATAGAGATTTAAGGCAATCACTACGTTTTTATTTTCCTTATTTTCTAAATACAGATTCGATGTCAAATGTAAATTAGGAATTAATATGGAGAGCCTACCTCAGCATCATAAACAAACGCCATTATCAATAGCATGTCCAAATCTGTTGAAACTCACTGATGAATCCAACCAACCTTCCATCTTGGCTCGTTCAACATAGTTTGTAAACTGTTTCTCAGCATCAGGGACATCCAAAGCCAAGTCGTCAAGGGACTCTGCCACTCTTCCAAACCCTTTGGTCATCTGATTCATGGTTATGAGCCCCATACTAAAACACTGTCTGAGCAAACCCCACAATCCATCATTTTTCTTCTCAATAACTGCCACTAATGATTTTTTAACAACCTCATGGTGAAAAAAGGGCATGCCTAACTCTTTAATGCAGCGACAAGCTTCCCTAATATCCCCTCCGGACTCAAACTCCTCTAAAAGCTTCCCAATCTTGTCCCTCACATCCTCAATCGCCCATCCATTCCTGCAGCTTCCTCCACCACCCCAACACCTCAATATCCGCTCCCCAGAAAGTCGAGCTTTCAGTAATGACTGTGCCATTTGCAGCACTTTGTTCCCAACTGAATCCGTCCCCAAGCACTGGCTCCCAATCTCCTCCAAGTGTAATGGAGCCAGGACTTCATCCACCACAGCCCTAGCTAAGAACATTGCAAGATCCTCAACAACAACTGGATTATCTAAAGCAGTATCATCTGCTGATTCAATCAGCATAATGAAGCCATTTACCACATCATCAGATGGAAAACACAAGGACGAAAGCAAAACGGAAACCATTTCTTTCTCTCTGTTTTTTCGATCCATACCCAGAGTTATCAGCTTTTTAACAAATATTGCATTCAATTCGGCTGCAAAAGAACTACCATCTGAATCTAGACAAAGACTTACTTCTTGAATATCACCAGAAAGGAAATACTCTTGAATTATGGACTGAGCCTTCATCTTGAAAGCTTTGGCAGCACCATCTTCCAATGACCGCTTTTCAGGCTGTAATGAGAGTGGCTTCAAAGATGAGGCACATACCCACCCTTCTGATGCTGCTTTGGAAATTAAGGTCTGCAATGCCCCCTTTGCATTTGGTATGTCAAGTGACAAGTCATCAACAGTGTCAATAATTCGACAAAATCCCTTTGATATTTGACTAGAATTGATCAAACATTCATCAGTGGCAGTCTTCAATAAATCCAAAAGCCGGCCCTCGGCTTGCCGCCTCTCCATTGCCATTATAATAACACGTTTAACTATCTCATGGTGGAAGAAAGGAACTTTCAAATATTTGATGCATCTGCATGCCTCTTTCTTGTCACCACTCACAACATACTCTATCAATAGAGTGTTAATCCGACCCTTCACATCCTCAACAGTTTTGTTTTTGCTGCCCCCCCAGCGACGCTCAATGATTTCTGCATGGAGAGGGGCTGATAAATAGCCTTTCTCAGCTCTTTTGATGACATCAATCCCCTTAGAATCCTTGAGCAAGGACTCCATTTTTTTCTTCAGAAAGATGGGAGGAAGTATGTCATCTACCACAGCTCGAGCTATGAACAACGCAAGAACATCAACTGTGTCTGGTATATCTACAATCAAGTCATCTGCGGCTTCCACAAGCTTACTGAACCCCTTGTAAACTTGTGGGGGATCAATGACATCGGCATAAAGTGAGGATAGTAGAATAGAGGTCATTTCTTTCTCTTTGTCATGCCTATCCATAGCCATAGAGACAAGCTTCTTCACAAAATAATAGTTAAAATTTGGCATTCCAAGTTCTCTTAATTCATTGGCAGTTGAGACAACATCATCAGTGGCGAAGTACTCCTCCACTACCACTGTTGCCTTCTTTTTGTACTCCTGAAGTGGCGCACTTGATTGTATTGCACTCTCATTTTCCTACAATCATAAAATCATAATGATAAAAAACAAAGAGTCCTCTAAAAAACTGGCAGTGGAAACCAAACAATTGATGGACATTTTCATCTCTCTATTAATAAGCAGGAGGAAAAAATACCTGCTTTTTTGGTGTTAACACCATTTGAAGCATTTTTATTTTCCCTTTTTTACTTTTCTCTTTTAATCTCTTCCATCAACTAATCTGTTTATCTTCTCTCTCACTATCTCTACTTTCTATTTTCCTTCCTTACTTTTTGTATCTCCTCACACGTCAAATAAAACTAACATAAATATTAGTAATATATGATTTATTTGACAAAAAATTATTGGCAAAACTAATAAATTACCCATTATAGTTGACAAGTTTTACTGATTACACCATTTAACTTTTAATTTTTCAAATTACCCTACTAAACTAATTGTTATTTTAAAATTAGGTCATTCCGTTAAAATAACTAAACGTCTGTCAAATTCTTTCATGTTTTTTCCACGTGACTGCCAAAAAGAACAGGAAAAACTAAAGAAATGACATGGTTTTGGGATCTTTTTCAAACCCAGAAACCACAACAAGAACACCAAACATAGAACCAAAAATAAATAAAGAAAGAAAAAATCAAATCCTTTTCAAACCCAGAAACCATAACAAGAACACCAAAGATAGAACCAAAAAAATAAAGAAAAAATCAAATCAAAAACTTCAATACCAGATTTGGATCCATTTTGAGCTACTACTGATTTTCGATGTGTTTATACAGTTTGACCGGTTTCAGATTATATAGAATTTTGGTATGGGGAAGGCGACAACAATGAAGAAGGCGTTTCAAAAGCTTGGAGTAGAGGACGACCGTTTCAAATTTCTTATTAACAGGGGAAAAATGGAGAATTGATGGATCCAATTTGATGAACAGATGAAGTAGCTTCAGTTGCTTCAATTTGGGCATAGACAATGTGAATTGTTTTCAATTGAACGTGAATAAAAGTTTGAAGATTTAGAAATAAAGGGGTTTGATTTTATTTTATTGCCACACATTCCTAGCATTGTGAGTTGCTCCCAATTGCATTTCTATAATTACCAAAACCCAAATCCTTCTTCAATTTCTCCATAGCTTCAGACCTTCAGTGCATGTCAACTGTTCCATGAACTCCTTCACCCTTTTCCTCGAAATAGCCGCTTCTTTGGCCCTTTGCTCCACCTCAACCTTAGCCGTTGCTGCCGCCTTATTCATGACACCATGGAAATTTTCGCCGTCGCAAGTAAAATCTTAGCAGCCTTTTTATGTATTTCTGTACATCCTTCTTTTACGACAAAGATTGGAGAATTAGGTTACTGCAAAGAGGGCAATTGTAGGGTTTATTAGGCGTTGGATCGACACATGAGATGTGGGAGGAGGATTAGCATTTGGAACAGGAGACGGGGATAGGTAATGATGGTGGCTCACGGTGGTTGTGAAGGAATAGAAAGAAGGTGAGTTATTGATTGTGTAGAGAAAGAAGGAAAGGGAGAAAAATATATATTTGAAGTGACATGTCATTGTTCCAAGTTATTTTTATTATATTTTTGCCACGTTTTTTATTTTAATTTTCCATGCTGCCACATAAATAAATAATAGACATCCGTTCAATTATTTTAACGGAATGACCTAATTTTAAAATAATAATTAGTTTAGTGGGGTAATTTGAAAAATTAAAAGTTCAATGATGTAATCAGTAAAACTTCCCAACTACAATGGATAATTCATTAGTTTTGCCAAAAATTATTATTTAAACTATTTTTGTCACACGCTTAGCGTCTTCGTGAATGACTAGTCTTAATAAACCTAATGCATCACTGATTTGTCAAAGTTTTCAAGACCAAGAATAAGGTTTGGGCAGTGAAAAAAAAAGAAGGTGAGAGCAGTTTATCAATCACCTCGTGGCTACTGTAGTTTGGGTCATTGTGGCCAAGGTGTCCATCGTCCGTATCAAGCAAGCCTCCCCAGGTTCCTTTTCCCCCACAACCACCTGCAAAATGACATTACTCATGAAGGTGATCTGAAACCAACACACGAGACTAAAAAAATATAAAAAATAAATAAAAAATAAAAATAAAAATAAAAATTCAATAGCTGCACGTTACAGACAATTAACAGAGGGAATTTTTTTTATACAAGTTACAACACAATCAAAAGCCACTCGGCCATTCCTCACCAGAATAATATTTCTAAAGGACTTTTTCAACTGTATCTTACCACCGGTAAAAGGGAACAAATAAATTTTAAAAAAATACACTCAATTTATAATAGTTCTCTATGATAAAGTCTTAACCATAATATTGTTTTCCCTAGATAAAGCTTGTGTGTGCACTAAATTGTACTCATAGCGCAAGAAATTTTCATCTTGATTAGCATTCAGATAATACAAAATACACTACCCTTCTTAGGACGGCCATCTCTTCCAGAATGCGATTGTCTAAAATTCTTAACTGGACTCCCAACCTTGCCAGTGCCATGTTTGTGATAACCACTAGGAGACCTTGGACACTTTGGGGATTTCGAGGACTTGGGAGATCTTAGTAATTTTGGGGATGTAGAGATCTGTAATGGAGAAACAGTTAATGGGTCTATGCTTTCTGAAGCAGATCGAAGCTGTTCTTGATGCTCATTTGACCTATATCTCTCACCAGAGTCCATCTTTTGTAGTTATCAAAGCCACTTCCGGCTTTTTTGGAACTAAACTGTTACCACTGATGCCATTAGATAATATACGAAAATAGATGCTCAAAAAGTACTTCAAACTGGAGGCTCCCTTCAGCAGTTTGTCGTGATTCCGTTAATGTTTCTGGTACAATATAAATGCAGCTCCAGTTCTTACAAATGATGAACTGCCAAAATCCACTTGAATGGTAGGATGATCTGAGTAAACGGAGAAACAAAAGAAATGTAAACATGAGAAATTGTGCATATTTAAGAGAAAATCAGTTTTAAATTAACTTGTAATTCAAGTGGCAAGAGCTTGAAAAATTTTCCAACAACAACACTTATTAATTTGATACTAGTGAAATCAAACTAGGAGAAACTAGAGGGAAAAATTTTCATATGGAATTGGAATTTCTATCAAGCTAATTGATTCTCCTTAATTTCTTAAAATCAGAAGAAAAACAAAAGTTGTGCTTTTTATTTTTTATACTAATAATCAAACAGAACCTAACAGGTAGTTACTTCAGCAATATATTAGAACGTCTATCAAATTGTCAATGACGATTGATCTTGCCAGAGCAAAATTTGTGTTACCAGACGATTGACATTGCCAGAGCAAAATGTGTTACCAGAGCGATAAGTGTCAGTTAAAGTGATAAGAGTCACTAAAACAATTGTAGAAATGTCGTCAAATGTATATTTGCTCTTGCAGCATCATTTTTTCTCTGGCAGTATCAACCGTCATTGTAAAGTACCACTTTCTTAGAGTGACAGTAACGTTACACTAGAATGTCCTTATATGAATTAAACGTAGTTGAGCAAAATGATGAATCAAATAAGCTAGAGAAAGTCTCATTTAACACAATGGCTGATGCAATCTACTGAAACACAACATCCATACACCATTTACATGACAGAGGGAATGAAATCCACTATACCCTTTCAATTGATATATTCTTTTTGAATGGAAAACATCCAACATACATGATTCATGGGAAACAAATATCACGAAAAAACTGTAAATTCTGATTTCTCTATAAAGTACAAAAAAGAAGAATCAAGAATTCTGCAAAATCAGTCACAACTTTAAATGCATTAACTAAAATTTTAAATAGACATACTCAGCAATTAACAAAACAAATAGGACACTGAAATGGAAAAAAAATTAGTGTCAGTTAAAAATATGAATAGAAAACAATTAGCAATTAACAAGAAAAGGACCAAGAACATGCAAATGTTTTACCAAAAAACTTAGAGCACCAATTTTCATAAAACTTGCAATGCACACATAATGAAGATTGTACAGTATGAACTAGAACAGAAAATGGTTATTGTATCGCCAGGTCACGTAGAAGTATACTACCTTACACAAATACTATCTTACACAAGCTCTTCACTTTACCTTAAAGTATCTATGTCCAACACTAGACACTTAGACAATGGTATGAACATTGGACATTTCATTTTAGTGAAAAATATTGGTAAAATGGAGGAGTAACCGTGTAGACTCTTTAAAATACCGTGTTCAACCAAAAACTCTATTCCAGTCCGGATAAAATAGGATCAACGTCAAGTTTCTATCCCAAAACTATAATTATAAGAAATCAACCCAATCAATTTCGTGCAAAGAAATCATCATCCGTCACGGGTAAAAAAAAATCAAAATCAAAATAATATCTCAATAAAAAAATCCTAAAACCAAAAAAAATTGTAATAATAATAATAAAATATATAATTTATTTATTTTTCTAAAAAAAAGGTCACCAAATGATATATGTTCTATTCCTTTTAAATTTTGATCTATAAATCAAACAAACCAGACCAAGTCACATCAGCTTCCATTACAAACAATCAATTGGAAGTAATGTACGGATTTAAAACAACATACCCACTGTTCAAAGTGTAAACAATTTACTAAGGAAATTCAAAATTCAGCCAGAAATGATCAACTCAAAAGTAAAACTCACCCAGAAATGGGTGAAACGGGTCGAGAGGCTGTGGGAGAGATTGAATCCTTTTCTGCGATTATGAAATTTTTATTTTTACTTCTCTTTTTTTTTGGTTGAGGAATGGTGAATGAAAAGGAGTTGGAAGTGGAAGTTAATAGGTATGAACTGGTCGTTTCTACCAATTGGGAGATTGAAGGGAGATCCTGTGGAAACTCCTCATCATACGGAAATTAAATCATAGCGGTTTGCGTACCAATTCAATTTCTCTTTAATATAAAATACAGGGAGCTGATATTTCCACGGTCTTTTTTATATTTTCATGTGTTAGGGCCCATATTTTAATAGTTATAGTAACTTAATGTCACGATTAAGGGTGCTAAATTTTTTTTATTTTTTTGTATTGACAATATCGGTTTTTTTCGTACCCATTTTTTTTGATACTGGTTTTTTCGGTATTTTAACACTTTTCGTTATCGGTAGCGGTAATGATTTTTTTGAATTCGATAAAAACCGAAATACCGAAATTTAATAATTAATAGTTAATGTTTTGTAATTTTATATATTAAATAAAATTTTTTATATATTAATAATTTCTATATAATAGTAGTTTTATTACTTTTTTATATATATATTAATAATGTTTTGTAGTTTTATTTTATATATTAATTATTATTAATAGTTAATGATTTCTTAGTTTTTAAAAAAATTATTAATATATATAAAAAATTATTTAAGTATTATTAATAATTATATATATTACTATGCGGTGTAACCAAAAATCGAACCAAGAAAACCGGTACCGATTTTGTATCAAACCGGTAATTCGGTACCGGTACCTATTTTTCCAGTAATTTTGGATCGGTACCGGTTCGATTTTTTACTGATGAGCACCCCTAGTCACGATGTCTACAATCTGACACCAAATTTTCAACGTTTTTGTTCTCCTTGCGATACACTGATTCGCACCAATCACTAAAAGTATGTAAATTACGGTCTGTATAAATAAGTCATTCACACAAACCACACGAATTTAGAGGATAAGATCCCAACCTTTTATTAACAAGAATTATAATCTGGTTAGGGTTTGCAGACTCACTTTCTTGGTGTTCTCTGTCTGCCCGCCCCTACATGTATATAAATATACATCACAAAACTAGGTTACAGTTGACACCCTCAACTGCCTAAGATATTCTGGTCAGTGGCCTTACAGCATTTATCAGCCAAGCATGTCAGTCATGTGTGTTAGTGGGTGGCTGAGTCAGCAATTGCCCATAACTGCTCATCAATTGGGTCAGTGCTCCAGTCAGCCATTACATTTAGCCCACGAGATCAGCCCACAATATTTTGTTGCCTTAGCCACACAATATTTGTTTCTTCAGCCCACGATCTAGTCCAGCATGTGTCATTCATTCAATATCCATCCAGCCCACGAATATCCAGCAAAGCCATGCACTTGCCCAAGGTGCGACCCAAGTCTGTTGTGCACGTCCAACCCAACTGTATGTCCACACGCATACGCATCAGCCTTGCATGCTGCCCAGCCCAACATGTAAAGCATTATCTTGTGCAAAGCCAAACATGTATTGTTGTCATGAAGCCAACGCCCAACATTGTTTGGCACCCCTCGTAGCCCAACATATGGTGATGTCTTTGCCCTCAACATAGCCCAACACTGACAAGCACTGAGCCTATGCAACCTTTTGGCAAGCTAAAACTTGCATATGCTATGCCTTGACATGCTAAGCTCAATGCCTACGCCATGCCCAAACGTCCAACAATGTTCTTGCTCGATCTTGCCCAGCCTATAACTTTAACCTTTTATCAATTTAACCATTTTAAATAGAATAATTATAAGAAAATTGAATAGTTTCATTTCATAAAATTCGGGGTCTCACAACCGACTCCAACAACAACAAACAAACAACTCAACAAAGTCAGGGCCTGAGGGGTCCTTGTCCAGAGGGACTAAATGAAGCAGGGCCATAAGGGTCCTTGTCCGAAGTGACTAAATGAAGCAGGGCAAGAAGGGTCCTTGTTTGGAGGGACTAAACGAAGTTCCAAGCCTACTGAGCTTGAAGAGTTCCTAGGGAACTAGAGGAGTCCCATGGCTGCTGGCCTTGAAGAGTTCTTAGTGAACTAAAGTCACAAGGCTGCTGGCCTTGAAGGAATCTTAGTGATTCAGGGTGTTGCCCTTCCTTAGTGGAAATCCTGCTAGTTGAAAGCAGAAGAATGGATTAGGAGCTTGAGTCTCTGAACCACTTAAAACCCCTTGTGTCTTTTACATTATGTCATTTACATTATGTACTATAACTGCTATAACTGCTATGTATGTTTTAACTGCTTACAACTAAACTTACTCTACGAACAATGTATATATGATTATGAATATATCAATGAATGAGATCTTTTACTTATTCCGTTGTGCTTGAAAAGATTCTTATGTTTGTCATATGTTAATTATGAACAACATAATATAAACCAGAAAAGTATTTTGAAATAAAAAGGATCTATTCAACCCCCCCTTCTAGATCTATTGTGCCCTCTGGGAACTAACAATTGGTATCAGAGCAGGTTCTCATGATATATTCAAAAGCTAATCGCTTTGAGTCTGATCCAAGGCACTAACATTGTTCTAAACTTAGTTTAGTAGTAAGTAACTTGTTATATGAAGATGAGCTCACATGTTGGAAATATTGTGTATAGGTTAAATGTGTATATACATCTGAAGCTGCTCAAATTGGTCCATGGTCTCTATTGGTACATCAACAAGACCAATCCCAGCCTGCAGTCAATCTTGTAGTCCTAAGACCAGACGAGTGAACTCAAGAGACATCAATGACAAAGATTCAAGCACCCACCAGTCTGAAAAATGAAGAAGCCATACATGCTAAGAAATGCTTATTGAGAGAAAAAAGAAGATCTTCTCAAACTTATGTCTAGCCAACCAACAGCTGGGTGCAAACTCTGTCAGCTAAAGGATGTCAAAGATCTTAATGCTGATATTCTCTTGGCCTATATCTTCAAGACCACTATTGATTGATTAAAGGCCGACAAGAGCAATAAGTTGTCAGGAGCAAAAGTAAAGTCATGCACATTAATACCTAAACTCAGTATATCTACGATAAATGACTGTTTCGTAACTGACGGTAAAAAAGGTACGGTCCCTCACTATTATAAATGTACATCATTATTTCATCTTCTTATGAACTATAACAGTATTCTGTCAAGGAGTCATAATCTACCTAAAAAGGTGATGAGAAAAAGTAACATGAAGATGGAAACTCAAATGATAATAAACTTTCTCTCCGTTCAAGTTTTAGGTTGAAGATGATATCTTGAAGGAAATCTGAAATGGATCATAAGAGCATCACAAGCCTAATGAACTTTATATGAAGTAATCTTTGCTGATGGGTTAGTATGTATGTACAAGCCTATGTTCTAAGTGCTTGACAACACACAGAGCATGATCAGTTTTGCAAGAGGATCTTGCTGATTTGTAGAAACTGATGACCTCAATGAATCAACTAGATACTCCTAAATCGTAAAGCTGATTCTTACTCTGTGAACACTTAAACATTGTGAACATAACCCAGTGAATTATGAAACCATCATAGATAGAGAATGTGTTATTAGATGCCAAATCCCACACACACTCACCATCATGCATCTCAAAATGTATTATCATAAGATAGTTGCATGCATGAATATGTCTGTTGGTGATAAATATGATGATTATCCAAATAAGAGGAACAGGGGTTTAGAAAACTAACCTAGCAGGACCTATTTAACTATGGGTACCAAAAATAGAAATATATTTAAACCTGCAGGTACTTGGTCAGTCTGACCATACTAAGGAATGATGAAGCACAAGACTTCAGTCAAGAAGACTCAACCAGCAGAAGGCTAAGGACAATTCAGAGATGATTCTGATAGAGTTCCTATCTGTCCAAGTCTGTCCTTCAAGACCCTCTGAGCTAACCAGAATGGAGCTCACATGGCTGCTAATCTGTATATGGAAGCAAGCCATTCAGCCAAAGAAGGAAAAGGTCTTATGTGCTCAAAAGACAGTCAAGAATGCTATATGGGAAGAATCCTCAAGGAAGCTCACAACAGAAGATTATCGAACATCATTCAAGAGGAACTTATTGCGAGAGTAGAACTTCACAAACACAACTGTCAAAGAAGACTACGATCGTAGTGCTATCATATAATCGTAGAGTGATCAGTCCTGAAAATACTCATCTCTACGATACAAGGAAATCCGAGTGATGATGGAGATTCCAGTCAGAAGGAGATATGCAAGGCTGCCTTCAAATGAACCTGAAGAAGAGGGAATCACATCTATCTGGAAAGACAGTATCAATAACGGAGGAGCAGTGACCTGTTAAGGAACAACAGCACTGAGATATACTATAAAAAGTTGTACCAGCTACAGAGTCCCAAAACTTTGTGGCTGATGAACCAAATGAAGATCCATAGTCAGTAGGAACATCTCAAAACGTACTACTGATAACCCTTCAGCCACCCAACCCATAATCGTGAAGTGCCTACGATCAAACATATGATCGTAGTGTAAGAAGCAGGAGGACACCACGATTTCAGCAATGCAGTTGTCTAACTGGTAGAAGACCTCCCACTCAGAAGAGGTCGAATGAGATGTCATTACAAATCACAGCTATAGTATTCCATCTGGAAAGCGCCTCAGGGACAAACCTGACCCTTAGCTCACTAAGAGGTTGGCCCTTCCTGAGCTACCTTGACCCAAAAGGAATGTTTGATCTAGTTCATCTCAAGGATCAAATCAGTCAACAATTGTAGAGTCGAGTTTGAAAAGAACTAAACGATCGCAGTGCAAACTCAACGATCGTAGTGCTACCTCAACGATCGTAGCACAACCTCAACAATTGTAGAATACAACTCAATGATCGTAGTCCTACCAAAGGGTACTCCAGTTCACAAAAAGCTTAGAAAATGAGACACTTGCTAAACCATTCAAGTGGAGGAGAGAAGTTCGAATACTACAGTGAGTGAGCTGTGCTGCATCAAAGTAAGGATAAAAGACAAATCCATCCACTGCAACATCTCTCAGAAGTTGATCGTTGAGTTAACGAAGGAAATCGTAGAGTCTATAGCTGCCTCATCATGCTACTCTACGAATCAAAAGTTCAACGATCAAAGCCACGTCGTTTAAACGACTACTCTTCTAAAAGGAAACATCTAACTGAAAAGTTATAGAGAGTTACAGCTCATTACTGGGCATCGTGCAACCAATGGACGGTTGACACATCACAGAGTATGCAGAGTTAGAAGGAACTGCCTTAAAGACAATTTTAAATCTGCAAACAGTTACCAAAAACTATCGAACCTCTCTCCCTCCCATTTTTAAAACCCTAGAAAGTTTTTCAAGAGCGAAATCAGTTTACCCTCCAGAGCCCTACCAAATCTCAGACAGCCATCTCGCATAAACCTCTTTAAATCAAACACCCACAGTCTTCGAACTATTCGAATGGAGAACTAGCAAGTTATCACCGGCATCCAGCTCGGAACCAAATTGTTTGAGAAATTTGAGAAGAAGTTTAGGGACATTCTTGAACTCGTAAAGACAACTGGGTTTTCAGAATGTCTTGAGACAAGTACTCGTGTGTACATTGACCTGGTTAAAGAGTTCTACTCAAACGTCTCCATAAACTTTGGAACTCTGTCTACCAAGGTTAAAGGTCAGACTCTGAAGCTGAAATCTTCTGACCTAAATCAGTGCCTAGGTTTTCCTAACCAAGGGCTAAAGAACCTTGAAGATGTCAACACTGAACAAGCAAATGAGTTGATTGGATACCAAAGGAACCCAGTTTCAAAGACATGAAGAAGAAGGAGTTTCCTGAAGAATATGAGTTCCTAGTTGAAATTGTTGGAAAGTGCATACTGTGCAAAAACACTGCACATGATACAGTGATTGACCAACAATTGAAGATAATGTCAGCTATAGTTCTGATGAAACAAATTAACTTTGGAGTTATCTTTTTCGATCAAATCTCCAAGTGGGTAGAGAAGACTGAGAAGAAGAAATCCACTGAAAAGCCTCTGACCAAAGTATTTCATGGAAGGATGCTGAGTATAATACTGAAGAAGAAACTAGGAGGGAAAATCAAGGATGATGAAGGAGAAACATTGAATGTGCACAAAGTAGTTTCTCCATAATTATTTGAGAACTGGAAGAAGAACCCTAAGGAGAACAAAAGGCTGACAGCCGGGAGCAGCAGTAGAGCCTCTGCAAAGAAGAGAAAGATAGTAGAGGCAGAGAGCTCTGAGTCTGATGACTCTGAAGCAGCAGAAATCACACCAGCCAGGAAGAAATTAAAAGCTGTGAAGAAAGTCCGGGCCACACCAAGGAGGGTCTCCTCCCTGAACAAGGACAAAGAAGAAAAGGTCCTAACTGCTGAAACAACAAAGAGAAGAAGCAGCAGGTTGCTTCAAGGGCCAGTTAGCAAGAAAGCTAAGGTGGAAGACAAACCATCCTTAGCTTCCCAAAACAGTACATCTGTTGAAGAAATGGACGTAGAGTCAGCAGAAGTAAAGAAAATAGATGTCAAGGCTCAGTCTCCACAAACAACATCCGGCAATGAAAATGAAGCTGGTGTGATGGGAGAGATTGCAGCATCTGCTGATAAAGAAAAATGCTCAAGCCCCATGGCCAATCCTCAGAGCAGTCACTCTGATGATGAAAAAGAAATTCAAGGTGACCAAAGTGCATCCCAAAATACAACTACCCCAACAAGCCCAGAGAATGGGTCAGAAAATGTTGTTCAAGAAGAATAAGAGAATGTCCCCTCCAATCCAGAAAGCCCTCATGATGGCTCAGAAAGTGATGAGTCCAAGAAAGAAGAATCTATCCCTGCCAGTGCTGAACTCCAAAAAAGTCTGTTTATTGAGCAAGAGGAGACAGAGTCTGAAGAAGAAGAAGAAAAGTCTATATCTCCAATAGTTGAACCTCTACAAAGAAGGAAGAGCTACAGACTGCAAGCCCAGTTTGCCTCCAAAAGGAACAGTGGCCAATCAAATGCCATCATTGAATTGAGTGATGATGAGTTTGTCTCCCCGAAAAAAGTGCTAATAAGGAACCAGCAGTGAAGAGAAGAGTCTGAGGAAATGCTTGCTAAAGAAGGTTCTGGACATGAAATGCAGCAAGAAGGATTCTCTGCTGAAGCTTATCAAAATGGTTCTGGTTCTGAGAAAGAAGAAGTAAAAAATGACTCCAATTCTGAAGATCAAGAACAAGAAGAACCAGAACTCTACCCTGTCCTCTCACCTACAAGATTCACCAGGAGAATAGTGGTAGAAGTTCCTAATGAACCATCAGAGACTCCACCTACTAGATGGGTAAACTATGGAGATGAGCAGCTCAGAGTAGTAAGAATGACTACTTTTGACTTAGCCAAGAACCGGAACAATATGGAGCTAGATTGCTCAACCATTCTCTATAACCCTAATGATCTGTTGATGAGATAGTTCTTCCAGTGGATGCCATGGCTAAAGACCTTTACTGAAAAAGATGGAAGCTACTTCAGTTGGTGTTACAAGTAGTTTCCAAGCATGGAACTGGTGCCTCAAAACTTTCCAAGAGTAAAGAAGTTTGCCACCAAACTGATCAAAGACCAGCCCCACTTCAAGGTCTATCAACGTGCTGGAAATCTCTACATCCCCTACGATCGTAGAGTGGACTCTGAAGGACAAAGAGCCATGACAAAGGAGCTGGTCGTAGAGTCTTTTCACTCTACTCCTGATGATGTTCAAGCTCAAAACAAGAAGCCTCCTTATGCTCAAGCACTACTATCAGACATTCCCTCATCCTCAACCTCAACCTCAACCAGTGAATGGAACTCAATGATTACTCAGATTCTCCAAGCCTTTGACAAACTGTCCAAAGATGAAGATCGTAGAGTCCAATCCAATGCTCAACCTAAATCTGCCCAACAAAAGGATCAAACTACTTTGAAGCAGGAACTACTGAAGAGTTCTGATGATCTAAGCAAGAAAATATCTCTGCTCACTGAAGAATCACAGCAGCAGACAGTAGCAGGAGATAATTCTTTCCAGCACAAGCTTCAAGCTACTTTGGTCGATGTATCTCTCAAACTCCAAGAGAGAGATAGCATCTATCAGAAGGCCATACAAGATCAGAAGGCAGAAGCTCTACAAATTCAGAAGGCCAATGCAGAACAGATCGAAACCCTCTCTGACAAGATTGATGACATGAGGCAGACCTTCTCATTGCAACTTGAGCTAGGCCAGCAAGAACTAAAGTTTGAAGTTGACAACTCCTCCTACCTGATGGAGTAGCTTATGTCCAACATGGAGCAGCTCTCTCAAATGATTGATGACAAAAATGGGAGAAAAAGAGGCATAAAAAGAAGAGGAGCAATAGGCACTCGAAGAAGAACAGAGGGACAAGAGAGAAGCAGTCAAAGAAGAAGACAGTAGCTACTGAAAGAGTATCATCATCTGAGGGGGAGCCGAAAGATGATGATCCCATGATCGCAGAGTCTGAGGGGGAGCGTGATCAGAAAGATGATGAAGGGGACCCAAGCAAAGATAGAAGGTAATCGTCCCAAGGGGAGCAAGAGAAAGAAGAACAATCAAATGAGTAGCTGATCAACAAGCATCCTGGAAACATACATGAGTCAAGGAGGTACATCTCTAACCTTGTTAGGTATGTTCTGGATCCAGGATGTAGAATGTCTTAATATATAAATTGTCATATCAATATAAATGACATTCATGATTAACTATTTTAGAAATACAGCTGCTCACTGTATATAAGATTCATTCATAACATGCATATGCACTTATTGTTTTTGCCATAATCAAATAGGGAGATATTGTCAGGAATAAACATGTGAATGATATTCCTATTTAATATATGATTTGATTATGATATATATGTGAATGGATATGCAAGTATGCTTGCATTAAGAAAAGTTGTAAAGTCCTTTGATAGATAATAGAAATATATGTACAAGGACTTAGAATGAATTGATCAAATATGTTAGGTTGATCTTACATAAGAAAAACAACTTTGTAAAGTCCTTAAAAAGAAATGATGTACAAGGACTATAAATATAGATCAAGCTTATTAGGTTAATCTTATGATGTAATAGATAGGCTAGTCTGATCGTCGAACACTGCACCAGAAGTCGTAGTCTGCCAGGTGAGTCAAGGTTAACTCGAGAGCTATCGAGGCAGAATAGAAGTATGCAAGATTAGGGGTGTTCATTGGTAAAAAACCGAACCGGTACCGAAAAAACCGAACCGGTACCGAACCTAAATTACCGCAAAAATAAGAACCAAAACCGGTACCGAATTATCGGTTTCGGTACCGGTTCGGTACAAATTCGGTACCGGTTTTTTTGGTTCAATTTTCGGTTATACCGCATGCATGGTGATATATGTAATTATTAATAAATATTAATAATTAAATAATTTTTTTTAATATATTAACATTTTTTTTAAAACTAAGAAAAAGAAATCATATATAATTTATTTTTAAATATTAATCTGCTATGTTATGCACTCTGTCTTTGTTTTAGTCTCCTATCATGACTGTTTTGCAATAAGTTTTTTGCTCCTCATTCATTAATTCTATAGTCTTTTGGGATAAAGTAGTGAAAGCAAGATGTCATTTTAGTTGTGTGTATAATGGCAATCTGCCATTATCTATAGTTCACAATTATATTAACATGTCATTGCAAAAAATTAAATACTTAAAAAATAATAATGTATATCTTTAAAATTTTTATATTTTATGAAGTAAACTTCTTTTATTAAAAGAATATCCATCAATAATAGAGATATATGTGACTTATTTAATTTAATTTGTAAAATTTTAAAATTAAAAATAAGTATAAACCTTTTTAATTGTAAATTATAATACAAATAATTATAATTATTGAAAAATAAATAAAAATAAACCTGTTGCGACTTGCGAGTATTGTAATTTGTAATGATGGAGTTGGAACCTGTTGGAGTATGCGAGTATTGTAATGATGGGCTTGAAGTTCATTGCTCAAAGGTTTCTGTCCTCACTTTTGATGGTATTGATGTAGATGGTACCATAACTAAAGGAGGTAACCATGTACTCATTTTTCGGTTTTTTTTCGGTTTATCGGTTTTACCGAATTCAGAATTTTTATTACCGCTACCGGTACCGAAAAATATAAAAAAACCGAAAAACCGGTACCGAAAAAACTGAAATCGAAAAAAACCGGTACCGCCGGTACCGGTTCCAACCGGTTCGGTAAAAAAACTGAAAAACCGAATTTTTTGAGCACCCCTATGCAAGATAGTAGATCTCAGAGTTCGTAGACTGCCAGGGGAAACGAAGAAGGATCGTAGTGTATCGAGTAGAGCTTCCTCGAGATCGTAGTGTGCTGAGGAAGTCATGTTCAGAATCGTAGAGACAGCCTGCCTACGAGCCGACCGGTCATCTGCCGAAGCCAAGATAGAAATGTAGACTATACTCAGAGTCGTAGAGTCTACTGATGCCAAAGCCGAGTCAAGGATCATAGATCACACTTTGAGTTCGTAGAGTCTTTTGATTATATGCAGAGATCATAGTCAAGCAAGATCAGATGAAGACAACAAGCAAGGCAGAAATCGTAGATTGTCAAGATCTGATCTCGGGATCGTAGTGTCTGCACCAGCCAAAGCTGAATCGTAGAGTGCAGAACTACGACCTTAACAGAAGTGCTCACAATGCCAAGGATGAATCGTAGAGCATATACGGTTCTCAATAAATGAGCACTCCAAGAATATTCAAAGGAACGAAGCCTCTGGTTCAAGCTGCAAGCTACATCCAAGGAAACCAGATAACACTCAATGAATGGCATGCAGGCTAACAGAAGATCTCAGCACCAACCCAATCAGCATCAAGATTGAAGTGTGAGGCCATTCGTGATGAAGTCTTCCACAAGGAGATCCAAAGAAGACTTCAGAAGCTGACTAAGAAAAGTCAGTTTATGCAGTAGCTATCAAGTAAACAGAAGACAACGATCTTGGAAGCAACCATGATCGTAGTGTTTGCGAAACAAAGAAGGAACTGATGGAAAGTGAACCGAGATACTGGTCAGCCTCTGATTAGCAAGACTAAAGTGATTAAGTGCAGGGTCAGTTCATTGATGATAAGTGAATGGGAGATCACAAGGAGAAAGCAAGCTGGACGCGCCACAAATCTGAAGTGTCTTGATATTTAGAAGGGGACCAGAGAAAGGAATTAGGCCATCAGTCTCTGAGAATAGTTGAAGCAAAAAGAAGTATTGAAGCACTGCACAATACAAGGAAGAGGTGTTCTACATTAAAGATCCAATCAACACTCTTCAAGATCGTAGTGTTAACTCAACCAGTCAATGAGCAACACTCAACAAGACACTACGATCAAGTCCTTGAAGACGTGCATCAGAATCGTAGAGTCCGAATAACTGAAGACTGAAGCATTGGCAAAGATTCAATCTGAAGGGTAATATTCGGACAAGTGCTTATTGAGAGCATCAATGCAATAGGACAACCTCTGATTGAGAAATCAGAAAGAGGTAATAAAGTCTTCGACCTGCCCAAGATATAAAAGTGATACATCTGACAGGGTAGGTGAAACAGTAGACTGCAGTATCAGAAAAAGTATGACAAGTCACATCAAGCAGTCTACCTCAAGGAACTCGAGATCTGTGAAGAGATTTGAATAGCCTTCAACGACTACTTTCCAACGGAAGGATTGGGAAGGAGTATATATAAGGAAGAGCTTCAAAGATCAAAGGTTGCTAGAGTTGCCGAGTTTAGAGAGAAGGTGGACTGATCTAAACCATGTGAAACAGTGAGTCAGAAGGCTCACTCTACGATCCACCAAAAACACTCAGAAGTCAGATAAAGAAAGAAGTAGAAGTGTGAGTTCTACTATATAGAAGTGAGAGTTCTACTACATGAAGAGTGTTCAGAACTGCCGAGAGAAAGAAGAGCATTATGTCATCTTGATGTTCATCATGGGAAGACTCTAAGTACAATAGAGAAGAGCCTACAGTCATCTTAGCAAGTCCATCATGAGAAGGCATCAAGTAGCAAGAAGGAAGATCACAAATGCCATCCTGGTGTTAAGCATGAGAAAGCTTCTAAGTACCTAACAGAAGAGCCTACAGTCATCTTAGAAGCCTATCATGTGCAGCCATCAAGTACCAAGGAGAAGGATCTTCAAGGCAGTTCATAAAGGGATCATCCGAAGTGGCTGAGTAACCAAAGAAGCTGAGCATCATGCAACACTCAGCTGCACTTCAAGGATGATCAAGCCAAGCTGCTAAGGATAGAAGATGTTCAGAGCATGAAGACATCTTAACAGCTCAGCACCGACTCCAACAACAACAAACAAACAACTCAACAAAGTCAGGGCCTGAGGGGTCCTTGTCCAGAGGGAATAAATGAAGCAGGGCCATAAGGGTCCTTGTCCAGAGGGACTAAATGAAGTAGGGCCATAAGGGTCCTTGTCCGAAGGGACTAAATGAAGCAGGGCCAGAAGGGTCCTTTTTCGGATGGACTAAACGAAGTTCCAAGCCTGCTGGGCTTGAAGAGTTCTTAGGGAACTAGAGGAGTCCCAAGGCTGCTGGCCTTGAAGAGTTCTTAGTGAACTGAAGTCCCAAGGATGCTGGCCTTGAAGGAATCTTAGTGATTCAGGGTGTTGCCCTTCCTTAGTGGAAATCCTGCTAGTTGAAAGCAGAAGAGTGGATTAGGAGCTTGAGTCTCTGAACCACTTAAAACACCTTGTGTCTTTTACATTATGTCATTTACATTATGTACTATAACTGCTATAACTGCTATGTATGTTTTAACTGCTTACAACTAAACTTACTCGACGAACAATGTATGTATGATTATGAATATATCAATGAAGGGGATCTTTTACTTATTCCGCTGTGCTTGAAAAGATTCTTATGTTTTTCATATGTTAATTATGAACAATATAATATAAACTAGAAAAGTATTTTGAAATAAAAAGGATCTATTCAACCCCCTCTTCTAGATCTATTGTGCCCTCTGGGAACTAACATATACTAGTGACCTAATCTAAGAGAATTGTGGAGCATGTCATAATTTATTTAATGATTATATGAGTAAGAGAATATGAATATTATGTGATTGTTTATATTTATTTATTATATAAACAAATAAAAAAATCTAGTGTGATCCTAATTATATATTAGGAATGAAGAATTGAATAACTTAAGGGTTATGGGATGAGAGAATTATGGTATTTAAAATATATACTAATTCTAAGAGATTTAATTTATATATCTCAACTAATTAATTTTATAACCTAATTATAGCAAGTTTAATTGGGTTAAGAAAATAAATGTGCATGAGTAAGGATTTATGTTATAATTGAGGAAATGAAAATCCTAATTAAATAATTAGGGAATGGTAATATTAAGAGTGTTGGAAATATGATATTTTGTTATGGCCCAAAGAATTAAATTAAAAGTCCAAAGAGATTAAATATGGTGGCCCAAGTGTAGGCCCAATCAAATTAATTTAGAAACCCAAAGCAATAATGTACATCAAGTATGCTAAATAAAGCAATAAAAAACAAAGCAAAACTTGGAAGAGAATAGGCCAAGTGTCCGGGTATTGAGGGAAGAAAAAAGGGGCTTGGTGTATAATTTTGGTCCACTAAAATCTTTACACACTCACCTTAGGTGTCACACACATGGATAGCCTCCACCTTTGTTGAAATGTGCAAGCAACCATTTAATAAGTGTGGATGAGAGAAAGAAAGAAAGATATTGGGAGATGTATATAGATATATATCATATATCTATATACATTTTTTCTAACAACCACTAAAAATCTTGGCCACTTTAACAAATAAATCCATTTCATTTCTCTTATCTCTCTTATTAGCTAACACAAAGAAAAACCAAATATAGAGAGAGAGAAGAGATGCTTCGGCAGCCATAGAGGGGGAGGAGAGAGAGTTTTCTTCAAATTCTCCTAACTCCATAGCCACCTTGGGAAGAAAAAGAAAAAAAGGAGTATGAAAAAGATCAAAGGTATAAACCCCTTTTGTTTATATAATTTTATTTTGATTATTATAAATCAAATCTTAAAACTATGTTTCTAAACTTAAAAACCATGAATATACCTGTTATTGAGTGTTTCATGTTTAGATATACACATATTGGGTGTTGTATTAGTTGAAAATCAAAATTAAAGAAAAGTGATTTTTGTAAGACCCCGAATTTTATGAAATAAAAGTATTCAATTTTTCTATTCAGTAAATGGTTAAATTGATAAAAAGTTAAAGTTAAGGGTGATATATATAAAATTTTCAAAATACGCAAGTGGTTATAAAATATTCATTGTTGTCGGGGAATATTCGTTTGGTCGTGGAATATTCTTTCTGTCGGGGAATATTCGTACGTAGTGCAATGTTGAATTGTTGACTGGTATGATCCTGACCATTGAATTATAATTGAATATCTTTAGCTTAAGTGCAAAGGTGAATTGATCAACATGGTTATAATTATGGTTTATATAAATTCTGAAATTATTATGTATTTCTTTGAGATTTGAATATCTTTGGCCCGTAGTGCAAAGATGATCTGTTGTTGAATATCTTTGGCCCGTAGTGCAAAGATGACCTATTGTTGAATATCTTTGGCATGTAGTGCAAAGATGAACTGTTGTTGAATATCTTTGACCTGTAGTGCAAAGATGAACTGTTGTTAAATATCTTTGGCCCGTAGTGCAAAGATGACCTGTTGTTGAATATCTTTGGCCTGTAGTGCAAAGATGAACTATTGATAAATATCTCTGGCCGTAGTGCAAAGATGAAGTTATTAGTATGATTATGAACAGAAAATATGATTTGGTGTAACCATGATCTTTGATGTTTCAGGTAAAGATAGGTGTTGAAAATTATCTTCGTCCTGGATGAGAAGAGAAATTTAGAATTACAATTATGATTATGAGTTATTCATATGATTGTGGACCAGAATTGTTGATTGATGTTACGGGGATAAAACATTGTTGGTGGATTTTTAACATGGAGAAGATAATAGACTTTATAGTCTATTTGACTCTTCTAATGGATTGCTCGTTCCGCTGCAACTATGGTTGAAATTTTTATCATCTACCATATGTTCTAAATCTCTGATTTATTATTGATGAAGGCAATTGAAAATTTAATTATCTTTAGTCATGATATTCTTTACTGAGCTAGTTGTGCTCACCCTTTTGCTTCACAATTCCTTTCAAGTAATAAGAGTGTAGCTGGGTCGAGCGGGGGTAACAGGGAAATAGAACGGTGGTCATCATTTGGTAGTTACATTTGGTGAATCAACTAGGGTGAGGCGAACCCAACGTTGGAATGGTGTTTTGTCACTATCATACAAAATGTCTAATGACATACAACCTCGTGTCATCATAAGACAGGGTTGTGGACATCCACTTGCAAATTATATCTATGAGCACTACCTATATAATCTTGGTATTTGTTTGGAGTATAATTCTCAATTAGAGACAGTGGAGATAATTATATGTCAAGAGAAGACTCACCATTGGAAAGAAAATGATAGTAATCTTCTCGTTTTTCTTTGGGGTCTATTGGGTCAACCAAGGATAATTCTGTGGGCTTATGATATCTATCATAACCTAGACACATGGCCTCTCATGTACGAAGGTTTCCTTGAGCACTTTCCAGAGATTCTAATTTCTAAAATAATTTTTGACTGTACCTTTATGTAAGGTGTCATTGTGACGTGTTATCCATGATTGGGACATGAGTCACAGTTGGTATATATTTGTATCAAAACTCACAGCATTTATGTTGTTGTATTTTGCACGACAATTGTTGTAATAAAGTTGTAGTTGTTTTCTGTACCATGTATTTGGCGACTCAGAATGGGTTGGATGGAATGGACCTATTTTGGGGTTGTCATGGTTGGTATCAGAGCTTAAGGATATGGTCTCTGGAGGAGATCAGGGAATATAACTAGGAGGGGAGAGATGAGTAAATCCTTCGCTAGTGTGTCCTACCTAAGCTTATTTGTTGGTCAGTCATAATATCGGGATATTATGTGATATGTTAATTTGTTAAATTAACCCTTGTTTTGAAGCTGTATTCTAGAATGATATCTGAAATACAGGAGATTAGCGTGGAGAAATGATGATGACAGGGAAGATGGAATCTGAAATGAAAGCAATGTATTCTCAACTCTTTGAAATATCAGGTACGTAAATTTCAGGAACAAAATTTCATAAGGAGGGGAGATTGTAAGACCCCGAATTTTATGAAATAAAAGTATTCAAATTTTCTATTCAATAAATGGTTAAATTGATAAAAAGTTAAAGTTAAGGGTGATATATATAAAATTTTCAAAATATGCAAGTGGTTATAAAATATTCATTGTTGTCGGGGAATATTCGTTTGGTCGTGGAATATTCTTTCTGTCGGGGAATATTCGTATGACGGCGCAGCCATTTGTGGGTCCCATAACAGAATAATTGTCGGATGAAGATAACGACATAATTGAGTTTTTATAAATAACGGTGTTGTTGTTATCATTAACACTGTTGGAATACCTGGTGGATAAAATACAGTAATACGCGTGGTTGCACAGTAGCACACGGTATTGCACAGTATTGTTGAATTATTGATCCTTACGTGAGAATGCGTTACTCAATAATTGTTACAGTAATTACTGTTTAATATTTTATTTTATTGATTCAATAATTGCTGCGTTGATATTTTATATTATTATTGTTTCAATAATTATCACTGCACAGTATCTCCATTATCAGATCAATAATTTATATTATTTGAATAATATTATTAGATAACATTATTGGGAATGTCTAAAAAGTTCTGTCAAGGAGAGATTTGGTCACCTAATTGCGCGCCAGTAAGGAGAAATCTTTATCGGAAAGCCCCCTCTTTCCTGGGAACTGCCTGGTTGTCATTATTGTGATTCTGTAATATTATTTGGGAATAATTAATTATTGATTTATATGATAATAAAATATTTATTTGATGTGGATATAAATGATGGATTTATATATGTGGTTATAAATGAAGGAATTAATGTTGAGGTATTTTATCAGTATTTTGTCGGATTGGAGGTATTAAAAGATCAAATCAGTGTTCTTACAGCTTTATTGTGTGAGTTATAATTTTTAATCTGACCGTTGGATCGTTGTGATTTTTGGATATGTTATACATATATAAGTTGAGTATATGTTCACAAATTTTGAACCGTTAAAAATGAACGAATGATTTCTTATGAATTTTAAGAGGTGACTGATTCAGAAATTAGGTTTATAAATGATTTTGGTGGAAAATTATAGAAATGAGTGGGCCCCACTTTTGGTTGTTGGGGAAGATGGCTGATTTTTGGTGGGTTGAATAGTAACAGGTAAAGCCATCAGGTAGCAGGTCAAGTCTGCTTCGGCGTGCTAACATTTTCCTATAAATAGAGGGCTAAGTTAGAATTGAAAATCACACCAGAAACTTAAGTTTTCTCTCTCTATATTATCAAGCATATTTTTGTTAGTATTTAGATATCTTGAGTGTTGCTATACGACGCAAGTTTGTTCAGCGTTATATCCGATATTCAAGTCATAAATACTGCTCTTTTGAGGTAAGGGATTTTAAGGGTTGTTGTGTTTTTTATATTTCGTAACTTTTCAGACCATCAAAAATTCTGAAAAAATTTGAAATGATATTTTGATGAGTTTTATTGATTGTGTCCAAAAATGGTGATTTTTGGATGTATAGATTAAAAGTTATGAATTTTACGGGAAAAGACTATTTTAAAAGTAACCGCTTATAACTCCTTGTGGTTAACTCCAAAATTGATGAAATATTTATTGGGAGTATATCTATATAATATCATTGTACTCTGTGAATTTTGAAATTTTTAGATAAAAGTACAATTTATAATAAATGTCTAAATATTCGGCGGTTTTGGCCATATGAAAAATAGTAAATGAATTTTAAAATTTTGAGAAAAATATATGTTCAATATGGGACTATATTCTGCTAAATCCCAGAAAAGAAATAATTTTGGAGCTGATTTGGTATTTTTCATGAAAATGGACTAGTTATGAGTAAATGAATTAAATATGTTATGTGAAGTAAGAAAATTAGAAAATAGGATTTTATGGCTTGAGAATCCTACATGAGGTATATGCAGATTTTTGATGAGGGTTTTGGTTACTGGTGATGAAATCTTATGAGTTTGGCATTTTAAAATGATTAAATGCATTATTTAGTAAAGTGTAAACAATTAAAATAAATTATTTATAAGCTTAAGAAATATTATTTTTTTCAATATCATTATACCGAAATATTGGTATGGATTTTATTGTGGAATTTTTACCATTTTCATGTCGGGATTACTATTCACGAGTTACTATTCATGAGTTACTATTCACGGGTACTATTCATGAGAAAATTAGTTTCTTTTTCTGACCAAATTATAGTTGATTTATTAATATTACTCTTGAGATTAAAACTATATGTTGATCATATTATTTTTATTATCATATATACATTTTTATAACCTTAATGATGATATTTCTCTTTGACTTGAGTGTAAAGATGGGTAGATTTTTGGTATGATTATCACTATGGGTTCTCTTTGGCCAGTAGTGCAAAGTTAAATTGTTGATTGGTATGATCCTGACCATTGAATTTATAATTGAACATCTTTAGCTTAAGTGCAAAGGTGAATTGATCAACATGGTTATAATTATGGTTTATATAATTTCTGAAATTATTATGTATTTCTTTGAGATTTGAATATCTTTGGCCCGTAGTGAAAAGATGATCTGTTGTTGAATATCTTTGGCCCGTAGTGCAAATATGGCCTATTTTTGAATATCTTTGGCCTGTAGTGCAAATATGATCTGTTGTTGAATATCTTTGACATGTAGTGCAAAGATGATCTGTTGTTGAATATCTTTGGTCCGTAGTGCAAAGATGAACTGTTGTTGAATATCTTTGACCTGTAGTACAAAGATGAACTGTTGTTGAATATCTTTGGCCTGTAGTGCAAAGATGAACTGTTGACGAATATCTTTGGCCGTAGTGCAAAGATGAAGTTATTAGTATGATTATGAACATGAAATATGATTTGGTGTAACCATGATCTTTGATGTTTCAGGTAAAGATAGGTGATGAAAATTATCTTCGTCCTGGATGAGAAGATGAATTTAGAATTACAATTATGATTATGAGTTATTCATATGATTGTGGACCAGAATTTTTGATTGATGTTACAGGGATAAAACATTGTTGGTGGATTTTTAACATGGAGAAGATAATAGACTTTATAGTCTATTTGACTCTTCTAATGGATTGCTCGTTCCACTGCAACTATAGTTAAAATTTTTATCATCTACCATATGTTCTAAATCTCTGATTTATTATTGATGAAGGCTATTGATAATTTAATTATCTTTAGTCATGATATTCTTTACTGAGCTAGTTGTGCTCACCCTTTTGCTTCACAATTCCTTTCAAGTAATAAGAGTGTAGCTGGGTCGAGCGGGGGTAACAGGAGAATAGAACGGTTGTCATCATTTAGTAGTTACATTTGGTGAATCAACTAAGGTGAGGCAAACCCAACGTTGGAAGGGTGTTTTGTCACTATCTTACAAGATGTCTAATAACATACAACCTCATGTCATTATAAGACAGGGTTGTGCACATCCACTTGCGGAGTATATCTACGAGAACTACCTATATAATCTTGGTGTTTATTTGGAGTATAATTCTCAATTAGAGATAGTGGAGATAATTATATGTCAAGAGAAGACTCACCATTAGAAAGAAGATGATAGTAATCTTCTTGTTTTTCTTTGGGATCTATTGGGTCAACCAAGGATAATTCTGTGAGCATATGATATCTATCATAACCTAGACGCATGGCCTCCTATGTACGAAGGTTTCCTTGAGCACTTTCCAGAGATTCTAATTTCTAAAACAGTTTTTGACTATACCTTTATGTAAGGTGTCATTGTGACGTGCTATCCAAGATTGAGACATGAGTCACAGTTGGTATATATTTGTATCAAAACTCACAGCATTTATGTTGTTGTATTTTGCACGACAATTGTTGTAATAAAGTTGTAGTTTTTTTCTGTACCATGTATTTAGCGACTCAGAATGGGTTGGATGGAATGAACCTATTTTGGAGGCGTCACAATTTTTCTAGTTTATAAGCCCTAAAATTTCTATGTACTTTGGATTTCCACCGTTTTAAATCTATAACTTCTTTTTGTGATCCGTCAAAGAGAGGTGATAGATATGTAACTTAACTACTAAACCCAAGTGGTAGCACTCAAAAATGTTGAGTACACAGTCCATAGTGACTGATTTAGCAAAAACTATTTTGTGTCTTTCAAGGAAAAATTGACTGTTTTTGGACAGTGATGAGTAAGGGCAGTTTAGTCATTTTTTGGACATTTAAAATTCTGGAAAACTTTGGGAGGATACTATGATAAGGTATCAAACATCTCCGAATGGAATCACTGAAAAAGGAGTTGTAGATTTCCATATGGACTATTTTTAACAAAGCACGAAAAACTGCAAATTGACAGAAGTAAACTGCGAAGAAATTTCCAGAGGTTTTTCGGCCACTTAATTTGTGAAATAAATTCCGGCCTTTTGGGACATGAAATTATATGGTATTAAGTACCTCATGTCCAAAAATGAGCTCATTCCGACTTAAAATGACCAAGTTATGACCATTTCAATTTTTGTGATTTTCTGACGAAAACGACTATAACCAAAGTTCTATAACTCCGATGGCCACGAAATTTAAACTGGAGTGTCACGTTAACACGTATAAGATTGTGTCAAGAGATGGGAATTTCTGGAGTTGAGCATGATGGGGCTAATTTCTTAAGGAATTGACTAAAATGATTTTTGAAAAATACCAAAGGAAGTTGAAAAATTATAGAAAAATACTTTTTGTGTATGAAATATATGTATATATGTTTGGACAAAGGATAGAAAAATAATAAGGGTGTTTTTGTAAAAAAGATGGAATCTAACTTGCTAGATTGAAAAATCTGATGAATCCAACTTGCTGGATTGAAAAGAAGTTTACTGAATTGATTATATGTTGAATCCAGCTTACTGGATTGCAATTCAGTTGTTGGATTGTAGTTTGGCTTGCTGGATTGGAAATCTGTTGAATCCAGGTTGTTGGATTTGAAATCTAGTCTGCTGGATTGGCAATTTGGTTGCTAGATTTAAAATCTAGGTTGCTGGATTAGTATTTAACTTATTAGATGTTAAAGAATAACTTATGAAATGAAAAAAGCGAGTGTTAAATCATAATGTATCTAATATAGTGATTAAAGAATTATCAAAGGATGATAATAATGCTAATATTCTAAGCTGTTATCTAATATTTGATTTTTTGTGATTAAGTGTAGATAATCTATGAATAAAGTAATAGTATTATGAGCTAACAGATATGTTATGCTGACTAAAAGATCAATCTTATATTGATAGGACTTTCATGAGAGATTAAATTAGATTGTTTAGCGGTAATCAGCGGTGCAGGCAAGTTTCCTAACTCAACTAGAGTTGTATGTTCAAAGCATGTTAGTGAATAACTGTTGTTTATTCACGTCTATACTTATTATTGATTCACACGTTGTGCATGTTGTAAATGTTCATCAGGTATGAAAGGCTGATCACCTTCATTACCATTTGGTTCAGTTAATATGTTCATGTTCATTATTGACCATTCATTTATATTGACTTGGTCGTTCAGCTAAGAAAATTTGTTCATGCTCTTTCACAATGTTTATATTGTTGAAAATTAGCTAGCTTATTGTTCAAATCTTTCAATCATGATATATCCTCAATTAAATTTAAAACTTGCCGGGCAAATTTGTTGCTCACCCTTGCTATATCATGATAAAAAATTTCAGATTAAGAGAAAAGCTCGAGTAAAGGCAAAGGCAAAGTCCAAGATTAAGCTATTATGCAGTTAGAACTATTAATTGTGTTAATGCAAATGTTATTGTAAACCTTTAAGATATTGAAGGTATGTATTTAGTTAAGGTTGTAGACCTTGGGAATGATGTGTAAAATTTTAATGTGTAAATAATTTATGTTTATATCTTCTCCAATAGTTATAGAAATGATGTACCAAATCTTAGGTAAAAAATACCCGGATTTGGGGATGTCACATAAACTCTGCTATCTCTCTCTCTTCATATTGCTCCACTAAAATGTATGTTGAATATCATGATACATTTTGGTACTCCCAGGATGGATTGCAAACGGTGTGTTGTGCGCCTCCATCATGATTTTACACTTTAAATCAGGGTCGTTAGGAACACAAAGTCTGGAGTTGACTCGAAGTATTCCTTCTTCATCAATTCTTGCTTCTTGAATAGCACCTTCTTGCACTTTTTTCATCATACGCATTAGCTCCAGGTCTGTTGCTTGAGCAACTTTAACTTTATCGATTAAAATTGGTTCTACTCATATATTTGTCATCATCACGTGGGTCCCTAGAGTCTTTATCTCTATCTTCATCTTTTGCAAGTCATACAAAATGGGCCTTTGCGTTGACAATATCGCACTCGAACCCGCATAAGATCTTCTACTTAATGTGTTAGCTACCACATTCATTTTTCTAGGATGGTATTGAATAGTATGATCATAATCTTTCAACAGTTCAGGCCAATGTCGTTAACTCATATTGAGTTCCTTTTGGGTGAAGAAATATTTGAGGTTTTTATGATCTGTATAGATCTCCACTTTCTCCCCATACAGGTAATGCATCCAGATTTTAAGTGCAAAAACGACAGCTGCCAACTCTAGATCATGAGTAGGATAACTCCTTTCATATTCTTTGAGTTTTTGTGATGCATAGGCTATGACTTTCCCATGTTGCATGAGAACACATCCTAAACCTTTGCCTGAAGCATCATTATAGATGACATATCCCTCCGAACCAGATGGTATTGTCAGAACAGGTGCTAAAATGAGTCTCATCTTGAGTTCTTGAAAACTCTTCTCACATTCCTCGCTTCAACCGAATTTTGTATCTTTTCGTGTCAGCTGAGTTAATGGAGTAGCGATTTGAGAAATCCTTCAATGAATCTCCGATAATAACCAGCTAAGCCCAGAAAGCTGTGTGCTTTGGTAACTGACTTAGGTTGCTCCCAACTTTAAATTGCTTCAATCTTTGCTAGGTCAACAGATATTCCATGATTTGATATCACGTGCCCAAGGAATGCTACTTCCTCAAGCCAGAATTTGCATTTCTTCAACTTAGCATATATCTTATTTTCACGAAGCTTTTGGAGTATTAGCCTCAAGTGTTGCTCATGATCTTCACGACTTTTGGAGTATATGAGGATGTCATCAATAAAGACAACAATAAAATGATCCAAATATTTCTTCAATACTCGGTTCATCATATCCATGAAGGCCGCAGGAGCATTAGTCAATTCAAAAGACATAACTAGGAATTCGTAATGCCCGTACCGAGTTCTGAAAGTAGTCTTTGGAATGTTATCAGTTTTAACTTTTAACTGATGATATTCGGAACGAAGATCAATCTTTGAAAAAATTTAGCACCTTGTAACTGGTCAAACATGTCATCAATACGAGGTAACGGGTACCTATTTTTGATGGTGACATGATTCAACTCTCGATAATCAATACAAAGTTGAATACTTCCATCTTTCTTCTTCACGAATAGAACAAGAGCACCCCAAGGAGACGTACTAGGATGAATGAAATCGATGTCTAATAATTCTTGCAGTTGTGTTTTTAACTCCTAAAGTTCAATAGGAGCCATTCGATATGGGGCTTTGGAAATGGATTTTGTACTGGGTTCAAGATCAATATAAAACTCGATTTCACGCTCTGGGGGTAGGCCAGGAAGTTCTTCAGGGAATACGGCAGTAAATTTATTAACAATAGAAATATCTTTCAAATATGACGTATTTTGTTTACATCTGTGACATGTGTAAACAAGCTTGACATCCATTTTTCAATAAACGAATGGCTTTATCGCTTGATATGACAGTGATTGACTTTAGTGGTTTGGTTACTTGAATTCGCATAATAGTTTGGTTAGGAATATGAAAGCTAACAACCTTACGAAAAGAATCAATTTTAGCATGATGAGTAGTTAACCAATCAATCCCTAAAATCACATCAAATGCAAGTATTTTCTAAGAGATAAGATCGACAGGTAACGTGTGGTTACCGATTTAAATCAAACAAGACTTATAAATAGTGGATGTAATGAAGGTTTTTCCCAATGGAGTTTCAACAAATAAATCAAAGTATAATTTTTCCGGAGTTAAATTTAAACATTGAGCGCAAGTAGGAGAAATAAAAGAATGGGTAGAACCGGTATCAAATAAGGTATAGACTTCACTAGAGTTTATGATTAGCTTACCCGTGATCACCTCATTCGGATTCCTCTCTTTTTGGGAGGTTACGACAAACGCTCTCCCTTGAATTACCGGTTTTGTCTTGTCTGGGACGGCCTTTGATGCCTCCATCCCAGCTGGACTTGACTTTCCTGCACGACAAAATCGGGCTAGGTGACCTTCTCTTCCAAAATTGTAATATGCTTTGTACTGCTGCGTACAGTTTGGACTGATGTGTCCTTCCCCTTCACATTTGTAACATATGACCGACGGTCGTTCTCCTTCCTAAGGCTGTAAACGAGCCAACACAGTTCGAACTCGATTGGGGCTCGACTCGAAAAAATACGAACGAGACTCAGATTCGTTAATAATATGATCCAAATCTGAGCATTAAAAATAGTTCGAATAAAAATATGAGTAGAATCTAAGAAATGTTATACTCGACTCGTTTAAGATTCAAACTACTCGAATTTTTTATTGTGATTCGATACATATTCGGTTAATACATATTCGATTAGATGTTCGATACATTCTCTTATAATATATACAAATTTAAATCAAATTAGGATAATTAGTTATTATTTTGTTTTGTTTTTAATTTTTATTGTGATTTTATATTTGTAAAGTGTAATAATAAATATATTTTCTCATTTTTAAGTAAAATAACAAATTTAATTTATAATTATATTTATTATAAAACTAGTTATTATGTGGAGACTCGAATTCGAGCTTGAATTTGAAGCTCACGAGTAGTTTGAATAAATATTCAAGTCGAGTCGGATCGAATTCGAGTAATAAATATTCGAGTCGAGTCGAATCTGAGTAGGATTTTTCAAATATAATTCGAATTCGAGCCGAATTCGAGTACGAATTTATTTTTTCGAGTCGAATTCGAGTAGCTCTCTGTTCGCTCCGGTTCGACTCGTTTACACCCTTACTCCTTCCTTAACAATAGGTGTTGGTGCTGACGTCTTTCCATAATTATTGAACTTCTTCTTCTTGAAATTTACACTTCTATTATCTTGGCCATGATTACCACCGAAGTGGTTACCATTTCTGGCATGTTGATTCCCTCCACGTTTGTTGTCACCGCTTCGATGACTGCTACCACTGGTATTATCGATTTGCCGGCTGCTCTCTCTTGGTTGGGTTGACTCATTATCGCACTCTAATAACTTAGCCTTATTTACAACATCTAAATACAAGCACAGTTTGTGAGAAATTAGGTATTGACGTATCTCAGGTTTCAAACCTCTTAGAAACATCCACGTCATTCTCTCCTCATTATCAACCAAGTGGGACGCAAACCGGGATAACTCGGCAAACTTAGCTTCGTACTGTGGCACGGTCATATTATTTTGCTCTAGCTTGATGAACTCCACCTCTTTCATGTGACGAATACTTTCGGGAAAGTACTTTTCGTTAAACAGTTCTTGAAATTTTTCCCAAGACATCTTCAGTGTGTCAGGCTGAGTACGCTTTACAGATTCCCACCAGTAATTTGCCTCTCCTCGCAACATGAAGGTGGAAAAGGGAACCTTTTGCTCCTTGGAGCATATCAAGACATTAAGTATCTTGGTGATCTACTTTATCCACGTCTCCGCCTTAAGTGGTTTTGGCTCTCCCAAAAACTCTGGTGGTCCCAGTTCCTTGAATTGCTTAGCGGTGACCATCCGTGAGTTGCCAGTGTTTCCACCTGCATTTTGGACATGAGTCTTTCTTGCCTAATGTTGCATGAATTGCAGAAAGCCTCTAAACATTCCATCGTTCAGCATTTGGTTGGTGTTGTTGTTTAAATGAGGATTATTGCCTTCCTGATGCACATTATCCTGGGTATTGATTTATGGTGACTCAATTGTCTCCTGTGCTCCATTGTTATTCTCAACATTCTCGGATGTCATTTTCAAACACTGCCACAAAACAAGGGTTAATTGACATACCACATATTATCCATATATTCTGACCGACCAATTAAATAACAATTAAACTTAGGTAGGTTGTAACATTTCATTGATTACCGTTGAATATTTAATGGATGTGATTATCGTTGAATAAATATTTGTTAAATTGATTTAATTTTTTTTAGTTAATTATTTATTAAATAAATAATTGATGAATTAAGGAAATGATTATTATATTGATATTTCAATTTAAATGATTAATTATTTGTATTGTGTTATGTGATTAAAGGATTTATTTAAATAATTTTGATTTGCATTAATTAAAATAAATATGAAAGCTTAATTAAATATAGTGTGACAAATAACTATATTATAAGGAGTTATTAAAATAAATTAAAGTAGTTTAATTTAGTTTTAACAAACAAGGCTTAATATATTAATTTTTTAATATTTAAAGGGTTTTGCCAAACAAGCCTTATGGCTTTTGAGATTTCTAGTTTATTTAAATTAAATAAAATTAATAAAATTAAAATAATAAATATAATATTTATGTTATATACGTTAATAATTGATAAAACATTTAGTAGTATTATTAAGGGTTATCAATTTTGTATTATATCATTACGCATGCCAGTTGGTTTCTATTACGCATTCTAATTTCCAAGTTGAGAGTACTGAGTTTTGTGAGAGCTTCAGAGAGAATTGAGAGAGAGTTACGAATTTTCACAGCAATTCCAGTGTTTAGCAATGATTGTCTATAAGCAATTTGAAGGTATGTTAACTCTATATAATATATATACATATATATATATATATATATGTATATATATATATATGTTCTACGACAACTATTTTAGATTCTGTGAATTGAAAATTTATTGAATTGTTGCTTTACAATGGATTACCCGTGGTTATACATGTTTATGATGATTAGAGATTATGTTTAAACAACAATTGCATGCTAAATTCGTTTGACAGTAGAAGAAAATAATCGACAGTGTATGTTTGTATGTATTGTTCATATGGCTTAGGTAAGTACCAAGTTAGATGGTCAATTCTTATGTTAAAGTATAAATTGATGCTTGTATATGTTAGTTCATTGAGATATGAACATAACGTAAGTGGAATGGAGTGATTTGGCCAAATAATAAATTCACAATGATGATTTTTGGGATGAATATCAAAAATTGGAGTTTTATGTGAAAAACATGAAAATTGAGAAATTAAAATAGTGTTAGTAGTTGTTAAATTGTGTTAAGTGATTGTATATGTTAGAAATCATGTTTATGATAGTTGTATATTTATTTTACGTGTTATTATCATTGTTTGATGGGTTAAATTCGTGTTAGTTGGCTTAATAAAAAGTGCCGAAGTTCTGTTCTGCAAAACTGGGTTCTGCAAGTCGCGCGGGCGCGCAGCCCTTAGGCGCGGGCGCGCAGCTGTTGCGCGGGCGCGCGGCATCCCCAGATAAAACTCGCGCGGCCGCGTGAGTGGCCATTTTAAGACACTAAAGTCTGTTTATGTAAGACCCCAGTTTTTATAAATAAAGATGAATTTTCATAATTATTATTTTTGGAATATTATGGAATAAATTTGATATAATTTTATAGTTGTGGGTAATATTTATAAATTTTGCAAAGTACGCAAGTTGTTATAAAATATTCGTTTGGTCGGGAAATATTCTTTTTGTCGGGGAATATTCGTACGACGGCACAATCATTGGTGGACCCCACAACGGAAGTATTGTCATAGTTAGAAAACGACAAAATTATCTTTCTATAAAATAACGGCGGAGGTGTGACCGTTAAAAACTGTTGAACTACTCGGTAGTAAAAGTACAGTAATACGCGTTGTTGCATAGTAGCACACGGTATTGATTATTGATGCTTACGTGAGAAGTCACTCAGCTATACTCAATTATTGCTACAGTAATTGCTGCATCATATCTCTTATATTATTGATTCAATTATTGTCACAGTATCATCTGTATAATATGTTATATTATTTAAATAATAATTGAGACGACAAGTTATAAATGATTAATAATTGTTGAAAGATTAAATATGTGTTAAAATGATTTTTGGTAATTTTTATTCAATCCTTGATGTATATAAAGAGTCTATTATTAGACGTTTGTGGTAAGTTGAATTATTTATGGGGGGCCATATGTCATCATCTAAGAGTCTCTTTCATAAATAGTAATTACTTTCGTAAATAGTAATTACTTTCGTAAATAGTAATTACCTTCGTAAATAGTAATTACCTTCGTAAATAGTAATTACTTTCGTAAATAGTAATTACCTTCGTAAATAATAATTACCTTCGTAAATAGTAATTATTTTCGTAAATAGTAATTACCTTCGTAAATAGTAAATACTTTCGTAAATAGTAATAAATCTTCTATAAATAGAGGTCTAGGGCTTCATTATTTTTCACGAATTCGTTCAAGCTATAGAGAGAGAAAGTATAGAGAGAGTAAGAGAGAAAGAAGAAGAGTATTCGGTTATTACACGGCTGCAGTATTCAATCTCTTAATACGGTAAGGGGTGTTATTCTTTCTTCTTGAAGAGAACTTATGTTATTCCATTCTTTGTTATTCTGTTGGAATAACCTGTAAAAGTGGCATACCCTATACATGACCTGTATACGTGGTACACCCTATACTTGGTGAAATCCTTATGTTATTCCATTCATTATTATTCTGTTGGAATAACCGGTATACGCGGAATACCCTATACTTGGTGACATCCATTTACTATCCTGTCTTTATATTTCTGTCGGAATATCCTGTCTGTGTGTTTTACACCGGACCTGGTTCCATTCTTTATTATTCTGTTGGAACATCCTGTCGGTGTGAATTTCACCTGACCTGATTCCGTTATTAATATTCTGCTGGAATAACCTGTCTGTGCGGTCTATCGCATGCATGGTGATTTCTTTTGTTATTCCATTCTTTATTATACTCAGTTGGATAAAACTTTGACTTCTATGCTCCATGAAATTAATGGAATATCCTTGATATTTGCGCTTCATCCAGTATCCTTTCATAGAAATATTCTTCTGATCATTCTTGAATTTTACACCACAAAACAGTATCGTGTTGACAAATTTGAACGTTAATAATTCCTGGATAAAATAATTCTTGAACTTGTTTTATTGAATTCTTATATCATTGTCAACATCCTCATGTTTATATTTTGTCGAAAGTCATCTGTGGCCTGTAGTGCATAGATGGACTTGGTATGATTATGACCAGGGATTATTCGGTGTAATCATGACCGTAATGTTACAAATGATGTAAAAATTAAAAATCCTCATTGGCCCGTAGTGCATTGATGGACAGTTGTTGGCATGATCATGACCATTGATGAATACACAAATATTCTTGGCTGTAGTGCATGAATAATTGTGGTCGTGATACTAAAGAATATCCTTGGCCTTAGTGCAGGGGTGATTCGATGATGTGGAATATTTATTAAGCTGAGTCTCAGCTATAACGATGATGAAAAACCTTTTAAATCATAAAAGATAGTAGATTTTATTTTCTACTTGACTCTTTTAATGGATTGCTGGTTCCGCTGTAGTTAAACTTGATGTTTATTGTATTTTATCAGTTTAACACTGTTGAAGGCTAATGATAATTTATTCTGCATTATCTTAGTCATAATATTTCTTACTGGGCTAGTTGAGCTCACCCTTTCTTTCACTGTTCTCTTCAGGAAATGAGAATATAGCTGGGACGAGTCGGGGAACGGAGTGATGAACCAGAGAATAGTATTAGTAGTCCTCACTATTCTGTTAAATAGTGTTACAATAATTATATTGAGGACACCTTTTGAGTTTGTATGCTCTCTAGTAGACAATAATTGTATTCAAACTCACAGTTATGTTTTGTCGTATTGTACACGACAGTTGTATTAGTAAGTTGTATTTGAATTCTGTACCATGTATCTGGCGACTCAAGATGGGTGATGTATACCTAATTTTGGGGGCGTCACAGTTTATTCTGCAGACTTTGGTTGTTCTTTGTAGCTTAGCTTAAGTTTATAGAATGTCAGAATCATGTAACAACAAGGTTAAATAGAGTCATGTTATGTGGATTATGAATTCAAAATTGTAATAATGATTAGTAAATCAAGAACGCGTTATGTGGTAATTTAGTATACATAATGAAAGTTAGACAAGTGTTGCGAAGAAAAACACTTAGAGTTTCTGAAATGTGAATGGTAATGAACATGTTATGATATGTTAGCATGTCTAATAGGTATTGTGGTTCTAAAATTATGTGTAGGTGATCGTGAGTTTAACTTTATAGCTTACGCTCAAAGCAAGTTTTCTAACTCTACACTTTCGTTGAGCTAGTTCATTTATTACATTGTGCAAGTTTTCTAACTCTACATTTTCGTTGAGTTAGTTCTATTATTATATTGATTCATTCTAACTTGTTTACAATTAAGCAAGTTTCTTAAGTTCTATTATTGTATTATGAGTGTAGTTTTTGAACTCTCGTCTCTATTATTGAACTGTTTTAATCCCTTGCATGAGTTAATACATTGTTGGGCAAGTTTTTAGTTTCCAGCTTGCTATCTGTTAAATGTATGTTCAGGAATATCATTCTAATGTTATAAGACTCGAACCTTAGCTTATTTTACTGTTTAAGCAGAGGTTAACCATTTTATTCATTCTATTGAATACTTATGCTCCATAGTTATTTCAAGTATGAGTTAGATATGTAGAACCAGTTCATTTGTGATTCTCAAATGTTCTAAGTTATGTTGTTATTAAATAACTGTTGTATTATCAATCATTGTTGATTCAACTAGTTCCCTAGTTGATGATTATTAAACTTCAGTTACCCTTGAAAGCTTATCCAAACCAAACTTTCTTTGGTGCGAACTTGTACTCTAAATACTGAGATGAACAACCCTATGTTTAGGGGTTTACGCTTAGCGTTGAAATGGTTGTGCACAATACATTGTACGAAGGATTGATCCCCCTAAGTACGTGGAGTCCTTATAGTCATACGACTGTTAAAGTTAAAGTTGAAAGATTACTTATAACTGCGGATATGGTTCATAGTCATTTGACCCTCAGTAGTATATTTAAGAATGTTAATAGAACAAATCATTCAGTTCTATTGAGCCTATGAATTGGAAAATGTTGAAATGATAATAGAACATATCATTCAGTTCTATTGAGCCTATTATTTGGCAAATGATGTAAAGATGTTTATTCTTATTTCAAGTGAGCTTTGTTTGTTCACTCTTGCATATTTATACATTTATTACAGCTATGGTTGAGAAGGTAGATAAACCTACAACTAGCAAAGGAAAGGAAAAAATGTGCAAGTGATGAAGACTTGTAATTTTGCTTAAATCGTTATGATGATAGACTTTTAATAATGATGTGATGTAATAATTTTATTTCCTCACTTGAATGATTGTATTAAAGGTTAGAGAACCTGGGAGATAATATTTTTATTAAAGTAATCCTATATGGACAGGTTTTTATTAGTCAATTTATTATGATTGGGTAGTTAGATATGAATGTTTTGATTACGTGAACACCAAATCTTGAGATAATGAAGTACCAAGATTTGGGGGTGTCACATAGGTCATACTAGCGAAGGAATTACCCGTCTCTCTCCTCCTTGTTCTAGTCTCACATCTCAGTCAGGGATCATATCCCTAAGCTTTGATACCAACTGTGACGCCCCAAAAATATGTATACATCAACCATTCTGAGTCGCCAAATATATGGTACAGAATACAAATACAAACTTCATTTATACAATACGACAAAGCGTAGCTGAGAGTTTTTACACGAATATTATCTAATAGACAGTATTCAAACTCAAAAACGAGTCCTCATTATATTTATTATCACACTAAATAATGAGGACTACTAAAATAACCATCACGGACCGTCATTCCATTCCCCGACTAATCCCGGCTACATTCTCATTTCCTGAAGAGAACAATGAAAGCAAAAGGGTGAGCTCAACTAGCCTAGAAAGAAATATTATGACTAAGATAATGCAGAATAAATTATCATTAGCCTTCAACAGTGTTAAATTAATAAAATACAATAAACATCAAGTTTAATTGCAGTGGAACAAGCAATCTATTATAGGAGTCAAGTAGAGCATGATATCAACTATCTTCTATGATTTAAAAATTTTATCATCAATTTTATCGCTGGGACTCAGATAAATAAATAATCCAAATCACTGAATTATCCATGCACTACGGGTCAAGGATATTCATTATTATCACCAATGGTCATGATCATACCAACAACTGTCCATCAATGCATTACGGGCCAATGATGACTTTTACCACATCATTTGTAACATTACGGGTTATGATTATACCGAATAATCTCTGGTTATAATCATACCTATTAACAGTCCATCTATGCACTACGGCCAGAGATGACTTTCATCACAATATAAGCATGATTATGATGACAATGATATAAGAATTCAATTAAATGAGAGCAAGGATAAATTTTAAAGATTAATAATTCAATTTATTCAGAATTCAATAATGTCAAAATTGTTAACATGATACTACTTTGTGGAGTAAAATTCAAGAATAATATTGTATCAAAAATAATTTGGACAGAAAAGAAATTAATTTTTATCATGAATAGTACCACGTGAATAGTATTTCGTGAATAGTACCCCGTGAATAGTACTCTGTCATGAAAAGATTAAACTTTAACAAGAATATTCAGAAAAATATCCTTGTGAAATGATACTAAATGAAGCGCAAATTCCAAGGATATTCTACTAATTTCAAGAAGTATAAAAGCAATACTTGTCAACATAAGTGTAGAATTAGGAATATGAAACGAAATAATATCACTTACATACTACAGAGTATGAAAAAAATATTATTTCTTACGAATATTTAAAAGAAATAATATTCCTTACGAGTACAAAAGAAATGATATCCCATACAGTATGAAAGAATATACGAAACTGAAAATAAATTTTCACCTGTCATGCGGTAATCCGCGTAGACAGATCATTTCTACAATTTAAAAAAGAATGGATAAAAAAGGTTATTCACCATGCATGCGGTAATCCGCGTAGACAGGTTACTCCCGCAGATTAATAAAGAATGAATACGAAGGGTTATTCACCATGCATACGGTAATCTGCGTAGACAGGTTACTCCCACAGATTTAATAAAGAATAGAATGACAAACTTTATGAGTATGAAGAAAATAACATCCTTTACGAATAAGAAAGAAATAATACCCCTTACCTTAGTAGGAGATTGGATACTGAAATAGTGTAGTAACAGAATACTCTTATTCTTTCTATCTGATTCTCTCCCTATAGAATTCTCTTGTGAGTCGTAGTGAATTAGTGAGAATGAAAGAAGAAATAAGCTTCTATTTATAGAAGATTTCTAGCTTAGCCCTTGCAATGTGAAGAGGCAAGTGGCTTGATGACTAGTGATGTTAAAAGAAAAGTGGTTTGAAGTCTGTAATGTGAAACAACAAGTGGTTCGACGCATGTAATATGAAACGATAAGTGGTTTGACGTCTGGTAAATGCAATTACTATTGGCGAAAGTGACTCTTAGATTATGACATATGGGCCCCCATGGAATAAACCAAGCTTACCACAAACGTCTCATAACAGCCTTCTTATTTATATCCGAGATTGAATAAATATTACCACAAATCATTTTATCTTCAATCAATACATTTTTAATCTTCTAACAATTATTCATCATTAATATTATAACTCACAATATTTAACGACCAGATCCTTCCCAGGAAAGATGGGGCTTTCCGAAAAGAATTTCTCCCTATTGGTGCGCAATTGGGTGACCAAACCCCTTTCCTCGACAGAACTTTCTAGACATCATCAATAATGCAAATAATAATATGAATAACTTTATCGTCTCAACTATTGATTTAATAATATAAAATATTGTGCAGATGATACTGTGACAATAATTGAATCAATAACGTGAGATACTATGCAGCAATTACTGTAGCAATAATTGAGTATAACTGAGTGACTTCTCACGTAAGCATCAATAATCAATACCGTGTGCTACTATGCAACCACGCATATTACTATACTTTTATCACTGGGTATTTCAACAGTTAACGATAAAACTTTTGCCGTTATTTTTATAAAAAGATAATTACGTCGTTTTCTAACTCCGACAATAATTCTGTTGTGGGGTCCACCAATGATTGTGTCATCGTACGAATATTCCTAGAGAAAAAAATATTCCCCGACCAAACGAATATTTTATAACAACTTGCTTACTTTGCAAAATTTATAAATATTATCCACAACTATAACATTATATTAAATCCACACCACAATATTCAAAATGATATTTAGAGAAAAATAATATTTATTTATGAAAGTTGGGGTCTTACAGTTAGTCTGCTTTGACATTCTAAGCATTTTCCTATAAATAGGGTGCTTAGTTAGAATTGAAAATCACACCAGAATCATAAGCTTTCTCTCTCTATATTATCGAGCGTATTTTGTGAGTATTTAGATACTTTGAGAGTTGTTATTCAGTACAAGTTTCCTTCAGCACTATACCCGATATTTCAATCAGAAGTACTGTTCTTTTGAGGTAAGTGATGTTATTTTCTTCGTAAATTATGTTATTTCGTTCAATATCATTATGACAAAATATTGGTATGAATTCTATTGTGAAATTTCTACCTTTTTATGTTGAGATTACTATTCACGTATATGACACTATTCACGTATACGACACTATTCACGAATACGGTACTATTCACGAAGTATACTTTTTATTGTAGAATTTCTTCCTTTTTGTGTCGGGGTTACTATTCACGTATACGGCACTATTCACGTATACAACACTATTCACGTATACGACACTATTCATAGAAAAATGAAATTTTCTCTTCTTTGTCCAAGTTGTCTATTATGGTTACTATCTTTGATTGTATCCATGTTTTGATCTTCATTCTTGAATTTTGCTCCACAATTGATTATTGTGGAGTATTTTTGAATTTGGATAAACTAAAGTACGAATCCCTAATATTTGTCTTTTTATCTCACTGGATTCGTTCTCTTTAAGATATTTTTTCATCATTCTTAGTCCTAAATGATGATATAACTGAATATCTTTGGCCTGTAGTGCAAAGATGAATGATTACATGATGAATATCTTTGGCCTGTAGTGCAAAGATGAACAGGTGTTGAGATGAACATGACCAACTGGTGATACAGATGAATATCTTTGACCCGTAGTGTAAAGATGAATATTTGGTTCAAGATGTATATTGATTTATGTTACAGGGATAAAATATTGATGATGAACTTTTAAATCATAGAAGATAGTAGATTTCATTCTCTACTTAACTCTTCTAATGAATTGTTATTTCCGCTGCGAATATTGATCTAAAACTTGTTGTCCATTATCTGAATTATTGAAGGCTAACGATAATTTATTCTACATTATCTTAGTCATAATATTCTTTACTGGGCTAGTTGAGCTCACCCTTTTCCTTTTTGTTCCATTTTTCTTCTCAGGAGGCTAGAAAAATGCGGGAACTAGTTGGGGTGTGGAGTGATGTTTCAAGTCGATTGTTTTAGCAATCCTCATTATTTTTGTAAAATAATGTATCAATAATTGTAATGAAGACTTATTTGAGTTTGAAAACTGTCTAGAAGACAATATTTGTATTTAAACTCATAACATATGTGTTGTCGTATTTTGTACGACAATTGTAATAATGAAGTTGTAGTTGTTTTCTGTACCATGTATTTGGCGACCCAAGATGGGTGATTTATACCTATTTTGGGGCGTCACAAATACTCACTGTAGTTGGCACGTTTTACTGATTACATCATTGAACTTTTAATTTTTCAAATTACCTCACTACACTAATTATTATTTTAAAATTGGGTCATTCCGCTAAAAAAAATAAACAGACGTTAATTTTCCATTGACAAAACTAATAAATTATCCACTGTAGTTGACATGTTTTACTGATTACACCATTGAACTTTTAATTTTTTAAATTACCCCACTAAACTAATTATTATTTTGAAATTGAGTCATTCTGTTAAAAAAATTAAGCAGAGATTAATTTTTTATCCATGTGGCTCTGGAAAAGAAATTCAAAAATAAAAATATTTTGGGTACTCTAATCTCAAATATTTATCGATAGAACAAATTTCCTCGCGAATGAAACGCAATGCATCATCAGTAGAAATGAAAACACGAAAATTGACAATAGCAACATTTTGCATCTGCCTCTGAATTATCTCCGCATTCATTCGTAAAAACTCAGTCTCCTATCAAATCATAAATACAATCCCAACAAAATCAATTTAACCAAATATTACTACCACATGTATATATATACACACACACATAGATATATATATATATATATATATATATATATATATATATATATATATATAGAGAGAGAGAGAGAGAGAGATTGGGGAAATGCATGGACCTTGTGGAGGTGATCGAGAGTGAATGAGAGGAGTTCGGAGACATAAGGCTGCTGATAATCGGAGGTGAGAGAGAAGAAACCTACTGCAACACCATTTACTTCATCTGTTTCTGTTGCTGTTGTTGGGGATTCAGACTCTATTGTTATATCTAATGCTGAACTTTGAAGCTCAATTCAATGTTTTGGGTATTCGGATCTAGAATTTTCATAGCTTTTAGAGAGAGAAAATATGTATATCTATTTGATTTAGAAGAAGGGGGAAAAGAGAATGAGAGGAAGGAAGAGAGAGAATAAATCAAATTTGTTTATTTTTCTTTTTCACGTGCACGTAGGATAAAAACTGAAACGATTTAATACTCGTTAGACAAAGATAACAGAATGACCCAATTTTAAAACATTAATTAGTTTAATGGGGCAATTTAAAAAATTAAAAGTTTAATGGTGTAATCAGTAAAACATGTCAACTACAATGGATAATTCATTAGTTTTGTCGATAAAAAATTAACGTCCGTTTATTTTTTTAACGGAATGACTCAATTTCAAAATAATAATTAGTTTAGTGGGGTAATTTGAAAAATTAAAAGTTCAATAGTGTAATCAGTAAAACGTGTTAACTACAGTGAGTATTTCATTAGGTTTTCCTTTATATATATATATATATATATATATATATATATATATATATATATATATATATATATATAGTTTGGATCTTAAGCCCACCCCTTATCCAACTCACCTGAGCTCACCCCCTTTAGCGATGAACTCGACGACGGTTCGGTCATACAACTGTCGTCTATACTTTTAGCGACGAACAACATATAGCGTCGCTAAAAGTATAGATGACGATTGTATGACCGAACCGTCGCCGGGTTCGTCGCTAAAGGGAGGGTGAACTCGAGTGAGGTGTTGTTTGTTTACATCTGATTGCCTCTTAATGAACTCCCTCTTATTCGCTAAGAGGTATGATGCTGTTTGTTTTGTTTTTTTTACCTCTGAATGCCTCTTAATCGGTAAGACAAAAAATGAAATCTTAATAATTAAGAGGTACCTCTTAATGAATTTTTTTTGATAATTTTTTTTATATAAATATATTCAACAATATTATGCACTCATTTTTGTTAAATTAAATATTTAAAATTATTAAATAAAATTTTACCCTTTAAAATGGTAAAATAGTGTCATTAAGAGACAAATTACTTTTTAGTTATCAAACAATTTTTTAGATTTAGATCTCATAACCATTCAGATGATCTAATTTATTAAGACATCATAATGATTCAGATCTTAATTTCCAAGTTTATTAAGCACAGCCTGAGTTGGATAAGGGGTGTGATTAAGATCCGGACCGTGTATACAGTAGGGATCAGGTGCTTACTCTTATAATGCTTACCCTGCTTACCTATAAAAGACGCGTCTCTACTCATTTCTCTCTCATCGCTCAGTAATTTCGCGTCTATTTTTCCTCCCCTCTTATTTCTCTCATCTAAAAGGACGCGAACTAGGATTCCATCTTCATCCGAAAAATCGAGCGAAGAATCGATTCCAACCGAAGAAGCCATTGACAAGGGATTGCGAGTAATAGCAAAGAGAAGCTCGACCCCTTCTCTCATGTGCTTCCAAAACAAGCCCTAATCGAACAATGTCAAATCTGAAGCCCCTGACTGATTCGTGTATTCCAAAGAGAACCCAGGAATCGTGACCCTCTTCTCTTATCCGATTCTCTTTCGCTTCCAAAACAAGCCCTAATTCTATTGGAATAGGTGTCCTCTGATGATTCTCAGGCCAAAAAGGGTTCTTGAGCTCTCACGCAGGTACTTTTTCCCTTTTCTTTATTTTTATCTTTTGTTATTTTTCTTCAAGTTCAAATGTTATAGTAACTTAATAAAATTTGAAACAGTTGAAATTGACTCAATTTTTCAGATATAATAGAGATTTTTTTTAATCAAATTCTAATACTGAAAATATGGTGGATGTTATGACAGTGGAATTTTTTCTATATCAGGTACTTGATTGTTTATCTCCTTTTATGGAAGGTGAATGACAAGTATTACTTTTTTCTCCAAATTTTGAAGGAACTGTTGTTTATTATGGATGCTATGAACCATGAAATTGATAGTTGTGGGGATAATGCATAAATGAATTTAGATTGCATTTATAATTTTGAAATGGAGATGGAGAGAGATGACTTGATTGAAGAGGGGTTGGATGTGAACAATGATAAATCTGTTGTCTACTATCCTCAAGTAGCCGATGAATTTACGCCTAAGCTAGGTCAAGAATTTCAAACAGTAGAGGACGATCACACTTTTTACAATACGTATGCAGTACATGCTGGTTTTAGTGTGCGAAAGCATACTGAGAAAAAAATTGAGGGAAGAGGTGAGATTGTGAGGAAGGAGTATGTCTGTTATAAGCAAGGAAAGGGAAAACTATTAGCCAATGTGGATGCAAAAAGAAAACGTGGATCTACTAGAGAAGGTTGTAGTGCAAGAATTGTGGTGGTTAAAAGAAATGACTTGTACGTAGTTACCATAACTGAAGAGGGCCATTGTCACCCATTGTCAACCCCACATAAGAGACATCTGTTACGATCGCACCGTAATGTGTCAGCTGCCCAAAAATGTTTGAGTCAACAACTTTGCATGGTGAATATACCACAATGCCAACAATACAACTTTCTTGCAGTGCAGGGGGGGATTGAAAATATTGGTTGCACGCAACGAGATTTATATAACTTTGAAAGAGACAATCGTAATGAGTTGAAGGGACAAGATGGCGATATGTTGAATGAGTACTTGAAGTTAGAACAACAGAAGAATCCTGCATTCACCTTTACAATTGATATAGACGATGAAAAAAGGATTACTCGTTGTTTTTGGGCTGATGCAACTTCTAGACGGGCTTATAGATTTTATGGCGATGTTGTCATTTTTGATACCACGTACAACACTAATCGTTACGGAATGATATTTGCACCACTAATGGGGGTTAATAACCATGGTCAAACTATTGTATTTGGTTGTGCTTTCTTAAGTGATGAGACCATAGATACTTTTGTTTGGTTGTTCAAGTGTTTTTTGGATGTAATGCCAGGTGATGCACCTAAGATGATTATCACTGATCAGGATCCGGCTATGACAAATGCCATTTCACATATCCTTCCTAAGACATTTCATAGGTATTGTAGTTGGCACATTTTAACCAAATTTTCAGAGAAGATTGACTCAACAAAATACAGTGCTTATTATAAAGAGTTTTCAGATTGCATTTAGAATTCAGAGACTGTGGAAAAGTTTCACTCTACTTGGGTGGAGTTGTTGGAGAAAAGTGGGTTGACTACTAATAAATGGCTACAATCAATGTATGACATCCGTTGTAGATGGGCTCCCGCACATGTGAATCATGTTTTCTCAGCTGACATGTCAAGTAGCCAACGAGCGGAGAGTTCTCATGCGTTTTTTTAAATGATTTGTTTATAAAGGAAATTCATTAGTGGATTTTATGATTCAATTTGGTCGGGGCCTTCAACATCAACGACATGTAGAGTTGGAATCAGATAACAAAGATTTAATTGAGAGACCGAAAATGAAAATTGCCAATCACTTCTTAAGTCAAATGGTTGACATTTATACATATTCTATGTTTTACAAATTTGAAGACGAGTTGTGTGAGTCTTTTAATTATAAGTTTGAACTTATGAAAGAGGATGTCAACTACCATGTATATAAGATTTGTCGAAGGAATGTCAACAAGTGTAATGTAAGAGAAATCCATTATGACAAATCTTGGGATTATGCTACATGCACTTGCAAAAAATTTGAGAGTTTGGGAATCCTATGTCGGCATGTACTAGCTTACTTGCATAAGTATCATGATATTGACGAGTTGCCTACAAAATAAATTTTATCGAGGTGGACAAAGACAACAAAATTAGTAAGTATAATTGATGATAATGGTGTGGCGATAAAAGATGACAAGTCATACTTACTCTTGCGGAGTCAATTGATTCAACATTCTTTAAATTTGATTGATAGTGCTCTCACAAATGAAGAAGCCACAAATTTTGTAAAAGAATGTCTAGATAATGGTTATGAGAAGGTGAAGTAAATTATTGGAAATACTGATTCCGAAAGAAACAAGGAAATGGAGTGTGGTGGAATTAGTGTATCCAAGTCAGTTAACATGACTTCTACATATGAACATAGTTATATTGAGCCAAACTATGTGCGAGCAAAAGGGTGTGGCAAAAGGCTAAAGGGTGGCAAAGAAAGGGCTTTGGGGAAAGTAAAAAGTGCCAAGAGTAGACGTTGTCATGCATGTGGGGAAGTTGGTGTGACACATGATAAAAGAAACTGTCCGAAGCTTAATAATCTGTAAGCAAATTGTGTATTTTGACTTTGCTATTATTTGAAAATTGACTTTGGTATTTGCTCTGTATTTGACTTTAATTTTTGTTTACATGTAGAAATGGAGCATCAAATGATGATGCTACGCAGGCTCCAAGTGTAGATAATGATGATGCTACTGAGATTGATATGTGAGGTAATTCTGAGGTAATCTGCACTCATTCTGAGCTAGTGCATTGTGATTTTTATTCTACTAGCATTTGAGCAGCTTTAGGCACATTTTGTCAAGTAATGATAAGTTTACATGTAGATTAGCTTCTGTGTGTTTATTTTGTTGGGATGTCATGTGTGGGTAGAGGCCATTTTATTAATTTTCTGCTATCACTTGTCACTTCAATATACTAATTAATACTCATATTTTACTTAGGAGAAATGAGGGAATATATTAGGAGATTTGGGGAGGTAGTTTCTACAAGCAAATTAGCAGATTTGTATCCACTATTAGGACTTATTTAGTTTTTATTGACAATTTGTGAATTTATTAGTAAATTAAAAATTTGTGAATTTTTTTTATTTTTTATTTGTCGATTAAATTTGTGAATTGTTGTGCGTCACACGTTTACAGACTATTACTTGTATTTAGCTCAGGAAGCTTTCAATTTTTGAGTAGCTTCTCTTTATGGCTGACAGATCATATTTCATGTCAGGCAATCAGTTGTTACACAAAAGACTGAAGGCAGCAAGACTGAAGGCAGTTCAAGGAGATAAACTTTCAATACTTTGTATCCAGCTACAGGAGGTGGATAACTACAACATTTGAACAAGTGTCAATTTTATCATAGTATCTAGATGTTGACAGTACCTTAGTTTCTATGTTGGCTGAAATGGGTGTAGTAAGTTGTTGTAGTATGGCTTACATTCTTGCAGCAGCTGGGATTTAATAGATTGTTTAAGAAAATATTTTGTTGTGACTTTTATCATAGTATCTAGTTGTTGTAGTAAGTTGTTGTAGTATGACTTTTGGATTTGTTTTGGTAATCAAGACTGTTGTTGTGAGCCAGTATGACATATTGGGTGGTGAATTTGTTAATCAACTTTGATCCTCTTTTTTTGCAGAACATATTTGGATCTCCTTTGTTTTGTTGTGCAGACATGGCGTTTTTGAGTTTGTTTCATAGCATCTTTTATGTGCCTGTTGAGCAATGAAGAGAAACTATAATTATTAAGACTTTCATTATTAGTATGCTTTTTTTTTCCAACTATTCAACAAAATATAGGATTGAAAATGAATGACCAATCCTTCATGAACATGACAATATTCAACACATTTTACAGTAAACAATATAATCAGATTCTTATAGATCCTTAATGAACATTACAATATTCAACACAATATTACAATATTTAGTACATCTACAATAACATGATTACAATCAATAACCAAGAAATAACATGTGCAACAATAAATTTGTTTCTTCGCATTTTGCCTAGTGCACGCATTTTCTCCATCTCTTCCTCCATTCCGTTAATCTTTTGAAGTAATCCGGGGATTATTTGTCTTGATCTATCACACATTGGAGGATCATACCAAGCAAAAAATTGACAAGCATTCCTCTGTAAACAAAGAAGGTTTGAAAGTAAATAGAATGGAAGAGATATAAAATAAAATTGAAACTCTAACACACTTACTTTTCCATAATTCGGACATGATAAAAACCTTCTTCCTGGGTTTGAATCGGTCCATGCTATTTTAAGTTGAGGTCGCCTCTCACAATCACAATGGGTGTTCATAACTACTCAAGTGAGAAAGTCTTTCTCAAACACGAATACAGTTACTGATATATTAGAACCACAAATAGTACATAATACACATGGAACCGAGCAACTCAAATAAAAAACATAATAGATGTCATGACTATGCATGTCATGACTATAGCTGCAACTCAAATGGAACCGAGCAACTCAAATAAAAAACATAATACATGTCATGACTATGCCTGCATAACAAAACTGCAATTTTTTTTGCAATATTTGACATCTAACTAAAATTCCTGTCCACACATGATAAAAGCTCCACATTAACCAATCCTGTTTATGCATCCTAACTAAAATGGTAAAATGTATTTGACATCTAACTGTCACAATGTTCCTTGATAACAACAAAAGACTGAATATAGAGAATGAATGTCAAAAGAAAAAATTATAACAATTGCTTCATGGACGAATACAAGAACATCCAGAAGCAAAGAAAGAAATTAAAAGAAACTGAGTCATTGATTACATACTACAACTAGCAATGAAGTAAACCCCCAGGAACTGAGTCATTGTTTAAAATACTGATAATATGAAAAATAATGTCACAGTAATCACAGTAATTTAGTAGAAACCCAAATATTTCCCAAAAAAGGAAAGCCCAAATATTTCTTAAACATGTTTACAGGAATCAAATGCACCAAAACAACTGAAAGCCATAGCTTCAAATACCCTCATTTGAAGAACCCACCTGCTAAAAAACTTAGTCCAAAACTCTAATCAACAAATAAATTTCTTTATGTAAATATACAACAAATTGTGACTAAAACTCGAATTACGTAGAAATTAAAATGAAAACCCACAAGAAATCGCACCTTAAAATCTTATCTAGGGTTGCTTGAACTGATTCGGGTCAGTGGCAGGGGAAGAAATCGAACACAGCTTCGTTTCTTTCGACCAAATCGAATGAGGGAAAGTGGTTTGCCTTGTCTGAATCTGAGGGAGAACACGCAGGATTAGGGCTTGTTTTGGAATACCCAAAAAACTGATTTGGATTGGAGACATACTAGGATTAGGGCTTTGTTTTGGACTCAATGTTTGAGAATCGGATTCTCGCAATCCCTTGTCAAGGGCTTCTTCGGTTGGAATCGATTCTTCGCTCGATTTTTTGGATGAAGATGGAATCCTAGTTCGCGTCCTTTCAGATGAGAGAAATAAGAGGGGAGGAAAAATAGACGCGAAATTACTAAGCGAGGATAGAGAAATGTGCAGAGACGCGTCTTTTATAGGTAAGCAGGGTAAGCATTATAAGAGTAAGCACCTGATCCCTACTGTATATATATATATATATATATATATATATATATATATATATATATATATATATATATATAGAGAGAGAGAGAGAGAGAGAGAGAGAGAGAGAAAGGATCAAGAGCATAAGTCTTAAATAACATAATTCCTTAAATAACATAATTCTTTAAAACGACGTCATTTTGGAGTGACCGCGAGTGGCATTTTTGTAAATAAAAGAAAAACAAGTGGGACTACTCTCTTTTAAGCCACTCCAAAATGACGTCGTTTTAAAGAATTATGTTATTTAAGGAATTATGTTATTTAAGACTTATGCTCTTGATCCTTGTTCTCTCACTCTCTCTCTATATATATATATATACAGTAAGGATCAAGAGCATTCTCCTTAAATAGCATTCCTCCTTAAATAACATTCTTTTATTAAAATTACGTCATTTTGGAGGGACGCGGTGACATTTTTGTAAATACACGGTGACATTGTATTTATAAAAATGTCATCGCGTCCCTTCAAAACGACGTAGTTTTAATAAAAGAATGATATTTAAGGAGGAATGCTATTTAAGGAGAATGTTCTTGATCCTTACCGTATATATATATATATATATATATATATATATATATATATATAGCAAGGATCAAGTGCATACCCCTTATCTTACTCACCCGTGCTTACCCCCCTTTAGACGACGGTTTCTGTCATACAACCGTCGTCTATACTTTTAGCGACGCTATATGTTTGTCCATCGCTAAAAGTATAGGCGACGATTGTATGACCGAAACCGTCGCCTAAAGGGGGGTAAGCACGAGTGAGTAAGATAAGGGGTATGCACTTGATCCGGACCGTATATATATACAAAAATGATCAAGTGTAGAATTCTTAAATAGCAGAATGCCTTAAATAATAGAATTTTATCAAAATGATTTAGTTTTGATAAGACGCGGTGGTATTTTTGTAAATACGCGGTGACATGGTATTTACAAAAATGTCACCGCGTCTTATCAAAACTACGTCATTTTGATAAAGTTCTATTATTTAAGAGAGTTCTACTACTTAAGAGGTCTACTCTTGATCCTGTCTATATATATATATATATATATAGGGTCTCCATCCACAACAACCGGTTGTTGGGGAGCAATCCCTTTTTTTCCAGCCGCTACAGTTTGTACCGGCCACTTAGAATTTTTTTTTATAAGCCGCTACAAGCTGTAGCGGCTGAAAAAAAATGGGTTGCTTCCAACAACCGGTTGCTGTGGATGGAGAACCATATATATATATATATATATATGAGAAATAAGAATTTGAATTAGTTGTTTCCAGCCATAGCCCATCAGTGACAAAATAGTTGAATTAGTGATAGGCAGTGACTAACTGATATAACCATTACTCCGGGCGCCTACTAATGCCCCAACCCTAAAAAACCACTACTGATTCAATCAAAACTCAACGATCACTCTCCCAGCTCCGATTTATACCAATCCAAAAACCCTAAACCCTAAACATCTCAAAGCCAAATTCTTTTTCAATCGGAATGGAATAAATCTTCGCCCTTTATAAAATAGATCAAGAAACTGAAGTGGCAGTGATTGGAAATAATGCCATTGTGGAATCTCAGAAGAAACCATTTTCAAGGGGTTGATTTGTTCTTCTTCCCGAGGGTTAAAAGGGTCTCCAAAATTGCTGCCGCAGCTGGTTTTCATGGTCAGGCGAATGTAGAATCTCGCCCCTCTAATAACCCAGAGACCGTTTGGTTTATTAAGGTTTTATGCACTCTGTGTATTCGTAGCTCACCTTCTCTTGATATTTTCAGCTCTCATTATTTTCGGAATAATTTGAGTCCTTTTCTGGCATTCGAAGTTATAAAGCACGTAAATTTGAATTTCAAAAACCCCAAACTAGCTTTTAATTTCTTTCAGTTTACTAGACTGAATTTGAAGCTTATTCATTCTTTTGTTACTTATAATTTGCTATTGAGGTCATTTTGTGAAATGGGTCTTCATGATTTGGCTAAATTGGTTCTTGATTGCATGAGGATGGATGGCTATTTGCTCGATAATTGGCTATTTGAATTTTTGGTGATGTCATTTGCGAATGCAGGCAAGTTTGAGATTGCCAAAGACTTGTTTATTGCTCAAGAGTTGTTAATTTCTCGGTCAAGTAAGGATAAAGTAGGGAAAACAAGTTCTTTTGTATATAATAAATTTTTGAGCTTTTTGGTGAAACTAAACCGGGTGAACGAGGCTGTAGGATTTTTTAGAGACCATATATTGAGATCAAAGTGCTACTTTCCCGATACTTGTACATTTAATATTGTACTCTGGGGAATGTGCAGAGCTGGGGAAGTTAATAAGGCTTCTGTTCTTTTCAATGATATGAGCAGTTTTGGTTGTTTGCCTGATGTTGTTTCTTATAATACTCTTATAAATGGTTTGTCTCGGATTGGTAATCTGGATAAAGCTCGTGAATTATTGAGAAAAATCCAGTCGCAAGATGATTTCTCACCGGATGTTGTCTCCTACACATCAGTTATATCAGGTTATTGCAAGCTGGGTGAGATGGAGAAGGCTTTAAATCTTTTTAATGAGATGATTAGTGATGGAATTAAACCAAGTTTGGTTACCTTTAATGCGCTTATTGATGGGTTTGGCAAGATTAATGACATGGGTTCAGCATTAAATATGTTTGAGAGGATGCTTATTCTTGGTTGTCCTCCTGATGTTGTCACCTTTACGTCTCTCGTTGATGGTCATTGTCGGATTGGACAGGTAGACCATGGTTTGAAAATTTGCAATGAAATGAAAGCAAGAAAGTTGCGTCCGAATGTGTATACTTTTTCTGTTATTATTAATGCCCTTTGCAAGCAAAATAGACTAAACGAGGCTCGAGATTTTTTAAAGCAGTTAAACTGTAGGGGGGATATTGTGCCACAACCATTTCTTTATAACCCTGTTATTGATGGGTTCTGTAAGGCTGGCAATGTTGACGAAGCCAATGTCATTGTTAAAGAAATGGAGGAGAAGAAATGCAACCCTGATAAACTGACATTCACTATTCTCATACTTGGGCATTGCATGAAATGTAAAATGTTGGAAGCCTTAAGCATTTTTAATAAGATGTTGGTAGTTGGTTGTACTCCAGATACTATTACTGTTAATTCATTGATATCTTGCCTTCGAAAGGCTGGGATGCCCAACGAAGCCTATAAGATAAGGCTAGCGGTATCAGGGTACTTAGATTCAAGTATGTCATCCTCTAGCAGGACTATTCCAAATATGGATATACCAGTGGCTGTTAGTAAATAGGGCTTTTCAGTAGTGCAATTGGCTTTATGGGCCTAGCCACATTCTTCCTCGGTCACACTTTGACATTAGGGAAAAAATTCATCTTGTACGTGAAAGTAAGTCAGTAAGTGGTATGTATTTTTCCCTTGTCTTTCTTGTATTAGTTTGTGGAACTATTTGTGGCAGTTTTTGTTTTAGCCCAATTATACACTGGTGATCAATTATGTATTTATGTCTGTACCTATAATGAGTGCATGACATCTTACTAGACGAAGAGAGGACGTAAAAAGTGTGGGAAAAGATGTATTCAGAGGGAAAGAAAGGAAATTATAGAAATAATAGCGAGAGAAGGATAACTTGAAGAGTCGTGTAACTCCAGTTGAAAGTAAATATCCCTATTATGCCATTCACCTCTGGGCTAACCTCCCTGCTGAGCTACTTTATGATGTAATCAAACGACTGGAGGAGAGTGAAAGCACATGGCCTGCACGAAAGCATTTTGTTGCATGCTCTGCTGTTTGCAGGTCATGGAGGAGGAGCATGTGCAAGGATACTGTTAGAAATCCAGAGGTCTGTGGGAAGCTTACTTTTCCAGTTTCTCTAAAGCAGGTAGAATAGTCTGTGTGTGTGTGTGTGTGTTTTCCCTCGCTATAATTTAGTTTTTAGTAATGGATGAATGCAAGTCAATTTTTCTCCCTTCATGATATCAGTCATTCATAAGATTGACCTGAATTTGTATGGGCTGTGCTCTTATTCGTTGATTTAATTTGCAACAGTTCAATGACTTGTTTCATACTGTTTGGGACAAAAATAGATAAGTCTTACTCATTGTTTTCTCAGTCAGGACCTCATGACGGAACTATTCAATGCTTTATCAAGAGGGACAATTCTAATTTAACATACCACCTTTTCCTGTGTCTTAGCCCTGGTGAGCATTTTGTTTAGCCTTTTGGTAGGCTCATTTTGGGTGTTTTAATATTCCTCTAGGGCACATCACTTTTTGGTTGATGGACTAGATAACATAGCAAAAATAGTTGCATCTGACGCTTGTCTATTGTAGGATATGATTTTATGCTACTTCGATTTATTTGAAAATGCTTACTCATGCAATTACATCTTCATGTCAATTTCTTTGTTGCATAAATACCTATAGCATGTCTTTATCGTACTGGGCACATGCATACATAACTAGTGTCATGCTTTAGTAAGCAACAAGAATGTGATTTCTCATTCACTGTACATTTGTTGAAGAATTTGTAAGAAGCTTCAACAAAAGGAACTTACAAGTTACAACAGACAGAGGTCAACTGAAATGTGTTGGAATATTTATACCTAGTGTTTTGCCAATTGCAGTACTTTATCAAAGTCATGGTATCTTGGCACTAGTGGGGTGGGGGTAAATGTTAATATATTTTCTGTTGCAGGCAGTTGATGAAGAATTGGTTTTTTAATATGATTCATTGAATGTTATTTACAATTGGCACAAAAAATCTATTTCCTGCTTCTGAACTCTTTTTTTTTTTATGTGGTTATTCTGTTTTGCAGCTTTACTAGTTGAGAATGGAAAATTTCTTCCATCTGCAAAAAGAGCTCGGCGAACGACTTGCACAGGGTATGTTATCTCCATGGATGCGGACAACATTTCAAGATCAAGCAGTACCTATATTGGAAAGTTGAGGTAACAAAATGGAAATGCAATATCTGTTCAATTCTTGTATGTTTTTTCAATTCATTACATAAAAGTTGCTTGAACTAACCTCTTCATATATCTGCCCTATACATTTTTTTTATTAAGCTTAACAAGAAAGGTAAAACGAAAAAACAAACACACTCAGTGGGACTGGAACCCACAATCAGCAGATTAGAAGTTAGACGCCTTATCCATTAGGCCATGGGTGCTACTTGAATCCATTTCCTTGATGCATTATAAGAAAATCATGAAAAACAATAATTAAAACATGTGAGTCCTTTATTAGTCGAAAAAATATGTATATTGGTCTTCGTTTCATCACGCCCGTTGGTCGTTGATTTCACATTGTCAGTTGATTAATCTGCACTTTTTTTTAATGAATCAAAAACTTTCTAATGAGCTATTTGTTTTATTTAATCAGATCTATGTTTTGTTTCCTTGATTGATTTAGATCTATGTTTTTTTTTTGGTACAAGGGGGTACATTGTTTTTTGGAACTTTTTTTATTCTGTTGATATATCAGCTCTTTTTTTAAATAATTTAATTTCTTTGACATAATAACCTTCATACTAATTATTTCATACTAATTTATTTTTTTAGAATTCATACTTTCTAATTATAGTTACTAACATGCATCTTTTAAGAAGAAGCTAAAACAATATGAACATTAGTGGAGAACCATTGGCTCCTATTCACTCACAAGTCATTCTAAAATAAGTCTTAGCTTGAAAAGAAAAGGTTAAACATCATACTTCTTCATCTCATCTCATTTTTTCTATTGTTTTCCATATTTCGCCTATTTGTAAATTTGTCCTCTTTGTGCTAAATTGTAAGGACCAACATTTATATAAACTTAAAATGGAGTGAACAAACCTAAGATATGATTGCACCTTACAAAAACTACATGTCTGGGATTTAGTCCGGGTCAATGTTCTTGAAATAAAAAAGGGAATTAAGAGACTAAGTAGTGGTGTAGAGATTTTAAAGTGATTGTAGAAATTAGCTACCCTCATAACTAGGACTCCTTGGGATGATTGATTTTTAATAAAAGAGAGAAAATAAAATTATATATTGTGAAGTTCAGTTTTGATCAAACTCTAAATTATCTTTCTTTTTCTGACATGTTACATTTGTAAACAGAATTCCTAGGAACACATTTTGATGATATATACTCTCACTGTCCTAAAGAAGGTGACCTATTTTTAACATTAATTAATTCCTTCCGGTTATTGTCATAATATCATGTTTTTCGCTTTGGCTAATTTTACTTTATTTTTTGATTTTTAATGGGCACCCTAGGATGTTCAATCGTCAAATGACTTGGATAGATTTTTCTTTTTGTCAATAGGCACTTGATAAAATTCTTGAATGCATATACATGAAACAGTTTATTGCAACTGGAAATGCAAAGATTACAATTTATTAGTCAGTAGGCATTTAATTGATTAAATGATCTCTCACGGGTCAGAACACAATACCAATTTTTTTTATAATGTATAAAAGACGATAACAAATTTTTTGGTACTGATTTTTGGTTTTGAATCATTTTCATTTTTCGGCGAATTGGAGTACTGAGTTTCATTATTTCTGTGTTTGGGTTATAAATATTTGACCCTCCATTAACTGATGCAATATTCATTATGTGCTAATCTGTCAAAATTCCTCTCCCTCTCACCTAACTGTGGTTATCTACATCAACATCAGCTCTCTTTCACATCATCAATGTGAATCTCTTGCAAGCGAGGTCGACACATCTGGCAGCGGTTCTCACTGGATTACTGGAATCTGGTGAATCTCTATCACTTTGATTCTACCTTAATTTTCTGAAATTGTGTGTGTGTGGTTTTGTTATTCTGGCGCTATCATATAGTTTGTATAGAATATAGGTCTTTGTGTTGTAGGTAGCATTCAAATTCAAGCATTTACTTGGAAGAAAATAAATAAATAAGGGGAATGCACTCAAATACTTGAGAATCATATTTTATTAGCTGTTTCTTTTTTACTGTGTCTTATGTCTATGGCATATAAGTCAACGACTATAATACTCTGATAATCTTTTAAAGAGAATCTCTTGCAATATAATCCTACTGTCTCAAGTTTTAGAACAATTCTACTTATATTAGGAGTATTATATATTGAATGCATTTTTAAGTACTGTTTAAGCATACATATTTTCAAAGTTCTATCTGAGCACTAACTTTATCTGCTTTAGAAGACTCCAATGCATTGATGCCTCATGCTAAATTCATCTATATTATGTATATATCTATGTAGGTTAAGTTTGATATATTGTAGATATAATCAATTTTTTTGCATATTGGGTATCGAGAGATGGTTTGATAGTGGAATTATGATGACAAACTTGAGAATGTTGTGTCAATTTTATCTACCACAAGTAAAGTGAATTTTTTTTGTGGAACAAAAAAAATGGCAAATGGATTCTTTTTGTAGACCAGAGGGAATATACTTTTGAGTGAGTTAGATAGTAGTCTTGAGAAAATTGAGTTGGTGTTAGATTTGTGGATTCTTTAAAGAGCAAAACAGGGGAATTTTAAGCTATGCAATTCTTCTGTTTTTTTTACTGTTTATGAAGCATTTATTTTTTCTTTGTTTATCTAACTTATATTTGTATTTCATTTTTGGTGCACCTTAGTTTTTGATTGCCGGAATCAATTTGTGCAACTTCTTTTGCTTGCTTATTGGTGGCGAATAACTTCAGTTTCTCCCGTGGCTTAAGATTCTTTACTCTATTATGTAGACTTCCGTTTTAAAGGGAATTAATGAAATGAAATGTGGAGATAAAATCACACAAAACACTTTTAAACACAGATGTAGTAGCTTCATGTCCTTTTGCAATGGACCACTTGCGGTTAATTATAACATTCTCCAGTTTTGTTTGTTTCTATTATATACACTCAACATGATCTCTTTTGCAGTATATTTACGAAGGCGCAAGGATGCCTGGATTGGATTCATCTCAAACTCTAACAACAGATTTTTCTCGCTGAAGAACGACAAGAATCTAAGCAGCTTGCTAAGAGAAGATGGAAATGGAATCGCGATGGCATGATTACTAATCAAGTTTTATCGAATGTTTATAGTTTGGTTTAACATTCCATTCTTCTGTTTGTAACTTTTGAACTCCTTTTTCTTCTTCTTATTCTTCCCCCATTTTGTAGTCTGTTTTTCCTTTCCTTGATCACTCCTTTTATAACCCTAAACCGTAACATAATCTATTTCTCTTCTTAATTAGCTTAATTGTGCCCGAGAGATTAGTGCTTTATAAAGCTAGAACATCTTGATGAGGAGTCCCCTTGCTGCTAGTTGAATAATGCTTTATGTCATCCAGTTTCCCTTCATCAACAATCCGAAATGTAATATATTTGTGCCTCCGGCACTATATGGACGGTTGGATTTATCTCAAATTTTGGACGGTTCAGATTATTTATTACAGTGAGCGGGAAATTTAGCTTTGGCAATTATATGGGAGATTACTACTAATGTATGCTATACAATTTAGCTTTGGCAAGCAGCGTCAACAGGAAGGAAAGCTGAGTTACAATTGTTAAAGTCACATTATATGCCCCTCTTGATGGGTTAAAAATATTAATTTAAATTTTTGATGATAACAAAAATGGTTAAGAATAAAAGATTTTATTTAGAAAACCTAGGTTAGAATTTTCCCCATAGAATTATAATTGTATTGCGTGTGCTTAAAATTGAATTATTGTGCCTATATAAACTATTAAATTATTTTCATAAATATTATCTTAAAAAATTATTAAGTTTTTATGGGCTAGATAAACCTTGGGCTAAGAAGACAAAGTGAGTCCAAAAAATTCCTTGAAGGCCGAATTTTTTGTGCTTATGTGCTATTTAACCTTTGTTTGGATAGAGCTTAGGGGTGGGCAACCGGTAAAAATCAGCCTGAACCGGACCGGTACCGAATCGAACCGGTACCGAAATTACTCAATTTTCGGTATCAATACCGGAACCGGTTGGACCGATATACCGAATCGGCGGTACCGGTTCGGTATCGGTTTTTACCTGAAATTAATATAATTATTATTATTATTATTATTAATATTTTTATTATTTTTATTAATATTATTATTATTATTATTTTTATTATTATTATCAATATTTTATTATTATTATTATTAAATTATTAATAATAATAAAAAATTAGAAAACCGGTTTATACCGAACCATAAAAGTGTCGGACCGAAATCGGTACCGAAAAATTGGCATATGCCGTTTTTTTTGTACTGAACCAGACCGGTTTATATTTATACCGAACCGATCGGTTCGGACCGGTCCGGTTCGTCCAAAAATTAAAAAAACCGAACCATTTGCCCACCCCTAATAGAGCTCACTTATAGTTTAAATGAATTATCTTATGTGACGCCCCCAAAATTAGGTATACGTCACCCATCTTGGGTCACCAAATACATAGTACAAAATTCAAATACAAACTAATAATACAGCAGTCGTGTATAATACGACAAAACATATACTGTGAGTTTAAATACAATTATTGTCTTATAGACAATATCCATTCTCAGAATAAGTCCTCATTACATTTATTGTCACACTATTTAACAGAATAGTGAGGACTACTATCTAATACTATCATTTGGACCGTCACTTCATTCCCCGACTAGTCTCAGCTACGTTCTTATTTCCTAAAGAGAACGGTGAAAGAAAGGGTGAGCTCAACTAGCCCAGCAAGAAATATTATGACTAAGATAATGCAAAATAAATTATCATTAGCCTTCAACAATGTTAAACTGATAAAATACAATAGACATCAAGTTTAACTGCAGCGGATCAAACAATCCATTAAAAGAGTCAAGTAGAGAATATAATCTATTATCTTTTATGATTTAAAAAGTTTTTCATCACTTTTATCGCTGAGACTCAGCTTAATAAATAATCCACATCATTAAATCATCCCTGCACTACAGGTCAAGGATATTCTTTAGTATCACGACCACGAATTATTCATGCACTACGTGCCAAAGATAATCGTGTTTTCATCAACGGTCCTGATCATGCCATAAAATAATTCATCTTTGCTCCCTTGGCCGAAGAGAATCCATAGTCATAATCATACCAAAAATTGTCCATCAATGCACTACGGGCCAATGCGGACTTTTAATTTTCACATCATTTGTAACATTACGGTCATGATTATACCGAATAATCCCTGGTCATAATCATACCAAGTCCATCTATGCACTACAGACCACAGATGACTTTCAACATAACATAAACATGAGGATGATGACAATGATATAAGAATTCAATTAAACAAGTTCAAGAATTAATTTGTACAGGAACCAATAACGTCCATATTGTCAACATGATACTTCTTTGTAGAATAAAATTCAAGAATGCCCAGAAGAATATTTCCATGAAAAATACTGGATGAAGCGCAAATATCAAGGATATTCCACTAATTTCATGGAGTATAGAAGTCAGAATTTTAATCAACTAAGTATAATACCGAATGGAAAAATAAAAGATATCACCATGCATGCGATAGAGACCGCACAGACAGGTTATTCCAGTAGAATAATAATAACGGAACCAGGTCAGGTGAAATTCACACCGACAGAATGTTCCAACAGAATAATAAATGCAGAATAATAAATGATGGAACCAGGTCCGGCGTATAGCACAGACAGGATATTCTGACATAAATGTAAAGACGAAATAGTAAATGGAACTAGGTCCGGCGTATAGCACAGACAGGATATTCCGACAGAAATATAAAGACGGAATAGTAAATGGAACCAGGTCCGGCGTATAGCACAGACGGGATATTCTGACAGAAATGTAAAGACGAAATAGTAAATGGAACCAGGTCCGGCGTATAGCACAGATAGGATATTCCGACAGAAATATAAAGACGAAATAGTAAATGGAACCAGGTCCGGCGTATAGCACAGACGGGATATTCTGACAGAAATGTAAAGACGGAATAGTAAATGGATGTCACCAAGTATAGGGTATTTCGCATATACAGGTTATTCCAACAGAATAATAATAAATAGAATAACATAAGGATTTCACCAAGTATAGGGTATGCCGCATATATAGGTCATGTATAGGGTATGCCACTTTTACAGGTTATTCCAACAGAATAATAAAGAATGGAATAACAACAGTTCTTTTCATGAATATAAAAGAATAATATCCCTTACTGTAATAGAAACTGGATATAGGAAAATAAAGTTAAGTAGTAGAAAGCTTTTCTTCTATTTCTCTATAGTCTCTCTCTATAGTTTCTCTCTCTAGAGTTCAGTGAATTCGTAAGAAAATAATGAAGGAATGAGCTTCTATTTATAGGAAAATGGAATGCATAGTAACTAACTCATGAACGGTCCAAATTGATTTACTTTAATCTGACGGTCCATATTTAAAGCAAAATCTTTTAAATATAATATAATATATTCTATTTATATAAAAAGATTTTTACTATACAAATACTATGCAACACTATGCAATACTATGCATAATAAAATATAATATATTCTATTTATAGAATAACTATAATAAAGTATTATGTTTTATATAAAAAGATGTTTCTGTATTATTACGTTAATAATACGAATAAAACAAAACGTCATCATCGTTATAATAATTCATATTATTAATCGACAATAATGGAATCAAACTGAGTGACTTCTCACATAAGCATCAATAATCATTATCGTGTGCTACTATGCAACCACATGTATTACTGTACTTTTACTACCGAGTAGTTCAACAATATAAACTGTAAAACTTCCGCCGTTATTTCAATAAAATATTTTTGTCGTTTTCTCAATCCGACAATAATTCTGTTGTGGGGTCCACCAATGATTGTGCCGTCGTACAAATATTTCTCGACAAAAAGGATATTCTCCGACCAATCGAATATAATATAATAACTTGCATACTTTGCAAAATTTATAAATACTACCCACAACTATAATATTATCTCAAATTCACACCATAATATTAAAAAATTATTTCGAGAAAATTAATTCTTTATTCATAAAATCTAGGGTTTCACATCTTAGCTTGGGCCAATCTTATAAGAAATGCATATTTATAAGCCCAATGATAATTGGATCAAAATATTAGATCTAGTATATGTGTTTTGAAACTTATGGCTCATCATCATTTAGCAATTGCAATTGTTTTTCTCGTTGATGGTCATATGTATAGAACTAACTTTGGTATTGGGAACAGTATGAAAGATCTTTTAGATCCACACTAGAATAAATAGAGTTTTATGAAAAAACTTGCTAGTGGAGGAAAACCTCCTAGGGATAAGGGACATAGGGCTAAAGAGAGAGCCGAAAAAGGATCTTTCGTGTATTCCTTTTTATTTGCAATCCAATACATAAATCAATTGGTTCCGCCAAGTTAGTTATATGTTGTGTATTGTCAAATGAAAATTTATACAACCCAAAATCTTAAAAATGTTCCAAAACTTTTCCTAAACCAAACTAAATGTCCTACATGACAATAATAGAAGGCAAATAAATATACATATAATATATATAGGGGAATGATCCATAGCAACTATTTAATATGTATCATTCCCCTATATGTGTGCGCGCACACTCTTATCTTCTTACTTGGCTAAAATAAAAAGGACAAAAATCCTTTAATATCCTTACTTGATCCGGCTAAATTTTGTGCAAAAGTAAGACGAGAAAAGTTGATGTGGCAAAAAGAAAAACAAGATTCATCTAACCCTACAAATGATCTTAATCACTCAATTTTTTTTGGTAATGAGAAAAAATGGAAGTCTGTTGTAGTCTGTTAAATTAAGCTAAAACATTGTTAAAAGAAGTCTCTCCAAACCTCACTTCTATGTCCTCTATAAATTGGGTCCAAGTTAACGTAGGGTGAGATTTTTGGTAAGCTAAATACCAAGAACCAATATCACCCTCTAGATGCAAGGCAACACACTCATCAACTTTTGTTCACCAGTCATAGTAGACATCTTAAAAAATTGATCACATTTCATGATCCATTTTCGAGTATCAGTTCCATAGAATGAGGAAAAATCATGACCCAAATTCTAATTTCTAGTCTTCGAACTCGAACTCATATCCTCCCAAACTACTTTGATTATACCGTTAAGACCCTCCTTGAATCTTTTAGCTCGAGCTATCGTCACGGGATCAATCAGAGGTCGCACTGTATCTATGTAACACCTCAATCCAACATCGAAAGATAGGGAAAACATTTATTTGCATATAAAGAAATAAGTTACTACCAATAGTACCTTCAAGTCATGATCTTTTGGGTGAGCCTGTGGTGGGCTAAGATGACCCCAAGAAGATACTGTTAGATCCCAGAGGGCACAATAGATCTAGAAGGGGGGGTTGAATAGATCCTTTTTCTTTTTAAAATACTTTTCTGGTTTATGATGTATTGTTCATATTAGATTATATGACAAACATAGAATCTTTTCAAGCACAGCGGAATAAGTAAAAGATTCCCCTCCTTCATTGATATATTCATAATCATGCAAACATTGTTCGTTGAGTTAGTTTAGTTGTAAGCAGTTGAAATATACATAGCAGTTATAGCAGTTATAGACATAATGTAAATGACATAATGTAAAAGACACAAGGGGTTTTAAGTGGTTCAGAGACTCAAGCTCCTAATCCACTCTTCTGCTTTCAACTAGCAGGATTTCCACTAAGGAAGGGCAGCACCCTGAATCTCTACGATTCCTTCAAGGCCAGCAGCCTTGGGACTTCAGTTCACTAAGAACTCTTCAAAGCCAGCAGTCTTGGGACTCCTCTAGTTCCCTAGGAACTCTTCAAGCCCAACAGGCTTGGAACTTCATTTAGTCCCTTTGGACAAGGACCCTTTGGCCCTGCTTTGTTTAGTCCCTTAGGACAAAGACCTCTCAGGCCCTGTCTTCTTGAGTTGTTGTTGTTGTTGTTGGAGTCGATGCTGAGCTGCTGAGATGTCTTCATGCTCTGAACATCTTCTATCTTTAGCAGCTTCGGCTTGATCATCCTTGAAGAGCAGTTGAGTGTTGCATGATGCTCAGCTTCTTAGGTGGCTCAACTACTCCGGATGACCCCTTGATGAACTGCCTTGAAGATCATTCTCTTTGGTACTTGATGACTGCACATGAGAGGCTTCTAGGATGACTGTAAGCTCTTCTGCAAGGTACCTAGAAGCTTTCTCAAGCTTGACACCAAGATGGCTTTTGTGATCTCCCTTCTTGCTACTCGATGCCTTCCCATGATGGACTTGCTACGATGACCGTAAGCTCTTCTCTATTGTACTTAGAGTCTTCCCATGATGGACATCCAGATGGCATGATGCTCTTCTTTCTCTTGACAGTTCAGAACACTCTTCATGTAGTAGAACTCTCACTTCTACATAGTAGAACTCACACTTCTACTTCTTGCTTGACCTGACTATTGAGTGTTCTTGGTGGATCGTAGAGTGAGTCTCTGGACTTACTATTACTTGATTCGATTAGTCCACCTTCTCTCCAAAACTCAACTTTTCAGCTCTCTTTGATCTTTGAAGCTCTTCTTCATTTATACACCTTCCCAATCCTTCCGTTGGAAAGTAGCCGTTAGAAGCCATTCAAATGTCTTCACAGATCTCAAGTTGCTTGATGTAGACTGCTTGATGTGACATGACATACTTTTTCTGACTCTGCAGTCTACTTTTTCACCTACCTTGTCAGATGTATCACTTTACTGTCCTGGGCAGGTCGAAGACTTTATTTCTTCTGATTTCTTGATCAGAGGTTGTCCTTTTGCATCGATGCTCTCAATAAGCACTTGTCCGAATTACCATTCAGATTGAATCGTTGCCACTGCCTCAATCTTCAGGTATCCGAGCTCTACGATTCTGATGCACGTCTTCAGGGACCTGATCGTAGTGTCTTGTTGACTGGTGGAGACAACACTACGATCTTGAAGAGTGTTGATTGGATCTTCAGTGTAGAACACCTCTTCCTTGTATTGTGCAGTGCTTCAATACTTCTGTTTGCTTCGACTGTTCTCAGATACTGATGGTCTAATTCCTTGCTCTGGTTCCCTTCTGAATATCAAGACACTTCAGATTTGTGGCGCGTCCAGCTTGCTTTCTCTTGGTGATCTTCCGCTCACTTATCATCAATGAACTAACCCTGCACTTAATCACTTTAGCCTTGCTCTTCAGAAGCTGACCAGTATCTCGGTTCACCTTCCATCAGTTCTTTCTTTGTCTGACAAACACTACGATCCTGGTTGCTTCCAAGATCGTTGTCTTCTGTTTTTTTGATAGCAACTGCATTACCTGACTTTTCCTTAGTCAACTGTTGAAGTCTTCTTTGAATCATCTTGTGGAAGACTTCATCACGAACGGCCTTTTAACTCAATCTTGATGCTGATTGGTTTGGTGCTTACTTCTTCTGCTAGCCTGCATGCCATTCGTTGAGTGCTCTCTGGTTCCCTTCTGTGGATTACATCTTTGCAGTGCCAACCAGAGGCTTCGTACTTTTGGATATTCTGGGAGTGCTCATTCGTTGAGAATCGTATCTGCTCTACGATTCTGACTTTGCATTGTGAGCCTTACTGTTGGAGTCGTGGTTCTGCACTCTACGATTCAGCTTCGGCTGTGCAGACACTACGATCCTGAAGATCAGATCTTGACACTCTACGATTTCTGCACTCTGCGATTCAGCTTCGGCTGTGCAGACTCTACGTTCCCGAGATCACACTATGATCTTTGACTCTGCACACTACGATCGTAGAGTTAGCTTGGTGAACGTTGAGTCCACTCTATGATCGCTGACTTGAGCTTGTTTTCATCTGATCTTGTCCGACTACGATCTCTGCATTTGTTCATTGGACTCTACGATCGCAGAGTGTGGTCTACGATCCTTGTCTTTGACTTCGGCATCGCTAGACTCTACGACTCTGAGCGTAGAGTGCATTTCATACATAGCTTTGGCAGATTGTCGTTCGGCTTATAGGCAGGCTGTCTCTACGATTCAGAACATGACTTCCTCAGTACACTACGATCCCGAGGAGGCTCTTCTCGACACACTACTATCCTTCTTCGTTTCTCCTGGAAGTCTACGAACTCTGAGATCTCACTATCTTGCATACTCCTATTCTGCCTCGATAGCTCCCGAGTTGACTCTGACTCTCCTGGCAGACTACGACTTCTGGTGCAGTGTTCGACGATCAGACAAGCCTATCTATTACATCATGAGATCAACCTAACAAGCTTGATCTTTCTATATTTATAGTCCTTGTACATCATTTCTTTTTAAGGACTTTATAAAGCCGTTTTGCTTATGTAGGATCAACCTAACATTTTTGATCAATTCATTCTAAGTCCTTGTACATATATTTCTATTATCTATCAAAGGACTTAACAGCTTTTCTTCATGCAAACATACTTGCATATTCATTCATATATATATCATAATCAAATCATATATAAATAGGAATATCATTCACATGTTTATTTCTGACAATCTCCCCCTATTTGATTATGACAAACACAATAAGTGCACATGCATGTTATGAATGAATCTTAGATACAGTGAGAAGCTGTATTTCTAAACAGTTAATCATGAATGTCATTTATATTAATATGGCAATTATATATTCAGACATTCTAAATCCTGGATCCAGAACATACTAACAGAATAGAGATATACCTCCTTGGCTCCATGTATGATTCCAGGATTCTTGTTGATCGGCTACTCATCAGTTGCTGCTTCTTGCTCTTGCTTTTCCTCTGATGATGACCTTTTCTCTTTGCTTGATTTCCCTTCATAATCTTTCTGATCTGGCTCCCCTTCAGCTTCTGTGATCTTGGTATCATCATCTTCAGGCTCCCCCTCAGATGATGATTCTCTATCTGCTGCTGCTTTCTTCTTCTTTGACTTTTTCTCCCTTAACCCCCTGCTCTTCTTTTAGAGCCTCTTGCTCCTCTTCTTTCTTCGCCTCTCTTTCTCCCCCTTTTTGTCATCAATCATTTGAGAGAGCTGCTCCATGTTGGACATAAGCTGCTCCATCAGGTAGGAGGAGTTTGCAACTTCAAACTTTAGCTCTTGCTGTCCGAGTTCAAGTTGCACAGAGAAGGACTGTTTCAGATCGTCAATCTTGTCAGAGAGGGCTTCGATCTGCTTTGCATTGGCCTTCTGAACTTGTAAAGCTTCTGCCTTCTGATCTTGGATGGCCTTCTAATAGATGTTATCTCTCTCTTGGAGTTTGAGAGATACATCAGCCAAGATAGCTTGAAGCCTGTGCTGGAAGGAATCATCTCCTGCTCATGTCTGCTTTTGTGTTTCTTCAGTGAGCATAGATATCTTCTTGGTTAAATCATCAGAGCTCTTCAGTAGTTCCTGCTCCAAGGTAGTTTGAGCATTGACAGCTTCAGGTGGAGCAATGGATTGGACTTTACGATTGTCATCTTTGGACAAATTTTCAAAGGTGTGGATAATCTGAACAATAGTGGAGTACCAACTGCTTGTGGAGGATGATGGAGTGTTTGTTAGCAGTGCTTGATCAAAAGGAGACTCTTGAGATTGGATTTGAACATCATAAGTAGTAGAGTGATCAGACTCTACGATCAACTTCTTGGACATGGTTCTTCTTCCTTCAGAGTCCACTCTATGATCGTAGGGGATGTGGAGATTCCCAGCATGTCGATAGATCTTGAAGTGGGGCTGGTTTGTGATCAGCTTGGTAGCAAACTTCTTTACTCTTGGAAAGTTCTGAGCCACCAGCTCCATGCTTGGAAACTGCTTATAACACCAACTGAAGTAGCTTCCATCTTTTTCAGTAATGGCCTTTAGCCATGGCATCCACTGGAAGAACCATCTCATTAGCAGATCATCAGGGTTGTATAGAATGGTTGTGCAGTCCATTTCCATGTTGTTCCAGTTCTTGACCAAGTCAAAAGAGGTCATTCTTACTACTCTGATCTGTTCTCCTCCATGGTTTACCCATCTTTCAGGAGGAGTCTCTGATGGTTCATTTGGAACTTCTACTACTATTCTCCTGATAAATCTTGCAGGTGAGAGAACAGGGTGGAGTTCTGAATTTTCTGATTCCTGATCTTCAGAGTTGGAATCATTTTTAACTTCTTTCTTCTCAGAGCCAGAGCCATTTAGATCAGCTTCAACAGAGGGATCATCTTCATGTTGCATTTCGTGTTCAGATTCTTCTTGATTATCTTTAACAGAGAGTCCTTGCTGACTTTCATTTTCTGAACTTTCTTCAACAAGACTTTCCTTAGATACTTCTTCGTCACTGTTGGCTCTTTCTTCATCATCTTCTCCTGAGGATACATATTCATCATCACTTAATTCAATGATGGCATTAGATTGGCCACTGTTCCTTTTTGAGGCAAACTGGGCTTGCAGTCTGTAGCTCTTTCTTCTTTGTGGAGGTTCAACTATCGGAGAGATAAATTTTTCTTCTTCCTCAGTCTCAGACTCCACTTCCTTATCCGATAACCTTCTTTGAATATCCGCACTGGCAGGGGCAGATTCTTCTTCCTTGTCCTCATCATTTTCTGAGTCATCATGAAAGTTCTCTTGGATTGAGGGGACATGTTCTTCTTCTTCTTCTTGGATAGCATTTTCTGACCCATTCTCTGGGCTGGTTGGGGCAGTTGCATTTGGGGATGCACTATGATTAGAAATTTCTTTTTCTTCATCAGAGTTGCTTCTCTGAGTATTGGCCATGGGGATAGAGCACCTTTCCTTATCAGCAGATGTATTGATTTGAGAAGTTAAGGCTGGTTTGTCCTCCACCTTAGTTTTCTTGCTGACTAGCCCTTGAAGCAACCTGCTGCTTCTTCTTTTTGTGGTCTCAGCAGTTTGGGCCTTTTCTTCTTTACTCTTGTTCAACGAGGAGACTCTCATTGGTGGGGCCTGGGCTTTCTTCACGTCACCAGCTCTTTTTACTACTTTTGATTTCTTCCTAGCTGGTGTGATTTCAGCTGCTTCAGAGTCACTGGACTCAGAGCTCTCTGCCTTTACTGTCTTCCTCTTCTTTGTAGAGGCTCTACTACTGCTCCCAACTGTCATTCTTTTGTTCTCCTTAGGGTTCTTCTTCCAGTTTTCAAATAGTTGAGGAGACATCACCTTGTGCACATTCAGGGCTTCTCCCTCATCATCCTTGATCTTTCCCCCTAGCTTTTTCTTCAGTATGATACTTAACAGTCTTCCATGATATACCTTGGTCAGGGGCTTCTTCTCAGTTTTCTCTACCCATTTGGAGATCTGATCTATCAAGATAGATCCAAAGTCGATCTGTTTCTTCAACACTATTGCAGACATGATTTTCAACTGCTGGTCGATCACTGTGTCATGTGCAGTGTTCTTACATAGTATGCACTTTCCAACTATTTCAGCGAGGAACTCATATTGCTCAGGGAACTCCTTCTTCTTCATATCCTTGAAACTAGGGTTTCTTTGATACCCCATAATTTCCTTAGCTAATTCAATATTGACATCATCAAGGTTCTTTAGGCCTTGGTTAGGAAATCCTAGGCATTGGTTTAGGTCAGAAGATTTTAACTTGAGAGACTGACCTTTAACCTTGGTGGTAAGGGTTTCCAAATTTATAGAGACGTTTGAGTAGAACTCTTTAACCAGGTTGCAGTAGACTCGAGTATCTGCTTCAAGGCATTCGGAAAATCCAGCCTTCTTTACAAGCTCAAGGATATCTCTGAACTTCTTTTCAGATTTATTAAACAATTTGGTTCCAAGCTGAATACCAGTGATCACTTGCCAGTTTTCCATTTTGAGTAGTTTGAAGAATGTGGGTATTAAATATAGAAAGGTTTATGCGAGATGACTGTCTGGTTGGTAAGGCTCTGGAGGTTAACTGATTTTTCTCTTGAAAAGCTTTCTAGGGTTTTGAAAATGGAAGGGAGAAAGGTTCGATATCTTTTGGTAACTGTCTGCAGATTTGAACTTGTCTTTATGGCAGTTCCTTCTAACTCTGCATACTTAGTGATGTGTCACTTGTCCATTGGTTGCACGTTGCCCAGTAATGAGCTGTAACTTCCCACAACTTTTCAGTTATCAGAGGAGTGAATGTTTAATTGACGTGGCTTTGACCGTTGACCTTTTGATTCGTAGAGTGATATGATGAGATAGTTATAGACTTTACGATTTCATTTGTTTACTCAACGATCAATTTCTGAGAGATGCTGCATTGGATGGCTTCGTCTTTCCTCCTTACTTCGATGCAGCATAGCTCAATCACTGATGTATTCGAACTTATCTCCTCAACTTGAATGGTTTAGCAGATGTCTCATTCTCCATATTCCTTGAACTGGAATATACTTTGGTAGGACTACGATCGTTGAGTTATCTTCTTCTGTCGCTGAGGTTGCACTCCGATCTTTTTAGACAGTATTACGATTGTTGAGTTTGTACTACAATCGTTTAGACCTCTTCAAGTTCAACTCTACGATCGTTGACTGACTTGGTTCTTTTGAGATGAACTAGATCAAGCATTCCTTCTGGGATAAGATAGCTCAGGAAGGGCCAACCTCTTAGAGTCAGCTAAGGGTCAGGTTTGTCCCTGAGGCGCTTTCCAGATGAGATACTGAGGCAGTGATTTTTAATGACATCTCATTGGACTCTTTTGATGGGAAGACCTTCTATCATCTTTAAGTATCTGCATTGCTGAAATCGTGGTGTCCTTCTGCTCTTACTCTACGATCATGTATTTGATCGTAGACACTTCACGATTATGGATTAGGTGGATGAAGGGTTATCAGTAGTTCGTTTTGAGACGATCCTACTGACTATGGATCTTCATTTGGTTCATCAGCCACAAGGTTTTGGGACTTTGTAGCTGGTACATCTCTTCCAGGTTAATGGTGCAGTTATTCCTTAACAGATCATTGCTCCCCCGTTGTTGATGCCGTCATCTCAGATAGATGTGATTCCTTCTTTATGTTCATTTGAGGGCTGCCCAGCACTTCTACTTCTGACTGGAATCATCATCGTTGCTTAGTCTTTCTTGTATCGTAGATATGAGTATTTTCAAGATTGATCACTCTACGATCATTTGACAGTACTACGAACATAGTTTTCTTTGACAGTCCTTAGTATTGAGGAGTTCTTCTTCGTAGAGAGCTCCTTTTGTCTCAAGCTCAAAGATCTTCTATTGTGAGCTTCCCTTGAGGATCTTTTCCATAAAGCTTATCTCTCTTGGCATGGGCACATAGAATCCTCTTTTATCTTCTGTTGCATGGCATGCTCCCATATACAGATTTGCAGCCATGTGAGCTCCATTCAGGTTAGCTCAGATGGTCTTCAAGGACAGGCTTGGACATATATGGACTTTATCAGACTTTTCTCTGAATAGTCCTTAGCCTTCTGCTGGTTGAATCCTTTTGAATGAAGTCTCCTGCTTCAGCATTCCTTAGTGTGGTCAGACTGACCAAGTACCTGCAGGTTCAAGTAACTCCTACTTTTGGTCCCCATTGTTGAATGGGTCCTGTTAGGTTAGTTCTATACCCCTATTCCTCTTATCTGAATAATCATCATGTTTATCATCAACAGACATTCATGCATGCAACTATCTTGGGATAATACATTTTAGATGCATGACGGTGAGTGTGTGTAGGATTTGACAATTAATAACACGCTCTTTATCTATGATGGTTTCATCAATTACTGGGTTATGTTCACAATGTTTAAGTGTTCACATAGTATGAATCAACTCTGCTATTTATGAGTATCTAGTTGATTTATGGATGTGATCAGTTTCTACAAATCAACAAGATCCTCTTATAGAACTGATCATTCTCTGTGTGTTGTTAAACACTTAGAACATAGGCTTGTACACACATACTTGCACAACAGCAATGATTACTTACCCTAAGATTCATTTGGTCTGTGATACTCTTATGATCCATTTCAGATTTTCTTCAAGATGTCATCTTCAGCCTAAAACTTGGTTAAAGAGAAAATTTGTAGACATTTGAGTTTTCCATCTTTAGACTACTTTCTCTATTCACCTTTTTAGGAAGATTATGACTTGTTGACAGAATACTGTCATAGTTCATAAGATGGTGCAACTATGATGTATACATTAATGATGGTGAGGAACCGTACCTTTTTACTGTCAGTTTCGTAACAGTCATTTACTTAAGTTATACTGAGTTAAGGTATTGATGTGCATAGCTTTTACTTTTTCCCCTTTTCAGCTTAATGCTCTTGTCGGCCTTTCATCAATCAGTCGTGGTCTTGAAGATGTAGATCAAGAGAACCGTGGCATTAAGATCTTTGACATCCTTGAGTCTTCAGAGACAGCACTCGGTTGATGGTTGGTCACCCATACGATTGAGAGGATCTTCTGTCTCCACTTGATCAGTCATCTCTTCGTACGCGTGACCTCTTCACCTTTCAGACTGATGAATGCTTTACTCCTTGTTACTGATGTCTCCTGCTCTCTTTCTCTCGTCTGATCTTCAGATTACAAGATTGACTGTAGGCTAGGATTGGTCTTGTCGTTATAACTATCGAGGATATGAACCAATCTGAGCAGCTTCAGGTGTATACACATTTTTACCTATACACAATATTTCCAACATGTGAGCTCTTCTGCATATAACAGGTTACTTACTACTAAACTAAGTTTAGAACAATGTTGGTGGCTTGGATCAGACTCAAAGCGATTAGCTTTAGAATACAGCAAGAGAACCTGCTCTGATACCAATTGTTAGATCCCAGAGGGCACAATAGATCTAGAAGGGGGGGGGGGGGTTGAATAGATCCTTTTTCTTTTTAAAATACTTTTCTGGTTTATGATGTATTGTTCATATTAGATTATATGACAAACATAGAATCTTTTCAAGCACAGCGGAATAAGTAAAAGATTCCCCTCCTTCATTGATATATTCATAATCATGCAAACATTGTTCATTGAGTTAGTTTAGTTGTAAGCAGTTGAAACATACATAGCAGTTATAGCAGTTATAGACATAATGTAAATGACATAATGTAAAAGACACAACGGGTTTTAAGTGGTTCAGAGACTCAAGCTCCTAATCCACTCTTCTACTTTCAACTAGCAGGATTTCCACTAAGGAAGGGCAGCACCCTGAATCTCTACGATTCCTTCAAGGCCAGCAGCCTTGGGACTTCAGTTCACTAAGAACTCTTCAAAGCCAGCAGCCTTGGGACTCCTCTAGTTTCCTAGGAACTCTTCAAGCCCAACAGGCTTGGAACTTCATTTAGTCCCTTTGGACAAGGACCCTTTGGCCCTGCTTTGTTTAGTCCCTTAGGACAAAGACCTCTCAGGCCCTGTCTTCTTGAGTTGTTGTTGTTGTTGTTGGAGTTGATGCTGAGCTGCTGAGATGTCTTCATGCTCTGAACATCTTTTATCTTTAGCAGCTTCGGCTTGATCATCCTTGAAGAGCAGTTGAGTGTTGCATGATGCTCAGCTTCTTAGGTGGCTCAACTACTCCGGATGACCCCTTGATGAACTGCCTTGAAGATCATTCTCTTTGGTACTTGATGACTGCACATGAGAGGCTTCTAGGATGACTGTAAGCTCTTCTGCAAGGTACCTAGAAGCTTTCTCAAGCTTGACACCAAGATGGCTTTTGTGATCTCCCTTCTTGCTACTCGATGCCTTCCCATGATGGACTTGCTACGATGACCGTAAGCTCTTCTCTATTGTACTTAGAGTCTTCCCATGATGGACATCCAGATGGCATGATGCTCTTCTTTCTCTTGACAGTTCAGAACACTCTTCATGTAGTAGAACTCTCACTTCTACATAGTAGAACTCACACTTCTACTTCTTGCTTGACCTGACTATTGAGTGTTCTTGGTGGATCGTAGAGTGAGTCTCTGGACTTACTATTACTTGATTCGATTAGTCCACCTTCTCTCCAAAACTCAACTTTTCAGCTCTCTTTGATCTTTGAAGCTCTTCTTCATTTATTCACCTTCCCAATCCTTCCGTTGGAAAGTAGCCGTTGGAAGCTATTCAAATGTCTTCACAGATCTCAAGTTGCTTGATGTAGACTGCTTGATGTGACATGACATACTTTTTCTGACTCTGCAGTCTACTTTTTCACCTACCTTGTCAGATGTATCACTTTACTGTCCTGGGCAGGTCGAAGACTTTATTTCTTCTGATTTCTTGATCAGAGGTTGTCCTTTTGCATCGATGCTCTCAATAAGCACTTGTCCGAATTACCATTCAGATTGAACCGTTGCCACTGCCTCAATCTTCAGGTATCCGAGCTCTACGATTCTGATGCACGTCTTCAGGGACCTGATCGTAGTGTTTTGTTGACTGGTGGAGACAACACTACGATCTTGAAGAGTGTTGATTGGATCTTCAGTGTAGAACACCTCTTCCTTGTATTGTGCAGTGCTTCAATACTTCTGTTTGCTTCGACTGTTCTCAGATACTGATGGTCTAATTCCTTGCTCTGGTTCCCTTATGAATATCAAGACACTTCAGATTTGTGGCGCGTCCAGCTTGCTTTGTCCTGGTGATCTTCCGCTCACTTATCATCAATGAACTGACCCTGCACTTAATCACTTTAGCCTTGCTCTTCAGAAGCTGACCAGTATCTCGGTTCACCTTCCATCAGTTCTTTCTTTGTCTGACAAACACTACGATCCTGGTTGCTTCCAAGATCGTTGTCTTCTGTTTTTTTGATAGCAACTGCATTACCTGACTTTTCCTTAGTCAACTGTTGAAGTCTTCTTTGAATCATCTTGTGGAAGACTTCATCACGAACGACCTTTTAACTCAATCTTGATGCTGATTGGTTTGGTGCTTACTTCTTCTGCTAGCCTGCATGCCATTCGTTGAGCGCTCTCTGGTTCCCTTCTGTGGATTACATCTTTGCAGTGCCAACCAGAGGCTTCGCACTTTTGGATATTCTGGGAGTGCTCATTCGTTGAGAATCGTATCTGCTCTACGATTCTGACTTTGCATTGTGAGCCTTACTGTTGGAGTCGTGGTTCTGCACTCTACGATTCAGCTTCGGCTGTGCAGACACTACGATCCTGAAGATCAGATCTTGACACTCTACGATTTCTGCACTCTACGATTCAGCTTTGGCTGTGCAGACTCTACGTTCCCGAGATCACACTATGATCTTTGACTCTGCACACTACGATCGTAGAGTTAGCTTGGTGAACGTTGAGTCCACTCTACGATTGCTGACTTGAGCTTGTTTTCATCTGATCTTGTCCGACTACGATCTCTGCATTTGTTCATTGGACTCTACGATCGCAGAGTGTGGTCTACGATCCTTGTCTTTGACTTCGGCATCGCTAGACTCTACGACTCTAAGCGTAGAGTGCATTTCATACATAGCTTCGGCAGATTGTCGTTCGGCTTATAGGCAGGCTGTCTCTACGATTCAGAACATGACTTCCTCAGTACACTATGATCCCGAGGAGGCTCTTCTCGACACACTACTATCCTTCTTCGTTTCTCCTGGAAGTCTACGAACTCTGAGATCTCACTATCTTGCATACTCCTATTCTGCCTCGATAGCTCCTGAGTTGACTCTGACTCTCCTGGCAGACTACGACTTCTGGTGCAGTGTTCGACGATCAGACAAGCCTATCTATTACATCATGAGATCAACCTAACAAGCTTGATCTTTCTATATTTATAATCCTTGTACATCATTTCTTTTTAAGGACTTTACAAAGCCATTTTGCTTATGTAGGATCAACCTAACATTTTTGATCAATTCATTCTAAGTCCTTGTACATATATTTCTATTATCTATCAAAGGACTTAACAGCTTTTCTTCATGCAAACATACTTGCATATTCATTCATATATATATCATAATCAAATCATATATAAATAGGAATATCATTCACATGTTTATTTCTGACAGATACTATTGGGCCAGTGGTTTGAGGCTTTATTTTGATGGATTTTATTCGTTTCGGACTCGGGATTTGACCCGGGTTGTTTCATATGGTATCAGAGCCGACTCTCGAAAGCTCGGGTCGGGTCATCCGATCGGGTTGCCAGAGGTGGGGACACGAAGGCTAGTGATATTATCCCACAATGGAGAGATTGAGGTCTGGAGGTCCGGAGGTGGGGACACGAAGCCAGACGGTATTATCCCACAATGGCTAGAGAGAAAAAGATCTTTGGGCTGTGTGTGTAATCGGTTCTGACAGGGATGTCAGAAATTTAAGTGGGGGAGTTTGTAATACCTCAGTCTCACATCGAAAGATAGGGAAAAAATTCGACTGCATATAAGGAAATAAGTTACTACCAATAGTACTTTCAAATCATGACCTTTTGGGTGAGTCTGTGGTGGGCTAAGATGACCCAAAAAAATACTATTGGGCTAGTGGTTTGAGGCTTTATTTTGATGGATTTGATTCGTTTCGGACTTGGAATTTGACCCGAGATTTGTTCCGGACTTGGGATTTGACCCGGGTTGTTTCAATCTACTCCATGATTTCCATTCCCATCCAAGCTAGGCATGTCCTCATCATTCCTTTCCTTTTGAAAAGGATTTGTCCTCAGATTGTCACCTACATCAAACAGACTTAGATCAGTAACATTGATTGTTGCACTAACACTATACTCACTTGGAAATTCTAGTTTGTAGCATTATCATTAATGCACTTAAGAACTTGAAATGGACCATCGCCTCTAGAAAACAATTTAGATCTCCTTTGAGCCGAAATTCTTTCTCTACGCATATGCAGTCAAACCCAATCTCTTGGTTCAAATATGACTTGACGTCGACCCTTATTGGCTTGCTTAACATATTGTTCCATCCTTCTTTCAATGTTGAGTCTCGCCTTCTCATGTATCTGCTTAACAAATTTAGACTTCTTCGTTGCATCCATATTAGTAAATTCAGAAATAGGTAATGGTGATAAATCCAATGTAGTTAAAGGATTAAAACTATAAACAATTTCAAATGGTAAAAATATAGTAGCAGAATAAACTGAACAATTATAAGCAGACTCAACATGCGGTAAACATTCTTCCCAATGACTGATATTTTTTTTAATGATAGTCCTTAACAAAGCAGACAAATTTCTATTAACCGTTTAAGTTTGGCCATCAGTTTATGGATGACAAGCAGTAGAAAATAATATTTTAGTTCCCAATTTACACCACAAAGTCTTCCAAAAATAGCTTAAGAACTTAGCATCTCAATCAGAAACAATTGTTCTACGCATACCATGCAATCGTACAATTTCTCTAAAGAACAAGTCAGCTATATGGGATGCATCATCAGTTTTGTGGCATGGAATAAAATGTGTCAACTTTGAAAATCTATCCACAATCACAAATATAGAGTCATTACCATGCTTTGACCTAGGTAAACCCAAGACAAAGTCCATAGACAAATAAATCCAACGTTCATTAGAAATAGGCAACAGTGTATAAAATCCATGGGGTTGAACACGAGACTTAGCTTTTTAATAGGTAATACCTCTATCATAAATTCTTTTAAAATGGCCAAAGTTTTATCAACACCAAAGTGTCCCATCAAACCACCCCCATGTGATTTCCTAACCAATAACTCATGTAAAGAACTTTCAGGCATACACAGTTTATTCTCACGAAACAAAATCCATCAATTTTAAAGTATTTATCCACAACATTCTTTTTACAAGTTTTAAACTCTTCCCAAAATCAAGGTCATTATCATACAATTCTTTGGTTCGTTCAAAACCAAGTAATTTCGTATCAAGCGTATTTAACAACATGTACATTCGCGAAAGAACATCTGCAATGACATTTTCCTTACCCTGCTTGTATCGAATGACATATGAGAATGTCTCGATAAATTCCATCCATCGCGCATGCCTCTAGTTCAACTTGTGTTGACCCTTCAAATACTTCAATGATTCATGATCAATATCGATCACAAACTCCTTGGGCCACAGATAATGTTGTCATGTTTCCAAAGCTCTAACCAATGCGTACATCTCCTTGTCGTAGGTAGGATAAGTCAAAGATGCACCACTCAATTATTCACTGAACTACGCTATTGGTTTTCCTTCTTGCATTAAAAAAGCTCCAATTCCTAACCCTGAAGCCTCACACTCAATCTCAAAAGTTTTAGCAAAGTTAGGCACGATAAGTAAAGGAGCATTTGTCAATTTATAATTAATTAATTTTTTTTGTTCATCACCCCACTTAAAGCCCACACTTTTCTTGATAACCTTACTTAATGGTGTTATAATGTCGCTAAAAATTCGAACAAAGGGTCGGTAGAAACTTGTGAGTCCATGAAAGTTTCGTACTTGACTCACATTTGTTAGACTCGACCGATCTCAGATTGCACGTATTTTCTCCTCAGCAACTTGGACTCCCTTTGAACTTACAACAAAGCTAAGAAAAACAACTCGATCAGAAAAAAATGTGTACTTTTCCATGTTAGCAAACAACTTTCTTTTCTAAGCACATCTAAAACAGACTTTAAATGTAGTGCACGCTCACCCAAGTTTTTGCTATATATGAGAATATCATCAAAGTAAACAACAACGAATTTACTAATGAATGGACGCAAAACATGATTCATTAAACGAATGAAAATGCTAGGTACATTAGTTAAACCAAAAGGTAACACTAACTACTAAGAAAGACCATATTTAGTTTTAAACGTTATTTTTCATTCATCATCCTCTTGCATTCTTATTTGATGATATCCACTCTTTAGATTAATTTTAGAAAATATACATGACCCATGCAATTCATCTAACATGGCATCTAAACGAGGAATGAAATGTCGATATTTTACTATAATATTATTTTTCGCTCAACATTCGATACACATACTCCATTTCCCGTCTTTCTTTGGCACTAAGATCACTGGTACTGCACATGAACTTGAAAGTAGTATGCGTACAAGCCAATCATGTTTGATGATAAAGAATATACTTTGTAACAATCTTATTCATTTATTAATAAAAAGTATTAATTTATTAAAGGCTTTTAATTATCTACATGATGCTGTTTTATAATATGTGATAAACCCATAGTTTTAAGCAATGCTTTTAGAAGAATAATGATGATCATTCTAATGAGATCTAAATTCTTAGAAAGCTTAAAACTAAAATAGTTCCTAATCATTGGATTACTAAATTGGGGATTAGTGAATTCAGATAGATTGGTACATACGTTGTTTGCTCATTGGATGAGGATGATTGATCTCATGATCATTTGTGTAGAGACACTAAAGCAAGTATGTAGGTGCTTATTGGAGAATAAGTTCACTGAACGTGACTCGCTAAGGAATACCTAATGAAGTTTTACTTGCCTGTCAATAGGAATTCCTGTAATAATAGTAGTACAAGTGATCCTTAGACTTGAAATCATCATAGTATCTTGTGTATGATGACTTATACTTTGACTTATTCGTTAAGACCCTTAGGGTATATCAAAGGGTATGTTTGGGTATAATAAGTTGTACATGGAGATAATGTATGATCAATAAAGAATCTACCACTTCTAGTAAAAGAAGAGATATGTCCTATGTGATTCGATAAATGACAACCCAGTAGTCCTTGACCAAGGCAGAATGAAATTAGAAATGAGTTTCTAATTTGCATTATTCAGTTTCTCCCGTGGCTTAAGATTCTTTACTCTATTATGTAGACTTCCATTTTAAAGGGAATTAATGAAATGAAATGTGGAGATAAAATCACACAAAACACTTTTAAACACAGATGTAGTAGCTTCATGTCCTTTTGCAATGGACCACTTGCGGTTAATTATAACATTCTCCAGTTTTGCTTGTTTCTGTTATATACACTCAACATGATCACTTTTGCAGTATATTTACGAAGGCGCAAGGATGCCTGGATTGGATTCGACTCGAACTCTAACAACATATTTTTCTCGCTGAAGAACGGCAAGAATCTAAGCAGCTTGCTAAGAGAAGATGGAAATGGAATCACGATGGCATTATTACTAATCAAGTTTTATCGAATGTTTATAGTTTGGTTTAACATTCCATTCTTCTGTTTGTAACTTTTGAACTCCTTTTTCTTCTTCTTATTCTTCCACCATTTTGTAGTCTGTTTTCCTTTCCTTGATCACTCCTTTTATAACCCTAAACCGTAAAATAATCTAGTTCTCTTCTTAATTAGCTTAATTATGACCGAGAGATTAGTGCTTTATAAAGCTAGAACATCTTGATGAGGAGTCCCCTTGCTGCTAGTTGAATAATGCTTTATGTCAACCAGTTTCCCTTCATCAACAATCCAAAATGTAATATTTGTGCCTCCGACACTACATGGACGGTTGGATTTATCCCAAAATTTTGGACGGCTCAGATTATTTATTAGGATAAGAGGAAAATTAAAAATCAATTATATATTGGGAGAAATTTGACATGTATATGGGAGATTACTACTAATGTATGCTATACAATTTAGCTTTGGCAAGCAGCGTCAACAGGAAGGAAAGCTGAGTTACAATTGTTCAAGTCACATTATATGCCCCTCTTGATGGGTTAAAAATATTAATTTAAAGTTTTGATGATAACAAAAATGGTTAATAAAAGAGGAAATTAAAATTAAGAATAAAAGATTTTATTTAGAAAACCTAGGTTAGAATTATCCCCATAAGAATTATAATTGTATTGCGTGTGCTTAAAATTGAATTATTGTGCCTATATAAACTACTCCTTCCGTCCTAAATTAATTGTTCAGTTTTGACTTTTTAAAATCAAATTGACCATTTTTAAAACTAATCTTTTTACTATTTTTGCTAAAATATAGGTGAAGAGATTATAACCAAAAGAAAGTATATACAATTTATTATTAACCTTAATTTTTATAATTTTAGAAATATATTTATATATGCTTAATTATTAATTCTAAAAATAGTTAATTTGACTTAAAAAAGTCAAAACTGAGCAATTAATTTGGGACGGAGGGAGTATTAAATTATTTTCATAAATATTATCTTAAAAAATTATTAAGTTTTTAAGGGCTAGATAAACCTTGGGCTAAGAGGACAAAGTGAGTTCAAAAAATTCCTTGTAGGCCGAATTTTTTGTGATTATGTGCTATTTAACCTTTGTTTGGATAGAGCTCACTTATAGTTTAAATGAATTATCTTAGCTTGGGCCAATCTTACAAAAAATGCATATTTATAAGCCCAATGATAATTGGATCAATATACTAGATCCAGTATATGGGTTTTGAAACTTATGGCTCATCATCATTTAGCTATTGCGATTGTTTTTCCCGTTACTGGTCATATGTATAGAACTAACTTCGGTATTGGGCACAGTATGAAAGATCTTTTAGATCCACACTAGAATAAATAGAGTTTTCCGAAAAAACCTGCTAGTGGAGGAAGACCTCCTAGGGATAAGAGACATAGGGCTAAAGAGAGAGCCGAAAAAGAATCTTTAGTATATTCCTTTTTATTTGTAATCCAATACACAAATCAATTGGTTCCGCCAAGTTAGCTATATGTTGTGTATTGTCAAATGAAAATTTATAAAGCCCAAAATCTTTAAAATGTTACACAACTATATTCCTAAACCAAACTAAATATCTTTCATGACAATAATAGAAGGCAAATAAATATACATATAATATATATAGGGGAATGATCCATAGCAACTATTTAATATGTATCATTCCCCTATATGTGTGTACGCGCTCTCTTATCTTCTTACTTGGCTAAAATAAAAAGGACAAAAATCCTTTAATATCTTTACTTGATCCGGCTAAATTTTGTGCAAAATTAAGATGAGAAAAGTTGATGTGGCAAAAAGAAAAACAAGATTCATCTAACCCTACAAATGATCTTAATCACTCAAAATTTTTTGGTAATGAGCAACAATGGAAGTCTGTTGTAGTCTGTTAAATTTAGCTAAAACATTGTTAAAAGAAGTCTCCCCAAACCTCACCTCTATGTCCTCTATGAATTGGATCCAAGTTAACGTAGGGAGAGATTTTTGGTAAGCTAAATACCAAGAACCAATATCACCCTCTAGATGCAAGGCAACACACTCATCACTTCTGCTCATTAGTCATAGTATACTTCTTAAAAAATTGATCACATTTCATGATCCAATTTCGAGTATCAGTTCCATAGAATGAGGAAAAATCATGACCCAAATTCTGCTTTCTAGTCTTCGAACTCGAACTCATATCCTCCCAAACTTCTTTGATTATACCGTTAAGACCCTCCTTGAATATTTTAGTTCGAGCTCTCATCACGGGATCAATCGGAGCTCGCATTGTATCTATGTAACACCTCAATCCCACATCGAAAGATAGGGAAACAATTTGTCTGCATATAAAGAAATAAGTTACTACCAATAGTACTTTCAAGTCATGATCTTTTGGGTGAGCCTGTGGTGGGCTAAGATTACCCAAGAAGATACTATTGGGGAAGTGGTTTGAGGCTTTATTTTGATGGATTTGATTCGTTTCGAACTTGGGATTTGACCTAGGTTATTTCATATGGTATCAGAGCTGACTCTCGAAATCTCGGGTCGGGTCATCTGATTGGGTTTCCGGAGGTGGGGACGTGAAGGCTAGAGATATTATCCCACAATGGAGAGATGGAGGTCCGGATGTGGGGACATGAAGCCAGCCGATATTATCCCACAATGGCTAGAGAGACAAAGATCTTTGGGCCGTGTGTGTAATCAGTTCTAACGGGGATGTCAAAAATTTAAGTGGGGGAGTTCGTAACACCTCAGTCCCACATCGAAAGATGGAGAAACAATTTGACTGCATATAAGGAAATAAGTTACTACCAATAGTACCTTCAAATCATAACCTTTTGGGTGAGTTTGTGGTGGGCTAAGATGACCCCAGAAGATACTATTGGGCCAGTAGTTTGAGTCTTTATTTTGATGGATTTGATTGGTTTCGGACTTGGGATTTGACCCGAGATTTGTTCCGAACTTGGGATTTGACCCTGGTTATTTCAATCTACTCCATGATTTCAATTCCCGTCCAAGCTAGACATGTCCTCATCATTCCTTTCCTTTTGAAAAGGATTTGTCCTCAGATCATCACCTACATCAAACAGACATAGATCAGTAACATTGATTGTTGCACTAACACTATACTCACTTGGCAATTCCAGTTTGTAGGCATTGTCATTAATGCGCTTAAGAACTTGAAATGGACTATCGCCTCTAGAAATCAATTTAGATCTCCTTTGAGCCGAAAATCTTTCTTTACGCATATGCAGTCAAACCCAATCTCTTGATTCAAATATGACTTGACGTCGACCCTTGTTGGCTTGCTTAACATATTGTTCCATCCTTCTTTCAATGTTGAGTCTCGCCTTCTCATGTATCTGCTTAACAAATTTAGACTTCTTCGTTGCATCCATATTAGTAAATTCAGAAACAGGTAATGGCGATAAATCCAATGTAGTGAAAGGATTAAAACTATAAACAATTTCAAATGGTAAAAATATAGTAGTAGAATAAACTGAACAATTATAAGCAGACTCAAAATGCGATAAACATTATTCCCAATGACTGATAATATTTTTAATGATAGTCCTTAACAAAGCAGACAAATTTCTATTAACCACTTCAGTTTGGTCATCAGTTTATGGATGATAAGTAGTAGAAAATAACAGTTTAGTTCCCAATTTACACCACAAAGTCTTCCAAAAATAGCTTAAGAACTTAGCATCTCAATCAGAAATAATTGTTTTAGGCGAACCATGCAATCGTACAATTTCTCTAAAGAACAAGTAAGCTATATTGGATGCATCATCAGTTTTGTGGTATGGAATAAAATGTGTCATATTTGAAAATCTATCCACAATCACAAATATAGAGTCATTACCATGCTTTGACCGGGTAAACCCAAGACAAAGTCAATAGACAAATCAATCCAAGGTTCATTAGGTATAGACAACAATGTATAAAATCCATGGGGTTGAACACGAGACTTAGCTTTTTAATAGGTAATACCTCTATCATAAATTCTTTCAAAATGGCCAAAGTTTTATCAACACCAAAGTGTTCCATCCAACCACCCTCATGTGATTCCCTAACCAATAACTCATGTAAAGAACTTCCAGGCATACACAATTTATTTTCACGAAATAAAAATTCATCAATTTTAAAGTATTTATCCACAACATTCTTTTCACAAGTTTTAGACTCTTCACCAAAATTAAGGTCATTATCATACAATTCTTTGGTTCGTTCAAAACCATGTAATTTCGTATCAAGCATATTTAACAACATGTACCTTCCCGAAAGAACATCTGCAATGACATTTTCCTTACCCTTCTTGTATCGAATGACTTATGAGAATGTCTCGATAAATTCCATCCATCGCGCATGCCTCTAGTTCAACTTGTGTTGACCCTTCAAATACTTTAATGATTCATGATCAGTATCGATCTCAAACTCCTTGGGCCACAGGTAATGTTGTCATATTTCCAATGCTCTAACCAATGCGTACATCTCCTTGTCGTATGTAGGATAATTCAAAGATGCACCACTCAATTATTCACTGAACTACGCTATTGGTTTTCCTTCTTGCATCAAAATAGCTCCAATTCCTAACCCTGAAGAATCACACTCAATCTCAAAAGTTTTAGCAAAGTTAGGCACGATAAGTAAATGAGCATTTGTCAATTAATCCTTAATTAATTTAATTTTTTTTCCTGTTCATCACCCCACTTAAAGCCCACACTTTTCTTGATAACCTCACTTAATGGTGTCATAATGTCGCTAAAAATTTGAACAAAGGGTCGGTAGAAACTTGTGAGTTCATGAAAGCTTCGTAATTGACTCACATTTGTTAGACTTGACCAATCTCGGATTTTACGTATTTTTTCCTCATCAACTTGGACTCCATGTGACCTAACAACAAAGCTAAGAAAAACAACTCGGCCAAAATAAAATGTGCACTTTTCCATGTTAGCAAACTACTTTCCTTTCTAAGTACATCTAAAACAGACTTTAATTGTAGTGCATGTTCACCCAAGTTTTTTCTATATATGAGAATATCATCAAAGTAAACAACAACAAATTTACTAATGAATGGACGCAAAACATGATTCATTAAACGAATGAAAGTGTTAGGTGCATTAGTTAAACCAAAAGGTAACACTAACCACTAATAAAGACCATATTTTGTTTTAAACATTATTTTTCATTCATCACCATCTTGCATTCTTATTTGATGATATCCACTCTTTAGATCAATTTTAGAAAATATACATGACCCATGCAATTTATCTAACATGGCATCTAAACGAGGAATGAAATGTCGATATTTTACTATAATATTATTTTTCGCTCAACATTCGATACACATACTCCATTTCCCGTCCTTCTTTGGCACTAAGATCACTGGAACTGCACATGGACTCATGCTTTTCCATATGAACCCTTTCTCCATCAGTTCGCCAACTTGCCTTTGTAACTATTTTTTCTCTTTGGTGTTGCTTTGATAAGCTGGACGGTTTGGAATGGAAGCAAAGGGTACAAAGTCAATTTGGTGTGTGTTGATCGATTTCGCAATCAATGAATACGTGCAAGTATACATGGTCAACAAGTAATAAAGTGATAAGAAAAGTATCGTTCCCACGAGGAATTATTTAATAAAAATTGCCAAGTACTAACTCTTTAACCAAATCAATTTTATTTAAACAATTTCAAATCATGATTTTCTAATTAAGAAAACTAAATTAACTAATTAAACCTAATTGCTTTATGGCTGAATTCAAATAAATAAAGATTAAAACTTCAATATCCCCAATTATGAACTATAAATTAATTATCCAATTATCCCTATTATTATGTCTACTGAATTGTTAACAGGATATCTCAAATGTCAAAAGTCTTTTTCCAAGTGATCAATTGCCTTCTATTTAATCCAGATTAATCTTGCTATATTCCTATGCAAAACAATTGAATTAAACTCCTTTTAATCCCAATTCCTTATGTGTTACATGCGGTGAACATATATTTTCATTCAATTCACAAACCTAATTATTCACTTTCCAAATAACTAAGTCACATGATATCATGCCCAGTTCTAACCCTAGAATTCCTCTTTCAATTCCTTCTAGAGTAACAAGGTAATTACTGATCAAATAATTAAGTAATAAGCACAAGACAAGATAAACAATTCACCTTGACATAAATAACTGGAATAAATCAATTAATTAATTCATAGACATAAAAGGTTCAATTGAAATCTTAATAAAAGAGTTAGTTCATAATTAATGAATTAAAACCAAAAATCCACAACTGAATAGACATTAAAAGATAAAAGTATGATAAGAGAAGAGAATAGAATCTGTTGTCAGCAAATCTGATGCTCCCCTCTTGCTCCTGCTTTTGATCTTCAATGATCTCCAAGTTCCTTCAATCTCCAAAACTAATAAGAACTAGGGTTAATGTCTAATCTAATGGAGTGTATCTATAATATAATCTATGTAATCCCCCTCTATTATATGCCTTACATCATGTATTTATAGGTTACAAGTCCAATTTTTAGCTTAGGAACAAACCCAATCCAATTTGGAGTCAAAAAGGTGTCAAAATTCGCCCCAAAACGCGTCCAGGCCGCACCAACCTCTTCCCCGCAGTGCCCCAGCGCTGGGGTTGACGCTCAGACACTGCTCCCCAGTGCCCCGGCGCTGGGCATAGGCCTATTTTGGGCGTCCCGGCGCTGGCCCCAAGTTCTGACATTTTCTGCTCTGATGTCCTTTGGAAAAACGGCCATAACTTTTGATCTGAGAGGAGTTACGGGGCTTGAGACCTATCAAATCGAAGATATCGACGAGATATACAACTTTCATTCTTTGAGGATTAAGAAATTCTAGGTGAATGAAGGCTGAAATTGAGCTGGAAGTAACTATTATGCAAATGACCACCCAAAAACATGACGTTCGACGTCCGTTGGTACAACGTCATTTTGGAATGATTCAAAATGTTTCGGAAAGCTAAGAAGATGCTCTTAAATGTAAGCTAAGTTCCAAACCAAGAACATGAAGTAAACATGAAAGCCCAAATGATGTCCGGTTTGCTTTTCTTTGCGTTTTCTTTGTTTTTCCTTACCAATAATCGCTCACACCGCTCCCAAACGTATAACCTACAAAATGAACACAAAATGCATAAAAAGTAACTAAGACACATAAATATAAGCAACTAATTCAAGTAAAAGATACCGGGTAAGTGTATATAAAATCCGCTTATCAGTGTGCATCAACGGTAATCCTTGTGGAAGCTCCTCGGGGAATACATCAACAAATTCCTACAAAAGAGATGAAACAACACTAAGCAAAGAATCATTACCGTTTGTATTCAAAAGCGTCTCCTTATACCAAAGTATAATCATTGGCTGTTTAGAAACCAGAACTCGCCTCACATCACTTTTTTTGGCATAAATGTTTGTTTTTCTCTCTTTTTCTTTCTTTTTTCTATTATTTTTCTTTTCTTCCCTCTTTTTTTAAATGTTATCTTTTTGCAAATGAACTTAATCCTCATGCACCTTTCATAGTAACATAGGACACAAAATGACTTTTCTTTTATTGTGTACAAAAGAATATTCATTAGAGAAACCATCATGTTTAACCCTTTTATCGAACTGCCATGGCCTACCAAGCAACAAATGTCCCGCCTGTATAGGAACCACATCGCACAATATCTCATCCACATATCGACCAATAGTAAATGGAACTAATACATGTTTGGTCACTTTTATATCTGAATTGTCATTGAGCCATTGTAAACGATACAGCTGTGGATGCTTGGATGTAGACAATTCCAATTTCTCTACCATAGTAGTACTCGTCATATTAGTACAACTACCTCTATCTATCACGACACAACAAATCTTCCCATTCACAAGACATCTAGTATGGAAAAGATTTTCTCGCTGTTCACTACTTTCTTTTTCACCTGTGTACTAAGTGCCCTTCTCGTTACTAAAACCTCACCATAAACAAAAAATTCCCTATCATCTACCTCCTCTAATGGCGATATAGACTCGGTGCCACTATATTCTCCTTCGGTTTCCACCTCTCCATTGTCAAGCTAAAATATAGTTCTTTGATTGGGACATTGAGTAGAAATATATCCCCTTCCTTGACATTTAAAACATATATAATATCTCAATTATAACTAAAAGAAGGTTGTTCAGTTTTACTTTGCAATCCTATGATAGTCGTTACTTGTTTAAGATCCACTTTCGGTTTGATCACAGCTGGCTTTTCCTCGCACTTGGCAACATTAGACTTCCATGATGAACAGTAGTAGGATTTGAATGTTGACCACCTCTCCTCTTAAGCTTTTTCTAAATTTTGATAGCCATGTGTATTATGTCCCCCAATTCCACATAATCCACATAATGTTGTCGTTCCACTAAGTCAGCTATAGTACCAGTTTAGCCCTGCTAAAAATCGAGTCATTGTTTCCTCAATATCCTCATTTATATTAGCTCTGGCCATTAACATCTCCATCTCCTTGAAGTAATCCTCTTCGCTCCTACTTCCTTACTTCAAATTCTGGAAACTTCGGAACAAATCTCGGTGGTAGTGGCTTAACATAAATCTCTTTTACATAATTGCCTTCATCTCCGCCCATATGTTAATTGGACATTCTCCACATTTCCTCCGGCTAGTCATCAACTGATCCCACCAAGTGACTGCATAATCTGAAAATTCTGTCGTGGCTAGTTTGATTTTCTTTAGATCTGAATAGTTGTGTCAATCATATATCCATTCCATCTTTTTTTCCCATTCTAAGTATGCCTCTGGATTGCTCCTGTGACGCCCCCAAATTCTGACCTCCACTTGGTCACCCAAATTTGGTTCATCACTTTCTCAAAATATTATCATAATAACTAAAATCATATATTTGCAACGAAAGATCTAATTTAGAATAATATACAATGTTTTATTATAATTATTCCCCCAAGTCTCGTAACCTACAGTACTTAATAGAGCATATCTCGACTTATAGTGTGCCGGGTCTGTCCTTGCTCAGCAGGATAGTGATTTACCCCATCGATCAATCTCTACATGGCCGTGTGTAGAACATAGCCCATATTGTTCATCTTCCTCCTCTTGCATCGTACCTCATCTTCTAGATCACCCACTCTGTCATTAGAATCCTCCCACTTCTTTTCGAAGTGGATCCTATCCATTACTTCCATCTCTAACTGTGTTCGGAGAGCCTCCTTCTCCGCCTTCTCACTCAACACCCTCTGTTCCAATTCTTCTAATTTTCCTGCTAACTCAACATTCCTTGCCACCAATCGGTAAAATAAGGCACCCATCTGGATTCCTGCCTCCTTTCGGTGAACAATTTCTACCTCCATCTCCTGCATCACTAGCTGCCTCTCAAGAGACTCAGTCTCTAATTCCTCGATTCTACTCCCTAGCTCCAAAATCTGCTTCTCATACTCTCTTAGCATCCAATCCTCAAAGGTAGTCCCGTCGGAGTCCTCCATGGGCTCGGTTTCCTCCCCCACGGGTTCCTCCTCCGGATCCGATTCCTCAGGTAGAGGTACCATCTCCTCCTCATCATCATCATCAATAGGGGCAACTATCGATATAGGCTCCTCTATCAAGGGTGCCTCATAAACTACATGGATATCACGCGGCTCCTCCTCAACTACTTGGCTATGTCCTCTTATGTCAGTCATCCTACAATCACCAACATAAGACAAGACAAGCAACAATTCCATCAGAATGTTAAATAAACATAAGTTCATTGTATAGAATGAAGTTATATTTTGTAACACACTAAGTCTTCCAGGGAAAACTCTACATGAGTTATATCCCCTTTCCTAACTTATAACTTTTCTTAAGTTATAGTCTAAGGATTCTCGTTCCTAAGGTTTATAACTATAGCTCTGATACCAACCTGTGAAGCCCCCAAATTTTGACATCCACTTGGTCACCCAAATTTGGTTCATTACTTTCTCAAAATATTACCATAATAACTAAAATCATATATTTGCAACGAAAGATCTAATTTAGAATAATATACAATATTTTATTATAATTATTCCCCCAAGTCTCGTAACCTACAGTACTTAATAAATTACATAATAATATCGAATAAAGACTTATTACATAATCTTACTTAAGTTTAAACATAGTCTGCAAATAGTCGTAATACAACATGAGTAACTTAAACATAAAGGGACAAGCTAGTCAGTAGCCTTGCCCTTGCCCTTGTCCTTCCCAGAAACACCTCCCTATTCTGCCTTAACTGAAAGGTTTTAAATAAGCAAGGATGAACACAAATTGCCTAACAAGTAATATACAATAAGGGTGTAGGATATATATATCATAAGGTTTGAAATATCGAAATGTCATTTCTAGGATAGTTCAAGTGTTAGAATTAATATCCTGGATGAGAAATATCAACAATTCTTGGAAAAAGAACGACAATTCAATATAAATCAACAGAAATATATATGAATTCAACGACTATCAAGGTGTCCAACTGGATAAACAACGTATACTAAGTAGTCACTAAGGACTATTGAACATCTACTAGAATCATCAATATTAAACTGATAACCCAAAGAACAAGTATTATAGAGGATCAATCTACAATACTCCACATTATGCATAACACTACCGTAATAATATACTCATGTGTTGGGGTTTCCAACAACATACAATCCCCTTACCATAAGGGTTATTCAACTCAGTTTTCAGATTTCCGCACTAATCAATTGGTTTGGACAGTTTTATAAACATGCATATAATCTAGTCGAATCAAATGGCATAGATACTTTCACAATATTCAAGGACCATACCAAGTTCACATGAATAATAGTTTTCACAAGGGTTTAAGCATAATGGCTCATTTAAACGAGAAAACAATATAACTTGTAAAAGAGATAAGCTCACGGTATTCATCGAATAAAGGATGCAAAGATGATTGCACAATGTAATAAGATAGGTTTAGAAAAACTTGTCTTAAGCGTAGTTTATCCACGTTAACAACTCAACCTTTTAAATCCTATTTATAGCGTATTATATGTATACAAGGTTCATTAGCTAACACAATCTTTAATCAAGCTTGACACGATACAAGTGCGCACATATGGTACAAAATTAGTTTATACATCATCATAAGTTCAACGCACGTAACTTTATTTTGATATCATGTAAACATTCAAAAGTTATGAACAATCTTTATTTCTATCATATGGCATGTTCCTTAACACATTACATAGCATGTTGATCATATAATACAAGTTAAAGTCATCACATAGGCATGCGTCAAACATCAGACCCAAAAACAGAACTTAGTTATGACTGCTGCCTGGCGCAGCTGCGCCATGGCAAAGCCTAGGACCGGCGCAGCTGCGTCGTCCCCTGACCATGCCAAGACTTAGCTGCTGCCTTGTGGTTTCTGTTCGTCTTGACTAAAACCTTCATACATGGTATGTATGTTATGTTAAAGGTCTTTTCATGTTTCTCAAGCACATCTAGGTTCCCTTTTATAACATATTTCTAATTTAAACACTTAAACCATTTAAGGCCATTCAAGGTTGTGAAACCACAAAGTCTAGCATGCTTGCTTTCTAAACATACATAAGCGTTATAAAACTCATATTAGGCATGCTTGTGTGTATTCATAATGCATAGTTGAAACTAACACCGTTTTAGTTGAGAATAGGCTTCGTTCATGCTTTTCTTGAAACGTGCTACCTAAGCATGGCATATATGTGTTTATACTACATGAGCGTATCTAAGAGTGTCATTAAATATGATTATAAATGTCAGATTTTAGTTCTCATGGTATCATGACAATATTCACATTTAAAGCTTACTAGTTAGTTCAATATACTCATGTTTCCTTTCTAACCTCATAAACATAATCTAAAAGTTTAATCATGCATTTCTAAGTCATATTAGCATGCTTGCAAGGTTAGAATACGTTCATGGCATACATACACAATAAGTTTGTTTCTAAAGTTATAAACCCATTTTAAATCATACACCTTCGTTAATCATGTGAAGCTAGTCTAACATGCTTACATTAGGCTTATATATCTATATATACTCCTTACTTATGCTTGCATGCTATCCTAAGTCATGGTACAACATCTGAATTTCAAAACAGAACTTAAAACAAATTCCAGCAACTGGCGCAGCTGCGCTACGCCTCAATACAAATGTGGCGCAGCTGTGCCGTGCCTGGTTCAGACGCAGAAGCAGTCTGCTTCGGCAGAAAGCTAGCCCAACCTAAAAAATTATTCATGTTATCACTCCTAAACACTCATAAATCAATTACAACATGCTTATATGATCATTTAAACATATAGTTGCAATTTATAACATATAGTTTCAATATCTTTTAATCGTCGTGCCTCGTATAATATAATTTTATAAGATTTAATATATAGTACACAATGTCACACTGCACCATATAATATAGCTGTATATTTGTATCATTGTTCAAATGTCCATAACTATCAATATAATATTATTATATTAATAACTCACTTAATTATGTTAAATAAATAACCATGCTCTTCCTTAATTAATTAATACTAATATTAATTAATCCATCCATTTCTTAATGTAATTATGAACTTTCACAATCATTATTCATTGATAATATTCTCATTACATTTATAGGTATATTGCAAATAATAATAATCACATATTATTAATTAATTATAAAGAAGTCCATTTTCCACAATTAATTAATTACTAATTAATGGTTTAAAAATTCCGTCGTCGGACATAACCCATTTCATTGCAATATACTCTTATCATATGATTTCACCCATGTCACACATATAATATTAATGTCCCCCAATTCAGTGCTACAGTAGAAAGTCACCAACTTAAACTGACTGATGGCGCAGCTGCGACGGCGCAGCTGCGTCATGCCCTGATAGTGCCAAGACTGGTGCAGTTTCTTCCCAAGCCAGTTTTTGACGCTAACTCGTTAAACATGACATGAATTGATCTTCACAAAAGTGTTACTACAAGTCCACGAGCGTAGTAATTACTTATACGAAATCACATGATCGATACGATTAATCTTTCTAATTTTCGCTTTAATTCACTTAATGAATTTGCTCGTTTTGCATTATGCCACATAAAGCATTTCACACTCCTCGTCGCCAATTCACATTTCTTAATATGCATTGATTTAATACTAATCAATTATATTATCCAACTCATAAAACAATAACACTTATTTTCAAATAAATAGTATTTCCATTAATATATTCATTTAATAATACGTGAAAATTCTCGGGTATTACAGCTCCTCCCTTAAAAAGCTGGAATTTTCATTTTGATGCTATCCAAGTTGTTGTCCACCCGATTTCTGTCTCCCCTACTTCTAGCTCTATGTCTCTAATGAAGGAAATCGAATTGACGATCCTCCTCCTCACTAAACTGAACTTTGAAGTAAGCTTCTTCCTTCTCTCTAGAGACTTTTTGTTGTGCTTTCCCTTTCGAACGCCCACCTTGGAATTTTTGAAATTGTTCCCCTCGGGTGTTACTCATTTGATCGATGTGTACATGCACCTGTTCCATTGTCATGCCTAACTATCTGGAGAATTCTTTCATTATAGCTTCCATCATAAATTTTAGTTCAAAATTGGCCACGATATCCTCCATAACACCCTTATCCTTTGAGGTAGACATGATTTTTTGCAAAACAAAGGTTAGTAGAAGAAATTTCCTTACCACTCCTTCACGTGTTTCACTCGAATTAATGTTACACTCGTGTATGCACTCAAAATTGGCTTTTACTCTCAATTAATCTCATTACTGGGCCTTTTACCTCTAAATATTCTTTCTAATAGGTTCTTTTCGAATTCACCTAGCAAAATTCTCGGTTTTATTAATAAATTCAAAAATAACTTATCACAAATCAAAATATAAAAGGTATGAATCCTAATAATAACAATCGATCAATATAACTGAAATAAATTTCTATACTTTTTTTTTCCAATATACTCAAACATGAAAATTAAAGATAGATAATTTGCTAGAAGACTTAGCTTTGATACCAAATGATAGACTCCACGGCACGCTTGCGTGAGGTGGTTGTACCACTAGTATTATATACTAATTAAATAGACAGAAGTAGAAGATAAACAATTTTATAATAATGAATTACAAGATGTAATTGACAAACTTTTAAAACCAAGTCAACTGTAGGACAGTCTCTCCTTAAAATAGATTTCGTCCCCACTATCGGTGCTTACAGATGGAACAATGGACGCCTACTTCCCAGGATAAAATGGTCTTCAACTCTCACAAGAAGCACTTCAATGGAAGAGTTCCACGAACCAACAAAATTTAAATACTCGTTATAACAATTAATGAATGAAGAATGAATTTAGTTTTAAAAACTTGAGAAGGATTGAAGTTGAAGTGGTTGTTTTGGGTAGATTTGAAATCTATTTATAGGTTTCAAAACACTCCTTTGAAGATATACATCCCTTTAAAAAGATATATCCCTTAGAAAAGATACATCGCTTTAAAAAGATACATTCCTTTAAAAAGATACATCCCTTTAAAAAGGTACATCCATTTGAAAATGTACCTTTTCAATTTAAATATATATGAACCAAAGGTCACACCGAGTGGTTTTATTTTAGATAAAATTCTCATTCATTAATATATATATATATATATATATATATCCAACAATCCCCTATATGAATGAGATTTGGGTAAATTAATGCAAATGAATATGCAGACAAACTTAGAGAGAATATTAGTGAACAAAAAATACTGAATTGGTAAAGGTAGCTTGTGGCCTTGAACCTTTCCTAGTGAAAGACTATCGAATTTACTGGCCAATCAGTGAACGTGATGTCTTAAACTGGTCAACCTTTTAATATAAACCGAGACAATATAATTCACACAATATTTTTTAATTTATTTTATTGGTTCTCATTATTGTGTACATTTTGGCCTTGGACACCTCCTGGTTTCATGAGTGTGCTAGAGAATTTAGCCTTCGTCATTCTCATAGAAGTGACCCCCTTCTCACTCACATAGGTAATTTCTATAAAGAGTGTCTTTCTAATACCCCACTTGACCTTTTTATATTCAAGCTATATAAATTATTAAAAACAAAGTTTATCCTGTTTCATTCGGAAGTTTGTGCACTGTATCATTATAGGAATGGGAAGAATATTTATCTTCTCAGTGCTTACTAGATCACACATAATTAGGTCGTCCCTTTGAACCTATTTCTTGGGATCTCCAATCATTTAGGTTGGGTTTCCATTATGGAGACTCTTTAGGATTTTACAATCTTTAAACCCATTCCCATTGATGAACTTCTCACTTGCTCTCCAGGTATACCTTTCATTAGCGGATCCGCAATATTATCTTTTGACTTCATATAGTAAATAGATATTATACAATTTGAGAGAAATTGTGTGAGACCCCAGATTTTATGAATAAATATTTAATTTTCTCGAAATAATTTTTTTTAATATTATAGTGTGAATTTAATATAATGTTATTGTAAGACCCCGAATTTTATAAAATAAAAGTATTCAATTTTTCTATTCAGTAAATGGTTAAATTGATAAAAGGTTAAAGTAAAGGGTGATATATGATTTTTTTTTCAAAATACGCAAGTGGCTATAAAATACTTATTGTTGTCGGGGAATATTCGTTTGGTCGTGGAATATTCTTTCTGTCGGGGAATATTCGTAGGACGGCGCAGTCATTTGTGGGTCCCATAACAGAATAAATGTCGGATGAAGAAAATGACAAAATTAAGTTTTTATAAATAACGGCGTAATCGTTACCGTTAACACTGTTGGAATACCCGGTTGGTAAAATAAAGTAATACGCGTTGTTGCACAGTAGCACACAGTATTACACAGTATTTTTGAATTATTGATTCTTACGTAAGAAGGCACTACTCAATAATTGTTACAGTAATTACTGTTCAATATTTTATTTTATTGATTCAATAATTGCAGCGTTGATATTTTATATTATTGTTATTTCAATAATTATCACTGCACAATAGAATCAATATGAGTATTTTGGCAGGAAGAGTATATGAGGAGGAAGAGTATTTTGGTGGCATTAAATGATTAACACATATTTTGGGTGTCGGTGGACCACAATTTTTGACCGAAAATTTATTATAGACTGTAAAATCGTCCGTTTGTGGATTTCGGTCAATTTCTGTTTGGAATTTGGAAAAACTTTCTTCTGTAAAGTTGTAGATAATTGCATTTCCTATAAAAACTCGCGAGATTCGAATTTTCTGATAAAAGAGCTATTTATTGTGAATTATTGAAGTTCCGGAGTTCCGAAATAATTGATTTTTGAAATTTTAATTATTTTATTTAAGAAAAACGTTTTTGTGGTTGTTGGCACATGGGTGGCTGATGTTTTTGACCAAAGATGGCTTTCAAAATTGGTTGGTGAAGGTTGGTGTGGAATAAGAAAAAGAAAATGATATTTTATTATTTTAGTCTCCTTTGGTGTTCTAGCATTTTCCTATAAATTGAGGGCTAAGTTAGAGTTGAAAATCACACAAGAAAAATAAGCTTTCACTATACTTCTCTCTCTATATATCAAGTGTATTTTTGTATCTTGAGTGTTGCTATACGGTGCCAGTTCGTTCAGCGTTATTCCAGTCAGAAGTACTGCTCTTTCAAGGTAAGGGATTTTAAGGGTTATTATGCTTTTCAGTTTTGAAATTTTTCTGGACCTTCAAAAATTCTAGAAAAATTTGAAATGATAATTGGATGAGTTTTATTGATTGTGTCCAAAGATGACGATTTTTGGATGTATAGATTAAGAGTTATGAATTCTACGGGAAAAGACTATTTTAAAAGAAAACCCTCATAACTCCTTGTGGTTAACTCCAAAGTTGATGAAATTTTTATTGGGAGTACATCTATATAACATGAGTATACTCTGTGAATTTCAGAATTTTTGGGCAAATGTACAATTTATGATAAATGTCTAAATAGTCGGCGGTTTTGGCCATATAAAAAATAGTAAATAAATTTTAAAAATTCTGAGAAAAATATATGTTCAATATGGGACTATATTCTGCTAAATCCCAGAAAAGAAATATTTTTGGAATTGATTTGGTATTTTTCATGAAAATGGTTTAGTTATGAGTAAATGAATTAAATATGTTATGTGAAGTAAGAAAATTGGAAAATAGGATTTTATGGCTTGAGAATCCTATATGAGGTATATGCATATTTTTGATGAGGGTTTTGGTTATTTGGTGATTAAATCTTATGAGTTTGGCATTTTAAGATGATTAAATGCATTATTTAGTAAAGTGTAAACAATTAAAATAAATTGTTTATAAGCTTACGAAATATTATTCTTTCAATATCATTATACCGAAATATTGGTATGGATTTTATTGTGGAATTTCTACCTTTTTTATGTCGGGGTTACTATTCACGAGTTACTATTCACTACAAAATTGGTTTCTTTTTCTAACCAAATTATAGTTGATTTATGAATATTACTCTGGAGATTAAAACTATATATTGATTATAGTGATTTTATTATCATATATAATATTTTATAACCCTGATGTTGAAATTCTCTTTCACTGGAGTGTAAAGATGAGTAGATTATTGGTATGATCATGACTAGGGTTCTCTTTGGCCAGTAGTGAAAAGTTGAATTGTGACTGGTATGATCATGACCATTGAATTTATAAGTGAATATCTTTAGCTTATGTGCAAAGGTGAATTGATCAACATGGTTATAATTATTGTTTATATAAATTTTGAAATGATTATATATTTCTTTGAGATAATAATATCTTTGGCCTGTAGTGCAAACATGACTTGTTGATGAATATCTTTGGCCTGTAGTGCAAAGATGACTTATTGATGTATATCTTTGGCCTTAGTGCAAAGATGAATTTATTAGTATGATTATGAACATGAACTGTGATTTGGTATAACCATGATCTTTGATGTTTCAGGTGATAAAAATTATCTTTGTCCTGGATGAGAAAAGGAATTTAGAACAACAATTACGATTATGAGTTATACATGTGATTGTGGACAGGAATTGTTGATTGATGTTATAGGGATAAAACATTGTTGATGGATTTTTAACATGAAGAAGATAATAGACTTTATAGTCTATTTGACTCTTCTAATGGATTGCTCGTTCCGCTGCAACTATGGTTGAAATTTTTATCATCTACCATATGTTCTAAATCTCTGATTTATTATTGATGAAGGCTATTGATAATTTAATTATCTTTAGTCTGATATTCTTTACTGAGCTAGTTGTGCTCACCCTTTTGCTTCACAATTCCTTTCAGGTAATAAAAGTGTAGCTGAGTCGAGTGGGGAATAACAAGGGAATAGAACGGTGGTCTATAGATGTTGAGGGTGAGGTGAATTCAACTTTGAAAGGGTGTTTTGTCATACAAGATGTCTAATGACATACAACCTCGAGTCATCATAAGACAGGGATGTGCTCATCCACTTGCTGAGTATATTTACAAGCACTACCTATATAATCTTGGTGTTTGTTTGGAGTATAATACCCAATTAGAGACAGTGGAGATAATGATATGTCAAGAGAAGACTCGCCATTGGGAAGAATATGATAGTAATCTTCTCATTTTTCTTTGGGGTCTATTGGGTCAACCAAGGATAATTCTGTGGCCATATGATATCTATCATAACCTAGAAGCATGGTCTCCCATGTACGAAGGTTTCCTTGAGCACTTCCCAAAGATTTTAGTTTCTAAAACAGTTTTTGACTATACCTTTATGTAAGGTGTCACTGTGAGGTGTTGTCCACGGTTGGAACATGAGGGTCACATTTGATATATATTTGTATACAAACTCACAGTATATGTGTTGTTGCATTTTGCACGACAATTATTGTAATAAAGTTGTAGTTGTTTTCTGTACCATGTATTTAGCGACTCAGAATGGGTTGGATTGAATGGACCTATTTTGGGGTTGTTACAGTTATAGTTGTGGTTAATATTTATAAATTTTGCAAAGTACGCAAGTTGTTATATAATATTCGATTGGTCGGGAAATATTCTTTTTGTCGGGGAATATCCGTACGACGGTATAATCATTTGTGGACCCCGCAACGAAATTATTTTTTGATTGAGAAAATGACAAAAATACTTTATGAAAATAACGGCTGAAGTTTTACTGTTAACTGCTGAAACACCCGGTATTAAAAGTACAATAATATGCGTGGTTGCATAGTAGCACACGATATTGATTATTGATGCTTACGTGATAAGTCAATCAGTTTTGTTTTATTGGTATTTTTAATGTAATAAAACAGAATACTTTTATAAAGCTATTCTATAAATAGAATATATTATATTCTATTATGCATAGTGTTGCATAGTGTCTGCATAGTGTTTTGTATAGTAAAATCTTTTTATATAAAATAGAATACTTTTATAAAGTTATTCTATAAATAGAATATATTATATTTTATTATGCATAGTGCCTGCATAGTATTTTCATAGTAAAATCTTTTATAAAGTTATTCGTTTTATTAAATTATAAATAGAATATATTATATTTTATTTAAAAGATTTTACTTTAAATATGGACCGTCAGATTAAAGTAAATCAATCTGGACCGTTAATGAGTTAGTTACTATGCAGTCCATTCTTCTATAAATAGAAGTTCATTCCTTCATTATTTCTTACGAATTCACTGAAACTCTAGAGAGAGAAACTATAGAAAGAAAGAAGAAAAGTATTCTGCTACTTCACTACTTCTATATCCAGTAATCTTCTTTCTAAGGTAGGGAATATTATTTGTTTTACTCATAAGGGGTATTCTTTCTTTCTTATTCATGAAGAGAACTTCTGTTATTCCATTCTTTATTATTCTGTTGGAATAACCTGTATACGCGGGATACCCTATACTTGGTGAAATTCTTCTGTTATTCCATTCTTTATTATTATGTTGGAATAACCTGTTTATGCAAAGTACTGCATACATGGTGAAATTCTTCTAATATACCGTTCTTTATTATTCTGTCGAAATATCATGTCTGTGCGTTTACGCCGAACCTTGTTCCATTATTTATTATTCTGTCGGAATATCCTGTCTGTGCGTTTACGCCGGGCCTGGTTCCATTATTTATTATTCTGTCGAAATATCCTATCTGTGCGTTTACGCCGGACCTGGTTCCATTATTTATTATTCTGTCGGAATATCCTGTCTGAGCGTTTACGTCGGACCTGGTTCCATTATTTAATATTCTGTTGGGAATAACCTGTCTGTGCAGTCTATCAGACGCATGGTGAATCCTTCTGTTATTCCATTCTTTATTATTCTGTTGGAATAACCTATCTATGTAGATTACCACATGCATGGTGAATGATCCTTTGTATTCATTCCTAATTAAATTGTGGAAATGACCTGTCTACATGGATTACCGCATGTCGGACGAAAATCCATTTGCAGTTTCATATATTCTATTATACTTAGTTGGTTAAAGCTTTGACTTCTATGCTCCATGAAATTAGTGGAATATCCTTGATATTTGCGCTTCATCCAGTATCTTTTCATAGAAATATTCTTCTGAGCATTCTTGAATTTTACTCCACAAAGAAGTATCATGTTGACAATTTGGACGTTATTAGTTCCTGAATAAATTAATTCTTGAACTTGTTTTATTGAATTATTATGTCATTGTCATCATCCTTATTTTTATATTATGTTGAAAATCATCTGTGGCCTGTAGTGCATAGATGGACTTGGTATGATTATGACCTGGGATTATTCGGTATAATCATGACCGTTGTGACAACCCGGAAAATCGGATTGTCCAGAATTTAAGTTTAAAGAATTATTTATTAATAAAATGAATTTTTATTAATACTATTCTATGCTATGTGTTAATTAATCGTTTTATAACCTATAATGATTATTAATCGGGAGGATTCTGGCTACGAGCTAGACTGAACGAGTAAGAATTTTCAAGACAAAAATAAAAGTTTTTCGGGAACAAAAATAAAAGTTTTCCGGGAACAAAAATATTTCCGGGGAAAAAAGACGAAATAGGCACTATTCACCTATTTCTGCTCGGAGATTTATTTTGAAATTTCGATAAATTATTGATTACGTAAAATCTTGAGACGTAATGGAATATTCAATAATATTTTAGTTATGGCAAAAACGAAGTTTTCGCCTATGAACTCAAAACCTAAGGGTTAGGAAAAGTGAGTTCCGAGAATGTTATGATCGCGTATAATAATTAGGGTTATTTTGCGTGAGAAATACGAGTATGATACGAGTTATTATACGAGTATAGAAAGAAGAATAGTACGACGTATAATATGAATATCGTACGGGTTAAATATAAAGAGATTACGAGAATACAAAAATACGAGAATACGAGAAAGGAATGCGTAGAATACGATAAGTCTTAATGGACTTTATGTTCATGGACTTTGTAGATTCCAATTGGACTTGGATTATGTCAAGCCCAATGATTTGTGAAGTTAAGCCCAAGTTAGGCCCAAGAAGAATTTGGATTAAGCCCGATCCAAAGAAATTAACCGCGGATCGAATTGATGAGTCACCGAATGGGTAAAACCCATGGGGAAACCCATAGGAATGACCCAGGCTGCCACTTGGCCACCAAGTAAGGGTGGTGGCCAAGTAAACTTGGTGGCTAATTTTGGAATAATAAGGAGGTGGGGGCGAAATGACCGATTTGCCCTAAGCTTTGGTTTTCTATAAATAGAAAGCTTAAATTCATTATTTTGGATTTTTGAAAATCCTACACCTTAGGGGGAGAGAGCTTGAGAGCTTGAAGAAGAATAATAAAGAAGAGTATGAGCATTAATGCTCGGATCAAAAGTGATCCTGAAATAGAAAAGCTTTCAAATCGTTGGCTTTGTATAACGTAAGAGGATTAAAAAAGAACGGTAATCCGAACCCTAGTTTCTTCTATTATTTTCTTTAAGTTTAATATGTTAAAACATAACTTAATGAGAATAAGAAGTAAAAGATATTAGCAATGATTTCATATGGTTGAAATCATGAGAAAACGAAGAAATAAGAATTAGAAGTTTAAATTGTAAATTTCTTAAGGAAATATAAGATTAGTAAGGATTTTGAGCGATCCGAATGAATCTTAAGAACGAGTAGGTGAAATAAGTAAGGAATGATATTCTATAACATCAAATTCCAAGAAAAAGTAGAATCGTAATCCAAAATATCGATTAAAATGAAGAACGAACGAAGAACGTGAAGAACACGTGAAGAACACGAAGAATGTTGTTGATGGACAAATTTAAAACCATCGTAGTGTAATTGTTGTTAATGGACAAGTTTAAAACCATCGCGTATAAGTTAGTTGCTTATTGCTTGGTTAAGAACGTTAGAAACGTTCATGAAGAACGGATTAAAATTGAGCTATAACGAAGTTATGGCAAAATTTTTGTAAAAGACGAGCGAGAATTAGAAAGTTAGTAAATGAACCCGAATGTGTAGGGTTTCATAAGAATATAAGAGAATGTTGAAAAAATGAGTCGTAGACTCAAGAACAAATGAATTCCGAGTTCGGATGACCGAATTACGGACGAATGAACGAAGAACGTTAATAACGTAAACATGAACGAAGAGCGAAGATTAAGCCAATTGAATGGCATGTTAACGGATTCAGAATGAAGTTCTGTCCGGCAGGTATTGAAGTACATAAGATAAGGAAGAAAATGGCTTTGGAACGATCTCGTTCTGAGTTATAACGAAGAAGTTATGAGATCGTAATGTACGCGTCTCAAACTTGATGAAAGACTTAGAAAAATTTTCTAGGGTTTAAGCTTCGCACCGCAGCGCTGAGAAGTGGAGCCGCAGCGTGAACCCAGGCTTCAGGTGCTATTAAGTGGTGCCGCAGCGCGAGAGATAATGAAGGGTTTGGTGCCGCAGCGCCAGACCAAGGGAGGAGAGAGAAGTAGGTCGCGCTGTAGCGCGAGAGAGAGAGAGAGAAGGATGGCGCCGCAGCGCCGGTGCAAGGCAATGCCCAGAAATGAGAATTTTATTTCTCAGATACTAGGGGATGTTTAAGAAAGAAGTATGAACATATAGTTCATATAATGTAACAATTAGTCAAGTGTTTTAAACCTTTAACAAAGGTTGAACGAAAAGATTTAACGTGATTAAAAGACGGAGAATGTAAGCGCTAGATTACGTAACCGATATCCGGGGACCGTAGTCGCGACAAAAAAACATGAGGGATTGCTATGATTGTGATTCCTTAGACGTTGAGTGATGAAGGTAATGCATAACATTCCGATGTTATGTCATGGTAATGAGAGATTACAAGACGAACAAGTGAACGTCGAATACATAACGATCCTCGTGAATCGTATTCGTGTTGGACGAACATTCTAAGTATACCCTAGTTGTATGACTTTGACGTTGACGAAGGTAGTAAGTAAGATACGAATTATCAAGGAAAGCCGTAACAAACGGTAATGAGATTAAAGAAAGTCCGAGTGTGAGTCGGATAGAGAATGTTAGAATGAAGTAAGCGTTGAACACTTTAACCAGCGTAAGGGTTGAGTGTAAGCGAGTGTTAAACGGGCAGAACCTACACTCCATGTATGGTTTAACTGTAATGTAATGAAGAATAAGTTTTAGCCGTGAACGGTGAAGAAACTAAGTTAAAGATAATAACGTATAACGTTAAGAAGCCGAGTTAATAAGTATAACTTGGACAACGTTCCGAGTTGAATGAACCGGACGTTGTAAGGTATGGATAAGTTAATATGAAATTTTTAACGCTATGTTCTCATAGTATTGACATTAAATGATCGTTCCGAGTATACAAAAGATTATATGACTTAGACGATAAAGAATGAATCCTAAGGTATGGCATTTAGTTGCCAGAAAGCCATAAGGAATAAGAAGTTGACTTAACGAACATTATAGTTTAATGGTTCGGATAAGTTAAGGTAAGTTAGGTTGTAGTACAATCGTAACCTTTGATGGTTTACATATGGGAGCTGGGCTAAACAATTCCTTCAGAGAACGAAGGTATATACAAAATTGGCAACCGATCTAACTCACTGTGTGGGCAGTGTAGATGAGACGAGAACTTGTTTGTTGGTTGTTTGTGGGAAACCACTCAGAGTACCATATGGACTACTACCAGAGACACGATGTGTGCTATGTCCTAGGAAAGTTAAAAGAAGAATATAAGAATGAAAATCATCAAAGATGATGAACGTTTTGAGTAAGACATCTCCGTATGTCATGAAGCCGAAATCGAAAATGAAAGTTAGTCGCGTAAGCTTATATTATAAGAACGCAAACCCTAAGAAGTAAAGTAAAGTAAAGCAATGCGTAAGTCAAGTATATGACTAATTGGTACACGTGTTATTTTCCTTATGTGTTGCATAGGAATTGAAATGGGCAGTTCAGCGTAAACTATAAGTTGTAGCTGTGCGTAAGGAAAGTTTCCTAACTTCATTCATATTCAAGTGAATGCTAGTTCTAAAACTTCTCAGATGTTGAACTTGAGAAGTTCTGTCTATGTGCAAATGTATGATTTTTGTATAAGGTGGTAGAATGTATGAGGCCTTGTGCCAAAATATGAACACTTCAGTGTTTCTATGTTATGAACTGTTCTGTGATTGAACTCTTCAATATGAGCATGTTCTGTTTATACATGAACTGTTATTGTTAGGTCTGTGCTAATGATTCTAGCCAGACAGGATTTGTATGAAAAAGGTAGAGGAATGAAAGTATTTCAAAGTGAATATGACTAATGGTTTAAGATGATAGGAATCGAGACAATTCCTATTATTCAAGCTGCCTCATAACCTTTGTTCGGTTATTGAAATTCTAAAGAAATGTTTGAATTCTGAAATTGTTTGTTCAAACTGTTATGACATGCTGGGTAATTGAATGCTCACACTTGCTTTAAATAAAAACATTTTCAGCGAACGATGTTAGAAGAACTTAAGGATCCCATAAAGATCAAGTTGATCGGTATCCAGACGATGTGCCATTCAGTATATGAATGTGAGTGAAGATCAAGCAAAGACTTGTAATATAGAATGATAGAATTAAATTATAAAATAGTTTAATGAACGATTATGTATCCTTGGTGGCGGATAAAAGTCACTTGTACAAGATGTAAAGAATAATGTAATTATCATTATTTGTAATGAAAGAGGTTTTATGGTTATAGAACCTGGGATTTGAGAATGTATGTCGTTATATTTAGCTATATAATGATGTATGTTTGGAAGAAGATGGGATCGTGACGTACGAAATCTGGATGTGAAAATAGACCGAATTTCGGGGCGTTTTAGGTTGGTATCAAAGCTGATAGATTATAAATCTTAGGTAAGAGTACCTAAGACTATAATCGTAGATAGAAGGATAAGAAGATCACCACGTGATCATAGTAAATCGTAGTAACAGATGAGTTGTTAAACGATGAATGATTTATAGCTAATGCTATGAATGAATGGTATAACGAAGTAGTACGGGAAGAAGAACTCAGATGGAGTTGTGAAGGATAGAATACGAATTAAAAAAAATTCGTATTAAGTAAAGAGAGAGTCAGAAGTTGTAAAATTTCAATTGAGGACTCATGTGATAGCTGAGTTGTATGAATCTTTGTATGGGCAGAGGTTTGTGCTTGGTGTAACAACCACTCAGTTTATTACAGTGATAATCAATGAAATTGGTCGCTTTATCAAGATATATATGACGAAAAGGTGAATCTTTTCTCATTTATATACTTGGTAGGTAGAGAACGATAAGATTAGGTGTGAGTTCTTGAAACTCATACTTATGGTAAGTTCGTGACTCATAATAATATGGTATGTTTTTGAATGTCTCAGCGAATGGACGCCTAAGGTCTGTCTGGATGTTCTTAAACTAATATTATTGTGGAAAGTTCCTGAACTCATAATGTGTGGTAAGTTGATGGACTGTACTAAGAAATAAGAATGTTTAGACTGAAAACGAAGTATTTTTAGTAGACTTAACATTGAAGGTGCTAGAGAAGATTAAGTATTGTCGCAGTAAGACAATAACGGAAGATGGAGAATAAGATATTCCAAGTCATCTAGTTATGCTAAATTTCGAAATTTCTTGAAATCTTGCTAATGTGCGCATTTCGGAAAATGATAGAATTGGTTCGACTTTTGGAACCAATGGATTTTAAAAGAACTATTCTTGGTATGTCTATGCTAATTGTTTCGGCTAGACAGAAATTGATTTGAAATATCAAAATGAATTTTATATCATCTGTGCATTTGATGCAAGGATGGTAAAAAGATGGAGTTATTAATGCAATTGAACCTGGTGGGATGTGATCTTTGGATCAACAAACCGCTATGGTATGATGTATAATGACGAAGTCATAAACTGACGAAGTCCTCAACGTACTGTGAAGAGTACGGTATCATGACGTCATGAAACGTTTTGATGTATTATAAAAGAATTTAAAGAAGTAGTCGATGTCAAGTGAGTTGACTAGACGAATGTTTCAAGTTGATACCCAATTTATTGGTATGGTCTAAGCTACTTGATTTGGCTAAGACGAATGGTATGTCATGATTAATAAAAAAATCGAGCTTTCTTGGAATAGCTATGCCGAACAAATTGTTTTGGTGCGAAATCTAAGTCTGAGGTGAACATACCTTGAAATTGGGTTATACGATAGGCAGATCACCTACATATGGAAGAGGTAGTTTACCTTCTTTGTGATTGTAAACTTACCGTGTAAGAAAGTTTTACGGCAGAGGCTGTTTAACCTAGTAAGAGTTCATGGTCGATTTGACCCCTCAGCAAAAGAATGAAATGTTTTAAAGGAATCCTTATATTCCTAGTTATTCCTTTTGCTTCATGATTCTTGATAAGTTATGAAGGGTAGGGAATGTATGAAAGATAAGAACTTCTTTGAAGAGAAGTTGAGAAGAAAGGTAAGCTAAAATTTCAAGGACGAAATTCTTTGAAGAAGGGGAGAATGTGAGGACCCGGGTAAGGGTTTGGTTTTAAGAAATTTCGAGGACGGAATTTTTTTAAGGAGGGAAGAATGTGACAACCCGAAAAATCGGATTGTCCAGAATTTAAGTTTAAAGAATTAGTTATTAATAAAATGAATTTTTATTAATACTATTTTGTGTTATGTGTTAATTAATCGTTCTATAACCTAGAATGATTATTAATCGGGAGGATTCTGGCTACGAGCTAGACTGAACGAGTAAGAATTTTCAAGACAAAAATGAAAGTTTTCCGGGAACACAAATATTTTCGGGGAAAAAAGACGAAATAGGAAATATTCACCCGTTTCTGCTTGGAGATTTATTTTGAAATTCCGAGAAATTATTGATTACGTAAAATCTTGAGACGTGATGGAATATTCAATAATATTTCAGTTATGGAAAAATGAAGTTTTCGCCTGCGGACTCAAAACCTAAGGGTTAGGAAAAGTGAGTTCCAAGAATGTTATGATCGCGTATAATAATTAGGGTTATTTTGCGTGTGAAATACGAGTATGATACGAGTTATTATACGAGTATAGAATGAAGAATAGTACGACGTATAATACGAATATCATACAAGTTAAATACAAAGAGATTACGAGAATACGAAAATACGAGAATACGAGAAAGGAATGCGTAGAATACAATAAGTCTTAATGGACTTTATGTTCATGGACTTTGTAGAATCCAATTGGACTTGGATTATGTCAAGCCCAATGATTTGTGAAGTTAAGCCCAAGTTAGGCCCAAGAAGAATTAGGATTAAGCCCGATCCAAAGAAATTAACCGCGAATCGAACTTATGAGTCACCGAATGGGTAAAACCCATGGGGCAACCCATAGGGATGACCCAGGCTGCCACTTGGCCACCAAGTAAGGGTGGTGGCCAAGTAAACTTGGTGGCTAATTTTGGAATAGTAAGGAGGTGGGGGCGAAATGACCGATTTGCCCTAAGCTTTTGTTTTCTATAAATAGAAAGCTTAAATTCATTATTTTGGATTTTTGAAAATCCTACACCTTAGAGAGAGAGCTTGAAGAAGAATAATAAAGAAGAGTATGAGCATTAATGCTCGGATCAAAAGTGATCCTGAAATAGAAAAGCTTTCAAATCGTTGGCTTTGTATAACGTAAGAGGATTAAAGAAGAACGGTAATCCGAACCCTAGTTTCTTCTATTATTTTCTTTAAGTTTAATATGTTAAAACATAACTTAATGAGAATAAGAAGTAAAAGAGATTAGTAATGATTTCATATGGTTGAAATCATGAGAAAACGAAGAAATAAGAATTAGAAGTTTAGTTTATAAATTTCTTAAGGAAGTATAAGATTCGTAAAGATTTTGAGCGATCTGAATGAATCTTAAGAACGAGTAGGTGAAATAAGTAAGGAATGATGTTCTATAACATCAAGTTCCAAGAAAAAGTAGAATCGTAATCCAAAATATCGATTAAAATGAAGAACGAACGAAGAACGCGAAGAACACGTGAAGATCGCGAAGAATGTTGTTGATGGACAAATTTAAAACCATCGTACTGTAATTGTTGTTGATGGAAAAGTTTAAAACCATCGCGTATAAGTTAGTTTCTTATTGCTTGGTTAGGAACGTTAGAAATGTTCATGAAGAACGGATTAAAATTGAGCTATAACGAAGTTATGGCAAAATTTTTGTAAAAGACGAGTGAGAATTAGAAAGTTAGTAAATGAACCCAAACGTGTAGGGTTTCATAAGAATATAAGAGAATGTTGAAAACGTGAGTTGTAGACTCAAGAACAAACGAATTCCGAGTTCAGATGACCGAATTACGGACGAACGAACGAAGAACGTTAATAACGTAAACATGAACGAAAAGTGAAGATTAAGCCAATTGAATGGCATATTAACGGATTCAGAATGAAGTTCTGTCCAGGAGGTATTGAAGTACGTAAGATAAGGAAGAAAATGGCTTTGGAACAATCTCGTTCCAAGTTATAACGAAGAAGTTATGAGATTGTAATGTACGCGTCTCAAACTTGATGAAAGACTTAGAAAAATTTTCTAGGGTTTAAGCTTCACGCCGCAGTGCCGAGAAGTGGGGCCGCAGCGTGAACTCGGGTTTTAGGTACTATTAAGTGGCGCCACAGCGCTAGAGATAACGAAGGGTTTGGCGCCACAGCGCCAGACCAAGGAAGGAGAGAGAAGTAGGTCGCGCCGCAGCGCGGGAGAGAGAGAGAGAGAGAAGGATGGCGCCGCATTGTCGGTGCAAGGCAATGCCCAAAAATGAGAATTTTATTTCTCAGATACTAGGGGATGTTCAAGAAAGAAGTATGAACATATAGTTCATGTAATGTAACACTTAGTCAAGTGTTTTAAACCTTTAGCAAAGGTTAAACGAAAAGATTTAACGTGATTAAAAGACGGAGAATGTAAGCGCTAGATTACGTAACCGATATCCGGGGACCGTAGTCGCGACAAACGAACATGAGGGATTGCTATGATTGTGATTCCTTAGACGTTGAGTGATGAAGGTAATGAATAACATTCCGATGTTATGTCATGGTAATGAGAGATTACAAGACGAACAAGTGAACGTCGAATACATAACGATCCTCGTGAATCGTATTCGTGTTGGACAAACATTCTAAGTATACCCTAGTTGTATGACTTAGACGTTGACGAAGGTAGTAAGTAAGATACGAATTATCAAGGAAAGCCGTAACAAACGGTAATGAGATTAAAGAAAGTCTGAGTGTGAGTCGGATAGAGAATGTTAGAATGAAGTAAGCGTTGAACACTTTAACCAGCGTAAGGGTTGAGTGTAAGCGAGTGTAAAATAGGCAGAACCTATACTCCATGTATGGTTTAACCGTAATGTAATGAAGACTAAGTTTTAGCCGTGAAAGGTGAAGAAACTAAGTTAAAGATAATAACGTATAACGTTAAGAAGCCGAGTTAATAAGTATAACTTGGACAACGTTCCGAGTTGAATGAACCGGACGTTGTAAGGTATGGATAAGTTAATATGAAATTTTTAACGCTATGTTCTCATAGTATTGACATTAAATGATCGTTCCGAGTATACAAAAGATTATATGACTTAGACGATAAAGAATGAATCCTAAGGTATGGCATTTAGTTGCCAGAAAGCCATAAGGAATAAGAAGTTGACTTAACGAACATTATAGTTTAATGATTCGGATAAGTTAAGGTAAGTTAGGTTGTAGTACAATCGTAACCTTTGATGATTGACATATGGGAGCTGGGCTAAACAATTCCTTCAGAGAGCAAAGGTATATACAAAACTGGCAACCAATCTAACTCATTGTGTGGGCAGTGTATATGAGACGAGAACTTGTTTGTTGGTTGTTCGTGGGAAACCACTCAGAGTACCATATGGACTACTAGCAGAGACACGATGTGTGCTGAGTCCTAGGAAAGTTAAAAGAAGAATATAAGAATGCAAATCATCAAAGATGATGAACGTTTTGAATAAAACATCTCCGTATGTCATAAAGCCGAAATCAGAAATGAAAGTTAGTCGCGTAAGCTTATATTATAAGAACGCGAACCCTAAGAAGTAAAGTAAAGTAAAGCAATGCGTAAGTCAAGTATATGACTAATTGGTACACGTTTTATTTTCCTTATGTGTTGCATAGGAATTGGAATGGGCAGTTCAACGTAAACTATAAGCTGTAGCTGTGCGTAAGGCAAGTTTCCTAACTTCATTCATATTCAAGTGAATGCTAGTTCTAAAACTTCTCAGATGTTGAACTTGAGAAGTTCTGTCTATGTGCAAAAGTATGATTTTTGTACAAGGTGGTAGAATGTATGAGGCTTGTGCCAAAATATGAACACTTCGGTGTTTCTATGATATGAACTGTTCTGTGATTTAACTCTTCAATATGAGTATGTTCTGTTTATACATGAACTGTTATTGTTAGGTTTGTGCTAATGATTCTAGCCAGACATGATTTGTATGAAAAAGGTAGAGGAATGAAAGTATTTCAAAGTGAATATGACTAATGTTTTAAGATGATAGGAATCGAGACAATTCCTATTATTCAAGCTGTTTCATAACCTTTGTTCGGTAATTGAAATTCTAAAGAAATGTTTGAATTCTGAAATTGTTTGTTCAAACTATTATGACTTGCTGGGCAATTGAATGCTCACACTTGCTTTAAATAAAAAAAATTCAACGAACGATGTTAGAAGAACTTAAGGATCCCGTAAAGATCAAGTTGATCGGTATCCAGACGATGTGTCATTCTGTATATGAATGTGAGTGAAGATCAAGTGAAGACTTGTAATATAGAATGATAGAATTAAACTATAGAAGAGTTTAATGAACGATTATGTATCCTTGGTGGCGGATAAAAGTCACTTGTACAAGATGTAAAGAATAATGTAATTATCATTATTTGTAATGAAAGTGGTTTTATGGTTATAGAACCTGGGATTTGAGAATGTATGTCATTATATTTAGCTATATAATGATGTATGTTTGGAAGAAGATGGGATCGTGACGTACAGAATTCGGATGTGAAAATAGACCGGATTTCGGGGCGTTTCAGGTTGGTATCAAAGCTGATTGATTATAAATCTTAGGTAAGAGTACCTAAGACTATAATCGTAGAGAGAAGGATAAGAAGATCACCACGTGATCATAGTAAATCATAGTAACAGATGAGCTGTTAAACGATGAATGATTTATAGCTAATGCTATGAATGAATGGTACTACGAAGTAGTACGGAAAGAAGAACTCAGATGGAGTTGTGAAGGATAGAATATGAATTAAAGAAAATTTGTATTAAGTAAAGAGAGAGTTAGAAGTTGTAAAATTTCAATTGAGGACTCATTTGATAGCTGAGTTGTATGAATCTTTGTATGGGCAGAGGTTTGTGCTTAGTGTAACAAGCACTCAGTTTATTACAGTGATAATCATTAAAATTGGTCGCTTTATCAAGATATATATGACGAAAAGGAGAATCTTTTCTCATGTATATACTTGGTAGGTAGAGAACGATAAGATTAGGTGCGAGTTCTTGAAACTCATAATTATGGTAAGTTCGTGACTCATAATAATATGGTATGTTTTTGAATGTCTCAGCGAATGGACGCCTATGGTCTATCTGGATGTTCTTAAACTCATATTATTGTGGAAAATTCCTGAACTCTTAATGTGTGGTAAGTTGATGGACTGTACTAAGAAATAAGAATGTTTAGACTGAAAATGAAGTATTTTCAGTAGACTTAGCATTGAAGGGGCTAGAGAAGATTAAATATTGTCGCAGTAAGACAATAACGGAAGATGGAGAATAAGATATTCCAAGTCATCTATGTGACAACCCGATATTTTCTATATAAATAAATCATAAATTTTGCATATAATTTTTTATTTATTTATTAAAAATAAATATGAATGATATGTGCCAAGATAATGTGTATATATATTTATGTGATAAATAAAATATATTTGTTACATTAATAATTATAAATAATTTTATTTTAGAATTATTGATTATTATAAATTATATTTTTATAATAATTAATTTTATTGAAGAAATGTTTTATTATTAATTTTTCAAAGGAAATGTGATACTATATTATTTAAATAATATATGAAATGATTATTGTGATTAATATTTATTTCTATGAATTTAGCTCAAATTAATAAGTTCAGTATTTTAACTTAATTAAGAATGTTATTTATGCAAGGTAAATCAGATATGGAATCCAAACCCTAATTTTGGGTTTTGATCAAGGAATGATAATAATATTATAATATTATAATATTATAATTTTTCAGTGCTATAAATATGTACTGTATATGTGAATCGGTGATGGTTGTCCAATTATGGTGTTATGTGTTAAACCTTATTAATACTGTGTGAAACCCTAATTTAAAAATACAAATTAGAGTTTAAAGTTATTGGACAATTGCGATAATGTGGTTAATGTCTGGTATTATAAATATAATCGCTAATTAGGAAAGCCCTAATTATGATCGCAAAACCCTAATTGCCAAATCGAAACCCTAACTGATATTTAGGAACCCTAATTGATAATTGTAAACCCTAATTACTTAGGTGGCAAGGTTAATTATGTTATTAAACTCTAATGATCATTGTTAATGTAATTAGAAACCCTAATTACAAGTTGTTAACCGTAATTATTAAATTGTTAACCCTAATTATTAAATTAATAATCCTAATTAGTAAATTGTTAACCCTAATTATCAAATTGGTGCCTTAATTGCTAATTAGTGATCTTAATTATAATTAGTAAATCCTTAAACCTAATTGTTAAGTTTATATAATTAAGAAACATAAACTAATTTAGAAATCCTAAATTGCGAATTTTAGAAACTAAAATGTTAGTTTATAATTTTATTTTATTCCAAACCCTAGTTGCTAAAATGTGTTTATACACAAATACTTAGGGTTAAACCCTAAGGGTCAAACCCTAAGGGTTTGGCAAGTTTCATTTTTGCCATTAAAATAAATTATTAAAAGACTATTTTGCCCCTAGTGCATTATTTGAGCTAACTTGTAAGTTTGGCCAAAACTTTAGTTGCTCAACAACTCCCAACAACTTCCTTGGCCTTCAATTGACAGCACAAGGGCTCTAGTTCAGCCAATTCATGCATCATGTTGTCTATAAATAGATTTAAGGAGAGAGAAAATCATTTTGGTACACTAATTTTGTTCAACTCTCATCCTTGACCCTCTCTCACTAGAACCAACGAAATTGTTAAGATTTATTGTCCCATTTTCAAGCCCCACGAAATCCTTTAACAAATCAGCAACATAAAATCAGAAAATCATCCTTAGAAAGGTATAAACCCTAGCCATAATTTCTGCCCAAAAATCTGTGTTAGATGTTATGATTAAGTGTTAGAACATGTTGTTTGTATGACCCCAAATTTTATGAAATAAAAGTATTCAATTTTTCTTATAATTTCTATTAAGTAAATGGTTAAATTGATAAAAGTTAAAGTTAAGGGTGGTATATGAATTTTTTTTGAAAATAAGCAAAATATTTAATACTGTCGGGGAATATTCGTACGACGGCGCAGCCATGTGTGAGCCCCATAACGGAAAGCGATTGGAGGAAGAAAATGACAAATATAAGTTGTTTAAAAATAACGGCGTAGTTGTTACCGTTTACACTGTTGGAATACCCGGTTGGTAAGATAAAGTAATACACGTTGTTGAACAGTAGCACACGGTATTGCACCAATTATTGATTCTTACGTAAGAAGGCACTACTTATAGTAATTACTGTTCATTATTTTATTGATTCAATAATTGCTGCGTTGATATTTTATATTGTTGTTGTTTCAATAATTGTCACTACACAGTATTTTTCATTATCGAAGCAATAATTCATATTATCTGAATAATATTATTAGATAACATTATTGGCAATGTCTAGAAAGTTCTGTCTAAGGTGAGGTTTGGTCACCTAATTGCGCGCCAGTAAGAAGAAATTCTTATTGGAAAGCCCCCTCTTTCCTGGGAACGACCTGGTTGTCAGTATTGTGATTCTGTAATATTATTTGTGAATAATTAAATTATTGATTTATATGATGAGAAAAATATTGATTTTATGTGGATATAGATGGAAAAATTTTTTATTGTGACAATTGTTGAAAATTAATATTTTATCTTTTTCTGATAAAATAATTCATTTAAATATATTATTTTAATAATATATTAACGGTGATATTTTTACGATGAATGTGGGGTATATGAGTATATGTGGAGGAGGAGTATTTTTGTTACCAAAAATATTTAAAGCATGTTTTATGTGTCGGTGGACCCTATTTATTGACTGAAATTTGATTATAGCCTGTAAAATCGTCCGTTTATGGATTTCGGTCAATTTCTGTTTGGAATTTGGAAAAACTTCCTTCTGCAAAGTTGTAGAGAATTGAATTTCCTATTAAAAGTTGCGAGATTCGAATTTTCTGACAAAAGGGCTATTTATTATGAATTATTGAAGTTTCGGAGTTCAAAATAATTGATTTTTGGAAGTTTAAAATATTGTTTTTGAGAAAAACGTTTTTTTCATTTTTGAAAGTCATTTAACATGTGTGGCTGAGGCTTGGTTCAGATTTGTGTGCGTAGAGAATTTTGATTATATATATTATTATTATATTAAATTTTCTGCTTTGGTGTTCTAAGCAATTTCCTATAAATAGGTGCTTAGGTTAGAATTGAAAATCACACCAGAAACTGAAGTTTTCTCTCTCTATATTATCGAGCGTATTCTTGTGAGTATTTTGAGTATACTTTGAGTATTGCTATACGGTAAAAGTTCAAGTCATAGCCTATATCCGGTGTTTCAACTAGAAGTACTGTCTTTCGAGGTAAAGGATGTTATTTTCTTCTCAAATGATATTATTTCTTCAATATCATTATGCTGAAATGTTGGTTGGAACTTTTTATCAAATTTGGAATTTTTTCATGTCGGGGTTACTATTCACGAGTTACTATTCACGAGTTACTATTCATGAGTTACTATTCACGAGTTACTATTCACGAGTACTATTAACGAAGCGTGAAGATGTTTTTTTGGTGAAATTTCTATCTTTTGGTGTCGGAGTTACTATTCATGTATACGTCACTATTCACGTATACGGCACTATTCACAAATACGGCACTATTCACCGAAAAATGAAATTTCTTCTTTTTGTCTAAAATATCTATTCTGGATACTAGTTTTGATTGGATCTATGTTTTGATCATTCTTGAATTTTACTTCAGTATGCTTTTTTATGAAGTATTTTTGAAATCGGATTGTTTAAAGTACGAATCCTTAATACTTGTTATTTTGTTTCACTGGATTCGTTTTCTTTAAAATATTTTTCATCATCCTCAGTCCTAAATGATGGTGTTACTGAATATCTTTGGCCTGTAGTGCAAAGATGGTTGATTTTATTATGAATATCTTTGGCCCGTACTGCAAAGATGAACAGGTGTTGAGATGAACATGAACAATTGATGAATATCTTTGGCCCGTAGTGTAAAGATGAACAGGTGTTTAGATGAACATGACCGACTGATGAATATCTTTGGCCTGTAGTGCAAAGATGAATATTTGATTTGATTTGAGATATATATTGATTGATGTTACAGGGATAAATTATTGATGATGGACTTTTAAATTCATAGATGTTAGTAGATTTTATTCTCTACTTAACTCTTCTAATGAATTGTTGTTTCCGCTGCAGTTGTTGATCTAAAACTTGTTGTCTATTGTATTCTATTAGATTTTTCCCTGTTGAAGACTAACGATAATTTGTTGTATATTATCTTAGTCATAATATTCTTTACTGGGCTAGTTGAGCTCACCCTTTTCCTTGTTGTTCCATTTTTCTCAGGAGGCGAGAATGTAGCGAGTACTAGTCGGGGTATGGAATGAAGGTTCTAGAGAGAGTTGTTTAGTAGTCCTCACCATTTTTTTTGTAAAATTATGTATCAATAATTATGATAGGGATTTATTTGCATGTGGATATTGTCTAGATGACAATGTTTGTATTCAAACTCACAGCTTATGGGTTGTAAAAGTTGTAGTTGTTTCTGTACCATGTATTTGGCGACTCAGAATGGGTTGGATGGAATGGACCTATTTTGGGGTTGTCACAGTTGGTATCAGAGCTATAAGTAAAGAGCCCCGAGCCTCTCGCTGGTGACTTCCTGTTGATGGGGGATGCACCGAAGCCAGACTCTCCGTAGGGGACGCCGTTCTACGGTGGCAAACTGATAGGTACCAATGTAAGGTGCTGACACAAGTTGGTGTCCTGAGTTACAGTTGGTATCAGAGCTAAGGGATATGATCTCTGGCGGAGATCGGAGAATAGAACTAGGAGGGGAGAGATGAGTAAATCCTTCGCTAGTGTGTCATACCTAAGCTTATTTGTTGGTCAGTCATAATATCGGGATATTATATGATATGTTAATTTGTTAAATTAACCCTTGTTTTGAAGCTGTATTCTAGAATGATATCTGAATTACAGGAGATGAGCAATGGAGAAATTATGAGGGCATGGAAGATGGAATCTGAAATGAAAGCAAGGTATTCTCAACTTTTCGAAATACCAGGTACGTAAATTTGGGGACGAAATTTCATAAGGAGGGGAGATTGTAAGACCCCAAATTTTATGAAATAAAAGTATTCAATTTTTCTTATAATTTCTATTAAGTAAATGGTTAAATTGATAAAAGTTAAAGTTAAGGGTGGTATATGAAATTTTTTTGAAAATAAGCAAAATATTTATTACTGTCGGGGAATATTCGTACGACGGCGCAGCCATGTATGAGCCCCATAACGGAAAGCGATTGGAGGAAGAAAACGACAAATATAAGTTGTTTAAAAATAACGGCGTAGTTGTTACCGTTTACACTGTTGGAATACCCGGTTGGTAAGATAAAGTAATACGCGTTGTTGAACAGTAGCACACGGTATTGCACCAATTATTGATTCTTACGTAAGAAGGCACTACTTACAGTAATTACTGTTCATTATTTTATTGATTCAATAATTGCTGCGTTGATATTTTATATTGTTGTTGTTTCAATAATTGTCACTACACAGTATTTTTCATTATCGAAGCAATAATTCATATTATCTGAATAATATTATTAGATAACATTATTGGCAATGTCTAGAAAGTTCTGTCTAAGGAGAGGTTTGGTCACCTAATTGCGCGCCAGTAAGAAGAAATTCTTATTGGAAAGCCCCCTCTTTCCTGGGAACGGCCTGGTTGTCAGTATTGTGATTCTGTAATATTATTTGTGAATAATTAAATTATTGATTTATATGATGAGGAAAATATTGATTTTATGTGGATATAGATGGAGAAAATTTTTATTGTGACAATTGTTGAAAATTAATATTTTATCTTTTTCTGATAAAATAATTCATTTAAATATATTATTTTAATAATATATTAACGGTGATATTTTTACGATGAATGTGGGGTATATGAGTATATGTGGAGGAGGAGTATTTTTGTTACCAAAAATATTTAAAGCATGTTTTATGTGTCGGTGGACCCTATTTATTGACTGAAATTTGATTATAGCCTGTAAAATCGTCCGTTTATGGATTTCTGTCAATTTCTGTTTGGAATTTGGAAAAACTTCCTTCTGCAAAGTTGTAGAGAATTGAATTTCCTATTAAAAGACGCGAGATTCGAATTTTCTGACAAAAGGGCTATTTATTATGAATTATTGAAGTTTTGGAGTTCAAAATAATTGATTTTTGGAAGTTTAAAATATTGTTTTTGAGAAAAACATTTTTTTCATTTTTGAAAGTCATTTAACATGTGTGGCTGAGGCTTGGTTCAGATTTGTGTGCGTAGAGAATTTTGATTATATATATTATTATTATATTAAATTTTCTGCTTTGGTGTTCTAAACAATTTCCTATAAATAGGTGCTTATGTTAGAATTGAAAATCACACCAGAAACTGAAGTTTTCTCTCTCTATATTATCGAGCGTATTCTTGTGAGTATTTTGAGTATACTTTGAGTATTGCTATACGGTGAAAGTTCAAGTCATAGCCTATATCCGGTGTTTCAACTAGAAGTACTGTCTTTCGAGGTAAAGGATGTTATTTTCTTCTCAAATGATATTATTTCTTCAATATCATTATGCTGAAATGTTGGTTGGAACTTTTTATCAAATTTGGAATTTTTTATGTCGGGGTTACTATTCACGAGTTACTATTCACGAGTTACTATTCATGAGTTACTATTCACGAGTTACTATTCACGAGTACTATTCACGAAGCGTGAAGATTTTTTTTTTGTGAAATTTCTATCTTTTGGTGTCGGAGTTACTATTCATGTATACGTCACTATTCACGTATACGGCATTATTCACAAATACGGCACTATTCACCGAAAAATAAAATTTCTTCTTTTTGTCTAAAATATCTATTCTGGATACTAGTTTTGATTGGATTTATGTTTTGATCATTCTTGAATTTTACTTCAGTATGATTATTTATGAAGTATTTTTGAAATCGGATTGTTTAAAGTACGAATCCTTAATACTTGTTATTTTGTTTCACTGGATTCGTTTTCTTTAAAATATTTTTCATCATCCTCAGTCCTAAATGATGGTGTTACTGAATATCTTTGGCCTGTAGTGCAAAGATGGTTGATTTTATTATGAATATCTTTGGCCCGTACTGCAAAGATGAACAGGTGTTGAGATGAACATGAACAATTGATGAATATCTTTGGCCCGTAGTGCAAAGATGAACAGGTGTTTAGATGAACATGACCGACTGATGAATATCTTTGGCCTGTAGTGCAAAGATGAATATTTGATTTGATTTGAGATATATATTGATTGATGTTACAGGGATAAATTATTGATGATGGACTTTTAAATTCATAGATGTTAGTAGATTTTATTCTCTACTTAACTCTTCTAATGAATTGTTGTTTCCGCTGCAGTTGTTGATCTAAAACTTGTTGTCTATTGTATTCTATTAGATTTTTCCCTGTTGAAGACTAACGATAATTTGTTGTATATTATCTTAGTCATAATATTCTTTACTGGGCTAGTTGAGCTCACCCTTTTCCTTGTTGTTCCATTTTTCTCAGGAGGCGAGAATGTAGCGAGTACTAGTCGGGGTATGGAATGAAGGTTCTAGAGAGAGTTGTTTAGTAGTCCTCACCATTTTTTTTGTAAAATTATGTATCAATAATTATGATGGGGATTTATTTGCATGTGGATATTGTCTAGATGACAATGTTTGTATTCAAACTCACAGCTTATGGGTTGTAAAAGTTGTAGTTGTTTCTGTACCATGTATTTGGCGACTCAGAATGGGTTGGATGGAATGGACCTATTTTGGGGTTGTCACATTGTTTATAAGTTATTATGATGATCTGGGTTGGTATTTATCAAATCCATAACATCAAAGTGCTCGAATTTGCATTTTTTTCAAAATCTGGAAATTTCATTTTCTGGTGATTTTTCAGTGAATGTCAGTCCTTATAACTCCGTGATCTCTAAGGATTTTTGTGTTATGAAAGTTTATATTTGTAGCCTGTTATTTGGTCTGTGATCTGTAACTTTCATCTAGCTCAGATCGTGCTTATAATGAAAGTTATGGGCGGTCAAACCTCATTGACCGACCATGACTTTCAACTTCTGGAAAAACCCAGATCATGCCTAGAAGCCTCTGACAAGATATTCGTGGGCCTGGATCTGACTGTGTGATGATTTTATGTAATTACCTTTGTATCTAGGTTATAGTATGTTGTTTGTACTACAATCTTTTAGCACTACACTACAAAATTATTGATCAGGTAGATCTCAGTGGGCGGTCAAACTAGGCCAGACGTTCATGAAGTGTATATTCTAGGTAACTCAAAAAATGCACGATCATGACGTCTGACAAGGTTTGACCGGTCCGGATCTATTTCTTATGTTGTAATTTTGTTGATGTTTTGGGATATAAATACTCTCTTACATGCTGGCTACAAACTGCATCCATTACATCACTTAAATGTTACATGGATTACAAGTTGTGGAAGCCCAAAAGTGGCTGGACGAACTATTTTCATTTCTGGGTAACCCAGAAAATGAAAACAGGTCTGACAGTCCTTTTTAAATGCTTAGATCTCGTTTGTTTTATGCTTTTTGGCCATACTTGTTGTTGGATCGTGTAGTAGTTAATGAGTACTACAATATCTGATCAAGAACATTACCAGAAACATTTCAGTTTACGATTTACATGTGGTCAAACCTATTAACTCGGGTTCTGACTTTGGTTTTCTGGGTAGCTCAAGAACACCTATAACGACAGTTTCGTTGCTATAGGGCCCTTTAGCGACAGTTTTTGCGAAAATTAAATAATTTTAATTAAATAATTAGTATTAATTAGTTTTTAATTAAGAAAAATATATAATAAATTATTAAAAATTATTTTAATGTCCGAAAATTATATTTTAATTATTTTGAATATATTTCATAAATATTTAATATTTTTGAAATATTAAAAGCATTTAATTTATTTAATTATAATATTAAATAAATTATTTAAAAATAATTTTAATTCATGAAAAATCATTTAAAATTATATTATGGTATAAAAATTATTTTAAGTTATTTTTAATGACATTTGATATTTTGTGATAATATTCATTAATTAATTAATATTAATGATATTTAAGTTATTTAATAATTATATTAAATAATTTAGTTTAAAAATGATTTTATTATTTTAAAAATCATTTTAAATGAAAATAAAGTGTTTAAAAATATTTTAAGTTATAAAATATAACTTTTAATATTTAAAGAATAATTTCATTAATAATTTAATATTAATGATATTTATTTAATGATTAATGATATTAAATTTATTTAATAATTATATTAAATAAATAGTTTAAAATGGTTTTATTTATTTAAAAATCATTTAAAAGGGATAAAAATGAATTAAAAATATTTTAAGTTATAATTAATGACTTTTAATATTTGGATAAATAATACATCAATATTTTTATATTAATGGTAATTATTTAAAAATGATTTTAAATGTTTTAAAAATCATTTAAAGGTAATATAAATGTTTTAAAAATAGTTTAAGTTATTTTAAATAACTTAATATTTTGGCAATGGTTTCATTAATACTTTTATATTAATGATAATAGAATTGTTTAATATTTAAATCATTTAATAATGATTCTAATATTTCAAAAATTATGATAAATGGTAATAATTATTTAAAAATTATTATAAGGTCATGACAAATGTTATAACTGGTGTTTAAGATATCTAAATTGATATGTAATTACTGTATAGAGTCTTAGACTCGATATATACCCGATAAAGTTGTCGGTACACCGACATATTTCAGAAATTGATCTAGACTTAGATAAATTAACTTGATAAGTGATTATTTGTGATTCAATGGTTGTTAAGGTTATATGACAATGTGATTAGGAATGTGCTGACTGCAATAAGCAGTATTATATGATATGATATGTTATTCTAATCAGACCAATGTATATTTAATGATAGGGATTGATAGAAAAGATAAATCTAAGTTGTGTAAGCAGCAGACAAGGCAAGTATCTAACCCTTTGCATTTACTTTATGCAACGAACATGCGTAAGATAATATCTGAATTGTTCATATCAATTGTTCAAATATTTCAACCTTTGTATATACTTATGCAATGATTCTGTATAAGTAAGCTATTAAGCAATAATTGTTGTACAATTTCCTTTATCCTGTTAATATTGATCAAGTTATTTATTCTGTTCGTTAATTTCTATAATATGGTTATACAAGTATCCCCACTTGGATAATCATTATATTTTATCACATGTTAATACATAGTTATAGTTGCCTAGTATGTATACGTTGAAATAAAAGTCGTCTAAGCTATTTGATCCAGCTAGACATAAAATTTAAAGTTGTTGTTGAACAAGATAAAACTTATCCAATCGAATTGTTTTGGTTTGGATTCAAGATTGTTATGAACATCCCAATTATGGGAAATTTTTATGCGCTAAGGCGGACAAAGGATGAACGATAATATCATTCTAGCAATGTAGTATAATTCAATACAGGGCATAACGGGCTGATCACCCCCCGTGCCCGTAAGTAATGACGGTTTACAGATGAAGTTCTGTTTATACCTTTTCAAAAATAGAAAACAATGTTCATAGTCTACCAATTGATTCTCATTTATAGTCAATACGTAGTTTCAAAAATTTGAAATCGAAATGACATGTTGTTGATTATTGGTTCAGCTTACTTTACAACTATTGATCCATTGTAGAAGTATCGTTCAAAGAAAACATTTAATCCTTTCAGTTAATTGTTATTTTTGCTATTACTTGCTGGGCACTCAAATGCTCATTCTTGCTTAATTTAAATTTTTTCGGCTAAGTGTGAACAACCCGAAGGATCTGCAAAGAACAAGGGGAAAGGGAAAGTTGCTAACTGAATGTTTAAGCTATTATATGTAATAGTCTGACTTTATGATAAGGATGATAAATAATATTATTATTATCATGTAACGAATGTTTAAAAGTTTCGTACTTGGGAACTAAACTCTGATAAGGTGTAAATTAAGTTTGATAATCAATATTATTGTTATTATTATTAGTATTATTTCGCTCATAGAAATGGTATCGTGAAGCACCGAGTTCGGGTTTCATGTATCTGAATTTGGGGGCGTCACAGAATGGTATCAGAGCTATAGGGTTAGAAACCTTAGGTGGGATAGACCTTAGGCTATTACCTTGGAACAGAGGGAAACGTTGAAAATATAAATAACTCATATAGAGTTTAAAAATAGTTGAATCGGATAAATTTATCGTCAAACAAACTAAAAGATAACTGATATAAAACCACTATGTGTTATGTGTATGTTTATTATATGTTAATCAGGATAATTTGTGTGTGTAGATGTCAGGTGAAAAAGGATTAGGATACCCTTGGATCGTAAAGAAGAAGCTGATATCAAAGCCAATAGCTGAAATAGAGGCTCAAAGTGAAAGCAACCTCGATGAGGTGGTTATTGTAGAGAATGTCGTACCAGATCCGGAAATAGTGGAACTGTCAGACGATGATTCAGACACTGAAGTTGGAGCTGATCAAGCATCAACCGAAGTGCAGAATCTGCGGGACCAGGTTTCCTCTTTGGAAAAGTTGTGGGAAATAGAAAAATTACTAAATAGCCAACTGCGGAAAGCATTAATTGAAACAATGGAAGAACAAGATAAGCTTAAAATCCAAATTGACCAAATAGGAGCTAAAAGCAACAAGTCAAGTGCAGCTCCGAACAAGAAGGGAAAAAGAAAAATGAATGATCGTGACCCTGATAACAACCGAGGGAACTTTAAACACATAAAAAAGTGTACAAAATGTGACAAGAAGCATGAAGGCGTGTGCAGGAAAGGGGAAAATGTTTGCTATAATTGCGGACATGGGGGACATTTTTCTCTTCAGTGTCCCAATCCAAAGCAGTGTGTCTGTTTCATTTGTGGAATAGAAGGTCATCAGGCAAAGGGTTGTCCAAGATCAAGAAAAAGGCGTAGTGAATAGGTAGTATAGGTTCTGTGGTGTAGGTTTGTTTAATATTATATGTGTGCTTAGTATTTTTGTGTAATGTAATATTCTCAACTTTTGTGTTGATCAAAGTTGTAAATCCCGACTCTTGTGGTCACAAAGGGATAGTATTATGGGCTATGTTATGTAAATTACTTTAAATTAATGAAATGAACTTATGTTTGGATAATGAAACAAGTTTAATATATTAGACTTATGTGATAAGGTTTAGAATATAAGTTAAATTATGTTTTATTTAACCAGATAATGCCGCCTTGACGACAAACTCGTAATCAAAGGGCAGAAGAATCTGTCAACAACGTTGAAGGACAACCACAACCAGATCCAATGCAGCAATTCACAAATATGGTAGCTCAGGCCATGCAACAAGGAACGGCAGCCGTAGGGAACCAACAGGACAACCTCTTGGCAAATTTCAAGGACTTCAAAGCTGTAGGACCTCCCGAATATAGAGGTACAACTGACCCTGTAGAAGCCCAAACTTGGGTAAAAGAAATAGAAAAGGTGTTTGTAATAGCTAGAATAGCTGAGGGGCAAAAGACCGCTTTTGCCACCTACATGATGAAGGGTGAGGTAAATTTTTGGTGGGAAGCTAATCAGGCTAGGGCTGGAGCAGGAGTAGCCCCTTGGGAAAGGTTTAAAATACTATTTTTCGAAAACTACTTTTCATCTAGTATGCAGGCTAGGATGGAAGTTAAATTTCTTGAATTAAAACAAGAAAATATGACTGTTGCGGAATATGCCGCAAAATTTAATGAATTGGCTAGGTTCGCCCTGCATCAAGTCGATACGGAGGCTAGAAAAGCGAGAAGGTTTGAGCTGGGATTAAAACCCTGGCTCTATAACAAGGTGGCAGTGTTACAAATCCCTACATTTGCAGCACTCATGGAGAAAGCAATTATCGCTGAGGAGGGTAGTGAGGCCATGAGCCTCTATAATAAGGAAAGAAGGAACAAGGGTAAAGTTGAGGGAACTGGAAAGGTGGAAGCAAATACTGGGAATAGGAGGGATAAGAGGAAGGTGAACAACTTTGGTGGGGTGCAGGTAAAACAATAAGGTGTAAAGAAGAAGTCGGTGGTACAATGCGGGAACTGTGGGAAAAATCATTTAGGGGAATATCTGAAGGGAAAATTCGCATGTTTCAAGTGCGGGCAAGAGGGCCATATCTCTCCCAACTGCCCCAATCCTAAGACAATTGGTGGGTGTTTTCTGTGCGGATCAAAGGATCATAAGGTGAAGGACTGTCCGAAAAGGAAAGCGGAGGCAGCAAGTGTGAACATGGGGAAAAGCGGCGGAACTTTGGCAATCACAGGACCAACATCATCCAGCAAGCCGACGAAATCTACTGCAAGGGTCTTCAACATGACAGTCCAAGATACGGTGGCAGCCGACAGTGGAACTCCAGGTATTATTCATACAACTTCTAATTGCTTTATACTCATGTATTACATATATATAATAAATCAAGTTATAAATAAATTTTGAAGGAGGAATTTGAGTTCTTTTAGATATCAAATTTCCGTTTAATCAGAAAGGCAAGCTTTAAGTAAATAGTTAAAGATCAGTCTGATCAAAGTGATCAAGATCTACCTGCAACAATTGTGAATGTCATGTACCCTAGTAGGTATAGGTTTTAAAGTGGTGATTCCGGGGACGGAATCTTTATAAGGAAGGGTGAATGTGACAACCCGATATTTTCTATATAAATAAATCATAAATTTTGCGTATAATTTTTTATTTATTTATTAAAAATAAATATGAATGATATGTGCCAAGATAATGTGTATATATATTTATGTGATAAATAAAATATATTTGTTACATGAATAATTATAAATAATTTTATTTTAGAATTATTGATTATTATAAATTATATTTTTATAATAATTAATTTTATTGAAGAAATGTTTTATTATTAATTTTTCAAAGGAAATGTGATACTATATTATTTAAATAATATATGAAATGATTATTGTGATTAATATTTATTTCTATGAATTTAGCTCAAATTAATAAGTTCAGTATTTTAACTTAATTAAGAATGTTATTTATGCAAGGTAAATCAGATATGGAATCCAAACCCTAATTTTGGGTTTTGATCAAGGAATGATAATAATATTATAATATTATAATATTTTAATTTTTCAGTGCTATAAATATGTACTGTATATGTGAATCGGTGATGGTTGGCCAATTATGGTGTTATATGTTAAACCTTATTAATACTGTGTGAAACCCTAATTTAAAAATACAAATTAGAGTTTAAAGTTATTGGACAATTGCGATAATGTGGTTAATGTCTGGTATTATAAATATATTCGCTAATTAGGAAAGCCCTAATTATGGTCGCAAAACCCTAATTGCGAAATCGAAACCCTAACTGATATTTAAGAACCCTAATTGATAATTGTAAACCCTAATTACTTAGGTGGCAAGGTTAATTATGTTATTAAACTCTAATGATCATGGTTAATGTAATTAGAAACCCTAATTACAAGTTGTTAACCCTAATTATTAAATTGTTAATCCTAATTATTAAATTATTAATCCTAATTAGTAAATTGTTAACCCTAATTACCAAATTGGTGCCTTAATTGCTAATTAGTGATCTTAATTATAATTAGTAAATCCTTAAACCTAGTTGTTGAGTTTATATAATTAAGAAACATAAACTAATTTAGAAATCCTAAATTGCGAATTTTAGAAACTAAAATGTTAGTTTATAATTTTATTTTATTCCAAACCCTAGTTGCTAAAATGTATTTATACACAAAACCTTAGGGTTAAACCCTAAGGGTCAAACCCTAAGGGTTTGTGTAACAACCCCAAAATAGGTCCATTCCATCCAACCCATTCTGAGTCGCCAAATACATGATACAGAAAACAACTACAACTTTATTACTACAATTGTCGTGCAAAATACAACAACACATATGCTGTGAGTTTGTATACAAATATATATCAACTGTGACTCATGTCCCAACCGTGGACAGCACCTCATAATGACACCTTACATAAAGGTATAGTCGAAAACTGTTTTAGAAATTAGAATCTTTGGGAAGTGCTCAAGGAAACCTTCGTACATGGGAGGCCATGCGTCTAGGTTATTATAGATATCATATGGCCACAGAATTATCCTTGGTTGACCCAATAGACCCCAAAGAAAAACAAGAAGATTACTATCATATTCTTCCCAATGGCAAGTCTTCTCCTGACATATCATTATCTCCACTGTCTCTAATTGAGAGTTATATTTCAAATAGACTCCAAGATCATATAGATAGTGCTGGTAGATATACTCAGCAAGTGGATGAACACATCCATGTCTTATGATGACACGAGGTGGTATGTCATTAGACATCTTGTATGACAGTGGCAAAACACCCTTCCAACGTTGGGTTCGCTTCACCCTAGTGGATTCGCCAAATATAACTACTAAATGATGACCACCGTTCTATTTTCCTGTTATCCCCCGCTCGACCCAGCTACACTCGTATTACCTGAAAAGAATTATGAAGCAAAAGGGTGAGCACAACTAGCTCAGTAAAGAATATCATGACTAAAGATAATTAAATTATCAATAGCCTTCACCAATAATAAATCAGAGATTTAGAACATATGGTAGATGATAAAAATTTCAACCATAGTTGCAGCGGAACGAGCAATCCATTAGAAGAGTCAAATAGACTATAAAGTCTATTATCTTCTCCATGTTAAAAATCCACCAACAATGTTTTATCCCTGTAACATCAATCAACAATTCCGGTCCACAATCATATAAATAACTCATAATCATAATTGTAGTTCTAAATTTCTCTTCACATCCAGGACAAAGATAATTTTCATCACCTCTCTTTACCTGAAACATCAAAGATCATGGTTACACCAAATCACATTTCCTGTTCATAATCATACTAATAATTTCATCTTTGCACTACGGCCAAAGATATTCATTTGGATCACCAGTTGGTCATGTTCATCTCAACACATGTTCATCTTTGCACTACTAGCCAAAGATATTCAACAACATGTCATCTTTGCACTACGGGCCAAAGATATTCATCAATAATTCATCTTTGCACTACGGCCAAAGATATTCATCAATAATTCATCTTTGCACTATAGGCCAAAGATATTCATCAATAATTCATCTTTGCACTACAGGCCAAAGATATTCATCAATAATTCATCTTTGCACAACAGGCCAAAGATATTCATCAATAATTCATCTTTGCACTACAGGCCAAAGATATTCATCAATAATTCATCTTTGCACTATAGGCCAAAGATATTCATCAATAATTCAACTTTGCACTACGGGCCAAAGATATTCATAATAAAATCAACCATCTTTTAAGACTGAGGATGATGAAAAATATTTTAAAGGAAACGAATCCAGTGAAACAAAATAACAAGTATTAAGGATTCGTACTTTAAGCAATCTGAGTTCAAAAATACTTCATAAATAATCATACTGAAGTAAAATTCAAGAATGATCAAAACATGGATACAATCAAAGCTAGTATCCAGAATAGATATTTTGGACAAAAAGAAGAAATTTCATTTTTCGGTGAATAGTGTCGTATTCGTAAATAGTGCCGTATACGTGAATAGTACCGTATACGTGAATAGTAACCCCGACACCCAAAAGATAGAAATTTCACAAAAATATCATCACGTTTCGTGAATAGTACTCGTGAATAGTAACTCATGAATAGTAACTCATGAATAGTAACCCCGACATGAAAAAGTTCCAAATTTGATAAAAAGTTCCAACCAATATTTCAACATCATGATATTGAAGAAATAATATCATTTGAGAAGAAAATAACATCCCTTACTATCCCTTACCTCAAAAGAGCAGTACTTCTGACCGGAATATCGGATGAAAAGCCGAAGAAACCTTTCACCGTAGAGCAACACTCAAAGTATACTCACAAGAACACTCTTGATATATAGAGAGAGAAGTAGAGAGAAAGCTTATGTTTCTGGTGTGATTTTCAATTCTAACTTAGCCCTCTATTTATAGGAAAATGCTAGAACGCCAAAGGAGACTAAAATAATAAAATATTATTTTCTTTTTCTTATTCCACACCAACCTTCACCAACCAATTTTGAAAGCCATCTTTGGTCAAAAACATCAGCCACCCATGTGCAAACAACCACAAAAACGTTTTTCTTAAATAAAATAATTAAAATTTCCAAAAATTAATTATTTCGGAACTCCGGAACTTCAATAATTCACAATAAATAGCCCTTTTGTCAGAAAATTCGAATCTCGCGAGTTTTTATAGGAAATTCAATTCTCTACAACTTTGCAGAAGGAAGTTTTTCCAAATTCCAAACAAAAATTGACCGAAATCCACAAACGAACGATTTTACAGTTTATAATCAACTTTCAGTCAAGAAATGAGGTCCACCGACACATAAAATATGCTTTAAACATTTAATGCCACAAAAATACTCTTCCTCCTCATATACTCATATATCCCACATTCATTGTAAAAATATCACCGTTAATATATTATTAAAATAATATATTTAAATGAATTATTTTATCAGAAAAAAGATAAAATATTAATTTTCAATAATTGTCACATTAAAAATTTCCTCCATCTATATCCACATAAAATAAATATTTTTTTTATCATAATAATCAATAATTAATTATTCAAAAATAATATTACAGAATCACAGTACTGACAATCAGGCCGTTCCCAGGATAGAGGGGGCTTTCCAATAAGAATTTCTCCTTACTGGCGCGCAATTAGATGACCAAACCTCTCTTTGACAGAACTTTCTAGACATTGACAATAATGTTATCTGATAATATTATTCAAATAATATGAATTATTGATCTGATAATGGAAAATACTGTGCAATGACAATTATTGAAACAATAATAATATAAATATCAACGCAGCAATTATTGAATCAATAAAGTAATGAACAGTAACTCCTGTAGCAATTATTGAGTAGTGCCTTCTTACGTAAGGATCAATAATTCAAAATACTGTGCAATACCGTGTGTTGCTGTGTAACAACGCGTATTACTGTATTTTAACCACCGGGTATTCCAACAGTGTAAACGGTAACAACTACGCCGTTATTTTTAAACAACTTATATTTGTCGTTTTCTTACTCCAATCGCTTTCCGTTATGGGGCCCACACATGGCTGCGCCGTCGTACGAATATTCCCCGACAGTACGAATATTCCACGACCAAACGAATATTCCCCGACAACAATGAATATTTTATAACCACTTGCGTATTTTGAAAAATATTTCATATACCACCCTTAACTTTAACTTTAACCATTTATTGAATAGAAAAATTTGAATACTTTTATTTCATAAAATTCGGGGTCTTACAGTTTGGCAAGTTTCATTTTTGCCATTAAAATAAATTATTAAAAGACTATTTTGCCCCTAGTGCATTACTTGAGCTAACTTGTAAGTTTGGCCAAAACTTTAGTTGCTCAACAACTCCCAACAACTTCATTGGCCTTCAATTGACAGCACAAGGGATCTAGTTCAGCCAATTCATGCATCATGTTGTCTATAAATAGATTTAAGGAGAGAGAAAATCATTTTGTTACACTAATTTTGTTCAACTCTCATCCTTGACCCTCTCTCACTAGAACCAACGAAATTGTTAAGATTTATAGTCCCATTTTCAAGCCCCACGAAATCCTTTAACAAATCAGCAACATAAAATCAGAAAATCATCCTTAGAAAGGTATAAACCCTAGCCATAATTTCTGCCCAAAAATTTGTGTTAGATGCTATGATTAAGTGTTAGAACATGTTGTTTATAAGTTATTATGATGATCTGGGTTGGTATTTATCAAATCCATAACATCAAAGTGCTCGAATTTGCATTTTTTTCAAAATCTGAAAATTTCATTTTCTGGTGATTTTTCAGTGAATGTCAGTCCTTATAACTCCGTGATCTCTAAGGATTTTTGTGTTATGAAAGTTTATATTTGTAGCCTGTTATTTGGTCTGTGATCTGTAACTTTCATCTAGCTCAGATCGTGCTTATAATGAAAGTTATGGGCGGTCAAACCTCATTGGCCGACCATGACTTTCAACTTCTGAAAAAACCCAGATCATGCCTAGAAGCCTCTGACAAGATATTCGTGGGCCTGGATCTGACTGTGTGATGATTTTATGTAATTACCTTTGTATCTAGGTTATAGTATGTTGTTTGTACTACAATCTTCTAGCACTACACTACAAAATTATTGATCAGGTAGATCTCAGTGGGCGGTCAAACTAGGCCGGACGTTCATGAAGTGTATATTCTAGGTAACCCAAAAAACGCACGATCATGACGTCTGACAAGGTTTGACCAGTCCGGATCTGTTTCTTATGTTGTAATTTTGTTGATGTTTTGGGATATAAATACTCTCTTACATGCTGGCTACAAACTGCATCCATTACATCACTTAAATGTTACATGTATTACAAGTTGTGGAAGCCCAAAAGTGGCTGGACGAACTGTTTTCATTTCTGGGTAACCCAGAAAATGAAAACAGGTCTGACAGTCCTTTTTAAATGCTTAGATCTCGTTTGTTTTATGCTTTTTGGCCATACTTGTTGTTGGATCGTGTAGTAGTTAATGAGTACTACAATATCTGATCAAGAACATTACCAGAAACATTTCAGTTTACGATTTACATGTGGTCAAACCTACTAACTCGGGTTCTGACTTTGGTTTTCTGGGTAGCTCAAGAACACCTATAGCGAGAGTTTCGTTGCTATAGGGCCCTTTAGCGACAGTTTTTGCGAAAATTAAATAATTTTAATTAAATAATTAGTATTAATTAGTTTTTAATTAAGAAAAATATATAATAAATTATTAAAAATTATTTTAATGTCCGAAAATTATATTTTAATTATTTTGAATATATTTCATAAATATTTAATATTTTTGAAATATTAAAAGCATTTAATTTATTTAATTATAATATTAAATAAATTATTTAAAAATAATTTTAATTCATGAAAAATCATTTAAAATTATATTACGGTATAAAAAATATTTTAAGTTATTTTTAATGACATTTGATATTTTGTGATAATATTCATTAATTAATTAATATTAATGATATTTAAGTTATTTAATAATTATATTAAATAATTTAGTTTAAAAATGATTTTATTATTTTAAAAATCATTTTAAATGAAAATAAAGTGTTTAAAAATATTTTAAGTTATAAAATATAACTTTTAATATTTAAAGAATAATTTCATTAATAATTTAATATTATTGATATTTATTTAATGATTAATGATATTAAATTTATTTAATAATTATATTAAATAAATAGTTTAAAATGGTTTTATTTATTTAAAAATCATTTAAAAGGGATAAAAATGAATTAAAAATATTTTAAGTTATAATTAATGACTTTTAATATTTGGATAAATAATACATCAATATTTTAATATTAATGGTAATAATTTAAAAATGATTTTAAATGTTTTAAAAATCATTTAAAGGTAATATAAATGTTTTAAAAATAGTTTAAGTTATTTTAAATAACTTAATATTTTGGCAATGGTTTCATTAATACTTTTATATTAATGATAATAGAATTGTTTAATATTTAAATCATTTAATAATGATTCTAATATTTCAAAAATTATGATAAATGGTAATAATTATTTAAAAATTATTATAAGGTCATGACAAATGCTATAACTGGTGTTTAAGATATCTAAATGGATATGTAATTACTGTATAGAGTCTTAGACTCGATATATACCCGATAAAGTTGTCGGTACACCGACATATTTCAGAAATTGATCTAGACTTAGATAAATTGACTTGATAAGTGATTATTTGTGATTCAATGGTTGTTAAGGTTATATGACAATGTGATTAGGAATGTGCTGACTGCAATAAGTAGTATTATATGATATGATATGTTATTCTAATCAGACCAATGTATATTTAATGATAGGGATTGATAGAAAAGATAAATCTAAGTTGTGTAAGCAGCAGACAAGGCAAGTATCTAACCCTTTGCATTTACTTTATGCAACGGACATGCGTAAGATAATATTTGAATTGTTCATATCAATTGTTCAAATATTTCAACCTTTGTATATACTTATGCAATGATTCTGTATAAGTAAGCTATTAAGCAATAATTGTAGTACAATTTCCTTTATCCTGTTAATATTGATCAAGTTATTTATTCTGTTCGTTAATTTCTATAACATGGTTATACAAGTGTCCCCACTTGGATAATCATTATATTTTATCACATGTTAATACATACTTATAGTTGCCTAATATGTATACGTTGAAATAAAAGTCGTCTAAGCTATTTGATCCAGCTAGACATAAAATTTAAAGTTATTGTTGAACAAGATAAAACTTATCCAACCGAATTGTTTTGGTTTGGATTCAAGACTGTTATGAACATCCCAATTATGGGAAATTTTTATGCACTAAATTGGACAAAGGATGAACAAAAATATGATTCTAGCAATGTAGTATAATTCAATACAGGGCATAACGGGCTGATCACCCCCCGTGCCCGTAAGTAATGACGGTTTACAGATGAAGTTCTGTTTAAACCTTTTCAAAAATAGAAAACAATGTTCATAGTCTGCCAACTGATTCTCATTTATAGTCAATACGTAGTTTCAAAAATTTGAAATCGAAATGACATGTTGTTGATTATTGGTTCAGCTTACTTCACAACTATTGATCCGTTGTAGAAGTATCGTTCAAAGAAAACATTTAATCCTTTTAGTTAACTGTTATTTTTGTTATTACTTGATGGGCACTCAAATGCTCATTCTTGCTTAATTTAAATGTTTTCAGCTAAGTGTGAATAACTAGAAGGATCTGCCAAGAATAAGGGAAAAGGGAAAGTTGCTGACTGAATTTTTAAGCTATTCTATGTAATAGTCTGACTTTATGATAAGGATGATATATAAAATTATTATTATCATGTAACGAATGTTTAAAGGTTTCGTACTTGGGAACTAAACTCTAATAAGGTGTAAATTAAGTTTGATAATCAATATTATTGTTATTATTATTAGTATTATTCCGCTCATAGAAATGGTATCGTGAAGCACCGAGTTCGAGTTTCAAGTATCTGAATTTGGGGACGTCACAATCTAGTTATGCTAGATTTTGAAATTTCTTGAAATCGTGCTAATGTGCGCATTTTGGAAAATGAAAGAATTGGTTCGACTTTTGGAATCAATGGATTTTAAAAGAACTATTCTTGGTATGTCTATGCTAATTGTTTCAGCTAGACAGAAATTGATTTGAAATATCAAAATGAATTTTATATCATCAGTGCATTTGATGCAAGGATGGTAAAAGGATGGAGTTATTAATGCAATTGAACCTGGTGGGATGTGATCTTTGGATCAACAAACCGCTATGGTATGATGTATAATGACGAAGTCATAAACTGACAAAGTCCTCAACGTACTGTGAAGAGTACGGTATCATGACGTCATGAAACGTTTTGATGTATTGTAAAAGAATTTAAAGAAGTAGTCGATGTCAAGTGAGTTGACTAGACGAATGTTTCAAGTTGATACCCAATTTATTGGTATGGTCTAAGCTACTTGATTTGGCTAAGACGAATGGTATGTCATGATTAATAAAAAAAATAGAGCTTTCTTTGAATAGCTATGCCGAATCAAATTGTTTTGGTGCGAAATCTAAGTCTGAGGTGAACATACCCTGAAATGGGGTTATACAATAGGCTGATCGCCTACGTATGGAAGAGGTAGTTTACCTTCTTTATGATTGTAAACTTACCGTGTAAGAAAGGTTTACGGCAGGGGCTGTTTAACCTAGTAAGAGTTCATGGTCGATTTGACCCCTCAGCAAAAGAATGAAATGTTTTAAAGGAATCCTTATATTCCTAGTTATTCCTTTCGCTTCATGATTCTTGATAAGTTATGAAGGGTAGGGAATGTATGAAAGATAAGAACTTCTTTGAAGAGAAGTTGAGAAGAAAGGTAAGCTAAAATTTTGAGGACGATATTCTTTGAAGAAGGGGAGAATGTGAGGACCCGGGTAAGGGTTTGGCTTTAAGAAATTCCGAGGACGGAATTTTTTTAAGGAGGGAAGAATGTGACAACCCGAAAAATCGGATTGTCCAGAATTTAAGTTTAAAGAATTAGTTATTAATAAAATGAATTTTTATTAATACTATTTTGTGTTATGTGTTAATTAATCGTTCTATAACCTAGAATGATTATTAATCGGGAGGATTCTGGCTACAAGCTAGACTGAACGAGTAAGAATTTTCAAGACAAAAATGAAAGTTTTTCGGGAACAAAAATATTTCTGGGGAAAAAAGACGAAATAGGCACTATTCACTCGTTTATGCTCGGAGATTTATTTTGAAATTCCGTGAAATTATTGATTACGTAAAATCTTGAGACGTGATTGAATATTCAATAATATTTCAGTTATGGCAAAAACGAAGTTTTCGCCTGCGGACTCAAAACCTAAGGGTTAGGAAAAGTGAGTTCCGAGAATGTTATAATCGCTTATAATAATTAGGGTTATTTTGCGTGAGAAATACGAGTATGATACGAGTTATTATACGAGTATAGAAAGAAGAATAGTACGACGTATAATACGAATATCGTACGAGTTAAATACAAAGAGATTACGAGAATATAAAAATACGAGAAAGGAATGCGTAGAATACGATAAGTCTTAATGAACTTTGTGTTCATGGACTTTGTAGAATCCAATTGGACTTGGATTATGTAAAGCCCAATTATTTGTGAAGTTAAGCCCAAGTTAGGCCCAAGAAGAATTAGGATTAAGCCCGATCCAAAGAAATTAACCACGGATCGAACTGATGAGTCACCGAATGGGTAAAACCCATGGGGCAACCCATGGGGATAACCAAGGAGGCCACTTGGCCACCAAATAAGGGTGGTGGCCAAGTAAACTTGGTGGCCAATTAAACTTGGTGGCTAAGTTTAGAATAGTAAGGAGGTGGGGGCAAAATGACCGATTTGCCCCAAGCTTTGGTTTTCTATAAATAGAAAGCTTAAATTCATTATTTTGGATTTTTGAAAATCCTACACCTTAGAGAGAGAGAGAGCTTGAGAGCTTGGAGAAGAAGAATAAGGAAGAGTATGAGCATTAATGCTCGGATCAAAAGTGATCGTGAAATAGAAAAGCTTGCAAATCGCCGGCTTTGTATAACGTAAGAGGATTAAAGAAGAACAGTAATCCGAACCCTAGTTTCTTTTATTATTTTCTTTTAAGTTTAATATGTAAAAACATAACTTAATGAGAATAAGAAGTAAAAGAGATTAGTAATAATTTTATATGGTTGAAATCATGAGAAAACGAAGAAATAAGAATTAGAAGTTTAGTTTGTAAATTTCTTAAGGAAGTATAAGATTCGTAAGGATTTTGAGTGATCCGAATGAATCTTAAGAACGAGTAGGTGAAATAAGTAAGGAATGATGTTCTATAACATCAAATTCCAAGAAAAAGTAGAATCGTAATCCAAAATATTGATTAAAATGAAGAACGAACGAAGAACGCGAAGAACACGTGAAGAACACGAAGAATGTTGTTGATGGACAAATTTAAAACCATCGTAGTGTAATTGTTGTTGATGGACAAGTTTAAAACCATCGCGTATAAGTTAGTTGCTTATTTTTTGGTTAGAAACGTTCATGAAGAATGGATTAAAATTGAGCTATAACGAAGTTATGGCGAAATTTTTGTAAAAGACGAGCGACAATTAGAAAGTTAGTAAATGAACCTGAACGTGTAGGGTTTCATAAGAATATAAGAGAATGTTGAAAAAGTGAGTCGTAGACTCAAGAACAAAGGAAAATTCTGAGTTCGGATGACCAAATTACGGACGAACGAACGAAGAACGTTAATAACGTAAACATGAACGAAGAGCGAAGATTAAGCCAATTGAATGGCATGTTAACGGATTCAGAATGAAGTTCTATCTGGGAGGTATTGAATTACGTAAGATAAGGAAGAAAATCGCTTTGGAACGATCTCATTCTAAGTTATAACGAAGAAGTTATGAGATCGTAATGTACGCGTCTCAAACTTGATGAAAGACTTAGAAAAATTTTCTAGGGTTTAAGCTTCGCGACGCAGCGCCGAGAAGTGGTGCCGCAACGTGAACTCGGGCTTCAGGTGCTGTTAAGTGGCACCGCAACGCGAGAGATAACGAAGGGTTTGGCGCCGCAGCGCCAGACCAAGGGAGGAGAGAGAAGTAGGTCGCGCCGCAGCGAGAGAGAGAGAGAGAATGATGGTGCCGCAGCGCCGGTGCAAGCCAATGCCCAGAAATGAGAATTTTATTTCTCAGATACTGGGGGATGTGCAAGAAAGAAGTATGAACATATAGTTCACGTAATGTAACACTTAGACAAGTGTTTTAAACCTTTAGTAAAGGCTGAACGGAAAGATTTAACGTGATTAAAAGACGGAGAATGTAAGCGCTAGATTACGTAACCGATATCCGGGGACCGTAGTCGCGACAAACGAACATGAGGGATTGCTATGATTATGATTCCTTAGACGTTGAGTGATGAAGGTAATGAATAACACTCCGATGTTATGTCATGGTAATGAGAGATTAAAAGACGAACAAGTGAACGTCGAATACATAACGATCCTCGTGAATCATATTCGTGTTGGACGAACGTTCTAAGTATACCCTAGTTGTATGACTTAGACATTGACGAAGGTAGTAAGTAAGATACGAATTTTCAAGGAAAGCCGTAACAAACGGTAATGAGATTAAAGAAAGTCCGAGTGTGAGTCGGATAAAGAATGTTAGAATGAAGTAAGCGTTGAACACTTTAACCAGCGTAAGGGTTGAGTGTAAGCGAGTGTTAAACGGGCAGAACCTACACTTCGTGTATGGTTTAACCGTAATGTAATGAAGACTAAGTTTTAGCCGTGAATGATGAAGAAACTAAGTTAAAGATAATAACGTATAACGTTAAGAAGCCGAGTTAATAAGTATAACTTGGACAACGTTCCGAGTTGAATGAACCGGACGTTGTAAGGTATGAATAGGTTAATATGAAATGTTTAACGCTATGTTATCATAGTATTGATATTAAATGATCGTTCCGAGTATACAAAAGATTGTATGACTTAGACGATAAAGAATGAATCCTGAGGTATGTCATTTAGTTGCCAGAAAGCCATAAGGAATAAGAAGTTGACTTAACGAACATTATAGTTTAATGGTTCGGATAAGTTAAGGTATGTTAGGTTGTAATACAATCGTAACCTTTGATGGTTGACATATGGGAGCTGGGATAAACAATTCCTTCAGAGAGCGAAGGTATATACAAAACTGGGAACCGATCTAACTCACTGTGTGGGCAGTGTAGATGAGACGAGAACTTATTTGTTGGTTGTTTGTGGGAAACCACTCAGAGTACCATATGGACTACTAGCAGAGACACGATGTGTGCTGAGTCCTAGGAAAGTTAAAAGAAGAATATAAGAATGCAAATCATCAAAGATGATGAACGTTTTGAGTAAAACATCTCCGTATGTCATGAAGCCGAAATCGGAAATGAAAGTAAAGTAAAGTAAAGTAAAGCAATACGTAAGTCAAGTGTATGACTAATTGGTACACGTTTTATTTTCCTTATGTGTTGCATAGGAATTGGAATGGGCAGTTCAGCGTACACTATAAGCTGTAGCTGTGCGTAAGGCAAGTTTCCTAACTTCATTCATATTCAAGTGAATGATAGTTCTAAAACCAGATGTTGAACTTGAGAAGTTCTATGAATGTGCAAATGTATGATTTTTGTACACGGTGGTAGAATGTATGAGGCCTTGTGCCAAAATATGAACATTTCGGTGTTTCTATGATATGAACTGTTCTGTGATTGAACTCTTCAATATGAGCATGTTCTGTTTATACATGAACTGTTATTGTTAGGTATGTGCTAATGATTCTAGCCAGACAGGATGTGTATGAAAAAGGTTGAGGAATAAAAGTATTTCAAAGTGAATATGACTAATGTTTTAAGATGATAGGAATCGAGACAATTCCTATTATTCAAGCTGCTTCATAACCTTTGTTCGGTTATTGAAATTCTAAAGAAATGTTTGAATTCTGAAATTGTTTGTTCAAACTGTTATGATTTGCTGGGCAATTGAATGCTCACACTTGCTTTAAATAAAAACATTTTCAGCGAACGATGTTAGAAGAACTTAAGGATCCCGTAAAGATCAAGCTGATCGGTATTCAGACGATGTGTCATTGAGTATATGAATGTGCGTGAAGATCAAACGAAGACTTGTAATATAGAATGATATAATTAAACTATAGAATAGTTTAATGAACGATTATGTTTCCTTGGTGGCGGATAAAAGTCACTTGTACAAGATGTAAATAATAATATAATTATTATTATTTGTAATGAAAGAGGTTTTATCGTTATAGAACCTGGGATTTGAGAATGTATGTCGTTATATTCAGCTATATAATGATGTATGATTGGAAGAAGATGGGATCGTGGCGTACGGAATTCGGATGTGAAAATAGATCAGATTTCGGGGCGTTACAACCGTAATGTTATAAATGGTGTGGTAAAAGTCATCTGTGGCTTGTAGTGCATAGATGGACTTGGTATGTTTTATGACCAGGAATTATTCGGTATAATCATGACCGTAATGTTACAAATGATATGGAAAAAGTTCTCATTGGCCCGTAATACATTGATGGACAGTTTTTGGTATGATTATGGCTATGGATTCTCTTCGGCCAATGGTGCAAAGATGAATTATTTTATGGCATAATCAGGACCGTTGATGAAAACACAATTATCTTTGGCCCGTAGTGCATGGATAATTGAGGTCGTGATACTAAAGAATATCCTTAGCCGTAGTGCAGGGGTGATTCGATGATGTGGATTATTTATTAAGCTGAGTCCCAGCGATAAAAGTGATGAAAAACCTCTTAAATCGTAAAAGATAGTTGTTTTATTATCTACTTGACTCTTTTAAATGGATCTCTTGTTCCGATGTAGTTAAACTTGATGTTTGTTATATTGTATCAGTTTAACACTTTTAAGGCTAATGATAATTTATTCTGCATTATCTTAGTCATAATATTTCTTGCTGGGCTAGTTGAGCTCACCCTTTCTTTCACTGTTCTCTTCAAGAAATGAGAATATAGTTGGGACGAGTCGGGGAATGGAGTGATGGTCCTAGATGGTGCATTAGTAGTCCTCACTATTCTGTGAAATAGTGTGATAATAATTGTAATGAGGACTCCTTTTGAGTTTGTATACTCTCTAGTAGACAATATTTGTATTCAAACTCACAGTTTATGTTTTATTGTATTTTACACGACTGTTGTATAATTAGTTTGTATTTGTATTCTATACCATATATCTGGCGACTCAAGATGGGTGATGTATACCTAATTTTGGGGGCGTCACAAATTGTTTAACAGTTTCATGTGGTCGACGTATATGTCTAGACTAACAGTTATAATTACTATTTTGTGCCCTACCAATCACTGATTGACTATCACAATGAATAATGATTGGTGGCACTGGTTTAGGCCAAATTGGAATATCCTCCAAAAAAATAAGAAGTCATTCTGCTGCTTCTCCTGCTTTATCTAAAGTAATAAATTCATATTCCATAGTGGATCTTGCAATACATGTTTGCTTAGAGGATTTCCATGATACAGTTGCACCTCCTAGAGTAAACACATATCCACTTATGGATTTCGTATCATGGGAGTCAGATATCCAATTTGCATCACTGTATCCTTCAAGTATAGCTGGATATCTTGTATAATGCAATTCGTCAGTTAAAGTGTATCTTAGATATCTAAGTACCCTTACTAAAGCCTTCCGATGTTCTTTTCCAGGATTACTCGTATATCGACTTAGCTTACTTATTGAGTATGTTATGTCTGGTCGACTGCAGTTTGATAAATACATTAAACTGCCTATTATACGAGAATATTCCAATTGCGATATACTTTCACCACGATTAATAGTGAGATGAAGTGTTGGGTCAACATGTGTTCTTATTAGACTTTTCTCATATTTATTATACTTTGCAAGTATTTTCTCAATATAATGAGATTAAGACACAATAAGTCCATTAGATATTCTGAAAATCTTGATTCCTAGAATAACATCTGCTTAGCCCATGTCTTTCATTTCAAACTTGCAAATTAACATTTGTTTGGTAGCATTAATAACATTATTAGTACTACCAATGATTAACATATCATCAACGTATAGACTAACTATTACATATCCCCTTTGAGTGTTTTTGACATATACACATTTGTCACACTCATTTATTTTGAAATTATTTGATATCATAACATTATCAAATTTTTCATGCCACTACTTTAGTGCTTATTTCAAACCATATAATGATTTAACAAGCTTGCAAACTTTCTTTTCTTTTTCAGGGGAAATAAATTTCTTCCTCTAATTCACCATTAAGAAAAGCAGTTTTAACATTCATTTGATGTATTTCTAAATTGTGTATTGCAACTATTGCAATTAATATTAGAATATATGTTATCTTTGTAACTGGTGAATAAGTGTCGAAATAATCAAGTCCCTCCTTTTGTCTATAACCTTGGGCTACAAGTCTTGCTTTGTATTTATCAATAGATCCATCGGCCTTCATTTTCCTTTTGAAGATCTATTTGCATCCTAATGGTTTGGTTCCTGGTAGAAGATCCACCAATTCAAAAGTATGATTTTGCATAATAGATTCAATTTCACTATTGATTGCTTCTTTTCAATATGAAGCCTCTGGAGTAGACAACGCTTCCTTCACACTTTGAGGTTCACTTTCTAACATGTAACTTAGAAAGTAAGGACCAAAAGATTTGGAGATCATAACCCTTTTACTACGTCTAGGTTCATCTTCATCTTCCTATTTATTAGACTCTTTGTCTATTATAGTTTGATGATTACTAGGTTAGTATTATTAGGTCTTTTACGGGAACTTGTTTCTTGTGTATTTTTATATGGAAAATATCTTCAAAGAAAGATGCATTCCTTAATTCTATAAATGTATTGACATGAATATCATGAATGTCTGATTTATGCACAAGAAATCGATACGCACTACTGTTATTTGCATAACCTATGAATATGCAATCAATTGTTTTAAGACCTATCTTAACCCTCTTAGGATCAGGAACAATTACTTTCACAAGACACCCCTACACTCGAAGATATTTATAGGAAGGTTTTCGATCTTTCCATAATTCATAAGGTATCTTGTTTGTTTTCTTATGAAGCAAACGGTTGAGAATAAAATTTGAAGATATCAATGCTTCCCCCCACATGTTATGAGGTAACCCAAAACTTATTAACATAGCATTCATCATTTGTTTTAAAGTTCGATTCTTGCGTTCAGCAACACCATTTGATTGAGGTGAATAAGGAGCGGTAGTTTGGTGAATAATACCATTTTCTGAACAAAAATCTATAAATGGTGATTCATATTCACCACCTCTATCGTTTCTTATAGCCTTAATCTTTTTGTTAAGTTGATTCTCAACTTCATTCTTATAATGTTTTAACATTTCAATTACTTCATCTTTTGTCCTTAAAAGATAGACATAACAATATCTTGTGCAATCATCTACAAAAGTAATAAAGTACTTTTTACCACCTCTAGTTTGCATAAATTTTAAACTACATATATCAGTGTGAATTAAATCCAGAGGTTCTGAACTTCTTTCAACAGAATGAAAAGATGTTCTTGTTAATTTAGCCTCTACACATGTTTCACATTTATGACTTTTGTCTATACTAAATTTTGGAAATAATTCTAAATTAATTAATTTACTTAAAGTAACATAGTTCACATGTCCCAATCTACCATGCAACACATACATAGAGTCAAACATATAAGCAGAAGATGTGTTTTTATTATTAATAATAGCATTTGGTACAATAGTCATGACATTCATTTTGAACATCCCATCACACATATAGCCTTTTCCAACATACATTCCACCTTTAGTAAGTACAAATTTATCAGCATAAAACACTAGTTTGAACCCTTTCTTGCTCAATATAGATCTAGAGACTAGATTCTTGCGAATGTCCGGTACATGTAGTACATCATTGAGTGTGAGTTCATTGCCCGAAGTCATCTTTAACACGACTTGTCCTTTTCCTTCAACTTTAAAAGTGGAGCAATTGCTCATGAATAGTTGCTCACCATTTTCTATTGGTTGATAGGTAGTAAACAGTTTATTGTCTGAGCATATGTGGCGTGTAGCGCCAGTATCAACCCACCATTCTTTAGGATTTCCCACCAAATTGACTTTCGAGACAACTGCCAAAAGATACATGTCAGAAACTTTAGTAGATATTTCATCTATTTCTATTATGTTCGCTTGTGCATTTTTCTTTTTGAAGTTTTATTAATTTTTGGGTTTGCGACAACCCTTTGCAAGATGCCCTATCTTGCTGCAATTATAGCATTTCCCTTTAAAATTCTTTGAAGGACCATTTCCTTGACTTGGGTCTTCATTGTTGCGTTTCCTTTTCTTAGTTTTGTTACCACTTTCTATTACATTAGCATTGGATGTAATTGGAAGTTTTCCAACTTTCTTTTCAAATATTCGATTATCTTCTTCAATCTTCAACCTAACTATCAAGTCCTCGAGCCCCATTTCTTTACGTTTATGCTTTAAATAATTTTTAAAATCTTTTCAAGATGGAGGTAATTTTTCAATTACTGAGACCACTTGAAAAGATTCACTTAAAACCATTTTTTCAGCATGAATCTCATGAATTATCAATTAAAGCTCTTGGACTTGATTTATGACAGTCTTTGTATCAACCATTTTAAAATCCAGGAATCTACCAACAACAAACTTCTTCATGCCGGCATCTTCAGTTTTATATTTTTTATCCAAAGACTCCCATAATAACTTAGTAGTTTTGATTGGCTATATACATTATACAATGTATTGTCCAATCCATTAAGGATATAATTTTGCAAAGAAAATCAGAATACTTCCATGCATCCACAACATCCAATGTGGTCCTATCAGTTTCATTATCCCCTACCACAGGGGCATCCTCATTTAAAAACCTCTATTGGACTTGATTTATGACAATATTTGTATCAACCATTTTAAAATCCAGGAATCTACCAACAACGAACTTCTTCATGTTGGCATCTTTCGTTTTATATTTTTTATCCAAAGACTCCCATAATAACTTAGCAGTTTTGATTGGGCTATATACATTATACAATGTATTGTCCAATCCATTGAGGATATACTTTTTGCAAAGAAAATCAGAATGCTTCCATGCATCCACAACAGTCAATGTGGTCCTATCAATTTCATTATCATCTACCACATGGGCATCCTCATTTAAAAACCTTGAAAGATTCAATGTAGTAAGATAAAACAACATTTTCTGTTGTCATCTTTTAAAATCAATCCCGCTGAATTTTTCAAGTTTCTCACCATGACTAACATGGGTAGGAACATTGGTTGAAATAGAGTTAGACACAATTGAATTAGATAATTCCATAATTTTGTTAAATACACAATTTACAGAATCACTTTAATAAAATAGAAACAATAGAAAGAGAAAAACAAAAAATAATTTATAATTATAATAAAATAAATCTGTATTTAATATTATTTTCATAAATCAGAAACAAATTTATGTAATGAAACTAAATAGAACTATAATATTCTGTTTTATATATTAAAAGAACTTATTCTATATTAATATATCTATATTAATACCGTAGTACTTATACTATATTATCTTATTTTTGTTTTATTATAGTAATTTAAGGTTTGATCGAGTGAATGATAAAGTTATTATGTAATATCATCAATCAATCAATCACCATATATATATATATATATATATATATATATATATATATATATATATATATATATATATATATATATATATATATATAAACAGAGTTTATATATAATACATAATTTGTTTATTAAAGATTATATATCAGCGCCTCCAAAATATTCTCATTAACTTTAAGCAATTATGGACAATAATATTTATTTAATCAATTAATCTTCTTCTGTTGACTAAATTTATTTTAATATTTAAATCCAATACAATCGTTACTTGTGGAATCATGCATATCATATAAAATTGTCGTATATCGAAATTTGCTTTAAGATTGTACCACTAGTATTATATACTAATTAAATAAACAGAAGTAGAAGATACACAATTTTATAATAATGACTTACAAGATGTAATTGACAAACTTTTAAAACCAAGTCAACTGTAGGACAATCTCTCCTTAAAGCAAATTTCGTCCCCGCTATCGGTGCTTACGGATGGAACAATGGACATCTACTTCCCAGGATAAAATGGTCTTCAACTCTCACAAGAAGCACTTCAATGGAAGAGTTCCACGAACAAAAAAAAATTAAATACTCTCTATAACTTTTAATGAATGAAGAATGAATTTAGTTTTAAGAACTTGAGAAGGATTGAAGTTGAAGGGATTGTTTTGGGTAGATTTGAAACCTATTTATAGTTTTCCAATGTGACGCCCCCAAATTCGGGTATCTTCCAACCCGACAGATGATGCTACACGGTGCTACAATTCACACAAACATTCAATTGAAATGTCTCAAAAGAACGAATATGTCTTATATATATTCAAAATAATATTAACATTCTCCCAGGTTCTTTATAACCGTTACATCTGTTCATGTCATAATATAAAATATTTATCATTACAAAACCTATACTATTACATAGGTAAGCTACGGGTTTGACTTAGCCTTCCCTTTATCCTTGCCGGATCCGTCAGTCCGTTCGATCTTAGCTACATTCATATGGTTCAAGCAAGTGTGAGCCTAACTAGCTCAACAAGTACAACAATTCTAGTAAAATAGCATGCTTGAGACATAAGAATCGTATATCTTCAATAACTGAACAATAGTTACAAAGTACTATTAATAATTCAAAATAGAACTTCTCTTTATTCAAAACGTTTTACAACAACAATATTCAGTAAAACATCAATGCCGGTCCAAGACCATGAGCATTTCATAAGTACTTTGAAAAGGACATCCCGACACTAAGTCCGTAAGTCCGGCATAGCTTACGAGCACGTCTAGGTGATCAGCCTATAGTACTCTATATTGATCAACACTACATTTATTAAACGTGTATATGTTTAAGTTGTGGCAACCTCACGTGCCTGTCGTTTGACGACAAAATAGTTTAGCATACTCAGTCTCTTTTTGAAAACCACAACAATATTAGTTCGGTAAATCCTTGTCAATACTTGAAAGATTATAAGAAATCCAACATAGCATAAGTCTAGCCGAAAGAGTTGGCTTTGACTTCATCAGACATTAACTCATGCGAAGAATACATGAATCATAAAGCTTGTCTAGATTGAACTGGAACAAGGGTTAGAGTACTTGCCTTTAGCGTCTGCTTACAGATATAACACGTGCACTTTAAGTCCTTAAGTCTCTATAGTAGATGATAACATCACATAGCATATTAGGTCATGAATAATCATACATGGTTCCTAAAGAATCTTACCCTTCTTCTCAATCTAATTACGTATTATATTTGTTATTATTGGTTCCGGCTTTCTGTTACGTCATTCTTACGTTCACATGCAATTGACTTTCTTGAACTCTAAGTGATTATACTTAAGGCGTAAATATGTCTCAACAATGTTACATGAAGATCCTTAATTAAGTGTTCATCAATTATCATTCAAGCTCAACATAAAAATATTATTCATTATCTAGACTCTAAGGCTGGCACTGCGGTGCCAGTGTTCCTTTGTTATGCCGCGCTGCTACGCCATGCACTTATGCTAGAGAAATCTGGACTCGACGCTGCGACGCGAGTCTCCTTTGTTACGGTCGCGCTGCGGCGCCACTCTCCAGTAGGTTATGGCTTTGCTCGGCCAAGCTCGGCTCTACGGCGCGGGTTATTTGGCCTTAGACTGGTGCCGCGGCGCCAGCTCTGTGCACCAAAATTTTTTTTGACAGATTTTTCAACTTGTGAGATTCCCGGGCTCGTAACTTCTTCGTTATAAGTCCGAATTGGCTCGTTCAAGAGCCTATAGTTCACAAATCACATATTCTACGTGTTCATGTAAGAATTTTATCTATTCGTCTTCATTTACTAAAAATTCACCTATTAGTCCATTTTTAACGAAAACGATAAACGTTCGTGAATGTTCAACGCTTGTTTCTTCGTTCTAAGTCAGAATTCGGTCATTTTCGAGTCCGCAAGTCTATAATGCCAAATACGACTTGTCTCCATCGAAAACCAACGTTTTCGAGTTCAAACACAAAATTCGACTTCGATTCCGAGAATTTCACGAATTCGACGATTATCGTCCAATCGTGTGAGTTCCGGCAAACTTCATTACTAATGATTTGTTCATCATTCCCAAAGCATTTATTTCATTAACTAAACATCTCAACCTATATATTACAATAACTTATATTCAAATTAGGTTATGGCTTATTTCTTATAAGTTCATAACTTAACAATTTCTTCAATACAAGATTTTCATTTCCTTATAACTTATTATTAATTAGGTCATTTAAGCTACATCCTTACATCCTATCAATCATACAAACTTCTTAAGTTCATCATATGACAAGTCCATATATGTACTCCATAAGTTCATAACTTATTTAGGTTTAAGTTACTTATTCCTTACTAATTTGGCTTAAGTCCATTGATTAACCATCTTGATAAGTTATTAACATACATGATCTTTAATTTACACTTCTCTGATTACGCTTCTATGATAGAGATGGAGGATATATAAGACAAGAGCCTTACCCTTGATGAACTAGTCCTTCTTCTTCTTGGAAAATCTAATAATGAAGTTAAGCTTCAAAGTGCTTATTCTCTCTAACACTTAAGTTGTTTTACTTTGGATGAAAACTAACAACCAAATAATGAATTACAAGCTTGCTATTTATAGGCTTTCTAAGCTTAGGGCACTTTGGTCATAAGTCCTCCCACCTCCTTAATAAACCTCCTCACTATTCCTAACTTAAAGCCTAAATAACTTGGCCATCACACTTAATTCTTGCCCACCACACAAAGGTCTTGGTTACCACTTCACCCATGGGTTGCCCCATGGATCTTAATTAACTAATGGATCATTAATTGGGCTTAGGTCTTAAATTACCTTGAGCTTGTCTTTAATTACTTTGGGCTTAATATAAACCAACACTTAGGCTTAATCATTTCTACCTCTTGGGCTTGTCCCTTAATGCTTAATGGATTGGTACCTCCTATATAATCCATAATTCCATTCCATTATAAGTTAATACTTAACGTTCTCAAATTAAATCCGCATACGAAATATTGCCTTTTCCATACTTAGATTATTATTACATAATCCATCTCGCCTCGATATTATAATGTTACGTATTTCTCGGAAGTTCAAAAATAATTCCCGAGCGATAAACGATGAATAGTATTTTTCAGAAAATTTCTCGAAAAGCTTTTATTTTCGTCTTGGAAATTCAAACACTTTAATTCTCTCACGTAGTTAAAATACTACGATGTTCCGAAGTTCTAGGTTATAGAACGACATACGTCTTATTAACACATAATATTAACAAATAATATTATTTTATTCATTATTTAATTCTTTCAATTATTTTACAAAGGATCCGAATTTCTTGGTCGTTACATCCAAACACCCCTCTGAAGATATACATCCATTTGAAAAGATACATCCCTTTAAAAAGATACATTCATTTGAAAAGATACATCCCTTTAAAAAGGTACCTTTTCAATTTGAAAATATATGAACCAAAGGTCACACCCAGTGTTTTTATTTTATATAAAATTCTCATTCATTAATATATATATATATATATATATATATATATATATATATATATATCCAACAGTGGTTGTCGCCCGGATCATTTTGTGAATCGCTCACAACACCTTAAACCATCGCTTATATGTAAGCGATAATCTTGGTACAATTGCTCGCGCTACGAAAATCTACGTTGAATGATTATCAACGACACCTTGACCCCTCGCTTATATTGAAGCGGTAATCTTGGTACAATCGATGATTGATGTGATAGAAGACGCCACACACAATTATGTATTGTTGTATTATAAGTCAAATTGAATCTCAAAGAAAAACTAAAGAATTTAACTTAGGAATTCTTTAAAAAACAAAAAGTAGAGAATAGTCTCTCAAATATGATAAAATATGAATATTATTGAATTTTAATGAACTACATTCATGAAGCTTATTTATACTCATAAGAAAACCCTATAATCAAATAAGGAATGGATTGCTAAGTGGTAAACCAAATTGGAATAGAAATCCTATCAAAAACCTAACTAAAACATTCCTAGTTGCATTAGAATTGAAAAGATATGAAGATACCTAAAAATCTGGTCAAAATGCGTCAAAACATGTGTCTCAAAAACTGTACCTGGCGCGGCAGCCCCGACGTTAGGCCCAACATTGGCGCGACAACGATGTCCATCCAAGGATCCTCTGTTGCCATGTTGCCGCGCCATCTTTTCTACCAGCACTTGAGCGGCAGCACCGTTCCATCCGAACTTAATAGTTAACTTTGGACACTTGGCGCAACAACGCCAAGTTCTGGACTAAACCCGGCGCGACAACGCCGGTTGGTCAGAAACTCTCCTTCGCTTGTTTTCGAATCTCGGCTTATCTCCATCAATTGCACCAAATTCATGAGCTTGAAATCCACCTCAATTGTTTTCGAACTCGACTCATTTCCTGCTAAACTCCTTTGATTAGACCGTTAAGACCCTACTTGAATCTTTTTGTTCGAGCTCTCGTCACGGGACCAATCGGAACTCGCAGTGTGTCTGCTCTATGATTTTCATTACCGTCCAAACTAGGCATGTCCTCATCAGAGAAAACCAAAATAATATTTAATACTTGGGATAATATTAGAAACTAAGCAATTAATGCTTACTTGAAATTCTCAAACGGCTTATATTAAGGGACAAAAACACTTCTCTAAAACGACTTATGTTAAAAGACGGAGGAAGTACATACAATATTACAATATTACAATATTACCTATTAGGGTAAAAGTCTCCATAAATGTATTGGTAGCAAATCTCGCATTAGTTCTCAAATACTTGATGAAATCCAGAAAAAAAAATCTAAAAAGTATAAAACGCAACAATTGAAACACTTCAATAATCTCAATATTACTTAAATATGATATTTACCAATCGTAGTCATGCATATAGTTTCAAATATGAAAAAGAAAAATAGAGGCATGAAATTAGGTAATATCGTTTTGGTTGAAGAGAAAGAAGACGGGATAAATGGTAGACAATTAAAGAGATTTTTTGATATCACCATTATAAAAAATATAACTAATTTATTTTATAAAGTCGACATCCAATTTTATGTTAAGTTCAATATATATGCTCATAATATATATTAACCCTAACAGATACTCCATCTAATAGTAATTTTGCTCTCAATTTCATGGCATTTTTAATATGTAATTGACTATTATTTAAATGTGATAATTATATTAATTTTTATTTTATTATGTGTGTATATTTAATACTCATGAATATATAATAACGGTAACCAACACTACATATAATAATTTTTATCAAAAAATAAAAAAAATAATTACTGCAAAAATAATTAATTAAGACATTAATAAAGTTACCAAGCCAACAATTATACACATTTTGCCTCTATTTATTGTGTCCTTAATAAACAAAATCAAGTAAACTATTATTCTCATTTAGTGTTAAATTCATTATATATGCTTACTAGTAATTGCCCGTGGCTGAAGTCACGGCGTAACGAAAAATTAGATTAAAATAAATTAATTAGTGGTATTATAGTACTAATAATAATAAATATTATTATAATAATAATAATAATAATAATAATAATTATTATTATTATTATTATAATATTTATATAATAAAACATACCCATTTTGAATCCCAATTCTTCCAACTTAATCTAAATGCTCATATTTCATCTCACACTAAAAATTTTCGTCCAAATCAAATTCATCCCTAAAAATTCTCGCCCAAATCAAATAACAATAATGATAATCAATATATATATATATATATATAAATACAACACAAGTAATTGATTTCAATCAAAGCCCCAAATTTGAAATAACTTTATAATTAAGAGTTAACTCAGTTGATTTTTTCTCTATCAAGCGAGGTTGGAATCAGTAACTGTGTTTCGTCGCTCAGAATTCCATCGTCTTTTACTCTTCATCTTCTACGTTCCTTTTTAAAAAAAATCAAAAGTCAAAAAGCAAAGGCTGACCCATTAAATCAGATTCTCAGATTACAAACCCTCTCACCAGGTTCGTTTTTGTTATATATTCATCATGTTATCAATCTTGTTTTTCTATAATTTTGTTGTGTTCCTGTGAAACGTGTCTTCATCTCTTCTTTAATAGAAAGAGACAATAAATCTTCTACTGAATTCATCTTTGTCGTAAGCCTTATGCAGCCTTTATGTCTTTTCATCTTCTTTTTTCTTCATTAGCATAATGGGTCTGTATATCTGTGAATTATGCTTCAAGGGTTTGTTCAAAAACGAATTGGATCTCTGATTTGGGAGGGTTTCTTCATGAGTTAGGTATGTTATTTGGGGTTTCTTCATTAGCATAATGGGTATGTATATCTGTATTATTTTGGAGCAGTGTCAAGCATAGAAGAAGATTGGTTGTCCTGCCTATCAACTGTTCGATGAAATTTTTAAGTGAAGGTTTAGAAAGTTACTGAAAGTGGATTAACCATCAATTTAGTCTTTAATTTTTAATGTATGGGTGTTATTTTTAAAAAGTAGTACTATATATATGTATTTGAATTTGTATTTGTACTTTTTTGTGGTTAGATCTGATGGAGGGCTGAATAATGGGTTGGGTAGCAGTGCTGACAGATTAATTACTAATGTTGTTGCAGTTAACCATCTCTCCTTCTTTCTCTGACTATATATTTCAGACTTTCTGTGTTTGTATATTTTTGTTATATGAAGTTTTATTTTTTGTTTGTAATTTGCAGACAAAGACTGATACTTTGGCAGCATCTACAACATCTAAACCTGGGTAAACTTCATTTTCTACATATGCAATTATAAGTAATGTGTTTCTTGCTTTCTAGCTCAACAAGTTTGTATCTTCTCAAGAATTTTATTATTATTATTATTATTTTATTTTTTATTCTTTACAAGAGGTAATGCAATTTTCATAGTGATAGCTTGAAAGAAAGTTGAATTTATTTATTATTCATTTCGGTATAAATATTTTTGTGTGAATTATTATTTAGTCTGTGTTAAGCTGCCAAGACATATAAAACATCCAAGATGTTTTCACTGTTTGAGGAAATGATGACAAAGGGTATTGGACCTCATGGAATTGTTTATAGTTTGGTTAATGCTTAGTGCAAGGAAGGAAATTTGGACCCAATTTGTTTTCTCCCAATTTCAACTTTAGAGAAACCAAACAAAAGGATCAGGCGTTTTGCTTCCAAGTCATTTGTGCATTAATCGATTCCAAGTAATTTTTTATCTTTATATTCAGGCTGTTTTTGTAATGGGTGTAGATGTTTTCACACAATTGAGCATTGCATATGAGTAATTAATTAGCTTTATTGTTTAGAATTAAAAATTAAGAAAGTCAAATTTCAAATTTGTGGAAAATTTACAATGTTATGGATTAAACAGATTAGTTAAGGGAATGTGATTAGGGTCTGTTCGTTAACAATGTTATTAATTGGGCTAAGACTGAAGATTCCAATTGACCTTGAGTTGGCTGTTTAGAATAGTGCACATTACATGTTTAGTTAAATGCCAAAAAAAGGATATTCTTCCGCTTCCTCACTACCCTCACCCCTATTTCACTTCCATATATCTGTTGCCCTTCTCTCGCTCCTTTCAATTTCTCACTCAAGCGACAAATCCCTCCCCCTTCTCCGTAAGAGAAGTTGTCACCCTCCGATTCAAGCAGGTTTGTGGTGCTTACGATGTTATCTTCAGAACATTAAGGTATATTTATGTGTGTATGTACTAATCTCTTTCTATCTGTAAAGGATTGTGATCGCATTTTCGATGTAGTTTGAGTTTAGTTTTGTTGCATTTTCGAATCAATGTGCTGATCTTGATCTGATTTGTCAAATATAAGAGCTTCATTTTGTGATTGTGTCGATCTGATTGCTATGAGTAATATGTATGATCTGTAGCATATCTGTGAACCAAGTCCTATTGCGCAGTTGAAATTTTGGAATTTACTCTTTTGCATGCTTCTGTTTTTTAGTCAGACCATGGAAATTGATAGCATTGATATTGATTATAGTCAGACCCGTGGGATATTTGCTCCGTAGATCAAGTAGAAGAACTAAAAGTATTAATCAGAGTAATCCCATTATGATCAACAGGGATCACAATGTCAATAACCATGAATCAGAGTTCATTACCATTGCTCCAACCCAAGTCCTTGGATAGGCACCTCACTTCAAACTTTATATTACTATGTGCAAATCACAATTCATAGTTAATTTCTTTCTTTCATACTTTTTCTTTTCTGCTAGCCTAGGATTTATTTAGCTGTTACGTTGAGTGATGTATGTTTAAGAGAATTTTGATGTGAAATCGTATTGGGTATTTGAAATTTCATATGTTAGGTATGAATTAGTTATAAAAATCTTTAGATATGTATAATGGTAGTTTATGCTCTGTGCACATGCAAAATTTTAAACAATTGGAGGTGTGACAGTTAATTTACTAACTAACTTGAGGGGATGTTCAACATATGAATCTCTCTTCAATTGTTTTCTCTAATATTGTCTGAACTCATTACTTAATATAAAATTGTGGGCTATAAGTTGGTACATGGATTGTATACTTCTGGTCTTTTTTTTATATGAATATCTGACATTATTAAATTTATTATTCAATATATTTACAAATATAAGTGATATTTATGCAAAAATGTATTGAAAAATCTATATGAAAATTACTTATTATAAAAAAATAATAACTATTCATCGCAATTTTAATGCATTATACAATTCGTTATTCAAACTAGCCCGTGCATTGCACGGGCTATCACCTAGTAATTATAATTATAATAATAGTAGTAGTTATAAAAATAACAATAATAATAACACTAATAATAATAATAATAATGATAATAGTAATGATAATAATAATAATAATAATAACAATGATAATAATAGTAATAATTTTAATAATAATAATTTATTACAATAATTATAATAATAATAATAATAATAGTAATAATTTTAATTTTAATAATAATAATAAAGTAATAATAGTAATTATAATAATATTAATATTAATATTAATAACAAAAATAATAACAATAATAATAATTATTATAATAGTAATAATAATTATAATAGTAATTATTATTATTATTATTACAATAATAATAACAATAATAATAATAATTGTTATTATGTTATTATAATTGTTACTCCCTCCGTTCCTTAATATAAGTCGTTTTAAGGTTATGCACAACCATTAAGGTAATGATTGTATAGCATTAACTATAATATCAATTGTCTATATTACCCTTGTATTGAAATAAGAGATTGTTATTTATTGTGCAGAAAATATTGGGAGAACCAAAGTTACATTTAATATTAGGGGTAATATTGAAAACTAAGCAATTAATGCTTACTTGAAATTTTAAAACGACTTATATCAAGGAACAAAAATATTTCTCTAAAACGACCTATATTAAGGAACGGAGGGAGTATTATGGTGGTGTGGTGAATTATGAAAATTATTATCGATGATTTTTAAGTTTTGTAAAGAGGTTTAGATTTTTTTGGATATCTATTTTTAAAGAAAAATTAATTATTGCGGAGGTTTGGTGAATTATAATAATTGTTATATCTGATTGTATGTTATTTTAGGTTATAAAAAATCTTTAAGTAATGTAGTATTTTTCGAGTTTTAATCTAATTTTTCGTTACGTCGTGCCTTTAGGCACGTGCAATTACTAGGTGTTAATGTGGTTGACACGTGGCAATATTTGCTGATGTGTACAAAAATTCATTAACACAAATAATTAAAAAATTCAATTTTTATGAATTATTTATTTTATTTTTCTTTAAAACAAAATAAATAATTAATAAATAATTAAAATAAATATTTATATTTAATTCATTAACAACAAATATGTCACAAAAATAAAAAATTCATTAACAATTGCTCTCTTCTTGTTAGCTCTTTCCCCTTCCACTATTTTCTTTCCTTCCGTCACTATTCTTCTTTTTCTTCCAATTGCTCTCTTCTTGTTAGCTCTTCCCCTTTCTCAGTTTTCTTCTTCCGATTTCTCAGTTTCACTTCTCGATTGCTATCGTGATTGGAAGTTTAATTTTGAGTTCGATCTCAAACCCTAGGTTTGGATTTTATTTTTTTGTGAATAAATATTGGTTTTTATGTAGATCGGCTTCTGGGTTTTGTTTCTTTTTTATTTTAAGTTTCTGGGTATTTTTTGTTTTATGATTTGAGGTGTTTAAGAGGTTGAGTGTACTTTAGGGCCATGTTTGGTTGATTAGAAAACGATGTCGAGAAATTGTGATGAAATTAAATTTAGTTCTTGTGTTTTTTAATCGACTGTTTATGGTATTGGCATTGATTTATTTGCTCTGAAGAATGTATGTTGCAGAAATTAAGTCTGAAAAAAATATGGAAAGAAAATGTGATTAGAGTAAATTTAATGTTTTGTTTTGTTTTTTTTAGTGTTTTGTTATGCTTCTAGACTTTCTTTCTAGCTGTTTGAATTTTATTTTTTGGAAATTACTTGATTTGGTGATGTTGTCAGTTGTGGTGGTGAACGATTTGGAGATGATCATGACAACACTAAAAGATCTAGTCACTCAGCTTCTCTGAGATCTAGAAAAGCTTCAGTTGAAAAGCAACATAGCACCAGTTCCTCTCGTTCTCATTTATTCATATGAGAGAAATCATATAAAAATATAAATTTGTCTTAAATTATACCCGTTTTTCGTTGATGTATCTACTTAGGTAGAAGTTTTTGTAAAAATATTACGTGTGAACGTATTAATTTCTTTAAAATAAATTGGAGTAGATCCCTTAGTTCCTAACCAAACATGGCTTATACGCACCGCTGAACCAAGGCCCTAACCTCAGGTTCGGACTTTCTATTACAATTTTTCCTGCTATTTATTTTTGTGAGCTGTCAGACGTCTCTGATATTTTTTTTTCTATCTGTCCGTCTTGTCGAAGCTTGAGCACTTCTTGAAGTTCAACATCATTTAAAATCAGAAATTTTCCCGAGAAATTCTATTTTCTCAGATAAATTCGATCAGAAGCTCAAATTTCTTACTGTATATGTTTTACCCTCACGCTTGTAAGTTAATTGGGTTCGGATCAAAATCAATGTCAATTCTGATATATTTTATTCTAATTTGTTTGTACTAATTCAATCACTATGAGAAACCTTGAATTTTATGCGGAAGTTTCAAATTCCGTCAAATTATAACTATAAGAAATAGGGATTTTAGAGGATAAGATCAGTATGAATTGTACGGATTTTGTAATCTATCAATTTATGGAATTTAGTAATGATCTTTATTTATATTGGTTGAATTTTGTTTATTCTTTGTTTTATGTTTATTATTTTGTTTAAATTGGAGTTTTTGATGTTCAGATCTTGAGTTAACAAGCAATGCAGGCTTTGTTCTATTTGGGTTTTTGTGGTCTGGGTTCGGTCTGTGAATGCCTTTTGAGTTGCGATTTATTTTTGCCGGTGAATTGAATTTAGAGATTGGTGTGTAATTGTGCAGGACTTAGTCGTCACTCCAAGAACGAAAATGGAGAAAATTGTTACGATGAGATCTCTATACCGTTCGATCTATCGCAGATCCCTATGTTTCTCTACTGCGGCCACCGCCACCGCCACTACCAGCAACCAGCATCACCTCAGCCGTGGACTCCGCTGTTTCCATCTCCCAACTGTTGCAAAACGCCTCACTCCTGGTACTTTCTTCGTTATCGTCCTTGCTTATTTTTCTTTTTTGTTCCTACTATATATATATATATATAAATTATAATATCTTGGGATGGAATAATTCTACTTGAGTGGCATTTTGTTCAACAAGATTGATCTGGGTACTTAACATCTTTATGTGGAGAGTGCTTTTAGGACACAAATTTACTAATGAGCATTTATTTAGAAGTTGCATCATTTGGTGTCTTTAGGACAGATTTTCTGCATTGTGGACTTTGGTTAGGCTTGGCTAGAGTCAATAGATATACATTATCTATGAGCTTTAGCTTTCCTGTTTTGAGTTAGTATATCTTTTTGTATTACCTGCCAAAAAGAATAATGTGATGTCATTTGATATTACGAGATTTCCGGTCCCCTCTCTCGAGTTCGATGAACATTGGAAGCAGGCGTTATTTGAGTCACATGCCTGCCATAAATGATCGTGAGATCGAAACTGTTGTCAAGGACTTGATGGCTGCAAGTTGGGATGAGCTCCCAAATGCTGTCATTCATTATGCAAACAAGGCATTGTCTAAAAATACAGAAGACAAGGCTGGCCAGGAGATCTTGGCTAATATACTCCGTGCAGCTGAGGCAGTAGAGGAATTTACGGGAAAACTTGTATCTTTGAGGATGGAAATTGATGACAACCTTGGATTGAGTGGCGAGGTTACATAAAAACATTGTTATTGGTGACACTTATTTATTTACTGTTTCTCGGATTCATGCTGTATACTCATGTGAATATTTCTGCAGAATGTCAGACCTTTACCATATGAATTTGTTAAAGCATTAAACACTGCTTTTGAACGTTACACTGCATATCTGGAAGCATTTGGACCTGATGAGACCTTTTTGCGAAAGAAAGTAGAGAATGAACTGGGAACGAGGATGATACACTTGAAAATGAGATGTGGTGGTCTTGGTTCTGAATGGGGAAAGGTATAAACATATGTGCTTTTTTCTTGTAAACACTTTTATATAGGCAGATAGATAGCATACAAAATTTGGACCTAGCAATGTGTTATCATCCATGTTTCTCATTGTGTTGGTTCATTGCTTGTTTACTGCACATAAGTGTGTTGCAGACAGTTAAAAGGCTAAGATGGTATTACTAGCACTGGCCATAGAGATGCTAAAAGAAAATAGGAGCAAAATATTAAAAAAGACTGATATGAAAACGAAATACGGATCACTTCCTCCATCTGGAGAAGAGAGTCCTACTTTTGTTGACTTTTTCTTGCAAATATTAAGATTTGTGTATGGCACTCTTAAGTAGACATGATGTAGGACAGGGTAGGAAGAAGGAATAAGAGTACCTATCTCCCGCAGAGAATCGGTAAAGAAACACACACAAAAGCACACAGTTTTAATCTCAAATCAATATATTCAATAATATCCCAAAATAATGAAGTATTACAATACTTAAATACAAAACCCAATACTTGGGGATTAAGTAAAAACTCTAATTTAGAAAGGAAACAATCTTCTAAATAAAATCTACTACTATAATACTCTCCTAATTGAAATCTACTACTACAATTAAAACTCTCCTAATGAAAAACTATTACTATAATATCCTACTAAATAATTTAATTAATAACACATTTATCTCTAAATAAAAATACAAAATTAATAACAAACTTATTGAATTTCTTCTTCCGTACTTCATCATTCTCCTCGCCTTAGAAAAAAACTTGTCCTCGATTTGAAATATCGTAGAATAATAAACCACGGCCCGAGAGATTTCTTCCAACAAAACATTCGCATCCGATGTTTTAATGTCATTAGCACAATTTTTGGGAATAACAATGACATAATATAGAAATTTGAAGTAGTTGGGAACTCAACTGTATCAACGGGAAAGAGAAAATCAATATTGTTGACCTCAACTTTATCTTCCTTGATGTTTTTGCATTTGGGGTCAAACTTAACTTCAATTTTCTCACTGCAAATCATCTCTGAATCTGCAAGTTTTTCAACACACTTAACTTCCGATTCATTTTTCTCACCGGCATTAATATGTGAGAGTACTTGCTCTTCTTTATCCTCACCAATTTCATATTGGTTATTGAGACGTTTAAGTATTGTGAAACAGTCATCAATTGTCTTGTAAGAATTTACGTTGCAGGTTTCCTCTTGTGAACGCGTCGCTTTAGTTGAACAAACACGATTAGGATGAACATTTTTTGTGCCTGAACAAAACATGGACAAACAAAACATGTGGTTATGTACTCGTAACGTGCCTTTAAATTTGCAAGACTTGTTTCAGAAAGTGCAAGCTCATCACATAATTTCCAATACTCTCGCACTATACGGGACACAAGACCATTTAAATTACTCGCATATGATCAAAGTTCGATGCTCAAGTTGCTTTATCTTATCCCAAAGAAAGTCTAGATTGTTAAACCTAGAAGACATTGTATATATGTAGAGGGGCTGAATTGAAAATTTAAAAAGTTTTGGGGGTTAAATTGAAAATTCAAAAACTATGGGGGCTAAATTGAATATTTCAGAAACTTTAGGGGCTGAATTGAAAATTTTAGAAACTTTGGGGACAGAATTGAAAATTTCAAAAACTTAAGGGTCTGAATTGAAAATTTCAGAAACTTATGAAGTATTACAATACTTAAATATAAAACCCAATATTAGGAAACAATCTTCTAACTAAAATCTATTACTATTATAAACTCTCCTAATTGAAATCTATTACTACAATTAAAACTCTTCTAATGAAAAGCTATTACTATAATATCCTACTAAATAATTTCATTAATAACACATTTATCTCTAAATAAAAATACAAAATTAATAATAAACTTATTGAATTTCTTCTTCCGTATTGCATCAAGACATCTCTTTTCTTCTTTTTTTATGACATTTTTTCATAACTTCTCGAAGTCCCTGCTTTCTTCGAATGACTACATTAAATGGTCTAATTCTTTGAAATTGTTTGTTCATTCAATTGCAGGTCACAGTTCTTGGGACTTCTGGACTTTCTGGTTCATATGTTGAGCATAGAGCAGACAACTAAAATATCTTAAGTCTTGATGTCATGTTCTCTTGAGGGCTCTATCCATGCCAGTTTCTCTTTTAGACATTCTACCGATGTTATCAATTACTAAGCTTTCTGTATAATGTGACTGTTTCATCTGGAGATGAATCATTTGATGAAACTGGTCGTCACAAAGCTGTTATCTTTGGTTTGAAGTGTCAATTTCTTCATTATATGTTCATGTCAATTATGAGCTATTATCTAGTTGATTTGATAAAATAGTGAGAACCAAAAAGTTTTGCGATATGGATTGTATCATCTTTCAGCAGTTTAGTTAAAATTGCCTTGTATGCCCTTCAGGTATGTAGTATATTATTGTAGGGCTGCAAACGTTCGCGAACCGGTTCGGTTCGAGTTCGAGTTGCTCGCCTAGTCGAGTCGAGTTCGCACATAGTGTTACGTTCAATTGCTCGATCGAACATGTTCGCGAACCATGTGGTTCGGTTTGATAAGTTCGAGTTCGGTTCGATATTTACTAAACTTTCTTATTCTATGTGCAGCGCGTATCCCTAACCCTAAACTTTCTTTGACAATGCTGCTAATTCTAAATCTAAGAGGCGCAGATACGAGTTATGGCGGAGATGCTTCAACTACTAAAGAAGCCGATGATGACGACGTGGAGATCCGATCTTCCTTTAAGGTTCGGCATCATGCTCTTTAACCAGTTCAATTATTTTTTTCTAGATCCGTTTTGCGCTAGCATAATTTAGGGATTTTGTCGTAGCCAGTAGATATGGTAATTAAAGAACTAAAGAATTTCTTATTGATTTGAAGGGTTAGTGAAACAAAAAGGGTAATTATACCGAGTCCCTCTGTGTTGCTATTTATTTTGATTTGTGCTATCATAATTTAGGGGTTTGGTTATAGTAGATAGTTTGATTTTCCTTTGGATATAGTAAATAAAGAGCAGAAGAATTTCTCATTGATTTGAAGGGTTAGTTAAACAAAAAAGGTAATTGTACTAAATCCCTGTGTTGCTATATTTATTTATGGGCAGGCTCGTATTATTAGGTCGATGTTCATGGCATTTCATAATTTTGTATACGGATGGAGAACAAAGGTTGATGTGTGTTTGCAAATGATGGGTCGTGTTTCAACAAGATAATTCTAGAAGATTCCCACTGTACATGTAAGTTTGATCTTTTAGTATTTGAGGAAATGTTGATCTTTTTAGTTTACTATTCGTCTTAGATTGAGCTATAGTATCTTCTTATTGTCTTATAGTTTGTTTGTCCATAAATTAACTCATTTCCTTCATCAGGGTAAAATCAGCAGGGTTTCTGGTTTCTGTTGGCAGTGCACGCTTCATCACTAGTTCGAGCATCCACAACATTACACCTTAAGTGACTCCACACCTATTGCAAAACCAAGGGCTTGATATTCAATACTGAGGGATCCACTACATCACACCTTAAGTGGATGCCAGATGACTGATCATTCATCATTCTCTTGCCCTTGGAAGAGAAGTTACGCAAGTGACCCTGATGCCATGGCAGCACCGTGGATTAAGGGAGCAGTAGCCAGATGTCCTAACAGCGCAAAGTTTTGGAATGCCTGATTCCTAGGTTTGCAAAATATAACCTTCTTTCCCTCGCACTATAGTTGTTAATACCATTCCATGGAGGGTACCTTAATACCCTTTGGATTTATCAGACACTACAAATGATAATTTTATGTCTAATTGTTGAATACTTATATGAAATCACATAATTTATCTTCCTAAGTACCCCCATCATGATCCTCTTTACAACTCAATGATTTGAGTGCTGCTGAACGTTTAATAACTTAGTACTTTAATAATGTAGTTGTCTTAAGAAACTTTAGCTATACAAATTTACCCTTACGGAATTTGTAGTAGTATATTCACATTTCACTTGTAAGTGGTGCATCTATACAAGTTTACCCTCCCTGAACTTGCTTTGGTTCAAAATCATAAAGTTATGGTGAGTTATTTTTTAATTATTTAAGTTGCTAATTCTATTTAATTTATTAGTTGTCTATTACTAGTGGATTATTATATATCATTTTGACATTGATGACGGTGGACTAATGAAATTATAAATTGAATATTTGTTAGTTGGTAACTAATTAGTATATTCTTTATTTGATTGTGCAATAATTTAAATTTGGTATACTCTTTTTATGAATTAGTATGAGCTTAATATGGTTGTATGACCAAATATTTTTCGGTATCTTTTTAGCTCACCTTTGTTATAATTCCTAGCATTGCCGCCGCTAGCTTGAGGGAGTAAACCAAGGACTGCATGTGAAGTAGGCATAAATGATTGGGAACTAAAGAAATTATACCTGCATTCAATAGAGTGGTTTTCAAAACTTCATTACTTGAGAAGTTTATGTTTTGGAACTTTGGTCTTAATAAATTCAATTATAATTAACTAATTTTGTAAAAGGATTTCTTTTAATTTTGTTATTAGTACCTTGCAAGTAGGGGTTAATTTATATAATGTTTGAAAGTGATATCTACTCATTGAACTTGTAGTAATGGTGAACTTGTATTACATATGAGAAGGATTGGCACATGCTAACTTGCATTTTTTGAATATGTAGGAAATCATGTCCAACCAGGTAGATATGGGAGAATTTAGCTTTCTATCCCTGTTGTTAGATGGTGATGAACATATGCACGATGAACAACTGCTTGCCACTCACCAGCCTCAACACCGGCAGGCAGCACTAGGAAAGTTCAGAAATGCAAATTCTGTGGACAAGATTGTAGCGCTGGGGCAATTCATGTGTTTCAATTCTTGACCCATGATTGCTGGGCATTTGTAAGTATTGCAGGCACAACTGCAGAACCAGCAGGTATCCAATGGTTTCAAACTCTGGGAGCACACAACTACAGGCTTGGAATTTTGAAAATAAATATGGTTTGCCTTCTAATTTTTTTCCCGCACCCGCACGCCTATTCACTAATTACAAATGGTAACTTGGAGACTGCCCTCTGCAAAATTAAGGGCTTGACATTCAGCACTGGGGGATCCAACATCCCCAACATCACACCTTTAAGTGGAAGCCAGTTGACAATCATTCTCTTGGCCTTGGAACAAATGTTATACGAGTTCTAACACACAATTTAAAAAACGTGTACTCTAATTAGTTAGTACTTGAGGGTTTCAAATGTGCATCTTTCTCTCTATATAAATGTAATATGCATTATATTAATTCAAAAATTTGTATTTTATTAAACTAAGGTCATGTTTGTTGCAAAGGATTATAATCCCATGCATAATCTCAAGGCTATTAATCTTAGGATTAAGTAGTCCTAGTATGTGTTTGTTTATGGGATAATTTAAAATAATTTCATGTTATGTTTGTTTTTTTAAAGATTAATTAAAGTATTGGATTAAAAATATTGTTTGGACTATTATACTCTTAAAAATAATAACATATTTTAAACTTATTCTATCAAAAATAATAATATTTACTAATTATATGTACACCCTACAACAACAGTCGCCTCCATCCCCCCAAAAAATATTTTCTGATTATGTATACATTTTCATTCCGTCCACCATCACCGCCACTCCTGGAAAATAATATTTATTGATTATATATACATTCTTATCCCGCCCACGCCTCTAGGGCTGAGTATTCGGTTATAACCGAATCGAATAACTTATTCGATTATAACCGAATCGAATAACTTATTCGGTTATAACCGAAAAATGAAATTAACTCAATTTTGATATCCGAACTATTAATCGAATAGGAGATAACCGAATTACCGAATAATCGAATTTACTATTCGGTTATTTGGTTAAAAATCGAAATGTTTTGGATTGTGTTTCTTTTATAGAGCTGCATTGTATATCTCCAAAAAACAACCAAACAGACTTCCAATACAGATTCATTTTGAATATTAATTATTTGAATGAAACATAGTACCAGGAAAATAATGAACAATTACATAAAGTTACTCTATGGGACTGAGGGTAAAAGGGAAAACAATAACAACTACCAAGAACCAACAACACTTCTTTTTATGAATAAACCAATATATATATCTTCAAGCAGATGAAGATGAAGAAGAAGAAGCGAAGAGGCTGTGAAGGACAGAAGGAGTGTAACTGTGTAGGCGGAGCCACGGAGAGGCAGAGAGGCTACGGAAGGCGAGGGTCGCGAGGCTGTGGAAAGCGGGGCTGCGGAGGACCGTAGGCGCCTAGGCGGAGTCGCGACTCATGATTTGGGGTAAGAGTGAGATATTTTAGGTTTTGGGTTTTCGGTTTTGGGCAGAGATCAGACTTTAGAGAGACTAGAGTAGAGAGAAATTTGAGATCTAATATTTTTGAGATTAGAGTGAGATGTCATCGACTATTGGAAGTCTGAGAGATGGGGAGATGAATATGATGAGTCATGAGAGATCAGACGTGACGCCCCCAAAATAGGTATACTTCATCCATTCAGAGTCGTCAAATACATGGTACAAAACTTAAATACAAACTTCATTATACATTTATCGTGTAAAATACGACAAAACATAAGCTGCGAGTTTTAACATGAGTATTGTCTCATAGACAATATCCAAACTCAAATGGAGTCCTCATTACAATTATTATAACACTATTTTATAAAATAGTGAGGACTACTACAACCACCATCTCGGACCGTCATTCCATTCCCCGACTAGTCCCGACTATGTTCTCATTTCCTGAAGAGAACAATGAAAGCAAAGGGTGAACTCAACTAGCCCATTAAAGAATATTATGACCAAGATAATGCAGAATAAATTATCGTTAGCCTTCAACAGTGTAAAACTGATAGAATATAATAGACGATAAGTCTAACTACAGCAGAACAAGCAATCCATTAGAAGAGTCAAGTAGAGCATAATATCTACTATCTTCTATGATTTAAAAGTTTGTTAGGAATAAGCATGCGAATGATATTCCTATTTATATAAGATTTGATTATGATCTTAATGAATGAATATGCAAATATGTCTGCATTGAAATAAGTTGTAAAGTCGTTGAATAGACAATAAGGAAATATGTAAAAGGACTTAGACTGAAATGATCAAATATGTTAGGTTGATCCTACATGAATAAAACAGCTTTGTAAAAGTCCTTCAAAAGAACATGATGTACAAGGACTAACTATAGAAAGATCAAGCTTGTTAGGTTGATCTTATATGATGTAATAGATAGGCTTGCTTGATCGTAGAGTACTGCACAAGCCTTAGAAGTCTACCAGGAGAAACAAAGTATTCAGAGAATATCAAGGCTGAATCGTAGAGCATCGAGCCAGCCTAGGGATTGCAGAAGCCAAGGTAGAATCGTAGAGTATCGATAAAATGGCTATAAATTGTAGTCTGCCTTGGAGGGCCTCACTCAGAATCGTAGAGTTGATTCAAGAACCTGCCAAGCCAAGTTAAGAATCGTAGACTACACTTGAAATCGTGGAGTCTACTAATCACATCAGAGGCAGAAATTGTAGTTGAGCTAGATCAGACAAGGACAACAAGTGTCAAGACAGAAATCGTGGTCTGATGTATAATCTGCTCTCGGAGTCGTAGTGTCTGCAGAACCAAAACTAGATCGTAGTCTGCAGAACAACGTCTTCGACAAAGCCTATCAGTGCTCACAACGCCAAGGAAGAATCGTAGTGTCAACACGATTCTCAACACATGAGCACTCCCAAAGCATCTAAAGAATGAAGCCTCTGATCAGAACTGTAAAAGATGAAATATACCTAAAAGAAGCCAGAGGGCATTCACCAAATTACTTGCAAGCAAAAAGAAGATCGAATCACCAATATAATCAGCATCCTGATTGAGCTGTGAAGCCATTTTAGGGAAGTCTTCCACAAGCAATGCAGTAGCCGTCAAGATAAACAAAGGATAATTATCTTGGGTATAACTATGATCGTAGTGCTTGCCAGGTTAGAAGCAAAAACTGATGAGGTCTATAACGGAGACATTGGCCAACCTATACAGAATAGTCATAGAAGATTAAACATGGGTAAGACCATTGATGATATGTGAACGGGAGATCACAAGGAAAAAGAGACTGAGCATGACAAACCTGATAAGTCTTGAAGTTAAGGAGGGCCAAAGTAATCAGACAAGCTATCAGTACCTAATAGAAGTCAAGGCAAGCAGAAGTGATGAAGCACTATATGAGTGGAGTAAGAGAGGTTCTACATTGCAAATCCAAAGAACACTCTCAGAATCGTAGTGTTGTCTCAATCAGTCAATGAGCAATATTCAACAGACTAAGTACGATCTAGTTCAAGGTCATCTGCATCAGAATCGTAGAGTTCAGTCATCTGAGTATTGAAGCCTTGACAACGTCTCAATGCAAAGATTAACATTCAAATGTTGAAAGCATCGATGCAGAAGGATAACTCCTGATGTTCTGATCGAGGAATCAAAAAGAAGAAATAAAGGTGACTACTTGCCTGACACACTAAAGTGACATTTCTGATGGGGTAGGTGAAATAGTAGACTGCAGTGTTAGAAAAGTGAAAAAGGGGATGCCATGTCATATCTGCAGTCTGCACCAAATAACTCGAGATCTGCGAATCAATTCAAAGAACTCCCAACGGATATAATCCAACGAGAAGCTTATGAAATGTTATTTAACAAAAGAAGCTCAAAAGGTGAAGTTGTTAGTTCAAGTAAGGTTGTTGACTCTATGAGTTCTATAGAGCAAAAATAGAATATGTCTAAGTGGCAATGAGACTACAAAAGTAGAAGTGAAGCAAGTTAAGAGAAGAGCTTTAATAGAAAAAGGCTTCAATCAACAACAATGAGAATGCCATTAAGAATGTCAGCCAAGCTTAGGGCCGAGAAGGCCAAGTTAATAGCATTTAAGAGATTGGTAGATCAGAAATAAAATTCAAAGAGCCAGTCTATGAATCATTATGAACCACCAACAACTAAAGAAGAACAGATACAGAACCAAATCTGTACACAAGCTAACCGAGGTTCAGGGGATGATAAGTTCCAGACGAAGCCTACTAAAGATGCAAAGACTTAGAAAACCTCATATGGTGAATGAGTGCAAGATGATATCAGAAAAAGACCAACCTCAAGATCAGCTGCACCAAGGAAGAAGTGACTAACTTCTAAGTACTCAAAGAGATCGAACTTCATGAATAACTTAGCAGCATGTCCAATGGTGATCTAGTCTCGATGCAGAATCCAAAGAGGATCACAACAAGCTGCCAAGAATCAAGGATGAACAAGCTTAAAGTCATCTTGACAGCTTAGCACCAATAACAACAACAACAGAAGCCAAGGCCAGAAGGGTCCTTGTCCAAGGGACTAAAATGAGTTCCAAGGCTACACGCCTTGAAGAGTTATTAGTGAACTGGAGTTCGAAGTCTATTAGACTTGAAGAGTTCTTAGTGAACTAAAGTTCCAACACTGCTAGGACTTCCTTAATGGAATCCCTGCTCGTTGAAGCAAAAGAGTGGATTAGGATCTTGAGTCTCTAAACCACTTAAAATCCCTTGTGTCTTTTACATTATGTCATTTACATTATAACTGCTATAACTGCTATCAACTTGATAACTACTTACAACTAAAATAGCTCTAGACAAATGGTTAACATAACATCTATAAAGGGGGAACCTTAACTTATTCCACTGTGTTTAAAATAATTCCTAAGTTTGTCATCATCTATTTACTCAGTAATGCAAACTAAAATGGAAAAGATTTTTGAAATTATAAAAGGATCTATTCAACCCCTCTTCTAGATCTATTGTGTGCCCTCTGGGAACTAACAATTGGTATCAGAGCAGATTCTCATATATATTCTAAAAGCTAACACTTTGAGTATGATCCGAGGTAAAAACCATGGTCTAAACTTAGTTTAGAAGTAAGCTGTTTGTAAGTACTGCTGAGCTCACACGTTGGAAATTATGCATACAGGTAAATGTGCACATTCATTTGAAGCTGCTCAGATTGGTCCTTGTTCCAAATTAATGTTGCAACAAGACCAATCCATGTCCAAAGAAAATCAACAGTCTTGTGATGGAAAGTTAAGAAGGGAATAAAAAATAAAGAGTCTATCATCCACTGTTATAAAATATGGAAGGCCTATACATGCAGAGAAATGTCTATTCAAAAGAAGAAAGAAAATCTCGTTCAATATGTACTTGGCTAATTAATTTGATTTGTTCTTGAGACTTAAGATTATCAAAGAGCTAAAGCTGCCACGACTTTCATATGCTGTCAACTCCAAGACGATGCCTAATTAATCTAAGGTCAAATAGAGCAATAAGCTGTCAACAATGAACGTAAAGGTTTGCACATCAATGCCTAACATCATTATAGCAAGACAATTAATTGCCAAGAGACTGACAGTGTAAAGGTACGATTCCTCATTAACACTTACATGAATATTGTGTTGCATCACCTTATGTACTATAACAATACTCTATCAAGAGACCATACTCTCCCTAAAACGAGGAAGATAGAGAGGACATTAAGGTTGAATACTTAATTGTCAATAAACTCTCTCTCCACTCAAAGTTCATGTTGAAGATAGCTTCTTGAAAGAAGTCTGGAGTATGTCGTAAGTTAATCTTAATCCTAAAGCTTAAGTGGAATAACTCTTGCTAAAGAATTAGGATGTATGTAAATATATTCAAAACTAATGTTCTATGTTCTTGATAAAATAAATAGTATGATCAACACTAGAGGAGTATCTTGAAAATTCTTAGAAACTGATCATCTCCATGAATCAACCAGATGCAAATAAACAATAGAGTTGTTTCCTACTCTGAAAACTTTCAAGAACTATATAAACACAACCAAACAAAGAGTGAAACAATCAAAGAAAAAGAATGTCCTATCAAAATACTTAATCATTCACACACTCATCATCATGCATTATAAATATCATACCTAAATCTGTTATATGCATAAATGTGATTATTGATGCAAATGTGACATAAAATTAAGAATATGAGGGATTAAGATCTTGAGAAAACTGACCCGGCAGGACTTAAACAATCATGGGTACCAAAAATAGAAACTTACCTAACCTGCAGGTACTTGATCTATCTCACCACACAAGGAATGTTAAAGCAGATAACTTCAGTCACAAGGGTTCAAACAACTGCTTGGCTAGCTGCCTAAGAAGGGAAAATGAAGCCACAAATCAAAGAAGTGTTCACTCATCTCGATCGTAGAGTCACCACCGATCGTAGAGTTCATACTTGCCAACCCATCAGAGGTTTATTCATCCATGATGATTTCATCCTGGAGTTGTTGATTAGTCTGAGGAAGTTCTAGATGCAAATGACGAAGATGGTAAAGCTTAGGGAGCCAAATAAAGAAGTGGAATACTTATAAGAAAATCTGAGATAAGCTTGAAGGATAGGACAACCAGGGTACATGTCTGTTAAACACTTCACAAATATCAAGATCACTCCTGTTAAGATCACAGAGACAGGAGCTAACCCAAAATAGAATTGTCCCAGTTAAAGAGTCTCAAAACTCTGTGACTAATGAACCAAATGAAGATCCATAGTCAGTAGTAATGTCCCAAAACGTGCTACTGATAACCATATCAACCAACCACTCAAATCGTGGAATACTTTTGATCAGTCTCATTAATAGTAGTATAAGAGCATGATGACACCACGATTTCAACCTAAATAAATACCAACACCAAAGAATATTCAGAGTTGGTAAGTAAACTCTCAAGCAGAAAAGACCAATGTGATGTCATTGTTGCCACCATTTTATAAAGCTCTTCATCTGATAAGCGCCTCTGGGACAAACTTGGCCCTTAGTTCAGTCTAAGAGGTTTACCCTTCCTGAGCTACCTTAATAACCCAGAAGGAATGCTAAGTCATAGCTCATCACAAGAATTAGGCCAGACAATGATCGTAGAGTATGATCAACAGCAAACTCAACAATCGTAGAGCAGCCTTGACGATCGTAGTCTTCCCAAAGGAAAACACTAGCTCACGGGGAACTAAGGACAGAACTCAACACGTGTCCCACTATGCAGATCGTATGAAGGGAAGTTACAAAATACCGTCTGAAAATGTGTTTTGAAAAATCACCTCAGAATGTCAATGCCCGAACTCTCCTGGGGCTCATCAATGGTCAAGCCATGAAACTCCAAGATGGGGATCAATGACAAATCACTCACTGAAGCATCTCTCAGAAGACGATCGTTGAGTTGACAAAGAAAATTTTAGAGCCTATTGCTATCTCATCAAGCTACTCTATGTACTGAAAAAGTCAACGGTCAATCTACGTCAGTAATGCTTATTTTCTTAAAAGGAAAATCAAAACTAAAAAACTAATCAGTTTATGGGGAGTTACAGTTTCTTACTGGGCATCGTGCAACCAATGGCTTTTTGACACATCACAGCTTATGCAGAGTGAGAATGAACTGTCATAAAGACAAATTCAAAATATCCAAACAGTTATCAAAAGCTATCGACTTTCTCTCCCTCCCTTTTTTAAACCCTAAAATCCTCTTCAAAGCCTGAATTCGCTAAACCTCGAGCTTCGCCCAAATTGCATTCAACTATCCCTCATAAGAGTTCTGAAATTAAATACCCACATACTTCGAAATCTCAAAATGGAAGAGTGGTGTGTTATAACTGGAATCCAACTCGGCTTCAAGAAGTTCGAAAGATTAGAAAAGAAGTTCAAGGATATACTTGAGCTTGTAAAGGATGCTGGGTTTTTAGAGTGCTTGGAAGCTAACACTCCAGTCTATACCGATCTAGTAAATCAATTCTATTCAAATACAATTTTAGACTCTGGGCTTCTGTCCACAAAAGTCAAAGGAGTAAGCCTGAAGATAAAAGCATCAGACATTAACCAATGTCTAGGGTTTCCTAACCAAGGTCTGATAAACCTTGAGGAAGTTGACATTGAAGAAGGCAAGAAGTTAATGCGCTACAGAAGGAACGTAAATATGAAAGATATGAAGAAGAAGGAGTTTCCTGAAGAGTTTGAATTCCTGGCTGAGATTACGGGAAATGCATCTTGTGCAAGGACACTGCACATGATATTGTTAGTGATATGTAACTGAGAGTTATGACTGCAATCATCATGAAACAACAGATGAAATTCGAAGCCCTTCTAATTCATTGGTTGACCAAATGGCTGGAAAAAGCTGAGGTGAAGAGGTTTTTCATGGAAGACTCTTGAGCATTATACTGAAGAAGAGACTGAAAAGCAAGATAAAGGATGATGAGGGAGAACCACTGAATGTTCATAAAGTGATGTCCCCATAGCTGTTTAAAAACTGGAAGAAAAATCCCAAGAAAAATAAGAGGCTAATATCATCTGGCAGCAGTAGCAAGGTCTCTGCAAAGAAGAGGAAGGTAAAAGAAATGGAAAACAAGTTGTCTCAATCTGATGACTCTGTACCTATAGCAGCCACTCCAGTAAAGAAGAAAACTAAGATTGTGAAGAATATAGAGGTACCACCAAGCAGTCTCTCCACTGACAAAAAGAGACGTGTATCAGGAAAGGAAAGAGCATCAACTGCAACACCCCCAAAAAGGAGAAAGAGTAACAGATTGCTTCAAAGAACTGGATATCCTATGAATGAATTCTCAAGTAACCATTCTTCTAAAAAGAAAGGATCTAAATCTGAAGAAATTGGGTCTCCCACTATTGAAGTCTCAAGAAATTCTTTTGCTACTTCAGGGGACTCATGGCCTGAAGAAGAATCATTTGCCCCTGTGGCTGAATCCCAAAGAAGCTTATATAATGAATCAAGGGCTTCAGAATATGAAGATGAAGAAAGGACTGAATCTCCTATAGCTTAATCTCAAAGGAAAAGAAAGAGTAACAGATTGCTTGTTAGATCTATCATAAAGAAGAAATGAGAATATTCTACTGCAATAATTGAATTAAGTGATGATAAGTCTGAATCCAAGGGAGAAAATGCTAAGAGTACTGAAGAAGGTACAAGTGATGAAAATCAGCAAGAAGGATTCACTAATGAATCAGATGAAATGATTGAGCATGAGTCAAGCTCAAAGATGGAGACATATTCTAGCTTTGAAGATCAGGAATCAACAGACTATCATGTTCCCTGTCCAACAAGAGTCCGTCAAAGATTAGTAGTGGAAGTCTTTGATGAAACACTAGATGTACTACCAGAGATGTGGATAAACCATGGAAATGAATGACTCAAGGTAGTAAGGATGTCAATAGAAGATTTGTTTAACAATTGGAAAGACATGGATTTAGATTGCACTATAATACTGTACAATACTGATGATCTTCTGATGAAATAGTTCTACCCATGGATGCTCTGGTTAAAGGCATATACGGGTAAATATGAAAGTTACTTCAGCTGATGTTACTCACATTTTCCAAACTTGGAGCTGGTGTCTCAAAACTTTCTAAGAGTAAAAAAATTTGCAACAAAACTGATTAAAGACCAGTCTCACTTCAAGGTCTACCGACATGCTGGTAACCACTACATTCCCCACGATTGTAGAGTACGTTCAGATGGCAGAAGGATTATATCCAAGTTCATGATCGTAGAGTCCATCCACTCAACCATTGAAGATGATCAAGCTCAGATTGAGAAGCTCTACTCTACTCAAGCAAAAGTGTATGATATTTCTTCATCCTCCAACAGTGATTGGCACTCTACGATCTATCAGATTCTCACTACATTCAAAAAACTATCCAAGAATAAAAATTGTGGAGTCCAATCTAGTGTTCAACAGAAGTCTGCTCAAACAAATGACCAAACTCCTAAGGAGCAAGAGTTACTGAAGAATTTTGATGAGTTGGTTGATAAGATATCTCTCATTATCGAAGAAGCAAAGATGTTGTCAGAAGGAGATAATGTGCTTCAAAACATACTCCAAGCCACACTATCAGATATATCTCTCAAAATCAAAGAGAGAGATCAAATCTATCTGAAGTTCATCAATGATCAGAAGGAAGAAGCTCTGCAAGCTCAGAAGGACAACACAGATCAAATCCTGTCCCTCTTTGACAAGATTGACCTCCTCAAGCAATCTCTCTCTCTACAGTTGGAGCTAAGTCAACAAAAGATCAAGATTGAAGTTAGTAACTCATCATATCTGACAGAGCAACTTATGATAAATGTCCAACAGCTTTCCTAAATGATTTATGACAAAAAGGTGGAGAAAAAGAGGCATTCAAGAAAGAGCAAGGAGAGAAGAATGAAGGCTGAAGAAAAGAAGGGGATCAAGAAAGCAAAGAAGGAGATGAAGAAGAAGAAGAATCAGCTTAACATAGAATAAGTGTGTCATCATCTGAGGGGAAGCCAAAGTATAATAGGAAGAGGAAAACAAAAAATAAAGAAGAGCATGCATCTGAGTCAGAGCATCATGAAGATGAAGAAATGGAGAATCCATCTCAGGGGGGAAGGAAGGAGGAAATCAAGAAGAAATGAAGTCACCATCCCAGGGGGAGCAGGAGCAAAAAGATCAAGCATATGAGTAGCAACAACAGAAGGGATCCAGGAGACATACATGAAGAAGAAGGTACATCTCTATATGTAATAGTTAACTCTGGATCCAGAACTTAGGTTTACTTTTCAGCTGTAATCAAATGCTTTTAATATATCATTCATATTACCTGCTCTAGCAATACACTAATAATCCCAACACAATAGAACTATCAAATTCATCTTTAATCAACACAACTTATTCATCATTAATATTATAACTCACAATATTTAACAATCAGGTCGTTCTCAGGAAAGAGGGGGCTTTTCGATAAGGATTTCTCCTTATTGGTGAGCAATTAGGTGACCAAACCTCTCCTTGACAGAACTTCAAGACATTGTCAATATTGCAAATAATAATATGAATAACTTTGTCGTCTCAATTGTTGATTTAATAATAATAATAATAATAAATATAATGCAGATGATATTGTGACAGTAATTGAATCAATAATATGAGAGATATGATGCAACAATTACTGTAGCAATAATTGAGTATAACTGAGTGGCTTCTCACGTAAGCATCAATAATCAATACCGTGTGCTACTATGCAACCACGCGTATTACTGTACTTTTACTACCAGGTAGTTCAACAGTTTTAACGGTAACACTTTCGCCGTTATTTTATAAAAAGATAATTTTGTCATTTTCTTATTACGATAATACTTACATTGTGGGGTCCACCAATGACGGTGTCGTCGTACGAATATTCCCTGTTAAAACGAATATTCCCCGACCAATCGAATATTATATAACCACTTGCTTACTTTGCAAAATTTGTAAATATTACCCACAACTATAACATTATATCAAATCCACACCATAATATTCAAAAATATATTTCGAGAAAATTATTCTTTATTCATAAAAGTTGGGGTCTTACAAAAACAGTCACCGGCGTGCTGCCGGGGTATGCTTAGAACCACCTTCCTGGTTTTTGGACCCTAGCATATCTTTAACTGATCCTCTCACATGTGTCATTTGATGAGTCTTTGACTTTTCTTGGCTTGAAGATTCACTATCTTTGTTCGCCATGACTTTCAACCTAAAAAATTCAGAGTGATTGTTAAAGCACTAAAACCCCTCCTTCTAGCGCCAATGTTAACGCCAAGTTTTGTCTGCGCGTTCAATCACCAAATCCACACGCTTGAACCTACACAGTAACGAAATCACACAGGAAGCTTGACGGTTTATGCCGCCGGGTGATAGCTCTGGTGTGAGAATGAGTACAGGCTGAACAAGATTTAACAATGGAGGCTTTAGTGTTTAGTGCTCAAAGGTGTATTACCTGTTAATTGAAGTCAAGCCTTGTACTTATAGCTGTTCTCATCACCCTAAAGCCAATTTTCAAATCAGATTAGGACTCCTAAATATGGCAGTTTTCTATATTTGGGTCTAACTCAATCTCCTTATAAGGAGGAATTTGGATATAATCCAAACACCTACCTTTGAAAATGGTATTTAAATATGGTTAGGATTGGAATCCTTAACTGTGAGGACCCCGAATCCGAGGTCCCGAATCACCGAGGATCCGGTTCGATCATTCTAACATTATTACTATATCTGCGGAAGATATAAACATAAATTGTTTATACATTAGACATTATACACTTTTCCCCAAGGTCGAGTAACCTTAACTTAATACACATATATAACTTTTCTAACACATAACATTATTATCAAACTATACTATTATAAAACTAATCACGCACATTAACTTTTAGCTGGCACTGTCTTTAACATTTCCTTGTATCTGACGCATTTGCCTTAATCTGCAATGTTTTATCATGATATAGCAAGGGTGAGCATAAGAATTGCCCAACAAGTTTAAATTCAACAATATAACGATATATCATGACTGAAATGATTTGAATAATTCACTGGCTATAATTCAACAATATAATTGTGAACTAGCAGGAACAAATTTATGACTGAACAAGTATTATACATGAACAAATATATCTGAACCAACTGGTAATGAAGGTGATCAGCCTTTCATACCTGACTTATACATGCAATATGTACAGAGTACAATTCATGGCAACCAGCAATGATTAACCATAAGCTTATCCGAATGAAACACTCTTAGTAGAGTTAAGTAAAAACAAACTTGCCTGAACCGTTGATTACCGCAACGCAATTTATAACGTTTTATGCGAAGACCTAATATTAGTAATATAGATCTCCAATATTAGAATAATATCATCACAATAAAATACTATTATATATATACATAGAATAACCTAAACACATAACTCATAACCCTATCAATCTATAACACACATAAGACTCGGTATCAAGTCAAACTTTTGCAGTCTGAGTTGAACCCGACGCAAATCTGACATCCCGACGGTCTAGTTGGACAAAACTTCAAGTTTAAGTTCAATTAAACTCTGACTAAACACTTAACAATTATCTCAGATAATTTATTAACAGTCAAAATATTTTTCATATGCTCGTAATAATTTTTAAATAATTATTACTATTTATCTTGATTTTTCAATCATTAAAATCGTATTTAAATGAATCAAATACCACATAATTCTTTTATCATTAATATTTATTTATTATCAAATATTAATGAAATACACATCATAATATTATAATATATTTTATAATATCACAAAGTATTTTTTATACCTTAAAATCACCTTTATATGATTTTTAAACAATTAAATTCATTATCCGGTAATTACTATTAATATTAAAATATTAATATTTTCATGACAAAATATCAAAAGTTATATTTTATAACTTAAAATATTTTTATAACACTTAAATCATTTTTATATGATTTATAAATCATTAATTCTATTTTTCCATAATTTATTTAATATAGTTATTAAATAAACTAATTATCATTAATATTAATTAATTAATGAATTTTATCACAAAATATTAAAAGTCATCAAAAATAACTTAAAATAATTTCTAATATCATAATATAATTTTTCATGAATTAAAATCATTTTTAAATTATTTATTTAGTATTATAATTAAATAAATTAAATACCATTTATATTCTAAAAATATTAAATATTTATGAAATATACTCAAAATAATAAAAAACTAATTTTCAGAATTTAAAATAATTTTTCAGAATTTATTTAGTATTTTTAATAATTTAAAATCATTTTTTCTATTTATTTAATTAATTAATAATTTTCAGTAATTAAACGTCGCTATAGGGCTTTTAGGCAACAATCCCGTCGATGTTGGTGTTCTTCACGTGTTCTTGAGCCTTGCCCAGAAATCATGTCAGTTTACAAGGTTAGTACTTTGACCAGAAATTAATGTAGGTTCGTGTTGATTCTAGGCTAATACTTTGTATTAAGACTTTAGTATAAGTGTAATAATATAATTATAATCAAGTTTCATGACCATTACTTAATTGATCAGAGAGATCCAAGCCCTCCAAATCGTTGTCAGACCCGTTCTTCAATTTCTGGGTTTTCCAGAATTGAAGAACAGTCTACGTGTCCATCTACCAATCCTTATAACGTGCAATATGGACTTTGTTTGTATGTTTTATTGATTCCGCCATGAACTAGGGATGTCAGGGAAGAATTATATAGCAACATATCATCATTTCATCATCACACCAAGAAGATTATGGCTGGTCAAAGTCTGACAAAAACTCGTACATGAAGGTTTCTGGGTTTTCCAGAAATCTTCAAGAACAGCCGGTCAACCCTACTTTGACCCTTCTTGTCTTTGATTCTATACATGATGTTTGAGTTCTATAAGCACAAGTTTCAGAACAAAGACAACATAACATACTACAAGTTTAAAACTTAAAAAACACAAATCATTAACATAGGAAGATCTAAGGCCTCTGACATTCGACTGTCAGGCCAAATTTCTCCATTTTTCCAGACTTCTAAAAATGTTTGATTCGTGCATCTAAGTGTTATAGATTCATGATCTATCAACCCAAATCACTTATAGACACCCTAATACACAACTTTAACCAATCAATTACAACATATAACATCAGATCGTATGATTTCTAAAAATTAATGTTCTATACCATTTTGAGCTTTGATCTTGGATTCTGACTTTTGGTTACTGTTCTTGGCTGGATAAGAGGCTAACATAGCTTTATTTTTCTCTCTATCTCACTCTAGATTTCAAAAATGAAGAGAGAGGGTGGGTTTGGAGAAAATGAAAAGTCAAGTGAGACTTTTCTCTTTCTTTAATCTATATACATGTTGTATGCAATGTAATGGCTGACAAGTATGGTTGATTGTTGCTGATATTAGTCACATGCATAGGCTAGGGTTGGTGAACAACCAAGAGTAGGGTTAGATCTACAAGTTATATCAAATAATGCACAAAGGGGAAAATAGTCATTTAGCAATTAATTTTAATGGCATTTTAGACAATTGACCAAACCCTTAGGGTTTAGGGTTTAACCCTTAACTTTGCAAAATTTTAATTTCTAAGATTTCCAAAAATTCAGTTTTAAAAATAAAATTAATATTTCTAAATTATAATTAGGATTTTCTAATTATATTAAAATTTCTTAATCATAATTTAAATATTGCTAATTATTAGGATTAATAATTCCTAATTAAAATTGTTAATTTAGCAATTAGGGTCAAAATCACGGATTAGGGTATACAACCCAAAAATTAGGGTTTCTAATATAAAAATAATTTTCTAAATTAGAAATTAGATTTTGTAATTAGTTTAGGGTTTTCTAATTACTTAACTTGAAAATTAGAATTAATATATCATAATTAACATTAAAATTATTAAATTAACACTTAGGTTTTCCCTAATTATAAATTTGGGTTCTTAATCCCGAAATTAGGGTTTCTAATAATTAGGTTTTCTAATTGTTAGGGTTTCGAGTAAATCTTTAGGGGTTTTCCTAATTAATTATAACTTGATAACGTTATACCTTATACATAGCATTCGTATTCCCAAACTACTACAAGAAATCAGACAAAAAATGACGCTAAAATTTGTCACATAAAATTCATTTTTCGTCACTAAAACATTTGGTGACGATTGTTAATCATCACAGAGACCGTCACCGTATGAGCGTGGTATTAGGTATATTTGACACTATTTGATGTCGTCACTAAATGTTTTAACTTATTGTGACGATCTACATCATTGTCACTATAATTAATTACTTTTAGTGACGTTAATAGCGTCACTATTTGAATGAAACTTTCGTCACTCTATATTATGTTTCGTCATCAAAACTTGGTGCATTAAATGACAAAAATCATTTTTCGTCATTAAATGATATTGTTTTAGTGACGAAAATATGTTACTCTATTTAAATCATCTAATATTAATGACAACAATATTGTCATATTTATGATTATTCTTTTGTCATGTTATTGTGTTTATCGTCACCAAAAATAAGAAAATAAGTGACGACAGAACAATTCGTCACCTAATAATATATTTAACATGACAATTATGTCGTTGTCATTTCATATTTTAAATAATATTACAAAATAATGTCACAAAAGTGTTATTTTTTTAGACACATTTTTCAATGTCATTAATTGAATACTTGTGGTGACGATACATCTCGTCACAAAAAGAGTTACTAATAGTGACAAAATTAATTATTGTGACTAAATGAATATATAACAGTGACGATATACACAGGTCAAATACAACATGTCACAACACAGGTCAAATAAGTAACATGTCACAACACAGGTCAAATACAACATGTAATATAAATCACAGCCGCATTATAGTAACAGTTAAGCAAAAAGATATAGAATGGTTCTTGTACATCAACAGTTAAGAGGGTTATCACATCCACAATACATCAAAATTTCCAAATCTTTCCAAATTATATTTGAAATCCAAAATATCCTTCACATCTATCTGCTTCCCAACAGTCGGGCATCACCAAATTCAAAGATACCGGGCGAAGCTCTGACCTGGATGTATGTACTCGTTCCAAACTCGACTGACAGCAAATGAGGCACATCAGATGATCTCTGTTCTCACTGCAAGCAAACATCAACTGCATATAATTTTAAGAGATTAGCTCAATACAAATCTTTCACACCAGTGTACCTAAATAGTACAAAAACACTTGGCATACCACTGTACCTGAAGGCCTCTAAACAAATCTAAACCTTAAGACAAAAAAGCCACCAAGGAATACTATACTGACATCATGCAGTACCATATGGAAAATTTTTCTTCTATTATATTTCTATACCAGTAAGAAGAAAATTTAGAGTATATAAATTAAATGATCAAGTAGCAATGTTGCAGAAGTGGGAGAAATCAGTTTTGCTATTGGAGCTTAATGTTTCATCACCCCTTGTAAAGTGAGAAATCATGTGCGCCTTCTTGAGTTGGCAAATCAAACAAATACTGTTGATACACAAAAATAAGTGAATAAAACCAAATTGCAACAAACATTCAACCAATCAACTATTTAGCTCCAACCTATGGCAACTCTATTTCTTTGAACTGCTAATTATGCAAATAACTAAAACAATAACCATATAAATTTGTGAACACATTAGATTTGTAGAGTGTAATTTTTTCTGCGCAGCACTCATGCATTGAGTGTTTCCTATGCCACATGCAATACAAAATCATTAAACCAAGTAGGAATCTTAACAAGTCTCAAATCCCAAATTATATGCAAGCATATGACGAACAATAATAATAACCCCCCTGCAGTCCAACAGCTGGCTCACTGGCTGCCCACAATATTTTTTTCCAAAATGTAAAAAATCACCTGAAAAACAAGGTTTACAGTGTAGGAATCTGAAGCTAAACAGAAACTTGTAGCCTAAGGTTATATATATTTCAAAAAACTTATAGCCTAAGGTTGCAGGAGTAACACGTGCATTCATTGTACTATCAGCATATCTTACGTTACTCACCAACCTGTCAAATTAGCTACTCCTAATATCCACCCAGCATATCAACTTTAGGTATAAAAAATTACAATTTCTCATATATTGAACTGTAAAGTATCTGAAGTAAAAGGTAGACAGAAGCTTTACCAAAAGAGAGAAGGAAAAAAGAGAAAATAGGAAAAGAATGACCGCAAGACTCATGCAACCCATCCAGTATTAAAATTTGATCAACCTGAAATGAAAAAGCACAATACAAGATACAACTGCAAAAAGTAAGACTACTAGGAAATGCAGGCATAAATAATCAGTTGAACGTGATTATTGGAGAAAGTTCTACAGTTCAATAAATAAAATAATGATCACCAGAGTGCCATGAAGTAAAAACTTTCTAAATTAATTCTACAGCCAAACATGACATTACCTGCAAAATCGCTTTCTTCAGCTTTGAATGAAAATGGGACCCTGAATCTTTGACAATTTAGGAGGCCATATTTGCACCAATAGAACAGATAAATTCCCACGAGGTAGAAGAAGATATAAGTTAATCCAGAATTACAATGCACAAGTACTTTATGTATTTGCGGATCAAGTTCAAAATTCCTTAATAAATGTTATTAAACCTTCCACTATTCCCAATTATCAAAAGAGAATATTCCCAATTAACAAGGGAGCAAAAGAAGCAAAGAACCAAGAGAGAGTTCTGTTTATATCTATTGTCAGGGTAAAATATATATTCTTAAACAAAAATCTTCAAAACTGAACCTTAGTTATCTCTTTTGGGGCCAAGGTACTTCACAATAAACCATACTCATGGTTTTCTGCATATCATCTTTGCCTGACTTGGACAAAGTCCAAAAGAACTTATGCAAATGCTACCTCAAAAGCTAGTATATCTCAACGTTGGTGAACCTTGTTATTATATCATTTCTTCCCCCATAAACCCCAATTCTTGCTTAATTAAGAGTTGCAATTTACAAGGTATAAAGAATTCTTTACTAAAGAATAATCCGACTTTATGAAAAGGATAATGACATTTTAACATAATGAAATTATTTCTTGTGGTCTCAGTATGGAAATAGAATATATAGCATGCACAACCAAAATTTGATGTTTTCCAATCAATTCCGAAGACAAGTAATCGTGATCATAGCTACCTAAAACATGATTGTTTTTGTAGAACTTAGAATCACATGATAATACAAGAAAGGTGCACGTTTAACTACAGCAGTTACTAACTAATTTGAAGTGTCCAACCCCACCAAGTACCGAACTTTTGAATGGTGAGTCCAATTTCTTGCATCAAAGGACGCAAAGTAAACCAGCTGTTAACAAGTATAACTGAAATTATTTCAGTGGACATGTTATATGGCTGCATGTGAATTTGAAAACCAAAAACAAGAAAATAAAAAAACAGCAAACTAAGCCATATGATTCAGAGAACGAACCTCAAAATTATCCGGAATACTAGACTGTGGTGAGTACACAGGCTGCACAATCAGCCTTCACAAATTCCATAATTAACTTGGCGACAACATTTGGCTTTTCCACATGAGGGATATGACCACAATTTGATATTTGACGTATTATTGCATTTGACAGTTCACAATGCAATCGCTGCATTATACAAGTCATTAGTCAAGCACCAAGAATGATTATTCCAAAAATATTCTAATAGCTTAATTTATTTTTGTTTTCCAACACAAGAGAATTACAACAGAACTTAGGAAAGTACTAACAAATGCAAGCTTGTTGTCAATAATTTGATCATCTTCCCCCCCAACCTTGTCAAACTGCAACACAAGAACGAGCCACATTAATTTAGTGCAAGACAAACTGGGTCGGACAAATCATCGATCAAGTGGTGTGCATGATCCTTACATTGTTTCCACCCATTTGAGGAACTGTTAGGGTTTGAATCAAGACATCACAGTCGATAATAAAGATGCTAAACTGTCCAGATGTAAGAGGTACAAGGAAAGAGATGTTTCACCATGAAAAAGAAATTTTAAATGTAACAGTCATTAGTCAGGACACATGCCAAAGAATTATTGCTTTAATCAAGAAACTCAATCACATATCTACTCTGGTACACAAAACTAAAACAAAGTTAATGAATACGAGCATACACATAATTTTTTAAAGCACAGCAGATGTTCAAATCAGATGTGCAATAACCTGCAATTGGAGATAAAATCAGAAATTAAAGCTTTCAAGATTCTAAAAAAAATAAATAGAATCCAATAATTCAGATGCAGGTAACAGAAGCCAAAGCCCTAATCTGGTAATAGGCGTCGAGTTCACTGCCGACGGTCTCCTGGGCCTGGGCAAGCCAGTCGCTGGTGATGACGTCGTGGTGAGCGGCCCTAGTCTGGTAATAGGAGGAGATGTTATGGTTAGGATTTTGGAGGGTTTCAGCCATGGAAGAAGCGGGGGAAGTCGAAGAGAGAAGACGGGTCTCTGGTTTATAGACGGCGTCGTCCAGATGTTTTTGTTCATTTTTGTCGAGACGGCGTAGGGCTGGCGAGAGAGGGAGGACATAATTAACGAGATCGTGACAGATCGGTAGGGAGTGAGAGAGAAGAGAAGAGACTGAAATATACTTTTTATTTTAATTTCGAATCGAGTTCAGCGTTTTTTTTGTTCTTTGTTTTTTACATACATAATGTTTTAAAAAAAACGTTATTTATTTAAAACCAAAAATTATCTTTATAAATACATAACATTTTTTTATATGTATTTATAACCTTTTATTAAAAAATATTATAAAAAAATACTATAACGTTTTTTATAAAAATGTTATCTTTTAAATATTGTCTTTTTATAGTTTTATACTAGTGCCAGTTAACGGTGTAAACCTGAGCGAACAGAGAGCTACTCGAATTCGACTCAAAATGATAAATTCGTACTCGAATTAGGCTCGAATTCGAGTGATATTTGAAAAATCCTACTCAGATTCGACTCGACTCGAATATTTATTACTCGAATTCGATCCGACTCGACTTGAATGTTTATTCAAACTACTCGCGACCTTCAAATTTAAGCTCGAATTCGAGTCACCACATAATTCATTCATTAATTATTATTTTTCTCGCAAATTTTTATCATAAATTGGAGCAAAATATCATTCTACCACCTCAATTTTGCAAGAAAAAAAATATAAATTGTAAAGGATGTTTCTTTCGCTAATAACTATATTTTCACTACATTTTTTTCTTTCGCTAAACAACTTCTCATGTGAAGGAATAAATTCCTTCACAAAATTTTCTTCGCTACATCTCTATTTTGGTGTAGTATGTTCAATTATAACAACTACTAATTATCAATTCAAATCAAAATGTAGAAACATACCTAAAATGTCAATTAATTTCTACCATCAATTTGGGATTATTAAAAATTGATAATGGAGGTTCTTGACTAAATGGAGGCTGCCAATGATGAAAGGAAGACCGATGACGTCGCTTGGATACAAGAAAATTTTGCCTCCATATAAAATTGTGACACTATTGCATACTTCGTCACTAAATATAAGAGTTTTATGACGAACCAGTGTTGTTGCTTATCCACTCATCTAATTAGTGACGAACTAGTATCTTGTCATATAAAATTGATATTTATGACAATATAAATCGTCATAAATTATTATTTTTTCGTCTTTAAAAATTTTCCTCCAAAATTTTTCAGAAAATTTTTGCCTCCAAATAAAATTGTGACAATATTATGTACTTTGTCACTAAATATAAGAATTTATAACGAACCATTTTTGTCACTTATCCACTTATCTAATTAGTGACGCACTATTATCTCGTCATATAAAATTGATATTTATGACAATACAATTTGTCATAAATTAATATTTTTTTTGTCTTTAAAAAATTTTCCTCCAAAATTTTTCAGAAAAATTTTGCCTCCAAATAAAATTGTGACGATATTATATACTTTGTCACTAAATATAAGAATTTATGACGAACGATTTTTGTCACTTATTCACGCATCTAATTAGTGACGCACTATTATTTTGTCATATAAAATTGGTATTTATGACAATACAAATGGTCATAAATTATTATTTTTTCGTCATTAAAAAAGTTTCCTCCAAAATTTCCCTCCAAAGTTTTGCCTCCAAATAAAATTATGACGAATTTGTATTTGGCGTCACTAAATGTGAACATTAGTGACGAAAGTACATTGTCACTACAGTTTAAAAATAATCAATGACAAAGTATTATGTTGTCATTGAAAAAAATATTTTTGTGACAATAAATATTGTCATCAATTATTACAAAATGTCACTAAAAGGTTTCCCTCCAAAATTTTGGTGTGAAATTCTACCTCCAAAATAACTTGTGACGGAATTTTTTTAATCGTCATCAAATGTGTAAATTAGTGACGATATAAATGATTAATAATAACAAAAGTAAAAGTCGTCACAAAAGCAAAAATTTTAGTGACGATTATGAATTTCGTAATTATTAATTAACAAATTGTGACAAAATTTTGTGCGTGATAAAAATTTTTGTCATAAAATGTGTGATTTCTTGTAGGGAATTTTAGATTCCCGAAACTGAAATTAGGGTTTCTAGAATCGGTTTCTAGGGTTTCTTATAATTCGCTAGGGTTTTCTAACAGAACGTTGATGTTCTTAATATATACTTAGGGTTTGTTACAGATATCGGTTATCTGGTAAACCCTTGACCCTTAACCACATATTGTACACATATACGCAAAACATATTCACGTATTCCATTAATCCTGAATAATTCACCTAAATCCTTCACAGAATTTTGAAATCCTCAAAATTCCTTCTCAAAAATATCAAACGCATACACTAATTTTCTGTCTAGGTTCTAATTTTGAACCTTAAATCAATTAATAAATTTTTTAAAAATATTCAAAATTCTCGGGTTGTCACATTAACCATTCATACTCCTTGTCACATCAGAGTCTATACGACGAATAACCATTTGTATGGGCCCAAGTCATCTGAACCCCTATAAACCTGGTCTGGACTCCGGCCTAAAGGACTCGGTCGCCCGACCCCAAACACCACCAATCAGATTAGAACTCCAGCCCAAAGAACTCTGCTGCCCGACCACAAACACTACTAACCCCCTTACTAGCTTTGGCCCATTGGACTCAACAACCCCTTCCCAATCAAGGCCTTCAGCCCACATAGGGGTCGGCTAATTATGCCCGAACACTTCCTGATGCCATGTTGTTTTTCTACAAAAATGACAAATAAAAAGTTTACCTTGTAATCCCTGAAATTTTATAAGAAAAATGCATTGTTAAACCATTATCAGGTAAAGAAAAAAATGAACATTAACAAATTTTAAAATAAGAAATACCTAAAACCTAATAAATTAAAAGAAACTACAAAAAAATCACATACCCTTTTGGTGAAATCATTAATTAGGGGCATTTTAGTGGCATTTGAGGAAAAAGCAGCAAAACCCACATCAAATCTCTATTTGTAGACTTTGTGCCCCAATTTAGAAGACAACCCATTCTATGATTTTGAAACATTAATCAATCTAATCTTCACTAAGAACCCAACTCGCTTACTACTGTAAATATTTTTATAGATGGTCTAGAAGAGTGAAATTCCAAATCTTTTTGTGATTTCTAGATATGATTTGAGCAAACAGCATAGACAAACCTCTATGGACAAAGAATGAATGCACTAATTTTCTTTGAGAGAAAAAACCCCAGCTATAAAATTATAAATTTATCTAAACTTTAGAAACTTAATTTACAGAATATAAGTAGTTAACTAGATATCTGCATGTGCGCAAGAGCGAGAGGAAAAAAATTATAGCTACACGTATCAATTGATGCGTAGCTATCAAAATTTATAGATCGATTACAGAGGTTTCAACCTAAGGATAATTGTATAATTTTTTTGACAAAGTAGTGAATTTGAAGTAGTAGTGAATTTGAAGTAGAAGTGATTGAGTGATGGCATGATATAAAAAAAATCATAATGGAATTATGTTAACAAAATGTGTGACGCCTCCAAAATAGGTATACATCACCCATTCTGAGTCACCAAATACATGGTACAAAATTTAAATACAAACTTTCTTATACAATACGACAAAAATGTAGCTGAAAGTTTTACACGAATATTGTCTAGTAGACAATATTTAAACTCAAATGGAGTCATCATTACAATTATTATCACACTATTTTATAAAATTGTGATGACTACTACAACCACTATTTCAAACCGTCACTCTATTCTCCGGCTAGTCCCGGCTACGTTCTCATTTCCTGAAGAGAACAATGAAAGTAAATGGTGAGCTAGACTAGCCCAGTAAGAAATATTATGACTAAGATAATTCTGAATAAATTATCGTTAGCCTTCAACAATGTTAAACTGATAAAATACAATAAATATCAAGTTTAACTGCAGTGGAACAAGCAATCCATTAGAAGAGTCAAGTAGAGCATGATATCTACTATCTTCCATGATTTAAAAAGTTTATCATCAACTTTATCGCTGAGACTCAGCTCAATAAATAATCCACATCACTGAATTATCCATGCATTACGGGCCAAGGATATTCATTAGTATCACGTCCACGAATTATCCATGCATTACGAGCCAAGGATATTCGTGTAATCACCAATGGTCATGTTCATACCAACAACTGTTCATCAATGCACTTCGGGCCAATGAGGACTTTTACCACATCATTTGTAACATTATGGGTCATGATTATACCGAATGATCCCTGGTCATAATCATACCAATCAATAGTCCATCTATGCACTACGGGCCAAAGATAACTTTCATCACAATATAAGCATTAGGATGATGACAATGATATAAGAATTCAATTAAAAGAAAACAAATGATAAATTTTTAAAGATTTATAATTTAATTTATCCAGAATTCAATAATGTCCAAATTTTCAACATGATACTGCTTTGTGGAGTAAAATTTAAAACGAATATTATGGTGTGGATTTGATATAATGTTATAGTTGTGAGTAATATTTATAAATTTTGCTAAATATGCAAGTTGTTATAAAATATTTGATTGGTCGGGGAATATTCGTTTTAACAGGGAATATTCGTACGACGACACAATCATTGGTGGACCCCACAACAGAATTATTGTCGAAGTTAGAAAATGACAAAAATATCTTTTTATAAAAATAACGGCGAAAGTTTTACCGTTAAACTGTTGAATTACCCAATGATAAAAGTACAGTAATATGTGTGATTGCATAGTAGCACACGGTATTGATTATTGATGCTTACATGAGAAGTCACTCAATTATACTCAATTATTGCTACAGTAATTGCTGCATAATATCTCTCATATTATTGATTCAATTATTGTCACAGTATCATCTGCATAATATTTTATATTATTAAATCAATAATTGAGACGACAAAGTTATTTATATTATTATTTGCATTATTGACGATGTCTAGAAAGTTCTGTTGAGAAAATGGGTTTGGCCACCTAATTGCGCGCCAATAGGGAGAAATCCTTATCGGAAAGCCCCCTCTTTCCTAAAAATTATCTGGTTGTTAAATATTGTGAGTTATACTATTAATGATGAATACGTTTGTGTTGATTAAAGATGAAATTGTTGATAAAAACATTTCTATTGTGTTGAGATTATTTGTGTTGGTGGATATCGACATTTATTTCGATAATAATTGCTTTCTGCATGTTAAATTAACCAATCGGGATATTAATCAGATAAATGAGCAATTAATTGCTATTGGTTCACATGCAAATTACTGTTGGTTCACATGTATGGAGCTATTGGTTCACATGCATGTACTATCAGGGGAGGTGGTGCAAGATTGATAATACTTGCATGACTAAATTAAAAATCGAGGTATATGTGAAGGTACTATACTGTAATAATTCGAGCCCCTAATCGTGCAATTATCAAAACTATGTTTTTCTATAAATAGAAGCTCATTCTTCTTTCATTCTCACCAATTCACTAAGACTCACAAGAGCAATTATAGAGAGAGAAACTATAGAGATGAATAAGAAGAGTATTCTGCTACTTCACTATTCCAGTATTTAGTCTTCTTTTAAAGTAAGTGATATTATTTTTGTTCAGTATTCGTAAGAAACAATATTTTCTTCCATACTCTGTAGTATGTGAGTAATATTATTTCGTCTCGTATTCCTTATTATACCCTCCTTTTGTTAAAGTATTGCTTCTATACTTCGTGAAATTAGTAGAATATCCTTGAAATTTGCGTTTCATCTAATATCATTTCACATGGATATTTTTCTGTACATTCTTGTTAAATTTTAAATTTTTCATGCTGGAGTACTATTCATGGGTACTATTCATTTATACGGTACTATTCATAAAGTACTATTCACAAGTACTATTCACGGGATACTATTCTCAAAGTACTATTCATGGAATACTATTCACCCGGGGTACTATTCATGACAAAAATTAATTTCTTTCTGTCCAAATCATTTTTGATACAAAATTATTCTTGAATTTTACTCCACAAAGCAGTATCATGTTGAAAATTTGGACATTATTGAATTCTGGATAAATTAAATTATAAATATTTAAAATTTATCCTTTGTTTTCATTTAATTGAATTATTATATCATTGTCATCATCCTCATGCTTATATTGTGATAAAAGTCATCTTTGGCCGTAGTGCATAGATGGACTGTTGATTGGTATGATTATGACCAGGGATCATTTGGTATATTCATGACTTGTAATGTTACAATTGATGTGGTAAAAGTCTCCATTGGCCCGTAGTGCATTAATGGACAGTTACTGGTATGATCATGACCATTGGTGATTACACGAATATCCTTGGCCCATAGTGCATGGATAATTCGTGAACGTGATACTAATGAATATCCTTGGCCCGTAGTGCATGGATAATTCAGTGATATGGATTATTTGTTAAGATGTGTCTCAGCTATAAAGTTGATAGATTTTTTAAATCATAGAAGATAATAAATATCATGCTCTACTTGACTCTTCTAACGGATTGGTTGTTCCGCTGTAGTTAAACTTGTTGTTTAACACTGTTGAAGGCTAACAATAATTTATTCTGCATTATCTTAGTCATCATATTTCTTACTAGGCTAGTTGAGTTCTCCCTTTTTCTTTTATTGTTCTCTTCAGGAAATGAGAACGTAGCCGGGACTAGTCGGGGAATGGAGTGACGGTCCGAGATGGTTGTTTTAGTAGTCCTCACTATTTAGTATGATAATAATTATAATGATGACTCCTTTTTGAGTTTGAATATTGTCTATTAGACAATATTTGAATATTGTCTATTAGACAATATTCATGTAAAAACTCTTAGCTACGTTTTGTCGTATTGAATAAAAAAAGTTTGTATTTGATTTCTGTATCATGTATTTGGCGACTAAGAATGGGTGATGTATACCTGTTTTGGGTGCGTCACAAATATTTCCTGACTAATCGAATATTTTATAATAACTTTCTTACTTTGCAAAATTTGTAAATATTACCCACAACTATAATATTATATCAAATCCACACCATAATATTCAAAAATATATTTTGAGAAAAATTAATCTTTATTAATAAAAGTTGGGGTCTTACAAAATGCCAATGAAAAACCCAAAATAGAATAGGCTAATCGAGCTCTTTGTTTCTAATTTCAACATATCTTAAGAAAATGTCAATGCGTAGGATGAGTCATCCTCAGCTCTACATGTCACACCATGAAACTATACTACCAAAAACAAAAGTTATAACAAGTCATTGTGCTTACATAATTGAATTCCTAAAGAAAGAAACAACATCCCCACTCCCTAGCTAGGCCCACCACAAAATCCTAGTTAATATTATATTATAAAAATCATTGCCTAACACTAAGTAAGATATATCCCAATCTTCAATCCCCAAAATAGAATACACTACTTCCAAACTTTTCAATGGCAAACCACCAAAACAATGGCCTAAAGCAAGCCAAAGTAATTGTAGTAGTTGCAGAAAGGAAAAAATGCAGAAAGGGTAAATTGAATGAAACTATTGTATATATAATTTGTAGCCATCTATCTAGCTATCTAACTATGGAAAGAATACTGTCAATTTTACAACACAAGGATTTGCACAAAATTTACACCCAAAATAAGAATTTGCACAAAATTTACAAGTGAAAAGAATCTAGCAACACCCGAATTTTCCTTTTCCAATAACTTTTTAGGGTTTTGGAAATTTAGGCATATGAGAGAGTAATGGTAGGAGGAGGAGGATACGTAATGGGAAGGGGAATGGGAGGAGACATCTGGGTGTTACCATGGAAAGCAGAAGAAGATGAGGTTTTGATGCATACCTTGTAGCGGAGCAACGACAGCGAAGCATAGAGTTTGGTGTGAGAGAGAGATATAGTATTTTGGTAAAGTGATTGGAAAGTGACGGATAAAGTAAGATTGTTTGATAATGAGCTTTTTTGCTCTCATAATGCTGATTTGGCACGTCCACCTCACCCGGTCGTCAATCTCGATCGCAAATTTCTGTCGTCTTAGAATTATTGTTAAATGGAGACTCAGATTCGGATCCTATTTAAGTATAATAATTATACTCATTTTATTTTATTATGTGTGCATATTTAATGCCCATGATATATATTAACTGTTACTGACACCCAATGTAATATTAATTTATTTTTTATCTAATTTTATACTCCCTCTATTCCTAAAATATTGACGTTTTAGAGAGTAATTTTTGTTCCTAAAACATTGACGTTTTGAGCTTATCAATGCAAATTAACTCTTTTTTTCCTATTTTACCCTTTCTCTTTCTTAATCGTTTTCCTCAAAAAAGAAAAAACCCTTCTTGATCAGACAAACAACCTTTCCAATTCCTTCCATTCCCAATGCTTATTCATATAACAATGGCGTCTTTTCTACTATTTCCTTTCAAAAGCATATACAATAACCATAAACTTCTGATAAACAATGGATATAGATGAAATAGATATGAAGAAAATTGTCTCGAAAAAGAAGAAAATTGTTCATGATTTTGATTTGAATTTATCTGCAGATCGTAATTTTGATTTGAATAAATTTCCTGAAGAAGCATATCAAGTTTTTGAAAATGAAGAACTTCAAGCAGTATTTCGATTCATGTTGAAAAATTATTTTCCCAAGTTCTATTAAGTAGGAGGCATGAGAGTCTTTACTTGGTTTGTCAGAAGTTCTCATGGGGTTAGTTTTTTTTTTGGCAGAGTGTGTAGGGATAGAACAGAGAGATGGGTGGGTTAGTTTCTTTTTTTGTTTGGCAGAGTGTGTAGGGATAGAACAGAGAGATGGGTGGCCTTTGTATTAAAGATTTTTGTGTAATTGAAGTGAATTCTTTTTTCAATTGTGGTTTATGAGATTTATGGTTTATAAAGAAATTGATATTGATCACTAGGACATCTCACCTTTTTGTTTCTCTCTCTGTGATTTGAAAGTTCTTGTTCTTGGCATTAATTGATGTATACTCCTTTTTGAAATTTACAAAGGTAATTAATTGATTCAGGCAATTATAATAAGGGTAGTATAGTATTTTTCATAGGTATTAATTGCATTTTTTAATCTGTGTGCATTAACTTTAAAAGACAATATTTTAGGAACAGAGGGAGTATTCAATATATACGTAACTGCCTACTATTTAAGTGTGCTAATTATATCTATTTTAAGTCATCACGTGTGCATGTTTAATACTCATGCAATATTATTAACCATAACCGACAATCCATCTAATAATTTTAGTCAAAGAAAATTTATTCAGATAAGAAGAAATTTATTGCGACCCTAATAGTCTTACAAGACAAAACCAAATCAACGATTACTCTCCTTTTGTCATTAAATTCAATATCTAACCATGTATTATTAATCTATCTATCTGACCTTACTTATCCTAATTCACCTTTTATAATCAAATACCAATTTTAATATTAATAATTAAACAAATTTATTAAAAAATTTGAAATATAATAAGTTGACTTTGATAGTATATTTAATGTACTTTCTTAGGGTAATTGTAACGTCCCCTAAATAGGTCCAATCCATCCAACCTATTTTGAGTCGCCAAAAACATGGTACAAAAAATAACTACAAATTTATTACTACAATTGTCGTGCAAAATACAACAACACATATGTTGTGAGTTTTGATACAAATATATACCAACTGTGACTCATGTCCCAACTTTGGATGGTACGTCACAATGTCACATTACATAAAGGTACAATCAATAACTGTTTTAGAAATTAAAATCTTTGGAAAGTGCTCAAGGAAACCTTCGTACATGGGAGGTCATGCATCTAGGTTATGACAGATATCATATGCCCACAGAATTATCCTTGGTTGACCCAATAAACCCCAAAGAAAAATGAGAAGATTACTATCATATTCTTTCCAATGGTGAGTCTTCTCTTGACATATCATTATCTCCACTATCACTAATTGAGAATTATACTTCAACCAAACTCTAAGATTATATAGGTAGTGCTCATAGATATACTCAGCAAGTGGATGTGCACAACCCTGTCTTATGATAACACAAAGTCGCATGTCATTAGACATCTTGTATGATAGTGGCAAAACACCATTCCAACGTTGGGTTCGCCTCACCCTATTTGATTTACCAAATATAACTACTAAATGATGTATAAAATATAACACACGTTTCTATACTGTTTAGGGAGAACCTCCACAGCTAGCGAGATCACCGTTCGATTCCCTTGTTACCCCTGCTCGACCCATCTACTCTTATTACCTGAAAGGAATTGTGAAGCAAAAGGGTGACCACAACTAGCCCAGTAAAGAATATCATGACTAAAGATAATTAAATTATCCATAACCTTCGTTAGTAATGAATCAGAGATTTAGAACATATGGTAGATGATAAAACTTCTCAACCATAGTTGCAGCGGAACGAGCAATCCATTAGAAGAGTCAAATAGACCATAAAGTCTATTATCTTCTCTATGTTAAAAGTCCACCAACAATGTTTTATCCCTGTAACATCAATCAACAGTTCTGGTCCACAATCATATGAATAACTCATAATCATAATTGTGGTTCTAAATTTCTCTTCTCATCCAGGACGAAGATAAATTTCATCACCTGTCTTTACCTGAAACATCAAAGATCATGGTTATACCAAATCATAGTTCATGTTCATAATCATACTAATAAATTCATCTCTGCACTACGGGCCAAAGATATTCATCAACAGTTCATCTTTGCACTGCATGCCAAAGATATTCAACAATAAGTCATCTTTGCAATACGAGCCAAAGATATTCAACAACAGGTCATCTTTGCACTACAGACCAAAGATATTCAACAACATGTCATCTTTGCACTACAGGCCAAAGATATTCAACAACATGTCATCTTTGCACTACAGGCCAAAGATAACTCATAGTCACGATCATACTAATAATCTACCCATCTTTACACTCAAGTAAATGAGAAATTTCATCAGGGTTATAAAAATGTTATAAATCACTTAATAATCTCATAATCCAATATTATTAATATTACAACAATATTTTAGTCATTTCTTAAACTTATAAATAATTTATTTTAATTGTTTACACTTTACTAATTAATGCATTTAATCATTCTAAAATGCCAAACTCATAAGATTTCATCACCAATAACCAAAACCCTCATCAAAAATTTGCATATACCTTATATAGGATTCTCAAGCCATAAAATCCTATTTCCCAATTTTTTTACTTCACATAACATGTTTAATTCATTTACTCATCACTAGCCCATTTTCATGAAAAATACCAAATCAGTCTCAGAAAATTTTCTTTTCTAGGATTTAGCAGAATATAGTCCCATATTGAACACATATTTTTCTCATAATTTTTAAAATTCATTTACTATTTTTTATATAGCCAAAACTACCGAATATTTAAACATTTATCATAAATTGTACTTTTGTCCAAAAATTCTGAAATTTACAAAGTATACTGCTATTATATACATGTACTCCCAATAAAAATTTCACCAATTTTGGAGTTAGCCACAAGGAGTTATAAGGTTTTACTTTTAAAATAGTTTTTTCCCATAAAATTCATAACTCCTAATTTATACATCCAAAAATTTCCATTTTTGGACACAATCTAGAAAACTCATCAAATTATAATTTCAAAATTTTTCAGAATTTTTGAGGGTCGAAAAAATTACGAAACTAAAAAACATAATAACCCTTACAATCCATTATTATCTCTTACCTCAAAAGAGCAGTATTTTTTTATTGAAATATCAGATATAACGCTAAAAGGAACTTGTACCGTATAGCAACACTTAAGATATCTAAATACTCACAAAAATACGCTCGATAATATAGAGAGAGAAAATTTCAGTTTCTGGTGTGATTTTCAATTCTAACCTAAGCACACTATTTATAAGAAAATATTTAGAACACCAAAGCAGAAAATTTAATAAAATATTATATTTTATTAAAAATCATACGCACAATTTGAATTCAGATTTCAACAAATTTACCACACAAGTGGGGCCCACCAACTCACCAAAAACTTTTTTCTTTAAAAAAATATTTAAAACTTCAAAAATCAATTATTCTGAAACTTCAATAATTCATAATAAATATCTTTTTTATCAGAAAATTTGAATCTTATTACCTTCCATAGGAAATTCAATTCTCTACAATTTTGTAAGTTTAAGTTTTTTTCAAATTCCAAACAGAAATTGACCGAAATCCCCATACGAACGATTTTACAGGCTATAATCAAATTTCAGTCAAAAATTGGGCTCACCGACATGTTTAACATGTTTTTATCATTTATTGCAACAAAAATACTCTTTCTCCTCATTTATTCATATATCACACATTCATTGTAAAAATATCACCATTATTATATTATTATAATATAATAATATATTTAAATAAATTATTTTATCAAAAAAGATAAAATATCAATTTTCAACAATTATCAATTGGAACCACTGGAGTCTCTTCTTCAAGCCCTTGGTTGCTGTTCAAAGGAGATACGGAGCATCTGTTAGCCATTGAGCTAAGACTATATAAATGCAGTTGCTGCGGCCGCCTCACTTGGTTGGATTGACAACTGCGGAGCCCACTGGCATACGACTCAAACAAAATGCTTAATCACCCGTCATTTACCTTCACCCACAGCTATAAAATGTGTAACATTGGGTCGCGCACTACAGGAAAAATATCTATCTGCGACCAATGCTTTCAACGATCGCCCCATCCGGTCACTGATAGTATTGAGCCTAGGCTTATATATATATATATATATATATATATATATATATATATATATATATATATATATATATATATATATATATATATATATATCTTCTTCTTGCATTACCTGCTGAAGGTCGTATCTCTTGCCGGCCTGTCGAAGTTATCAACTTACCTCCAATTCCTTCGGTCTTAAGGGAATCATTTTGCCCTTCTTCATTGACAACCACCAAGTTAACATATTGCATTAGTATCGGACAAGCTGGTTTTGTTCAATTTCAACTTTCATTTTGATATTTGTTTTCAATATTGTTCACAAGTTTTTTGTGAGAATCATTATTGCATGTATATGTTGGTTTATCTCAAATACGTACTTGTGTAGTACGTTATAATGTGATCATAAGAACTTTGCATACTATAATTAAGGCAAACATTACTTTTTGACTTTTTATAAATATAGTGAAGTTCAAGAATTTCGTATTATTATAAAAATTGTCCTGAATTCTATTTGTTAGTGTCAAAATGTACATTGTTTGTAATATTTCATGTTCATGCTGGAACAATAAATTAATTTTTGAATTTGTTAGTTCATGTGTGAAATATAATTTACTTCCTATAGAAATTAATTTGTTTAATTTTGTTTGTGATAAATTAATTTACTAGAAAGTAATGTAAATTTTAACATTTTATGGTTATATGCAAATAAATTTATGCAATATGATTAGTTGCACTATAATTTGTATATAGTGAATTTTATACTATTTATATAGAGTTGAGTGTTACGTGCTGGTATTTTTGAAAATGGATATGTATATAATTTTAAATGATCATGTTAAATAGTTTTTGGATTTGAGATTTTATGAAATTTAAAAAAGTTAAAGAACTTGTTTTCTTATGGGGTCTTCCAAAAGATTATAATGTTAAAGTAATTTATATATGAAACAACTAATACGTACACATAAAATCTTAAGTAGTGAGCATATATATTGTGAAGTGAATCTATTCGATGAGAATTTGTTTTATTGACTAAATTTGGCCTTTGAACTATGTGGAACATAATTTTATTTATGTTAGAAATAGTAAGGCTTATGGATTTCTTGTTGTGAAATTCAATTTGATTGTGTAGTCTTATGAATTGAAAGTATTTGAAATACAAACTTTTGAATAACACTAAAATGCGAACTTATTTCATTCAATTAATTCTCAAAGGTCATGTAAGGTTATAAGTTGAAGTTAGAAAATTTAGTGTTAATAAATAACTACTAAACCTAGAAAGAACTATATTGATTTGATGAAGGAAATCAATATAATAATTTGGCTAATAAAATACCTATTTTATTAGCCTAAATATGATTCAAAATAATTATATTGATCAATTTCACTAGTGATATTGATAATGAATTATAAATATTTAAGTAGATTATATGTTAGGTGATAATATTTAGATATGTGCAAATTTATCTTGAGATTCGTTGTATAGAAATAAGTGATTAAATGACTATTTTACTTTCAAAGTAAAAACAATTTTTAAGGTTCTCAACAAGCGTATAAACTAGCTATTTTAACATTTTAGCACCGATTATGATATTACTCCAACAAAAGCTTTTAAGAAATTTGATTGAGGGAGTATATTTTGAATAAACAAGATGGTTTGTTCTTTTCAATATTTGAGAGGCTAACACTACAAAAAAAATGTCTAATTCTGAAGGAATATTTAGTCGAATACAAGTCTATTCCGTTGGAATAACCGTATTCCTAACGGAATGTCTAATTCTGAAGGATTTGTTTGGATTGGTTCTAAAACATTCTTTTTCACATCATTTCATGAAAAATCTCCAGTCATCCATTAAAAAAATAAAGATCGCTGGATCCCTCAATAGGGAGAGAATTAAGACTAAATTGCCAATTAGGATCAATCAAATCTATACAAAAGCATACCTCCCAAACAAATTAAATGCTTATTACATTTGAATGCAAGATGTTCTGGTATATATCTTCTGTTTGGTTGATGAGAATCTGTAGTAAAGATTCTAAATTAGAGTTAGATATGATAGAAGATGTTTTTATATATAAGATGTTTTTATACATAACAAAGTGGTTGTAATATATATTTGTAGTATATGATTTGATCTTTTTTGATTAGTTAGCATCATGTTAACGTGTGTTACTTATGAACTGATTTGATATACTAACTTCATAACCATATTTTTCTTAGATTAGTGTGATCTAAGGAAATAGAAACAATGATTCCAGTTGATTCTAATTCTCACACTTGATATAACTTCCTGAACCACCACATGGTGTCCTTGCACCCACTTCAATATCAAATTTAGAAGAGCATGTATCTCAACCAACAACCTTGAATCCTGAAGTTGTAAAAAATACTCCAATAAGTGACAGATATGAAAGCAAAAATATTAAAAAATAAACTTAGTGAACCCAAACAGCCAACCTTCATTCTCTGGGTGCTAAAGTGAAGGATATATCAACATAAATATAAAATTTAAACTAGATTATATAAACAAGAAGGATATAAAATTTAAACTAGATTATATCAACAAGAATGAATACAAACGATAGAGAAAACTTATGAAATAATAAATGAAAGGAGCGTTTTGCTAGCCCGACTGTACTTTTTAAATAATGAAATAACATATAATTTCTGTAAACAAAAAACTTAACAAATGCATGTACTTTTTAAAATATCATTATCCATAGCTTATGAAATATCATTATCCATAGCTTATGTATTATGTAATTGATGTTCATTATCCATAGCTTATGAAATTTACTGTGTAGGTACAACCGTTTCAACTGCACAATCATCGACCAATGGATGATGTTGTTATATTTGGTAGTGTAAGTTTATCATCTGATTAACTCTCTGTAAATATATCTTATTGATTTTTTAATAACTTATTTATTTTAATTTATTTTCATTAATGTCATGACAGATGGATGACCGCCTAGAAAACACCGTATGATAATAATTTCTTACTCATCATTTTCTTACTTTTTAACTTATCTTTTTACCAGCTTATTTACTATTCAACGTTCTTTTGTCTACAGGTTCGAAGACTTCGTCATAATAATGTAGGAGTAATAATTCGCAATGAGTATGAACTAAATTGTCTCCGTTTACGTGAGGTAGTGTATACTCACACCTATTTCTCATTCATTTTTTCCTTCTTTTTTTTTGCTTTTAAGTAGCGTTTTCTTACACAGAAGGAGAAAAAAGGACTGATGCTTTTGCGAATACCAAATTTAAGGGAAAACAAAAAACAACTTCTTCTACTCAAGGAAGAAAAAATAAAGATTGCCAACTGGTATCATTTTTAATCATATTCTTCTCTCTGTTTTTACAATGGATTTGGATGTTATTGAATTTAAAAAAATTTAAGTTTTGTTTTATGTAGATCGTTTGATTTGTCAACATGTTTTTGGTTTGTCTCATTTAATATTACTTATTTTTTTATCGTGTTCTTACCCAGAAGGAAAAAAAAAAGGCTGATGCTTTGGCGAATGCTAAATTTAAGGGGAAACAAAAATCAACCTCTTCTACCCAAGGAACAAAAATACAAATTACAAACTGGTATCACTTTTAATCCTATTATTTTTTCTTTGTTTTTACAATGGATTTGTATGTTATTAAATTTAAAATATTTTAAGTTTTGTGTTATTCTGTTGCTTTGTTGCCTTTAAGCTTTTGTTACATCAGTGATATAAATGCTGCAGCACTGAATATTACTCCGGGAGAAACAATTACTTTTTTAGCTGCAGATAAAATGTGTGAAGGTGTTAACCAAATGAATTGTTCGTTGAGATAGTACTAAGAAAACTTTATTTGATTGTAAGTCCATATTTTTCCTTAAAAAATTGATTATTTGTTACAATCTCTCTAAATTCTTACTGCAATCAATCTAAATCATTCCCCCTACATACAAATATGTGTGCTCATTTGTTTTGGATTTATAATTGTTTTATTTTAACTCACATATTTCGATAATTTTTAAATTTCAATTATTTTCAGGTATATATTGAAGGATACATGATGTAAGCTGTAAAGAATAAACTTGGTGTAAGCTGTAAAGTAAAGGGTCTTAATTTCTCTATTTTCTGCATGTATGTATTTTTTGTAATCTGCCTTTTGTAAAGTTAGCTAATTATACTTGGTTATGATGATTTTGGGTATGGAATGATGGTTTTTTAGGTAAACAGGTTTAGATTTTTCTGTATATCTATTTTTAAAGGAAACTCTGCCGAAATTTCTCGAAATTAGTAGCGACTAGCTTGATGTTTTGGTGGTTAGATGTGTTGATGATTGAGTATGTATTAATTTCTTCATGTATGTATTTTTTTTGTTTTGTATTTTGTAAAGTTAACTAATTCTACATGGTTATGATGATTTTGGGTATGGAATAATTGTTTTTTTGGTAGTTTGGATATGTATGGATGATTGTAAGTTTTATACACAGATTTATATTTGTCTGGATGTCTATTTTTAAAGGAAATTATGTCGAAATTTTTTAAAATTAACAGCGACTAACTTGATATTTTGGTGGTTAGATATGGATAATCTATCAACGATTACTCTCCTTTTGTCATTAAATTCAATATCTAACCATGTACTAGTACTCTATCTATCTGACCTTACTTATCCTAATTCACCTTTTATAATCAAATACTAATTTTAATATTAATAATTAAACAAATTTATTAAAAAAATTGAAATATAATGGGTTGATTTTGATAGTATATTCAATGCACTTTCTTAGTATAATAACTTCATACATAAGTAGTTAATAAACTTGAAAATAAATTTTAATTCTAAATATAGTCAATTTAATCATAAAAATCAATTTAAGCAAATAAAATTGGACGAAAAGAATATATAAATGTAATAATTATACTTGTTTTATTTTATCATTTGTGCATGTTTAATGTTATGGTATATAATATACTAACTGTAACCGACAATTCATCTAATATTGATTTAGTTTTTAATTCCAAGTTATATTTAATATTTATATGCCTATTATTTATGAATGATAATTATATTAATTTTTATTTTATTATGTTAACATATTTAATGCTTATCCAAAAAATTAATATTACGTAATTAATAGGTTTATCAAACTAAGATTTTTTATTTTTTTGCCTCTATAGATTAATATACAGATAAGCATCTATATTATAAAGCCTTCAACAGGTCATTAAACCAAGAATTATTCTTTTTTCCCCTCTAGAACCTTCCATGGAAGTTTAGTGATTTTCTGTTAGCTTAACCTTTTTTTCCTATCGCCCTACAACTTTAAATATATTACTATTTTGTCCCTTTTAATTATTTTTTATCTTTTTATATAATTCTCTAAATTTTATAAAATTCTAAATTTAGCTCATATATAGATGCAGCTCTTGTGCCCGGATGCTAGTATGCTATAAATAGATTATCCATAACCCTAATGAGCCCTAAAAACGTTCTTATTCTAAATCTAGGGGCGCATCTTTCTTTGACGATGCCGCTAATTCTAAATCTAAGAGGCGCAGATACAAGTTATGGCGGAGGAGATGCATCAACTATTGAAGAAACCGATGACGACGAGGAGGAGATACGGATCTTCCTTTAAGGTTCTTTAAGCAATTCATTTATTTATTTTAGATCCGATTCGCACTAGCATAATTTAGGGTTTTTGTAATAGTAGATCTTTTGATTTTTCACTAATTAAACTGCTAAACAATTTCTCTTTGACTTGAAGGGTTAGTAAAACAAAAAGGGTAATTGTATTTAATCCCCGTGTGTTGCTATTTATTTCGATTTGCAGTAGCATAATTTAGGGGTTTGGTTATATTAGATCTTTTGATTTTCCACTGGATATGGTAAATATGGTAATTAAAGGAGTAAAGAATTTCTCTTTGATTTGAAAGGTTATTGAAACAAAGAGTGTAATTTTACTAAATCCATGTGTGTTTTGTTTGCTATCTATGGACAGGATTTCGGTATTAGGTCGATGTTTATGGCATTTCATAATTTGTATAGAATGAAGAACAATGGTCAAAATGTGTTTGCAACCAATGGGCCGTTCTTCTAGAAGATCTCCATTAAGAAGAAACTGCTAACTGTAAGTTCTGGTATCGAATTCTGTTAGACCTTATAGGATCGAATGATCCTTTAATGTGGTACTAGAAAACTAGGTTTTGGAACCACTGGAGTCTCTTCTTCAAGCCCTTGGCTGCTGTTCAAAGGAGATACGGAGCATCTGTTAGCCATTGAGCTAAGACTATATAAATGCAGTTGCTGCGGCCGCCTCACTTGGTTGGATTGACAACTGCGGAGCCTAATGCTTTCAACGATCGCCCCATCCGGTCACTGATAGTATTGAGCCTAGGCTTATATATATATATATATATATATATGGGTCTCCATACACAGCAACCGGTTGGGAGCAACCCCTTTTTGGCCAGCCGGTACAGCTTGTATCGGCCTTAGAATTTTATTTTTTTATTTTTTTATTTTTTTATAAGCCGTAACAGCTTGTACCGGCTGGCCAAAAAGGGGTTGCTCCCCAACAACCGGTTGCTGTGGATGGAGACCCTATATATATATATATATATATCTTGCATTACCTGCTGAAGGTCGTATCTCTTGCCGGCCTGTCGAAGTTATCAACTTACCTCCAATTCCTTCGGTCTTAAGGGAATCATTTTGCCCTTCTTCATTGACAACCACCAAGTTAACAGATTGCATCAGTATCGGACAAGCTGGTTTTGTTCAATTTAACTTTCATTTTGATATTTGTTTTCAATATTGTTCACAAGTGTTTTGTGAGAATCATTATTGTATATGTTGGTTTATCTCAAATACCCACTTGTATGAGTAGTAGTACATTATAATGTGATCATATGAACTTTGCATACTATAATTGAGGCAAACATTACTTTGACTTTTTATAAATATAGTGAAGTTCAAGAATTTCATATTATTATAAAAATTGTCCTGAAATCTATATTTGTCAGTGTCATAATGTTCATTGTTTGTAATATTTCATGTTAATGCTGGAACAAGAAATTAATTTTAGAATTTGTTAGTTCGTGTGTGAAATATAATTTACTTCCTATAGAAATTAATTTTTTAGTTTGTGATAAATTAATTTACTAGAAAGTAATGTAAATTTTAACATTTTATGGTTATATGCAAATAAATTTATGCAATATGATTAGTTGCACTATAATTTGTATATAGTGAATTTTATACTATTTATATAGAGTTGAGTGTTACGTGTTGGTATTTTTGAAAATGGATATGTATATAATTTTAAATGATCTATGTTAAATAGTTTTTGGATTTGAGATTTTATGAAATTTAAAAAAGATAAGAACTTGTTTTCTTATGTAGGGATCTTCCAAAAGATTATAATGTTAAAGTAATTTTTATATGAAACAACTAATACGTACACAAAAAATCTTAAGTAGTGAGCATATATATTGTGAAGTGAATCTATTCGGTGAGATTTCAATTATTTAAAAGTATAGGGTGATTTTTTAAGAATTTGTTTTACTGACTAAATTTGGCCTTTAAACTATGTGGAACATAATTTTATTTAGGTTAGAAATAGTAAGGCTTATGAATTTCTTGTTGTGAGATTCAATTTGATTGTGTAGTCTTATGAATTGAAAGTATTTGAAATACAAACTTTTGAATAACACTAAAATGCGAACTTATTTCATTCAATTAATTCTCAAAGGTTATGTAAGGTTATAAGTTGAAGTTAGAGAATTTAGTGTTAATAAATAACTACTAAACCTAGAAAGAACTATATTGATTTGATGAAGGAAATTAATATAATAATTTGGTAAATAAAATTCCTATTTTATTAGCCTAAATATGATTCAAAATAATTATATTGATAAAGTTCACTAGTGATATTGATAATGAATTATAAATATTTAAGTAGATTATATGTTAGGTGATAATATTTAGATATGTGCAAATTTATCTTGAGATTCGTTGTATAGAAATAAGTGATTAAATGACTATTTTACTTTCAAAGTAAAAATAATTTTAAAGTTCTAAACAAGAGTATAAACTAGCTATTTTAACATTTTAGCACCAGTTATGATATTACTCTTGACGCCCCCAAAATTAAGTATACATCACCCATTATGAGTCGCCAGATACATGGTACAAAATTCAAATATAACTATTGAACTGTCGTATAGAATACGACCACAGTTAACTGTGAGTTTTAATACAAATGTATATAACTCTCATGGTGCCTCGACCACCACCTTACAATGGTACTTTACATAAAAGTATAGTCAAAAACTGTTTTATAAATTAAAATCTTTGGAAAGTGTTCAAGAAAACCTTCGTACATGGGAGGCCATGCGTCTAGATTATAATAGATATCATATGTCTACAGAATTATCCTTGGTTGACCCAATAGACCCCAAAGAAAAATGAGAAGATTACTATTATCTTCATTCCAATGGTGAGTTTTCTCTTGACATATAACTATCTCCACGGTCTTCAAGTGAATATTATATTTCACATAAACTCCAAGATCATATAGGTAGTGCCCGTAGATATATTCAGCAAGTGCGTGCGCACAACTCTGTCTTATGATAACACGAGGTTGTATGTCATTAGACATGTTGTATGATAGTGGCAAAACATCCTTCCAAAGTTGGGTTCGCCTCACCCTATTTGATTCACCAAATATAACTACTAAATGATGTATAGAATACAACACACTTTTCTATACTATTTAGGGAGAACCTTTACAGCTAGAGACCACCGTTCTATTCCCCTGTTATCCCTGCTCTACCCGGCAACACTCTTACGGCAACACTCTTATTACCTGAAAGGAATTGTGAAGCAGAAAGGGTGAGCACAACTAGCCCAGTAAAGAATATCATGACTAAAGATAATTAAATTATCAATAGCTTTCATCAATAATAAATCAGAGATTTAGAACATATGATAGATGATAACACTTTTCAACCATAGTTGCAGCGGAACGAACAATCCATTAGAAGAGTCAAATAGACCATAAGGTCTATTATCTTCTCTATGTTAAAAGTCTACCAATAATGCTTTATCCTTGTAATATCAATCAACAATTCCCATCCACGATCATGTGAATAACTCATAATCACAATTGTGATTCTAAATTCCTCTTCGCACATAGGACGAAGATAATTTTCATCACCTGTCTTCACCTGAAACATCAAAAATCATGATTATACCAAATCACAATTCCTGCTCGTAATCATTAAATCATCTTTGCACTACGGCCAAAGATATTCATTATTATCACATCCATGAATTAATATTTCATTGTTGAGACTCAGCTCAATAATTAATCCACATCATCGAATCATCCATGCACTACAGGCCAATGATATTCTTTAGTATCACGACCACGAATTATCCATGCACTACGGCCAAAGATAATCGTGTTTTCATCAACGGTCCTGATCATGCCATAAAATAATTCATCTTTGCACTATGGCCAAAGATAATCGTGTTTAATTTTGTTTGTGATAAATTAATTTACTAGAAAGTAATGTAAATTTTAACATTTTATGGTTATATGCAAATAAATTTATGGAATATGATTAGTTGCACTATAATTTGTATATAGTGAATTTTATACTATTTATATAGAGTTGAGTGTTACGTGTTGGTATTTTTGAAAATGGATATGTATATAATTTTAAATGATCATGTTAAATAGTTTTTGGATTTGAGATTTTATGAAATTTAAAAAAGATAAAGAACTTGTTTTCTTATGGGGTCTTCCAAAAGATTATAATGTTAAAGTAATTTATATATGAAACAACTAATACGTACACATAAAATCTTAAGTAGTGAGCATATATATTGTGAAGTGAATCTATTCGATGAGAATTTGTTTTACTGACTAAATTTGGCCTTTGAACTATGTGGAACATAATTTTGTTTATGTTATTAATAGTAAGGCTTATGGATTTCTTGTTGTGAAATTCAATTCGATTGTGTAGTCTTATGAATTGAAAGTATTTGAAATACAAACTTTTGAGTAACACTAAAATGCGAACTTATTTCATTCAATTAATTCTCAAAGGTCATGTAAGGTTATAAGTTGAAGTTAGAAAATTTAGTGTTAATAAATAACTACTAAACCTAGAAAGAACTATATTGATTTGATGAAGGAAATCAATATAATAATTTGGCTAATAAAATACCTATTTTATTAGCCTAAATATGATTCAAAATAATTATATTGATCAAGTTCACTAGTGATATTGATAATGAATTATAAATATAAGTAGATTATATGTTAGGTGATAATATTTAGATATGTGCAAATTTATCTTGAGATTCGTTCTATAGAAATAAGTGATTAAATGACTATTTTACTTTCAAAGTAAAAACAATTTTTAAGGTTCTCAACAAGAGTATAAACTAGCTATTTTAACATTTTAGCACCGATTATGATATTACTCCAACAAAAGCTTTTAAGAAATTTTATTGAGGGAGTATATTTTGAATAAACAAGATGGTTTGTTCTTTTCAGTATTTGAGAGGCTAACACTACAAGAAAAATGTCTAATTCTAAAGGAATATTTAGTTGAATACAAGTCTATTCCGTTGGAATAACCGTATTCCTAACGGAATGTCTAATTCTGAAGAATTTGTTTGGATTGGTTCTAAAACATTCTTTTCCACATCATATCATGAAAAATCTCCAGTCATCCATTAAAAAAATAAAGATCGCTGGATCCCTCAATAGGGAGAGAATTAAGACTAAATTGCCAATTAGAATCAATCAAATCTATACAAAAGCATACCTCCCAAACAAATTAAATGCTTATTACATTTGAATGCAAGATGTTCTGGTATATATCTTCTGTTTGGTTGATGAGAATCTGTAGTAAAGATTCTAAATTAGAGTTAGATATGATGGAAGATGTTTTTATATATAAGATGTTTTTATACATAACAAAGTAGTTGTAATATATATTTGTAGTATATGATTTGATCTTTTTTGATTAGTTAGCATCATGTTAACGTGCGTTACTTATGAACTGATTTGATATACCAACTTCATAACCATATTTTTCTTAGATTAGTGTGATCTAAGGAAATAGAAACAATGATTCCAGTTGATTCTAATTCTCACACTTGATATAACTTCCTGAACCACCACATGGTCTCCGTGCACCCACTTCAATATCAAATTTAGAAGAACATGTATCTCAACCAACAACCTTGAATCCTGAAGTTGTAAAAATACTCCAATAAGTGACAGATATGAAAGCAAAATATTAAAAAATAAACTTAGTGAACCCAAACAGCCAACCTTCATTATCTGGGTGCTAAAGTGAAGGATATATCAACATAAATATAAAATTTAAACTAGATTATATCAACAAGAAGGATATAAAATTTAAACTAGATTATATCAACAGGAATGAATACAAACGATAGAGAAAACTAATGAAATAATAAATGAAAGGAGCGTTTTGCTAGCCCGACTGTACTTTTTAAATAATGAAATAACATATAATTTCGGTAAACAAAAAACTTAACAAATGCATGTACTTTTTAAAATATCATTATCCATAGCTTATGTATTATGTAATTGATGTTCATTATCCATAGCTTATGAAATTTACTGTGTAGGTACAACCGTTTCAACTGCACAATCATCGACCAATGGATGATGTTGTTATAATTGGTAGTGTAAGTTTATCATCTGATTAACTCTCTATAAATATATCTTATTGATTTTTTAATAACTTATTTATTTTAATTTATTTTCATTAATGTCATAACAGATGGATGACCGCCTAGAAAACACCGTATGATAATAATTTCTTACTCATCATTTTCTTACTTTTTATCTTATCTTTTTACCAGTTTATTTACTATTCAACGTTCTTTTGTCTACATGTTCGAAGACTTCGTCATAATAATGTAGGAGTAATAATTCGCAATGAGTATGAACTAAATTGTCTCCGTTTACGTGAGGTAGTGTATACTCACACCTATTTCTCATTCATTTTTTCCTTCTTTTTTTTTGCATTTAAGTAGCGTTTTCTTACACAGAAGGAGAAAAAAAGGACTGATGCTTTGGCGAATACCAAATTTAAGGGAAAACAAAAAGCAACTTCTTCTACTCAAGGAAGAAAAAATAAAGATTGTCAACTGGTATCACTTTTAATCATATTCTTCTCTCTGTTTTTACAATGGATTTGGATGTTATTGAATTTAAAAATTTTAAGTTTTGTTTTATGTAGATCGTTTGATTTGTCAACATGTTTTTGGTTTGTCTCATTTAATATTACTTATTTTTTTATCGTGTTCTTACCTAGAAGGAAAAAAAAAGTCTGATGCTTTGGCAAATGCTAAATTTAAGGGGAAACAAAAATCAACCTCTTCTACCCAAGGAACAAAAAATACAAATTGCAAACTGGTATCACTTTTAATCCTATTATTTTTTCTTTATTTTTACAATGGATTTGTATGTTATTAAATTTAAAATATTTTAAATTTTGTGTTATTCTGTTGCTTTGTAGCCTTTAAGCTTTTGTTACATCAGTGATATAAATGCTGCAGCACTGAATATTACTCCGGGAGAAACAATTACTTTTTTAGCTACAGATAAAATGTGCGAAGGTGTTAAGCAAATGAATTGTTCGTTGAGATAGTACTAAGAAAACTTTATTTGATTGTAAGTCCATATTTTTCCTTAAAAAATTGATTATTTGTTACAATCTCTCTAAATTCTTATTGCAATCAATCTAAATCATTCCCCCTACATACAAATATGTGTGCTCATTTGTTTCGGATTTATAATTGTTTTATTTTAACTCACATATTTCGATAATTTTTAAATTTCAATTATTTTCAAGTATATATTGAAGGATACATGATGTAAGCTGTAAAGAATATACTTGGTGTAAGCTGTAAAGTAAAGGGTCTTAGTTTTTCTATTTTCTGCATGTATGTATTTTTTGTATTCTGCATTTTGTAAAGTTAGCTAATTATACTTGGTTATGATGATTTTGGGTATGGAATGATAGTTTTTTAGGTAAACAGGTTTAGATTTTTCTGTATATCTATTTTTAAAGGAAACTCTGCCAAAATTTCTCGAAATTAGTAGCGACTAGCTTGATGTTTTGGTGATTAGATGTGTTGATGATTGAGTATATATTAATTTCTTCATGTATGTATTCTTTTTGTTCTGTATTTTATAAAGTTAACTAATTCTACATGGTTATGATGATTTTGGGTATGGAATAATTGTTTTTTTGGTGGTTTGGATATGTATGGATGATTGTAAGTTTTATACACAGGTTTATATTTGTCTGGATGTCTATTTTTAAAGGAAATTCTGTCGATTTTTTTTAAAATTAGCAGCGACTAGCTTGATATTTTGGTGGTTAGATATGTGTTGATGATTGTAAGTTTTGTAGACAGGTTTAGAATTTTTTAAATATCTATTTTTAAAGGAAATTCTATCATTTTTTTTGGAAATTAGTACCAATTAGCTTGATATTTTGGTAGTTGGACATGTGTTGATGATTGACTATGTATTAATGGTGAATTGTGGTGGTATGTGGTAATGTAATATTTTTCGAATTTTAATTTAATTATTTTTTACGCCGTGCCTTCAGGCACGGGCATATACTAGTAGGCTTACAAGACAAAACCAAATCAACGATTACTCTCCTTTTGTCATTAAATTCAATATCTAACCATGTACTAGTACTCTATCTATCTGACCTTACTTATCCTAATTCACCTTTTATAATCAAATACCAATTTTAATATTAATATTTAAACAAATTTATTAAAAAAATTGAAATATAATGGGTTGATTTTGATAATATATTCAATGTACTTTCTTAGTATAATAACTTCATACATATGTAGTTAATAAACTTGAAAATAAATTTTAATTCTAAATATAGTCAATTTAATCATAAAAATCAATTTAAGCAAATAAAATTGGACGAAAAGAATATATAAATGTAATAATTATACTTGTTTTATTTCATCATTTGTGCATGTTTAATGTTATGGTATATAATATACTAACTGTAATCGACAATTCATCTAATATTGATTTAGTTTTTAATTCCAAGTTATATTTAATATACAGATAAGCATCTATATTATAAAGCCTTCAACAGGTCATTAAACCAAGAATTATTCTTTTTTCCCCTGTAGAACCTTCCATGGAAGTTTAGTGATTTTCTGTTAGCTTAACCTTTTTTTCCTATCGCCCTACAACTTTAAATATATTATTATTTTGTCCCTTTAAATTATTTTTTATCTTTTTATATAATATTCTAAATATTATAAATCTAGGGTTTTATTATAAATCTAGGTTTTATTCCATAACTCTAATGAGCCCTAAAAACGTTCTTATTCTAAATCTAGGGTTTTATTCTAAATCTAGGGGCGCAACTTTTTTTGACGATGCCGCTAATTCTAAATCTAAGAGGCGCAGATACAAGTTATGGCGGAGGAGATGCATCAATTATTGAAGAAACCGATGACGACGAGGAGGAGATACGATCTTCCTTTAAGGTTCTTTAAGCAATTCATTTATTTATTTTAGATCCGATTCGCACTAGCATAATTTAGGGATTTTGTAATAGTAGATCTTTTGATTTTTCACTAATTAAACAGCTAAACAATTTCTCTTTGACTTGAAGGGTTAGTAAAACAAAAAGGGTAATTGTATTTAATCCCCGTGTGTTGCTATTTATTTCGATTTGCAGTAGCATAATTTAGGGGTTTGGTTATATTAGATCTTTTGATTTTCCACTGGATATGGTAAATATGGTAATTAAAGGAGTAAAGAATTTCTCTTTGATTTGAAAGGTTATTGAAACAAAGAGTGTAATTTTACTAAATCCATGTGTGTTTTGTTTGCTATCTATGGACAGGATTTCGGTATTAGGTCGATGTTTATGGCATTTCATAATTTGTATAGAATGAAGAACAATGGTCAAAATGTGTTTGCAACCAATGGGCCGTTCTTCTAGAAGATCTCCATTAAGAAGAAACTGCTAACTGTAAGTTCTGGTATCGAATTCTGTTAGACCTTATAGGATCGAATGATCCTTTAATGTGGTACTAGAAAACTAGGTTTTGGAACCACTGGAGTCTCTTCTTCAAGCCCTTGGCTACTGTTCAAAGGAGATACGGAGCATCTGTTAGCCATTGAGCTAAGACTATATAAATGCAGTTGCTGCGGCCGCCTCACTTGGTTGGATTGACAACTGCGGAGCCTACTGGCATACGACTCAAACAAAATGCTTAATCACCCCTGTCATTTACCTTCACCCATACATATGTGCAGCTATAAATTATTACTTTTTCAGCCTAGGCTTATATATATATATATCTTGCATTACCTGCTTTTATTTTTTTCTTGATAATAAAGGGAAGGTCGCATCTCTGGCCGCCCTATCGAAGCTATCAGATCACCTCCAATTGCTTCGGTCTTAAGGGAGTCATTTCGTCCTGCTTCATTGACAACCACCCAAGTTAACAAATTGCATCAGTACTGGAGCCTGGTTTTGTTCAATTTCAACTTTCATTTTGACATTTGTTTTCAATATTGTTCACAAGTGTTTTGTGAGAATCATTATTGTATATGTTGGTTTATCTCAAATACGTTCTTGTATGAGTAGTAGTACATTATAATGTGATCATATGAACTTTGCATACTATAATTGAGGCAAACATTACTTTTTGACTTTTTATAAATATAGTGAAGTTTAATAATTTCATATTATTATAAAAATTGTACTGAATTCTATATTTGTCAGTGTCATAATGTGGGACGCCTCCAAAATAGGTATACACAACCCATTCTAAGTCATCTAATACATGATACATAATCCAAATACAAACTTAATTTATACAACTGTTAAGTGTCGTGCAGAATATGATAAAGTATAAGATGCGAATTTTAATACAAATATCGTCTCCTAGACAATATCCAAATTCAAAATAAGTTCTCATTACAATTATTATCACACTATTCTTATAGAATAAAAATAACTACTATAACAATCATCTTCTACCATCACTCCATTCTTAACTAGTTCAGTAAAGAATATTATGACTAAGATAATGCAGAATAAATTATCGTTAGTCTTCAACAGTCTAACAACTGGTAGAATACAATAGATAAAAAGTTTTAGATCAACAACTGCAGTGGAAAAAATAATCCATTAGAAGAGTCCATTAGAAGAGTCAAGTAGAGCGTGATATCTATTATCTTCCATGATTTAAAAGTTTATCATCAATTTTATCTTTGAGACTCAGCTTAATAAATAATCAACATCACTGAATTATCCATGCACTACGGGCCAATGATATTCATTATTATCACATCCATGAATCATTCATGCACTACGAGTCAAGGATATTCGTTATTACCACCAATTGTCATGATCATGTCAAACAATAATTCATCTTTGCATCCTTGGCCGAAAAGAACCCATGGTCATGATCATACCAACAACTGTCCATCTATGCGCTACGGGCTAATGAGGACTTTTACCACATCATTTGTAACATTACAGGTCATGATTATACCGAATAATTCATGGTCATAATCATACCAATCAACAGTCCATCTATGCACTACGGGCCAAAGATGACTTTTATCACAATATAAGCATGAGGATGATAACAATGATATAAGCGTCAATTAAATGAAATCAAGGATAAATATTAAAGACTTTAAATTTATCCAGAGTTTAAAAATGTCCAAATTGTCAACATGATAACTGCTTTATGGAGTAAAATTCAAAAATAATATCAAAAATAATTTGGACAAAACATAAATCAATTTTTGTCCCGGGTGAATAGTACTCGAGTGAATAGTACTTCGTGAATAGTACCTCGTGAATAATACTCCGACATGAAAAGATCAAAATTTAACAAGAGTATTTAGAAAAATATTCTTGTGAAACGATACTAGATGAAATGCAAATTTTAAGCATATTCTACTAATTTCAAGGAGTATAGAGGCAAATACTTAACAAAATGAGTGTAGAATTCAGAATCTGAAACGAAATAATATTACTTACATACTACAGAGTATAGAAGAAAATATTATTTCTTACGAATATTGAACAAAAATAATATCCCTTACAACTGTTGAACGAAAATAATATTCCTACGAATATTGAACGAAGATAATATTCCTTACGAATATTGAACGAAAATAATATTTCTTACGAATATTGAACGAAAATAAAATTCCTTACGAATACAAAAATAATATTGTAAGCGAATATGGAAAAAAAATACTCCTTACCTCAAAAGAAGAGTATTTCTAAATGGTATAGCGGATATATTCTTGAAGAAAAACTTGCACTATTTGCAACACTCAAAGTTTTCTTAACTCAAAAGAAATACACTCAATATTATAGAAGAAGAATTCTCTGATTCTGGTGTGATTTTTATTTCTAAATTGAGTATCCTATTTATAGGAGAATGACAAGACACTATTTAGAAAAAAAATTCACGGACCAACAGTTGTAGCATCACAGATTCTTGATGAATTTTCTAATTTTACTATGCAGTACTATGCAAACACTATGCATAATAAAATATAATAAACTCTATTTTTCATAAAAAAAACAAAAATTATAATATATATATATATATATATATATATATATATATAACAAAACTTAGATAACTTTCTATCGACAGTTTTGAAAAATGGGTAAGCCCACGGTCCATATAATAAGCAAAATTTACAATAAATACTTCATAAAAATCCCCTCTATTTATCTCAATTCACTTGACTTCACAAAACATATTTTTAATAACATTCATCATTAATATTATAACTCACAATATTAACAACCAGATCATTCCTAGGAAAGAGGGGGTTTTCGATAAGGATTTCTTCTTATTGACGCGCAATTAGGTGACCAAACCCCTTTCTTCGAGACCTCGACAGAACTTTCTAGACATTGTCAATAATGCAAATAATAATATGAATAACTTTGTTATCTCAATTATTGATTTAATAATATAAAATATTATGCAGATGATACTGTGACAATAATTGAATCAATAATGTGAGATACTATATAACAATTATTGTAGCAATAATTGAGTATAACTGAGTGACTTCTAACGTAAGCATCAATAATCAAAACCGTGTACTACTATGCAACCACGTGTATTACTGTACTTTTATCACTAAGTATTTCAACAGTTAACGGTAAAATTTTTGCCGTTATTTTTATAAAAAGTTATTTATGTCATTTTCTAACTCCGACAATAATTCCGTTGTGGGGTCCACCAATGATTGTGCCGTTGTATAAATATTTCCTGATAAAACGAATATTCCCGACCAATTGAATATTTTATAACAACTTGCTTGTTTTAAAAAAATTATAAATATCACCCACAATTATAATATTATACCAAATCCACACTTTATTACTCAAAATAATATGTAGAGAAAATTAAATCTTTATTCATAAAAGTTGTGGTCTTACATAATGTTCATTGTTTGTAATATTTCATGTTCATGCTGGAACACGAAATTAATTTTAGAATTCGTTAGTTCATGTGTGAAATATAATTTACTTCCTATAGAAATTAATTTGTTTAATTTTGTTTGTGATAAATTAATTTACTAGAAAGTAATGTAAATTTTAATATTTTATAGTTATATGCAAATAAATTTATGCAATATGATTAGTTGCACTATAACTTGTATATAGTGAATTTTATACTATTTATATAGGGTTGAGTGTTATACGTTGGAATACTTGAAAATGGATATGTATATAATTTTAAATGATCATGTTAAATAGTTTTTGGATTTGAGATTTTATGAAATTTTAAAAAAAAATAAGAACTTAATTTTCTTATGTAGGGGTCTTCCAAAAGATTATAATGTAAAGTAATTTTTATATGAACAATTAATACGTACACATAAAATCTAAAGTAGTGAGCATATATATTGTGAAGTGAATCTATTCGATGAGATTTCAATTATTTAAAAGTTTAAGGTGATTCTTTAAGAATTTTTTTATTGACTAAATTTTGCCTTTGAACTATGTGGAACATACTTTTATTTATGTTAGAAATAATAAGGCTTAATGATTTCTTGTTGTGAAATTCAATTTGATTGTGTACGTAGTCTTATGAATTGAAAGTATTTGAAAGGTCCCATATGGTTATAAGTTAAAGTTAGAGAATTTAGTGTTAATAAATAACTACTAAACCTAGAAAGAACAATATTGATTTAATGAAGGAAATTAATATAATAATTTGGTAAATAAAATATCTATTTTATTAGCCTAAATATGATTCAAAATATTTATATTGATCGAGTTAACTAGTGATATTGATAATGAAATATAAATATTTAAGTAGATTATATGTTAGGTGATAATATTTAGATATGTGCAAATTTATCTTGAGATTTGTTGTATAGAAATAAGCGATTAAATGACTATTTTACTTTTAAAGTAAAAATAATTTTTAAGGTTTTAAACAAGAGTATTAATTAGCTATTTTAACATTTTAGCACCGGCTATGATGTTACTCCAACACAAGTTTTTAAGAAATTTGATTGAGGGAGTATATTTTGAATAGACAAGATGTTTTGTTCTTTTTAGTACTTGAGAGGCTAATACTACAAGAAAAATGTCTAATTCTGAAGGAATATTTAGTCGGATATAAGTCTATTCCGTTGGAATAACCTTACTCCTGACGGAATAGTTTGTTGGCCATTAGGTTGTATTAAAGGCCGTTGGGCTTTAGTCCGTCAACAATTTCGTCGAAACTAAATATGGTTGACGATATTAGTGTCGACAAATTGTTCGTCGGGATTAGAGTAAAGTCGATTGATTGTCTCCGACAGATAAATTTCGCCGATAATAAATGGGGACCCTGTGTCAGCTAGGGTAAGACCTAATGTGACGCCCCCAAATTCAGTTACTTATATCTTGAATTCGGTGCTTCGCTATCTAACTCTAATAATATACTAAAATCTCAAACAACGGAATAATAAAATAATTTACATTGTTATAACATAAATATTCTCGTCCCAAGGTCTCGCAACCATGACTAACTTAATGCATAACTTAAATCCAAACATAACTTAATACATGATATTAAACATGTCTTATTACATCATAATAATAATAATATTCTAGCATAAAGGACTAAAGCTAATACATAGCCTTGCCCTTTTCCTTATCTTTGCCTGAGGATCCACATGGTTCTGCCTTAATTGAAATGTTTAAGGAAAACAAGAATGAGCAACAAATTTTCCCATCAAGTAATATAATAATAAGGGTGAACATAAATATGTATTAAGATATTAATCTCGAAAGTATAAAGTTGAATGATAATTCGAGAGTTTAAAGAATAATGTTGTAAACAAAGAAGCATTAACGGTTCTAAATCTGTCCTTTGAATTGAAATAAGAGTCACCAAGGACTGAAAAATTATTAAAAGAATTCAAAGGTTTCAACTTTTCAATTTAAAGACTATTGAATAATAAGTAGTCACTATGGACCAAGAACTCTTGCTAGAATTAACAGTATTTAACTAATAATTCAATATAAACAAGTGCAACATGTGATCAATCTATAGTACCTTACGTTATGCATAACATTTAAACATGTTGTCTATGCACACGTCGGTTCCCGAACAATATAGAATTTTCCCTTTTAAGAGGGTTGTTCATCTCAGCAATTTATAAGAGTCTGCACCAAGTCAATTGGTTAGGATAGTTTTTCAAATTCATAGATAATGGTCTAGTCGAATCAAATGGCTTAGACACATTTTCTCAATACACTTCAGAATGATTCGCTAGCTCAAGATATACAACATGATTTCAAGAATATTATAATTGTGCATAATAATAACTTCCAAGAATTTTGATAACGCAAGAATTATTCAACAAAGCGATTATACAATCAATAGATGTATTTTCTCAAATATGTAGTTGATATAAAAATAATTTAAACTTGCACAATATCCAAAGTTGTGTAAGTTAGGGAACTTGCCTTTTGCATGAATTACAAATCTTAAAGCTTAACGTCACTACAAGGTCTTATAGTATCCTATTTATTTATATATGCATACACATTAGTTATAAAAGCCAGATACACAAACTATCTCATACACATTCTCAATACGTATGTTAAACACATACATTAAGTCCTATCTTAGTTACACGATCAAACCATATAGTTACAATATCAACATTGATTTGTCTTTGAAAACTTTATCTAAAAATCTTTTAGAAATGGTTAAGTATTGATTCAATATAGCCATTATACACTTAAACACTTATAACATCACTTTCATCATGTATTATAGCTTAAAACATTAATATATACATGCTAAAATTCTCAGATCATAGTTTAAAAAGTCAGACAACACTATCATGTAGTGCGGTCGCGCTGCATTATGACTAGGGAGTGGCGCGGCCGCGCTGATCCCTGTCAAAACCAGGACTGATTTTTTGATTGCAAATATCATTACTTAGCATACTGAAGTTCTAACACAGAGCATATTCGCATATAAACATGTTTTGGTCTTACTCGAAGTTTATTTTCAAACCATTTAGTCTTACTTTCAAATTTCATAGTTTCTTTTGGAAATATTGTAATTAACAAGTCTTAATAAGTTTATCTCACAAGGGCTAATCATGTTAATCCTCAAACTACATAGTGATGCTAGATAACTGTTACTACACATGCTCGAATGTATACATCTTGTGTACCCATAGTTAGCATAACTTTATTTTTTGAGAACTCATTTTGAATTATGTTTGAATAGTCTATACTATGCCTATCTAGGTGGGTGAACACATTAGTCATGTTTAGAGGGGTAAAATGTTCTATTATGATTGCTCAAAAGATCAGAATGCAAGTAGGGTGATTTTTAACAAAGTTGGTTTTCAAACTTCTAAGTTTTCCTTGAAAATCTCATGTTAAACCAAATTAAACATACAAAGCAACTTTGAATCCACATTTCATACTCATTTATATACATAACTAAGTCACATACACATGCTCAAAATGTCATAATTCAAAAGACACAAGGTTTGTCAAGTTTGTTTTTCAGCTTCTAACTTTTCTTCAAAATGCAATTAATTCAAGCTTTAAGCATACTAACACTTCTCATGTCATGCAAATGAACCTTGAATCACATGTAATACCTATTTTCATACATACGTAAGTTAAACTAACATGCTCAAAATAGCAGAAAACAACAAAAATAATTTTTTGGGACTAACCAACTGCGCGGTCGTGCTGGTTTTGAAAGGGGAAGTGGTGCTGTCGCACCACTTCGACTCAGCACCAAACTTGGCTCTGTTTTATGAAGTAGTACAGAAAACAAACAAGGACACCATTGAATCAACATGCTCAGACCCATTACATTAATTCCATAACATACATATATCTCAAACAACATAACGACATCAGTTAACAAATCAATTAACAAGAAATCCATTCTAAGGATTCATCAACCTCACAAAATCATACATTTCTACATTATAATTGCAAAATCCTTATGCTCTCATCATTATATACTGATTTAACTCTTATAGAAATATAAAGATTGAAAATTAAGTACCTTTGATGATCTTCCTACTTAACAGAGTATTCCTTCCACCTACTGCAATAATCAAAGCAAGAGCTTCCTTGGAAATCTCTTTCACTCTCAACTCACTAACTTTCTCAATTCAACAAACTGACTTTATAATTTAACTTAACAAAAAACTAGCAACTGTAAATTGAGAAGGGGGAGCTTCCAATTTATAGCCAAACTATTACCCAAATTCTAGGTTTTGTCCTAGAAGTTAAACCAACGGAAGGAAGAAGAAGATGATGGTTAAGGAGAAGTGGGTGAAAAGCTCTACCAAATCCTCCCTCGGACATCTTTACAGATGTGACGCCCCCAAAATAGGTTTACATCACCTATTCTGAGTCGCCAAATACATGGTACAGAATACAAATACAAACTTAAATATACAACATGAGCTGTGAGTTTTAATACAAATATTGTCTTCTAGATAGTATACAAACTCAAAATAAGTCCTCAATACATTTATTATCACACTATTTCACAGAATAGTGATGACTACTAATGCAACCATCTGGACCGTCAATCTATTCCCCGACTAGTCCCAGCTATATTCTCATTTTCTGAAGAGAACAGTGAAATAAAGGGTGAGCTCAACTAGCCCAGTAAGAAATATTATGACTAAGATAATGCAGAATAAATTATCCTTAGCCTTCAACAATATAACAACATATAGAATATAATAGACAACAAGTTTTAGATCAACAACTGCAGTGGAATAAGTAATCCATTAGAAGAGTCAAGTAGAGCATAATATCTACTATTTTTTATGATTTAAAAAGTTTATCATCAATTTTATCGCTGAGACTCAGATTAATAAATAATCCACATCATCGAATCATCGCCGCACTACGGGCCAAGGATATTCGTGTTTTCGTCAACGGTCATGATCATGCCATAAAACAATTCATCTTTGAACCCTTGGCCGAAGAGTATCCATGGTCATAATCATACCAAAAACTGTCCATCAATGCACTACGGGCCAATGAAGACTTTTATCACATCATTTGTAACATTACAGTCATGATTATACCGAATAATCCCTGGTCATAATCATACCAAGTCCATCTATGAACTACGGGCCAAAGATGACTTTCATAACAATATAATCATGAGGATGATGACAATGACATAATAATTCAATAAAACAAGTTCAAGGATAAATTTTAAAGATTTATAATTTAATTTATCCAGAAATTAATAACGTCCAAATTGTCAACATGATACTGCTTTGTGGAGTAAAATTCAAGAATAATATTGTACCAAAAATGATTTGGACCGAAAACGAATCAATTTTTATCATGAATAGTACCCCGGGTGAATAGTAACCGAGTGAATAGTACCCCGTGAATATTAACTTCGGAAATAATAACCCTATGAATAGTACCCCGACATGAAAAAGTTAAAACTTATCAAGAATGCTCAGAATAATATTTCCATGAAAAGATACTGGATGAAGCGCAAATATCAAGGATATTCTACTAATTTCATGGAGTATAGAAGCCAAACTTTAACAAAACAAGTATAGAATGAAGATCAAAACATGGATACAATCAATGATAGTAACCATAATAGACATTTGAGATGAAAAAGAGAAAATTTTATTTTTTAGTGAATAGTGTCGTATACGTGAATAGTAACCCCGACATAAAAAGGTAGAAATTCCACAATAAAACTCATATCAATAATTAGGCATAATGATATTGAAGAAAATAATATCATTTACGAAGAAAATAACATCCCTTACCTCAAAAGAACCGTACTTCTGACTGAAATATCGGATATAGTGCTGAAGGAAACTTGCACTGTATAGAAACTCTCAAAGTATCTAAATACTCACAAAATACGCTCGATAATTATAGAGAGAGAAAGAGAGAAAACTTGTTTCTGGTGTAATTTTCAATTCTAACTAAGCACCCTATTTATAGGAAAAAGCTTAGAACGTCATAGCAGACTAACCTGCTACCTGATGGCTTTACCTGCTACTATTCACGCCCACCACTTTTGAATAAAAATTTCAGCACATTTTCACCAATAAAAAGTGGGGCTCACCCATGTTTTTAATAAAAAATATTTATTTCCGAATCTTCAATAATTCATAATAAATAGCTCTTTTATCAGAAAAATTCAAATCTCATGTCTATTCCATATGAAATTTAATTCTCTACAACTTTGTAGAAGAAAGTTTTTCCAAATTCCAATCAAAAAATATCTGAAACTCACATACGGATAATTTCTAATACCTCCATTCTGACAAAATACTGATAAAACACCTCAGCATTAATTCCTCCATTTATAACCACATAAAATAAATAAATCCATCATTTATATCTACATAAAATAAATATTTCCTTATCATAAAAATCAATAATTAATTATTCACAAATAATATTACAGAATCACAATTATGACAACCAGGCCATTCCTAGAAAAAAGGGGGCTTTTCGATAAGGATTTCTCCTTACTGGCGCACAGTTAGGTGACCAAACCTCTTCTTGACAGAACTTTCTAGATATTGCCAATAATGCTATCTAACAATATTATTCAAATAATATGAATTATTGATCTGATAAAGGGAAATACTGTGCAGTGACAATTATTGAACCAACAATAATATAAAATATCAACGCAACAATTATTGAATCAATAAAATAAAATATTGAACAGTAATTACTGTAACAATTATTGAGTAGTGTCTTCTTACGTAAGAATCAATAATTCAAAAATACTGTGCAAAACCGTGTGCTACTGTGCAACCACGCGTATTACTGTATTTTAACCACCAGGTATTTCAACAGTGTTAATGGTAACAACTACGTCATTATTTATAAATACTCAAACTTGTCATTTTCTCATTCTGACAATAATTCCGTTGTGAGGTCCACCAATGATTGTGTCGTCGTACGGATATTTCCCAAAAAAAGAATATTTCCCGATCAATCGAATATTTTATAACCACTTGCTTATTTTGCAGAATTTATAAATATTATCCACAACTATAACATTATATCAAATCCACACCATAATATTCAAAAAAATATTTCGACAAAATTAAATTTTTATTCGTAAAATTTGGGGTCTTACAACAGACATCAATCCTTCCCTGCTTATACACAATATAGCTATAGGTCAGTGTGCTATACACGACTGAGCAAGAATAGGGACTAAGATTTTGGGACAAGGAGTTTTAATTTACTGCATTAGCAAAATGGGTACTAGTATACTTAGGTTTATTTCCTTTTGGACTCACAAGTAATGTTATTACTTAGGTTTACTTATGGACAAATATACACATAATCATATAATCCATGTACATTGCGTTAGCCCAAATAATATTTTAATTGGGCTAAAATATAAATTAGTAGAATATTAACAACCCATTATTTCCCATAAACTTATTATCCCAATTACACATAAATATGGAAATAAACATTTAATAGAAAATATTTTTTTGCTTAAATTTATCTTCTCCCATACATTTAAAATACACATTTAATTAGTTTACCATTATATCACACAAAGCTCTTTTATTCTAGTTCAGTAGAATTACATAAATTAAGATTATTATTATATAGTCTCACGGAATAATATTCACATTATAATATTACCCTTAACAACCCATATTATATATTATACATGATACTATTTTATTTATATGCTAACATAACATGTATAATTGCACATTAACAAATAATTAATTAAGATAATAACATTAATTAGTCCCTCACATTATTTAACCATTTCCTCATTAATTTAATTAATGAATTACGTAGTCCACAGTTATGCCACACTAGGCATATCACATAAGCTTAATTAATTAATCTTATCGTCATTTTTCACCACATTACTTACTCATCACATACTTGATTTAATTCTATTCGAATGATCACATTTCAAGACATAAATATATATGTATTCAACATAAATACTGAAATTTTATTAATTAAATTATTAATATTATTCATAAGATTCACATATATTACACCTAAGGCCGACGAAATATCCGTCAGAATTAGTTAATATTCCCTCATATATATGAATTTTAAAAATAAATTAAATGTCTGATTTTCGACGGAAATTCTGTCGGTTTTAGCGTATTCCTTTGAAAATAAATTTTTAATGATATTTTTGTTTTTACAGTTTTTAGGTTTTTAAACCTCATTTTTGTACCTGTAACTTACTTTATCCCAACAATGCATACAATAATATATTTCAGATACAACATAACTATAAAAACTTGCTTTATCTCATCAAACATGCATACACTGATCTAACATGTGTCAATAAGAACCAACTCATCAACAATAACAAATATAAGTCAATGTTCCATAAATTATACAATAAAATTTATAAAACTCGTACACACTCAACAAAACAACAAATTTTTACAATATGTACAAATAATCTATAATAAAATCATTAGTTCGTATGAGAGAATTAAAGAGACTGCTAAATGAAAATAAAATAACATGCAGAATACCTGAGTAGTCGGGGGATGACTCTTTATTGAACCTAAAGCCTCCAATAGTAGGGTAACCACCATCCGAAGCACCTCGCTGCTTAACGCGATGAACTGCTCATACGGTAATCCCGTCCTGGAAACCGTGGCCCCTGATGCAATATCATGAGCTACCCGATGAAGGCGAGCACGGCTAGGAAACTCGTGACGATGGAAAATCAAACGTAGGAAACGTCTCCGAAACTGTCGCTATAAACTTCTAAAATAGTTGGTCATCCAAGCCAATGACTGTATGAGATGGTTCAATAGATGCACTCGGACGCTGGCGCTGGCTAGAGCCTGCGAAAATAAATATAACATTACTTACTACATATTAATTTATATTTTTTTATAAATTAAGATATAACATAAAACATAAGAAATATATATTATTACCTTTAGGAAGGGTATACGCGGGTATCCTCAGCATGCCCAATACACGATACCTTCTGGTACTTCTAGTAGGGGGATCCTGAGACGCAACCCATAATCTCAACTCCTCATCCCGAGATAATTCAATCTCGGGTGGAGGGATGGTGGAATCTAAAAGCTCAGAATCCCCCTTAACAACCTGCAACTCAGCTACATGTTGCTCCCGAAGCATCTGAAATTGGTCCTGTAATTTATTTTGTATACGTGAGTTAATTATATCATTTTATTAATTATCTAATATTAATAATAGCTAATAATTGATATTAGTCTTTACCCATATAGCTATTGTTGTAGGAGATATAGCAGATTCTTTAGGCGTGTGGGCTCTATCCCAAAAATCGGTTACGGTAGGACGTCGACCCAAGCTCCCGAACACGGCCTGATGATAAATAAATTCAAACCTTTATTAAGTATGCTAATGACAAATGACTAACTAAACAACAAAATATACAATACTTATCGACTTCACCTCCTCAAAAGACTATGAGTCATTCGTGTTTACGACTCTGAGTTGGCTACGATATTTCTCTACCAACTCCGACTTCTTCTTGAACTCATCAACATCCCATTGCCTACATATAGCCTCCCAAGCTAGATCAGAGACTATGTCGGGCTGATGATATTTGATCGTAGTCCCGGGCCGCTCGTCAACTGCCCGGGCGGCCCGCTGCCTCATCTCGTACAGCTAGCTGGTGTAATTCTTCGTGACATGTGCATTAATAACATTATTTTTGGCTACTAAAGAGATGATGTGACGCCCCCAAAATTAGGTATACATCACCCATCTTGAGTCGCCAGATACATGGTACAGAATTCAAATATAACTTAATAATACAACTGTCGTGTACAATACGACAAAACATAAACTGTGAGTTTGAATACAAATATTGTCTACTACAGATTATACAAACTCAAAAGGAGTCCTCATTACAATTATTATCACACTATTTCACAGAATAGTGAGGACTACTAATGCACCATCTAGGACCATCACTCTGTTCCCCGACTAGTCCCAGCTACGTTGTCATTTCTTGAAGAGAATAGTGAAAGAAAGGGTAAGCTCAACTAGCCCAGTAAGAAATATTATGACTAAGATAATGCAGGATAATTTATCGTTAGCCTTCAACAATGATAAACTGATAAAATATAATAAATATCAAGTTTAACTGCAGCGGAATAAGCAATCCATTAAAAGAGTAAAGTAGAGAATGAAATCTACTATCTTTTATGATTTAAAAGGTTTTTCATCACTTTTATCGCTGGAACTCAGCTAAAAAATAATCCACATCATCGAATCACCTCTGCACTACGGCCAATGATATTCTTTAGTATCACGACCACAATTATCTATGCACTACGGGCCAAGAATATTTGTGTATTCATTAATGGTCATGATCATGCCAACAACTGTCCATCAATGCACTACGGGCCAATGAGGACTTTTATCACATCATTTGTAACATTACGGTCATGATTACACCGAATAATCCCTGGTCATAATCATACCAAGTCCATCTATGCACTACAGGCCACAGATGACTTTCAACAAAATATAAACATGAGGATGATGACAATGATATAAGAATTCAATAAAATAAGTTCAAGAATTACTTTATCTAGGAACTGATAACGTCCAAATTGTCAACATGATACTGCTTTGTATAGTAAAATTTAAGAATGCTCAGAAGAATATTTCCATGAAAAGATACTGGATGAAGCGCAAATATCAAAGATATTCCACTAATTTCATGGGTATAGAAGTCAAAGTTTTAACCAACTGAGTATAATAAAGAATGGAATAACAAAAGAAATCACAATGCATGCGATAGACCGCACAGACAGGTTATTCCAACAGAATAATAAATAACGGAACCAGGCCCGGCGTAAAACGCACAGACATGATATTCCGACAGAATAATAAGGGATGGAACCAGGTCCGGCGTAAACGCACAGATAGGATATTCTGACAAAATAATAAATAATGGAACCAGGTCCGGCGTAAAACGCACAAACAGGATATTCTGACAGAATAATAAAGAACGGAATAATAGAAGAATGTCACCATGTATAGGGTAGCCCGCGTATACAGGTTATTCCAATAGAATAATAAATTATGGAATAACATAAGTTCTCTTCATTAAGACGAAAGAAAGAAATAACACCCTTACTGTAAAAGAAACTGAATATAAGAGTAGGGAAGTAGCAGAATACTTTTCTATAGGTTCTCTTATAATTCTCTCTCTAGAGTTTCGGTGAATTCATAAGAAATAATGAAGAAATGAGCTTCTATTTATAGAAAAATGGAATGAATACTAACTAATTCATGAACGGTCCAGATTGATTTACTATTAAACGGACGATCCAGATTGGTTCACTATTAAAACTTAAAACAACGGTCCATACTGATTTACTATTAAAATTTTACACCAACGATCCATATTGATTTACTATTATAACTCCACCAGCGGTCCATATTGAATTACTATTATATCTTCAACCAACGGTCTGAAAAATTAACACATCTCCTCATGAAATAATATTGTACCCAAATACCCGAATGCATAATACTAGAGTAAATAGTAACTAGGTGAATAGTAACTCATGAATAGTAACTCGTGAATAGTACTCCGACGCGAAAAGTGTCCCTAATACCCAATTGAACAATATATCCTCCAGACATCAATTATGCTAACACAAATAAGTCTAACACAATGGAACTATAAAATTCATCTTTAATCAACACGAACTTATTCATCATTAATATTTTAATTCAGAATATTTAACAACCAGTTCGTTCCCAGGAAAGAGGAGGCTTTTCGATAAGGATTTCTCCTTATTAGCGTGCAATTAGGTGACCAAACCTCTCCTTGACAGAACTTCTAGACATTGTCAATATTGCAAATAATAATATGAATAACTTTGTCGTCTCAATTATTGATTTAATAATATATCATATAATGCAGATGATACTGTAATAATAATTGAATCAATAATATGAGAAATATGATACAATAATTACTGTAGCAATAATTGAGTATAACTGAGTGACTTCTCACGTAAGCATCAATAATCAATACTGTGTGCTACTGTGCAACTACGCATATTACTGTACTTTTACTACCGGGTAGTTCAACAGTTTTAACGGTAACACCTCCGCCGTTATTTTCATAAAGTATTTTTGTCATTTTCTCAATCCGACAATAATTTCGTTGTGGGGTCCACCAATGATTGTGCCGTTGTACGAATATTCCCTGTTAAAATGAATATTCCCCGACCAATCGAATATTATATAACAACTTGCGTACTTTGCAAAATTTATAAATATCACCCACAACTATAACATTATATCAAATCAATACCATTATATTCAAAAATATAATTCGAGAAAATTATTCTTTTTTCATAAAAGTTAGGGTCTTACAACCTCCCATTCTTATGAAATTTCGTCCTCGAAATTAGGGTACATACCTGGTATGTCAAAGAGATGAGGATACCTTGACTTCATCTCAGATTCTAACTCCCAAGTCATTTCCTCCACATCGTGGTTTCTCCACAAAACTTTGACTTGAGGTATTACCTTGGAGCGTAGAACATGATCCTTCTTATCCAAGATTTTAACAGGTAATTATTCATACGTTAAATCTTCCTCTATCTCTTCTGGTTCTAACTCAATAATGTGGTTTGGGTCTTTCACGTATTTACGTAACATAGATATATGAAAAATATTATGAACATGAGACATACTTGGTGGTAAGGCGAGTCTATAGGCCACAGTTCCCACTCGCTCAAGAATTAAAAATGGGCCAATGAATCGAGGATTGAGATTTCTTCTCTTTCTAATTCTTGTAACTCCTTTCTATGGAGCAACACGTAACAACACATGATCTTCAATATCGAATTCTACGTCCTTTCGATGAAGATCAGCATAACTCTTTTGTCGATCTTGTGAAGTTTTTATACGTTATCGGATCGTTTGAATCTTTTCTGTAGTCATACGTACCAACTCCGGTCCCAACAACGTTGCTTCACCCACCTCATCCCAGCATACTGGAGAACGACACTTTCTCCCATACAACGCTTCGAATGGAGCCATGCCAATACTTGCATGATAACTGTTGTTGTAGGAAAACTCCACCAATGGTAAAAACTTGTCCCAACTTCCCTTGAAATCAAGGACACTGAGTCTTAATAGATCTTCAAGAGTTTGAATAGTCCTCTCTGACTATCCATCCGTCTGAGGATGATATGCCGAGCTAAATCGTAAATCCGTGCCCATAGCTTTCTGCAAACTAACCTAAAATCGTGAAGTGAATCTTGGGTCTCAATCAGAAACTATGGATACTGGCATACCATGCAGTCTAACAGTCTCATTTATGTACATACGAGCAAGACGTTCAAGTGTATAAGTTTCTCGTATAGGTAAGAAGTGAGCAGACTTGGTCAATCTATTATTAATGACCCAAATTGCATCTATGCCTTGAGAAACCTTGGGAAGACCAGTAACGAAATCCATGGTAATGTGCTCCTACTTCCATTCTGGAATTTTAAGTGGTTGTAATGGACCTTTTGGTACTTGATGCTCCGCTTTGACTCGTTGACAAGTTAAACACCTTGAGATAAACTCCGCTATCTCTCTCTTCATATTGCTCCACCAAAATGTATGTCGAAGATCATGATACATTTTGGTACTCCCAGGATGGATTGCAAACGATGTGTTGTGTGTCTCCATCATGATTTTATACTTTAAATCAGGGTCGTTAGGAACACAAAGTCTGGAGTTGACTCAAAGTATTCATTCTTCATCGATTCTTGCTTTCGGTATAACACCTTCTTGCACTTTCTTTCTCATACACATCAGCTCTGGGTCTGTAGCTTGAGCAACTTTAACTTTATCAATTAAATTCGGTTCTACTCGTATATTTGCCATCATCACATGGGTCCCTGGAGTTTTTAACTCTATCTCCATCCTTTGCAAGTCACACAAAATTGGCCTTTGCGTTGACAATATCGCACTCGTACTTGCATACGATCTTCTACTCAATGCGTCAGCTACCACGTTCGCTTTTCCAGGATGGTATGATCATAATCTTTCAACAGTTCAAGCCAACGTCGTTGTTGCATGTTGAGTTTATTTTGAGTGAAGAAATATTTGAGGCTTTTATGATCCATAAAGATCTCCACTTTCTCCCCATACAAGTAATGCCTCCAAATTTTAAGTGCGAAGACAATAGCTGCTAACTCTAGATCATGAGTATGATAATTCCTCTGATATTCTTTGAGTTGTCTTGAGGCATAGGCTATGACTTTCCCATGTTGCATGAGAACACATCCCAACCCTTTGCCCGAAGCATCACTGTAGATGACAAATCCCTCTGAGCCAGATGGTATTGTCAGAACAGGTGTTGAAATGAGTCTCCTCTTGAGTTCTTGAAAACTCTTCTCACATTCTTTGCTCCAACCGAACTTTGTATCTTTCTGAGTCAGCTGAGTTAATGGAGTAGCGATTCGAGAAAATCCTTCCACGAATCTCCGATAATAACCAACTAAACCGAGAAAGCTACGTACTTCGGTCACTGATTTAGGTTTCTCCCAGCTTTGAATAGCATCAATCTTTGCCGGGTCAACAGATATTCCATGACTTGATACTACGTGCCCAAAGAATGTTACTTCCTCAAGCCAGAACTCGCATTTCTTCAACTTGGTATAAAGCTTGTATTCACGAAGCTTTTGGAGTGTCAGCCTCAAGTGTTGCTCATGATCTTCACGAATTTTGGAATAAATAAGGATGTCATCAATAAAGAAGACCACAAAGTGATACAAATATTCCTTGAATACTCGGTTCATCATATCCATGAAGGCAGCAGGAGCATTAGTCAATCCGAAGGACATGACTAGGAATTCATAATGCCCGTACCGAGTTCTAAAAGTTGTCTTTGGAATGTCATCGGTTCTAATCTTCAATTGGTGATATCCGAAACGAAGATCAATCTTTGAAAAGAATTTGGCTCCTTGTAACTGGTCAAATAGGTCATCAATACATGGCAATGGGTACCTATTTTTGATGGTGACATGATTCAACTCCCGATAATCAATACAAAGTCGCATACTCCCATCTTTCTTCTTCACAAATAGAACAGGAGAACCCCAAGGAGACGTACTAGGACGAATGAAACCAATGTCTAACAATTCCTGCAATTGGTTCTTTAACTCCTGAAGTTCAACAGGAGCCATTCGATATGGGGCTTTGGAAATGGGTTTTGTACTAGGTTCAAGGTCGATACAAAATTCAATTTCACGCTCTGGGGGTAGGCTAGGAAGTTCTTCAGGGAATACGTCAGGAAATTATTAACAATAGAAATATCGTTCAAAACTGATGTATTTTTGTTTAAATCCGTGACATGAGCTAAGAAAGCTTGACACCCATTTTTCAATAAACGAATAGCTTTATGGCTTGAAATGACTGTGATTGATTTTAATGGTTTGGTCGCTTGAATTCGCATAATAGGTTGATTAGGAATATGAAAACTAACAACCTTACGAAAACAATCAATTTTTGCATGGTGAGTAGTTAACCAATCAATCCCTAAAATTACGCCAAACGCAAGTATTTTTAAAGAAATAAGATTTAACAGGTAATGTGCGGTTATCGATTTGAACCAAACAAGACTTATAACCAGTGGATGTAATGAAGGTTTCTCCCAACGGAGTTTCCACAGATAAGTCAAAGTCTAATTTCTCCGGAGTCAAATTTAATCGTTGAGCGCAAGTAGGAGAAATAAAAGAATGGGTAGAACTGGTATCAAATAAAGTATAGACTTCGCTAGAGTTTATAATTAGCTTACCCGTGATGACCTCATTCGGGTTCCTTGCTTTCTGGGAGGTCACAACAAACGCTTTCCCTTGCACTACCGGCTTTGACTTTTCTGAGACGGCCTTTGGTGCCTCCATCCTAGCTGAACTTGTCTTCGGTGAACGACAAAATCGGGCTAAGTGACCTTCTCTTCCACAATTATAACATGCTTTGGATGGCATTGCGTAGTTTGGACTGATGTGTCCCTCCCCTCCGCATTTGAAGCATATGATAGGTTGTCGTTCTCCTTCCTTAACAGCGGGTGCTGGTTCTGACGTCCTTCCATCATTGTTGAATCTCTTCTTCTTGAAATTTCCATTCTTATTGGTTTGACCTTGATTACCACCGAAGTGGTAACCATTTCTGGCCTGTTGATTCCATCCACGCTTGTTGTCACCGCTTCAATGACTGCTCTCCTTTCATTGCGTTGACTCGTTATCGAGCTCCACTAACTGAGCCCTATTTACAACATCTGAATACAAACACAGTTTATGAGAAATAAGATGTTGATTTATCTTAGGTTTCAAAACTCGCAAAAACAATCATGTCATTTGCTCCTCATTATCCACTAAATGGGATGCAAACCGGGACAACTCTGCAAATTTGGCTTCATACTGCGACACGGTCATATTATTTTGCTCCAATTTGATGAATTCCACCTCTTTTATATGACGAACACTTTTGGGAAAGTACTTATCGTTGAATAGTTCTTGGAACTTTTTCCAAGACATCTTCAGTACGGCAGGTTCAGTACGTTTTACCGATTCCCACCAGTAATCTGCCTCTCCTCGCAACATAAAGGTGGCAAAGGGAACCTTTTACTCATTGGATCATCCCAAGACATCAAATATCTTGGTGATCTGCTTTATCCATGCTTCCGCCTTTAGTGGTTTTGACTCTCCAATAAACTCCGTTGGTCCCAGCTCCTTGAACTGTTTAGCGGTGACCGTCCGAGAGTTTCCAGTATTCCCACCTATATTGTGGACAGGAGCCGCTCTCGCCTGCTATTGCATGAAATGCATAAAGCCTCTGAACACTCTATCATTCATCATTTGGTCAGTGTTGTTTTTTGCATGAGGATTGTCACCTTCCTGATGCATATTATCCTGATTATGTGGCGAGTCAACGGTCGCATGTGCTCCATTGCTATTCTCAACATTCTGGGATGTCATTTTCAGATACTGCCACAAAACAAAAGGTTAATTGACATGTAACATATTATCCCTATATTCTGACCGACCAATTAAATACCAAAAAAAAACTTAGGTAGGTCATACTAGCGAAGGAATTCCCCGTCTCTCCCCTCCTAGTTCTATTCTCACATCTTAGCTAGGGATCATATCCCTAAGCTTTGATACCAACTCCGACACCCCCAAAATTAGGTATACATCACCCATCTTGAGTCGCCAGATATATGGTACAGAATTCAAATACAACTTAATAATACAACTGTCATTTACAATATGACAAAACATAAACTGTGAGTTTGAATACATATATTGTCTACTAGAGATTATACAAACTCAAAATAAGTCCTCATTACAATTATTATCACACTATTTCACAGAATAGTAAGGACTACTAATGCACCATCTAGGACCATCACTCTGTTCCCCGGCTAGTCCCAGCTACGTTCTCATTTCCTGAAGAGAACAGTGAAAGAAAAGGTGAGCTCAACTAGCCCAGTAAGAAATATTATGACTAAGATAATGCAGAATAATTTATCGTTAGCCTTCAACAATGTTAAACTGATAAAATATAATAAATATCAAGTTTAACTGCAGCGGAACAAGTAATCCATTAAAAGAGTCAAGTAGAGAATTAAATCTACTATCTTTTATGATTTAAAAGGTTTTTCATCACTTTTAACGCTGGGACTCAGCTAAAAAAATAATCCACATCATCGAATCACCCATGCACTAAGGCCAAGGATATTCTTTAGTATCACGACCACAATTATCCATGCACTACGGGCTAAGAATATTTGTGTATTCATTAATGGTCATGATCATGCCAACAACTATCGATCAATGCACTACGGGCCAATGAGGACTTTTATCACATCATTTGTAACATTACGGTCATGATTACACCGAATAATCCATGGTCATAATCATACCAAGTCCATCTATGCACTACAGGCCACAGATGACTTTCAACAAAATATAAACATGATGATGATGACAATGATATAAGAATTCAATAAAACAAGTTCAAGAATTAATTTATCTAGGAACTGATAACGTCCAAATTGTCAACATGATACTGCTTTGTAGAGTAAAATTTAAGAATGCTCAGAAGAATATTTTCATGAAAAGATACTGGATAAAGCGCAAATATCAAAAATATTCCACTAATTTCATGGGTATAGAAGTTAAAGTTTTAACCAACTGAGTATAATAAAGAATGGAATAACAAAAGAAATCATCATGCATGCGATAGGCCGCACAGGCAGGTTATTCCAACAGAATAATAAATAACGGAACCAGGTCCGGCGTAAAACGCACAGACAGGATATTCTGATAGAATAATAAAGGATGGAACCAGGTCCGGCATTAACGCACAGACAGGATATTCCGACAGAATAATATATAATGGAACCAGGTCCGGCATAAAACGCATAGACAAGATATTCTTACAGAATAATAAAGACTGAAATATTAGAAGAATGTCACCATGTATATGGTAGACCGCGTATACAGGTTATTCCAACAGAATAATAAATAATGGAATAACATAATTTCTCTTCATTAAGACGAAAGAAAGAAATAACATCCCTTAACGTAAAAGAAACTGAATATAAGAGTAGTGAAGTAACAGAATACTTTTCTATAGGTTCTCTTATAATTCTCTCTCTAGAATTTCAGTGAATTCGTAAGAAATAATGAAGGAATGAGCTTCTATTTATAGGAAAATGGAATGAATAGTAACTAATTCATGAACGATCCAGATTGATTTACTATTAAACGGACGATCCAGATTGGTTTACTATTAAAACTTAAAACAACGGTCCATACTGATTTACTATTAAAACTTTAAACCAGCGATCCAAATTGATTTACTATTATAAATCCACCAGCGGTCCATATTGACTTACTATTATATCTTCAACCAACGGTCTGAAAAATTAGCACATCTCCTCATGGAATAATATTGTACCCAAATACTCGAATGCATAATACTAGAGTGAATAGTAACCAGGTGAATAGTAACTTGTGAATAGTAACTCATGAATAGTAACTCATGAATAGTACTCCGACACGAAAAGTGTCCCTAATACCCAATTGAACAATATATCCTCCAGACATCAATTATACTAGCACAAATAAGTCCAACACAATGGAACTATAAAATTCAACTTTAATCAACACGAACTTATTCATCATTAATATTATAATTCACAATATTTAACAACCAGGTCGTTCCCAGGAAAGAGCGGGCTTTCTGATAAGGATTTCTCCTTATTGGCGAGCAATTAGGTGACCAAACCTCACATTGACAGAACTTCTAGACATTGTCAATATTGCAAATAATAACATGAATAACTTTGTCGTCTTAATTATTGATTTAATAATATATCATATAATGCAGATGATACTGTAATAATAATTGAATCAATAATATGAGAAATATGATACATCAATTACTGTAGCAATAATTGAGTATAACTGAGTGACTTCTCACGTAAGTATCAATAATCAATATCGTGTGCTACTGTGCAACTATGCGTATTACTGTACTTTTACTACCGGGTAGTTCAACAGTTTTAACGGTAACACCTCCGCCGTTATTTTCATAAAGTATTTTCGTCGTTTTCTCAATCCGATAATAATTTCGTTGTGGGGTCCACCAATGATTGTGCCGTTGTATGAATATTCCCTTTTAAAACGAGTATTCCCCGACCAATCAAATATTATATAACACTTGCGTACTTTGCAAAATTTATAAATATTACCCACAACTATAACATTATATCAAATCAATACCATTATATTCAAAAATATAATTCAAGAAAATTATTCTTTATTCATAAAAGTTGGGGTCTTACAGATGACATCCTCGTAACTAAAAAAAATCTATAAAAAAATGTATTGACATCAGAATTCATTTTAATAGTGTTCATTTCAAATCGTCCCAGCGCCTAGGTGCTCGAAATGAGAAGTAATCCAATGCCCCATCGTTGTACTAGCCCCAAGCATGTTGATGAAGAGAGCCTCGACGCTGCTTGAAGAACAAACCATATCCCCCCGATGCTGAGATCAGGTCAAAGAAAAAAAAAATAGGGGCTCGACAGGTATAACTCCCCACGTTCCCTCTCCTATTCAGTTTCTAATTCCTCCTAACTTCCTCTCTTCTATTCTACTCAAACTACAATCCCTAATATATCTTCTATTTAAACGTAAACATCTAAGGCTCCAGTTCAATTTTTCATCCACACGAAATTGCAAGGCACAAACATTAATCAATTTCCTCTCTCCATTGTTTTTTGTTCTCTCCATACCTAAGGTATGCAAGGTCTTATTGTTTAAATTGAACTTAACATACAAGGTATTATGATTACTATCTCTACTATTTGTAAATTATATGTTGTGTTCAAGTTGATTAGATGATATTATATCATCTATTGGGGCTGTTGCATAAAAAAGTTGTTTTTACCATGTTGAATTTAACTAATGCCTACTAGGTGTTTAATTAAATGTTTGTGAGAGATTTACTTGGCCATTCTGTGCATTTTGATTCTAACTTTCCCAAGGTGCCTTATAATATGTACTTGTGCATAAGTGTGAGCCCAATTTGGTATAATTGATTGTGGAGCAAACCAAAACTCAATTTTAGGGAAAGTAAACATAGTGTGGCTATACAATTGGGTTTATGCATTTTTTAAGAATATTATGGCATTACTGTAACATGTGATGGGCTCTATGACTGCTTAAAATGTGATTTTGATTCTGAGTTACAAAATTGATACTAAAATTGCATGATATGGTGAGTAGTTGACATCGTTTTCACTATTTATGAAATGCTAAACAATTTGGGTGTGCTATTGATATCTATTACGGTTTATGTAACACAAAATGATTAAAATAAGTTATTAATGGACACATACATGCACAAATGTCATCACATTGACTTTGAGTTTATTTTCACCAGACCTCAAGTTTGGGGATAACATGCTTAACATTAGTATGAGGTGGTGTTTTTACTGATTTTGAGAATTTTATATGATAAGAGTGACTAACATTGAATTATTCTCCTTCTAGTTTGAATCAATGGCATCGAAAAAACCAAGAGGTGACAGATTATCTTCCTCCCCAATTAAACCATTCAAAAAAAGAGGTTCTTCAGCACTGAGGCTCAGGACAGATACAACAGAATGGCGCAACGAACTTTAATTCCGAAAAGGGGTTTAAGGCTTGACCACACCAAGGATGGTGAGATTGTTGTAATGATTGATCGCCGAACTAAACTAGTTTGACCTCACAGCGTAGCTAGATCCGAAAGTTATTGTATTAGTGAATTAATTTTATGCAAATGTGAAGGAGCATTAACATTTTAGGGGTGTCAGTGCGATGAAAGACAGCCTAGTTTGGCAGCACTGATATCAACAAATACTACAATTTATCGGACATAAATCGTGTCAACCAATACTCAATATTCCTGAGTTAATGACCGAACTATTCTCAAAACATTTAGGAATTGTGCCAGCCATGCACAACATGAAAAACTCACGAGCGCGGGAGCATAGCATCCCCTTAGTCACGACTTCGCCAGTATGGAAAGGTTTGGTATGATTTCCTATGTGACAAACTCATTCCATGTACTCATGTTAGTGACGTGACCAAGGAGAGAGCGGTATTACTGTATTGTCTTTTGAAAGGAAAACAAATGAATGTCGATTTGATTATTTGAAATTCAATCATGCGTGCTGCTGAGTGCGGTACAACAGGTGGGCTGCCCCACCCTTCCCTCGTCTGCGCATTGTGTGATCAGTTAAGGGACAAATGGAAACAAGAGGAAATAATTATGCAAATAATGCCATTGCTGGATCACAAGATGATTATGAGGTATAAGGTGTGGGACGGTGATGAATCACACTCGAGGGGGTTGGGTTATATAATTGCCAAAACTATGCCTCAGTAGGAGTCGACTCCCACGACCACCGGTTCTTAACTCATTGTTCCCCGTCGTGTTGTTTCTAAAGAAGTTGGTCCAGAGGTGAATAGATGGATGTACTGGTTGGAGGATCAAAATGTTCGTTTAGGTGCCCGCAATCTTCTCCTATAACGTTAGTTTCAATAATGCTTTGGTAGACATGTTCGTAAGATTGAATCCTACCGTGAAGCCAACTCAGTTTCTTATTGCTCCTACTTTGCTTGTATTTCCCCCGACCAAGAAGCAAAGAGCGATGAGAAGGTCGATCTCGACGATTGATCATATATGTATTGGACTTAAGCATGTTTAGATGTTAAAACCTTGATGATAACCAATGATAAGAAAGAGTGAGTTGAATAATAACTTGGGTGAATAGGATAATGAAGGCTTAGTTAGCTCTTGAATATTGTTAGTTGCTTTGTCAAAAAATCCATTGGTCTAATTTGCACATGTTTGTATGATGATCTAGTTCTAGGTTTATTTGAGCTTAATGGATACATTGGTTAGAAAAGATAAGTCAAACCTTTATAGCTTAGTTTATCTTATATTTCAGAAATTATTTATTAAAAAAAAATATTGTAAAAGAAGAAAAAAATATATTTATTGAATAAACTTGACTAGTTTTCTTTGTGGCCTTTATTTCTCGAACAAGTAAGCCCTTAGAAGTGTCTCTACACTTAGTGCCCTAAAGTCGAATGATTTGGGAGTCATTGGTCGAAAGTTCGCTACATGTGTAACTTTTAAAAGCCTCATAAAGATTAACATTGTACAAGTCAAGAAATTAAAAAAAACGAGATGGAACGTAAAACGCATTCGTTATAAAAAAAAGAAAAAAATAAAGATTTTTGGACTAAGGTATCTGAGTTATAAAGGTATAACATAATTCTTATATCTGTGAGTATCTTTCTTTAAGCCTTGTAATTATTGAGTTTGTTTTTCCTATGACTGGATTGATATTTTGAAGCACATACACATTATATATTGATTGGAAATAAAGCGAGTTGATGATATTTTAGGTTTTAACTGATGCTTGATTTTTAACATTCATTTGAGTTGTGATTAAGGATCTTTGAGGCTATCTAAGGATATCAATGTTGGTTAATGCTTGAGTTGGTAAAGTCATGTGAGATAGTTTATTTTGTTTAGTTTTGCATTGCTCGAGGAAAAACAATTGTCTAAGTTTGGTGGTATTTGATGAGTGGGTAATTTACCCATGAATTGAGTATTTTTAGGCTTAATATATTGTTTTTTTAAAGTATTTTAGGACATTTTTACTTGTTATTTTGCAGGATAGGGCAAAGTAGGAATTTATGGGCTTAAAATGGCAGTTTTGTAATTTTTAGCATGTTGCAGCGCCGGGGCGTTGGGGATCAAAAATGATTGGTCATGGCTTTGTAAAGATGAGGATTGATCAAAAAGGATTGGTCATGACTTAGTGCCCTAAAGATGAGGATTGATCAAAAAGGATTGGTCATGACTTAGTGCCCTAAAGTCGAATGATTTGGGAGTCATTGGTCGAAAGTTCGCTACATATGTAACTTTTAAAAGCCTAATAAAGATTAACATTGTACAAGTCAAGAAATTAAAAAAAACGAGATGGAACGTAAAACGCATTCGTTATAAAAAAAAGAAAAAATAAAGATTTTTGGACTAAGAGGTATCTGAGTTATAAAGGTATAACATAATTCTTATATCTGTGAGTATCTTTCTTTAAGCCTTGTAATTATTGAGTTTGTTTTTCCTATGACTGGATTGATATATTGAAGCACATACACACATTATATATGGATTGGAAATAAAGCGAGTTGATGATATTTTAGGTTTTAACTTATGCTTGATTTTTAACATTCATTTGAGTTGTGATTAAGGATCTTTGAGGCTATCTAAGGATATCAATGTTGGTTAATGCTTGAGTTGGTAAAGTCATGTGATATAGTTTATTTTGCTTTAGTTTTGCATTGCTCGAGGAAAAACAATTGTCTAAGTTTGGTGGTATTTGATGAGTGGATAATTTACCCATGAATTGAGTATTTTTAGGCTTAATATATTGTTTTTTTAAAGTATTTTAGGACATTTTTACTTGTTACTTGTTATTTTGCAGGATAGGGCAAAGCAGGAATTTATGGGCTTAAAATGGCAGTTTTGTAATTTTTAGCATGTTGCAGCGCTAGGGCGTTGGGGATAAAAAAGGATTGGTCATGGCTTTGTAAAGATGAGGATTTTCAAGCCAATTTTTACTCAAAATAGGATTATAATCAAAGCTGACTTGGAGTAGATCCAAAATTATAAAAGGAAGATGGCTTGCTATCAAAATGCACACAGAATTTGACTTGGATAGCTGGAGGGAGAGATTGAAGGTTGCAGAGCATCATAAGAAATTTAGGCTGAAGACTAAAGAACATCTACTGAGTTTTTTCTTTCTTTCTTATTCAAATTTGTAGTTTACTTGTAATGGCTTGTTTGTGATTTTTTGTTTTAATTTTCTACACGAACTAAATTTATAATTAAGAATGCAATTAAACATTTTATACTTATGAATTAATTATCTATTGAAGTCCAATTATTTATTCAAATTGACTTATCTATCGTATTTTATGCAAATTGATTAATTGTCCGGCCAACAATTAGCGTGATACATTAGATGAATTCGAGAGATGAAATTTAATGTTAGATCTAAGTATGATAATATGTATTCTTAATTTTTTGCAAGAGATGAATAATTAGGGTTGTGAATTCAATAGGGATATCTTTTTTCACTGCATGTAACTTTAGGGAATTGATACTTAATGAGTTTGATTCTTTTGTTTTGCAAGAGAATATTGCAAGATTAATTGAATTGAATATTTTTATTTGATCCTTGGGAAATGACTTATAAATATTTATGAATTCATGTTAACAACTCAAGTGGATTTAATAATTGGATGAATTGGATAATTCATTTATACTGCGTAATTGGGGATATTGTAGTCTTAAGCTTTTATATCTGAATTCAAACTTTGTGCTAAATTTATTGTTAGTTTAATTTCAAATATTTTCAATTAATATCCAAAAATTTCATTTGTTTAAATAAAATTGGATTAATACAAAATTAGTTTTTGAGATATATTAGATATATATTTATGTGGGTTCGACACTCTCTTGTCACTTTATTACTTGTTGACCGTGTATAATTGCATGTAATTGTCTCTAACAAAAATCGGACAACACGCCCTGTGTATTTTGAAGCTTAATTTATTATTTTGATTACTAGTTGTAGTTAATGCTTAATAATTGAAGTTAGGATGGTCTCAAACTCCTAAAGGCTGGAACTGTGATTGGTTTACACTTATTTTGTAGGGATTGGAGACTTTTTATCAGATATCATTAAAAAACTAATAATTAAGATTTAGGAGACATTATTATTATTCAGTGATTATTATTAAGTACGTAGAAAAGAATAAGGGTTATTAGAGTTCAATCTGAGAAGCAAGAGAGGGAGCTGAGAAAGAAGGTGAAATTCATCAGAGTTTTATTCTTCCTTTGTTTACTCTTATTTCTTGTAGTTAGAATGACTTTTGATAATTTATTTATGTTTTTAGTTTTCATTATGAAGTAATTTATTAATTAAGGAATAAATGGAACCCGACGATGATTTAATTTAATATTTATTTTTATTGTTATTTGAATTGATTATGGAATGAGATTGTTTATTATGTATTGTGTTTATTGTTATAATTGTCTGATGAAAAATTATTGAATGGATTTAGATGAAATTTGTCAATGGATTCCAAATTAAGATATGAATGTAGTAACTCGTGATTAGTAATTGCTAATTTGTAGAAGGGATAGAAATATACCTGAATAACGCGAGCAACGAGTAGAGAATGAATCTTAATGAATTTATTATTATTGTTTCTCATAGGAATATAGGGAAATTAATAATAATATGTATGCGATATAATTATTTGAAAATGATTATATTAACTATTAGTGATTTTTCATTGACAATTCTTGATAATCAATTTAATGAAATAAAAATAATGTTAATTTACTGATTCATCGGAGGAAATTGATTCCTTAATGTTTTCATTCATAGAATTAATATTTGATTAATTAGCTTAATTACTCTGTTCAATAGTCTAAATAGAATTAAATTGGTGCATAGTTAGTAATTAGTGATTAAGTTATACATCGTTTTTCATGGGAACGATACTCTATTTGCCACTGTATTGCATAAGTGATCATGTATACTTGCGTGCAATTGCTAGTAGTGTTTTAGGCAAACACTACATTATAGGGGTTAGACTTCTATCCCTTTCCCAGATGCTTCTCCTCACTATTACCAACACGCCAAACACATTTTCTTCTTTTTCAAGAAAATTTCAGCATCATCTCCCCATGATCTCTAAGTACAAGAAATAGATTAAGATAATTTAATTTAAGTATGCACTCGAAGAACATGCAAAGATAACAATAGAAAAATCCTCCAAACAAAAATAAACGTACTAAACCCATTTGCACCGACCTAAATGAGAGACATAACATCCAGTAACAGTTATAAATTGTGGACTATTCGACATTCACTCCTAATGAGTGAATGTTAAATGGGTTTCTAAGCTTGAAACTATACTACATGCACAATAATATATGTAGTTTATTATAATTGTGGAAAACTAAGCATATGATAATTAGTTTATTAGTTTAGTTTTCCAATGATAAACTAAGTAAATACTACTCAGTTTATGAGAACTATAATTTGAATATAGGGATTATTATTTGACATTAACTCCTAATTGTCAAAATGGTTTCTAAGTTTCAAAGTATAGTATGTATATATATATATATATATATATATATATATATATACATATATGGAAAAAATATATGTGCACAGCTGTGTATTACACAATCGGCTATGCGCGACAGTTTTTTGGGCTATAGCGACGGTTTCACCCCTCGTTATAGCTATTTTGGGCTATGGCGACAGTTTACCGTCGCCATAGCCTAAAAAATCCGTCGCCATAGCCTTACTGTGTAATAAACAACTGTGTATATACATATAGCCCTATATATATATATATATATATATATATATATATATATATATATATATATATATATATATATATATATATATAAAACAAGGATCAAGAGAATTCCTCTTAAATAACATTCCTCCTTAAATAACACTTCTTTATTAAAACTACGTCGTTTTGGAGTGACTTAAAAGAGAGTGGTCCCACTTATTTTTTTTTATTTACAAAAATGCCACTTTTAAGTTACTCCAAAATGACGTAGTTTTAATAAAGGAGTGCTATTTAAGGAGGAATGTTATTTAAGAGGAATGCTCTTGATTCTTGCTATATATATATATATATATACATGACATATTTTTTTATTTTATTTTAATTGTGAAAAACTAAGCAAATGCTACTTAGTTTATTTCAATTATTTTATTTTATTTTGTTTTATATTATTTATATTATATTATCTATTTTTTAAGTTTTATTATTTATTTTATTTTATTAAAGTAAAATAAATTTATTTATTTAATTCAAATTTATTATTTATTTTATTTTATTTTATTCTAATTTATTATTAAATTTATTTTATTTATTTATTAGATATGATTTAAGTTATTTCATGTAGTTTTATTTTGTATTACATTATAATATATAATTTATTTTCATTAAATTATTTATATCAATTAATTTATTTTAGTGCTAAGAAATTAAATAAATGCTTCTTAGTTTATTTTAATATTGGGAAACATAAGAAATATATAAACATGCAGGGCCCATAAAATTTGGAATTAAATAATTCTGATAGAAATTTCGTCAGGAATTTCGTCAGAAATAGGAAATATACACACATCAAACATTATCATCAAATACTTACTGAACATTCACTACTATACCTAAACATAATCCAAATTTTATCAAACCCAAATTGCAGCATATCAAACCCAAATATTACAGTAATTATCAAACCTAAATTGCAGCATATCAAACCCAATTTGAACAATATTATTCAGCGTCAACATCTTAATAAATAATAATAAATTAAACCTTAAATTATACATCAAACCCAAATTGAACTATAATTCAGCCAAGTTCATTAGTTTCATATATAACAAAATAAATTAAAAACTAAATTAAACCCAAAATTAGTTTCTTAATATACCCAATAAGTTTAGAGGTACAAACCCTAACATTATAGAGTTTAAGTTAGAAATTTACCTCATTTGATCGAAATGCTAGAAAGAGAAGAGAGGAGATACCCACGACGTTGTCGGCGATTCCCACGACCACTAGAAAGCCAAAGTCCATCAAGTTTCAATCAGGATCCATTTGACTATGAAGAGAAAGAGAGAGATGACGTCTAAGTCGTATGAAGAGGTGATGTAGCGAAGGAGGGAGGAGGGAGGAGTTATCGGGTCGAAGAGAGAGTGAGGGAGAATGGAGATTTTCACCGCCACTAGAAAGAGAGAATGGAGAGCAAAAGAAATAATCGAGGAAGAATGTTTGATCCCTAATTAAAATAGACTATTTTTGACGGAATGTCCGTCAAAATTAGTTCCGTTGAATGTAAGCTATTTTTGATGGAGATTTCGTCGACTATAAGTGATATTCCGTCGAAATTATAATTCTCAGTGGCGGGAAATATTAGCACCCTTGAGGGTGCATTATCCCTGTAAGACCCTAACTTTATCATGAATAAAAATTTAATTTTCTCTAAATATTAATTTGATTAATAAGGTGTTGATTTGATATAATGCTATAGTTATGGGTGATATGTGCGAATTTTATAAAGTAAACAAGTTATCATAAAATATTCGTTTGGTTGGAGAATATTCTCTTTATCGGAGAATATCCGTGCGACGACACAATCATTGGTTGACACAATCATTGGTTGACCCCACAACGGAATAACTGTCGAATATAGAAAGCGACATTAATAAACTTTTTATAAAAATAACAACAAAACTTGTACTGTTAAACTGTTGAAATACCTGTGATTAAAGAACAATAATATACGTGGTTGCACAGTAGCACACGATATTGTACAATATCTCTGATTATTGATGCTTACGTAAGAAGTCACCCATTTTAATTCAATTATTACAACAGTAGTTGTTGCATAATATCTCATATTATTGATTCAATTATTGTCACAATATCATCTGTACAATATTTTATGTTATTAAATCAATAATTGAGACAAAACATTTATTCATATTATTATTGCATTATTGAAAATGTCTAGAAAGTTCTGTCGAGGAAAGCGGTTAGGTCATCTAATTACGCGTCAATAAGGAGAAATCTTTATTGGAGTGCCCCTCTTTCCTGGGAATGATCTGGTTGTCAATATTATAAGTTATAATATTAATGATGAATAATTGTTAAAAGATTATAAATATGTTTATTAAAGATAAGTGATTTGTGGTAAATATTTATTCAAATTTTTATATAAATAAAGGGGTTTGTCATGAGGCATTTGTTGTAAGTTGACTTATTATTCTATGGAGAGATGTACTAATATCTAGACCGTCAGTTGTGGTTTTAATAGTAAATCAATATGGACCGTCCGTTTTAATAGTAAATCAATCTGGGCCGTCCGTGAATCAATTACTATTTAGTCCATTATCCTATAAATAGAAGTTTAATTTTTCTTTCATTCTCACCAATTCACTAAGACTCACAAGAGAAATGGTAGAGAGAGAAACTATAGAGAGAAAGAAAAACAGTATTCTGCTACTTCACTATTGTAATATCAAGTGTTCTACTAATGTAAGAGGTATTATTTCTTTTCATATTCTTAAATCTAAACTTACTATGGTAAGTATTACTTCTATAATCCCTGAAATTAGTAGAATATCCTTGAGTTTTGCGATTCATCTAGTATCGTTTCATGGGAATATTGGTCTAAACTTTCTTGTTAAATTTTAATATTTTTACTCGGGGTACTATTCCACGAATTACTATTCACTCAGGTACTATTCACTCGGGGTAATATTTATTCGGGGTACTTTCCATGATGAGGTACTATTCACTCGGTATTATTCACTCGGGGTACTATTTATTCAGGGTACTTTGAATGACAGGGTACTATTCATTCGGGTACTATTCACGACAAAAGTGATTTCTTTTTTGTCCAAGTTATTTTTGATACATGAATATCATTCTTAAATTTTATTCCACAATTAGTTATCATGTTAACAATTTGAACATTCTTGAACCTTGGATAAATTGAATTATAAATCTCTAATATTTATCCTTGATCTCACTTGATTGATTTCTTATATCATTATCATCATTCTCATGCTTATTTTGTGGTAAAAGTCATATTTGGATCGTAATGCATAGATGAACTGTTGATTGGTATGATTATGACAAGAAATTTTGTATTGGTATAATCATGACCTGTAATATTACAGAAAAATGATGTGGTAAAAGTCCTTTTTGGCTCGTAGTGCATAGATGGATAATTATTTGGCATGATCATGATCACTGGTGATACTAACGAATATCTTTGGCCCGTAGTGCAAGGGTAATTTGTTGATGTGAAATTTTTATTGATTGTTGTTACAAGGAAAAAATATTGATGATGTATTTTTAAATCATAGAAGATAGTAGACATCATTCTCTACTTGACTCTTCTAATGGATTGTTGTTTCTGCTGCAGTTGTTGATCTAAAACTTGTTGTCTATTGTATTCTATCAGATTTTTCTCTGTTGAGGACTAACGATAATTTTTCTTACATTATCTTAGTCATAATATTCTTTACTGGGCTAGTTGAGCTCACCATTTTCCTTTTGGTTCCATTGTTCTTCTCAGGAGGCGAGAATATAACTGGGACTAGTCGGGGAATGGAGTAATGGATCAAGATGGTTTTTATAGAAGTCCTCACAATTTTGTAAAATAGTGTAACAATAATTGCAATGAAGACTTTATTTGAGTTTGGATATTATCTACGAGACAATATTGTTTTGAAACTTAGCTGTTGTGTTGTCGTATTTTGCACGGCAGTTGTATAAAAGAAGTTTATATTTAATTATCTACCATATATTTGGCAACTCATAATGGGTTGTATGGACCTATTTTGGGGGCGTCATAGTTGGTATCAGAGCTTAGGGATACGATCTCTGGCAGAGATCTGAGGTTAGAACTAGGAAGGGAGAGACGAGTAAAACCTTCGCTAGTGTGTCCTACCTAAGCTTATTTGTTGTTTAATTGGTCGGTCAGAATATAGGGATAATATATGGCATGTCAATTTCTTTAATTAACCCTTGTTTTTTGGCAATATTTGAGAATGTCATCTGAAAATTTTGAGATAAGCAATGGAGCACATATGACCATTAAGACACCGCCAACCAATAACTAGGATAATGTGCATCAAGAAGGTAATAATCCTCCTGTAAATAACAACACTGACCAAATGATGAACGATGTGATATTTAAGAACTTTCTATAATTCATGCAACACCAAACGAGAGAGACTCCTATTCAAAATACAGGTGGAAATAATGGTAACTCACGGTTAGTCACTGCTAAGCAATTCAAGGAGTTAGGACCACCGAAGTTTTTGGGAAAGCAAGAGCCACTTAAGGCAGAGGCATGGATTAAGAAGATTACCAAGATATTTGATGTCTTGGGATGCACTGAAGAGAAAAAGGTTCCATTTGCCACCTTTATGCTACGCGGAGAGGCAGATTACTGGTGAGAATCTGTAAAACGTACCCATTTGTCCGCATTTACAATGTCTTGGGAGAAGTTCCAATAATTGTTCAATGACAAGTACTTTCCAGAAAGTATTCATCACATGAAGGAGGTGAAATTCATCAAGCTGGAACAAAACAATATGACCGTCTCGCAATACGAGGCTAAGTTTGCGGAGTTATCCCAGTTTGCATCCTATTTGGTAGATAATGAAGAGCGTATGACGTGAATGTTTCTGCGAGGTTTGAAGCCTGAAATTCGTCAATACCTCATTTAACACAAACTTTGTTTATATTCAGATGTTATAAATAGGGCTCAGTTATTGGAGCTCGATAATAAGTCAGCCCAACCAAAGGAGAGCAGCCAGCAAAACGATAGTTGTCATACCAGTGACAATAATCATCGAAGCGGTGATAACAAACGTGGAGGAAATCATTATGCCAGAAATGGTAACCACTTCGGTGGTAATCCTGACCAAGATAATAGAATAAATGAGTCCAGTGGAAATTTCAAACAGAGAAGGTTTAACAATGATGGAAAGAAAGCAGCACCAACATCCATTTTTAAGGAAGGAGAACGACCATCGGTCGTATGCTACAAATACGGACAAGAGGGACACATCAGTCCAAACTGTACGCAACAACCCAGAGTGTGTTTCAATTGAGGAAAGAAAGGTCATTTAGCTCGATTTTATCATGCAGCGAAGTCAAATCTAGCTGGGACAGTGACAACAAAGGTTGTCCCGGACACGTCAAAACTGATAGTTCAAGGAAAAACGTTTGTCACGACCTCCCAAAGAGCAAGGAACCTGAACGAAGTTATTACGGGTAAGCTAATCATAAACTATTGCGAAGTCTATACCTTATTAGATACTGGTTCTACCCATTCTTTTTTTTCACCTACTTGTGCTCAACATTTAAAATTGACTCCAGAGAAATTAGACTTTGACTTATCTGTTGAAACTCCGTTGGGAGAAACCTTCGTTACATCCACCATTTATAAATCATGTTTGATTCAAATCGATACTTTCACATTACCTATTGATCTCATCTCTTTGAAAATACTTGCATTTGATGTGATTTTAGGGATTGATTGATTAACTACTCATCATGCTAAAATTGATTATTTTCGTAAGGTCATTAGTTTTCATATTTCTAACCAACCTAGTATGCGAATTCAAACAACCAAACCACTAAATTCAATCATTTTCATATCAAGCCATAATGACATTCATTTATTAAAAAACGGATTCAAGCTTTCTTAGCCCATGTCACGGATTTAAACAAAAATACGTCAGATTTGGATGATATTTCTTTTGTTAATAAATTTCTGAGTATTCAAGGAATATTTGGATCATTTTGTGATTTCTTTTATTGATGACATCCTCATCTACTCCAAAAGTTGTGAATATCATGACCAACACTTGAGGCTGATACTTCAAAAGCTTCGTGAAAACTAGCTTTATGCCAAGTTGAAGAAATGCGAGTTCTGGTTTGAGAAAGTAGCATTCCTTGGGCACGTGATATCAAAACATGGAATATCAGTTAACCTGGCAAAGATTGAAGCAATAAAAAGTTGGGAGCAACCTAAGTCAGTAATCGAAATACGTAGCTTTTTGGGCTTAGCTGGTTATTATCGAAGATTCGTGGAAGGATTTTCTCGAATCGCTACTCCATTAACTTAGTTGACTCCAAAAGATACAAAGTTCAGATGGAGTGAAGAATGTAAGAAGAGTTTTCAAAAACTCAAGAGGAGACTCATTTCAGAACTTGTACTGAAAATACCGTCAGGTTTGGAGGGATTTGTCATCTATAATGATGCTTTAGGCAGAGGTTTAGGACATGTTCTCATGAAACATGGGAAAGTCATAGCCTATGCCTCACGAAAACTCAAAGAATATGAGAGGAATTATCCAACTCGTGATCTAGAGTTGACATCAGTCATTTTCACACTAAAGATCTGGAGACATTACTGTATGGGGAAAAAGTGGAGATCTATACAGATCATAAAAGCCTCAAATATTTATTTACCCAAAAGGAACTCAACATGCGGCAACGACGTTGGCTTGAGCTGTTGTAAGATTACGATCATACTATTCAATACCATCATGGAAAAATGAACGTGGTACCTAACGCATTGAGTATAAGATCATATGCGGGTATGACTGTGATATTGTCAACACAAAGGCCCATTTTGTATTACCTACAAAGGATGGAGATAGAGGTAAAGACTCCAAGTACCCATGTGATGATGTCAATTATACGAGTAGAACCGACTTTAATTGATAAAGTTAAAGCTGCTCAAGTTACAGACCCGGAGCTAATGCGTATGAAGAAAAAAGTACAAGAAGGTGTTATTCCATAAGCAAGGATCGACGAAGAAGGAATACTTCGAGTCAACTCCAAACTTTATGTTCCTAACGACTCTGATTTGAAGTATAAAATCATGATGGAGGCATACAACACACCATTTTCAATCCAACCTGGAAGTACCAAAATATATCGTGATCTTCAACATACATTTTGGTGGAGAAATATGAAGAGGGAGATCGCATAGTTTATATCAAGGTGTTTAACTTGTCAATGTGTCAAGGCGGAGTATTAAGTAACAAAAGGTCCATTGCAACCACTTGAAATTCTAGAATGGAAGTGGGAGCATATCAACATGGATTTCGTTATTGGTCTTCCCAAGGTTTCTCAAGGCATAAATGCAATTTGGGTAATTATTGATAGATTAACCAAGTCTGCATATTTCTTGCCTATACGAGAAACTTATTCACTTGAACGTCTTGCTCGTATGTATATAAATGATATTGTGAGATTGTATGGTATGCCTGTATCCATAGTTTCTGATCGAGACCCAATATTCACTTCACGATTTTTGGTCAGCTTGCAGAAAGCTATGGGCACTAATTTACGATTCAGTTCTGCATATCATCCTCAAACGGACGGGCAATCGGAAAGGACTATTCAAACTCTTGAAGATCTATTGAGACTCTGCATTCTAGCCTTCAAAGGAAGTTGGGACAAGTATTTACCATTGGTGGAATTCTCCTGCAATAACAATTATCAAGCAAGTATAGGCATGACTCCATTCAAGGCGTTGTATGGATGAAAGTGTCGTTCTCTAGTATGCTGGGACTAGGTGGGTGAAGCAACGTTGTTGGGACCATAAATGGTACGTATGACTATGGAAAAGATTTAAATGATCTGGTAACGTATACAAATCTCACAAGATCGACAAAAAAGTTATGCTGATCTTCATCGAAGGGACGTGAAGTTCAATGTTGGAGATCATGTATTGTTACGTGTTGTTCCATGAAAAGGAACCACGATATTTAGGAAATGACCTGGGAGTTAGAATCTGAAATGAAAACATGGTATCCTCACCTCTTCTACATACCAAGTACGTACATCAATTTCGAGGACAAAATTTCATAAGAATGGGAGGATGTAAGACCCTAACTTTTTTATGAATAAAGATTTAATTTTCTCTAAATATTATTTTGATTAATAAGGTGTTGATTTGATATAATACTATAGTTATGGGTGATATGTGCAAATTTTACAAAGTAAGCAAGTTGTCATAAAATATTCATTTGGTCGGGGAATATTCTTTTTGTCGGGGAATATCCGTACGATGACACAATCATTGGTGGACCCAACAACGGAATAACTGTTGGATATAGAAAGTGACATAAATAAATTTTTTATAAAAATAACGACAAAACTTTTACCATTAAACTATTGAAATACCGGTGATAAAAGAATAGTAATACGCGTGGTTTCATAGTAGCACACAGTATTGTACAATATCTTTGATTATAGATGCTTATGTAAGAAGTCACCAAGTTTTATTCAATTATTGCAACAGTAGTTGTTGCATAGTATCCTATATTATTGATTCAATTATTGTCACAGTATCATATGCACAATATTTTATATTATTAAATCAATAATTGAGAGAACACATTTATTCATATTATTATTTGTATTATTGATAATGTCTGGAAGTTCTGTAGAGGAAAGGGGTTAGGTCATCTAATTGCATGCCAATAAGACGAATTTTTTTATCGGAAAGCCCCCTCTTTCCTGGGAATAATCTGGTTGCCACTATCTCTTCTCTGTCCATGGCTCACCATCATTCTTCTTAATTTTTTATGAACCCAAAAATAAGTAAATGATAGTTTACCACGTCTCTTTCCATATAATTTACGTTCTTACACTTCAAACAAGGACATCTTATCTTGTTTTGACCATTCACACATTCTGGGTGACTATACGCATACTCCAAAAACATTTGGCAACAAGCTCTAAATTTAGCTGTAGCACCTATCTGAGCACTTGACTTTCATCGTGCCATCCAACTACTGTCTGAATAGAGGTCTATGATACCACGATACCTACTACAGACAACATGAGCTTATTAATGTATAACATGATTGTAAGCATATGACTTGAGCATACTTGTAGCTGAATGGGATTGAGCATATACACTAGCTAGTAAGCATATGACTTGAGCATACTAGTAAGCACATAAAGAAGTCGTTAATATTATAAATGTTTGTAACTACCCGACTAACAAATTTTTTTTGCCAGAGTCTCCCCTATAATATGGACTAGCCACATGCACGACGACATGCATATATGGTCATTTCTAGGCACCCAAGATACAAACCAAGAAAAATATACAAATTCTCAATATAATAAGACCAAAACAATAACGAATAAATTCTTTGAAATATCGAATATGCTTATATACAGTGTCAAGAATTGGTACTTGATGTTTGTTCTGGACCATAGAATTGGATTTTAATTTTTTTGACATTTTCTTTTACTTTATAGTTTGGTTTAGTTTGTTGAATAAAGATATTTCAACTCAAAATAGGATTTTATAGGCCAGGTGAAATTTGGATATATACATATAAATTGTGCCTGTTGCAAATAGTACTAGTTTTTTAGAACTCATACATGATTGGTTTAAGAGATTTCATAATTATAAATGTGGATTTACTTTACCATGTATGACCTTGACTTGTAAAAAATTTGTCTACCTCTTAGGTACTGCCATCACTCTAACTATTACCAAGTAACAATTGAATAGGCATTGTGTTCAAGGCCCTTAGTCACCATCCTTATGAAAGTAGTATGCACACAAGCCAATCATGATTAAAGATAAAGCATATACTTTTTAACAATCTTATTCATTTATTAATAAAAAGTATTAATTTATTAAAGGATTGTAATTATCTACATGATGCTGTTTTATAATATGTGATAAACCCATAGTTTTAATCAATGCTTTTAAAATAATGATGATCATTCTAATGAGATCTAAATTCTTAGAAAGCTTAAAACTAAAATAGTTCCCAATCGTTGGATTACTAAATTGGGGATTAGTGAATCTGGATAGATTGGTACATACGTTGCTTGCTTATTGGATGAGAATGATTGATCTCATGATCATTTGTGTGGAGACACTAAAGCAAGTATGTAGGTGCTTATTAGAGAATAAGTTCACTGAACGCGGCTCGCTAAGGAATACCTAATAGAGTTTTACTTTCCTATCAATAGGAATTCCTGTAGTGATAGTAGTACAAATGATCCTTAGACTTGAGATCATCATAGTATCTTGTGTATGATGAGTTATACTTTGATATATTCCTTAAGACCCTTAGGGTATATCAAAGGGTATGCTTGGGTATAATAAGTTGTACATGGAGATAATTTATGATCAATAAAGAATCTACCACTTCTAGTAAAAGAAGAAAAATGTCCTATGCGATTCGATAAATGACAACCTAGTAGTCCTTGGCCAAGGCAGAATGAAATTAGAAATGAGTTTCTAATTTGCATTATTTGGAGTTGTACATTTAAGAGTCGAAATACATATAATTAAATAAAATAAGACTTGACAGTAATTCCATGTCTTATATTTAATTGGGACATTTTATGGTGGAATGATTGAATTAAACGGTAACTATTTATTCAAAGGTTCTTTTATGATTAATGTTGAAATCTATATTATCTGGAAAGTCGTTGATCTCTAGGGAGGTTTATCCCTATTGTAGAATAAATATTATTTATTTAAATAAATTAATAATTTAATTTATTTATTTAAATAAGATTAGAATTGTTCTAATTGATTTATTCACAACCGATTTGATATGGAGAACCTAAAGGGTCACACCATAAAAGGAAGAATAATTATTTAAGAAGTTAATGGCATAATCATAATAATAAGTTAAGTATATTTAATTTAATCTATGGCGATAGAATAAATTAAATAGCTTAATATTTATTATTTAATATTTTGGAAATATTAATTATAAATTAATAAGAGGAGTCTTATTATTATTATTACTATTATTATTATTATTTAATTCCTAAAGAAGTTTGGGAATTAATTAATAAATGTACTCTCATTTATTCCTAATAAGATTAGGAGATTAAATTAATTAAAAGAGTTTAATTAATTATCCCTAATAATATAAGGGAGCTTAATTAATTAAAGAAATTTAATTAATTAAATAATATCCTATTTTCTAATTAGATTAGAAGGGTTAACTGATATCTTTATAAGAGGAGTCTTATATCATATATCAATATACATAATTTCAACAGTTGGGAGAGTATGCTCTTTTTCTATGAGAGATAGAAAAACTAGGGTTTTGTCAAACACCCATCTTCTTGAATTTTTATTCTTTCTTGGTGGATCACCTCTAGAGGCCAAACACTTGGGTGGCTAACGTTGATCAAAGGAAGAAACCAAACCCGATGGATTCAAGTTTAACGCGAAAAAGATTGGATGTGAACTTGTACCTGAGGAAGCTCGAATCTTCAAGGGTAAGATTCTTGTTCTTCATATTTTCGTTTAATTAATAATTGTGCATAAAGGATGATCCAGGTATATGATTTGTAAAATTTTAAACTCTGATATTTTACACGTTTCCGCTTCTTTGTGCAATTTGATTGCGTCCAAGAATATTACAAACCTAACACCTTATATAATACTTCATTTAATTTTTATAATTTAATTGGATATGTTACATCATAAATTAATAATGTTGATTTCTGATTAGGCCAATTAGTGATTATCTATAATTTAAAAAGTTATCTTAAAATTCCTGTTTGATACCTGAAGAATCAACTCAACAAAACATTTTATCCAATTCTAGTTAGGGTAGGCTGAAAATTAATTTCAAATATACACGTATGTATGCTTTTAAGTGTGGCTGTGTTTTTTTTAATTGCCAACTATTTTTACTCTCATATTTTATATATTTACAAAAAATTGGGGAACACCCTATCCACTTTCAATATGTGGAGGTCTGTTTACTCCTCCACTCATGTCAAAGATCATGTTATCAGTTATATTCTTAATGATGCAGGAAGATTATTGCAAAAAATAAAAATTATTGTAGCATAATACTATTCACTACACTATTCAGCTATGATAGGTAACAAATTCACAAAAATCACACTAACAATACTTTGTAAAAGTTCTGATTTGAGAGAGCACTATTGAAGAAGATGAAAAAAATTCATAGTTAATACATGAGTTGTTGAGACGGGCGGCGGCGGTGGTGAACAATTTCTCCCTCCCTCTTCTTTTCTCCCCCTTCTCCCTCTTCTGTTCTCCCCCTTTTTCTTTTCTTCTGCTGATCGAGCGAATGCCTGAGTCTGATTAGGTTTAAGAGGATCAGAGACCGCATGCGGTCGCTAATTTTTAATGACGTGGACGTATCAGCGACCGTTGGGCGGTCGCTGATAGAGATTGGTCGCACAAAACATCCGCGCCAACGTTTCACACCAATTTTTGGGAGGAAAATTCATTCCAGCGACCGCTCAACGACTGCATGCGGTCTCTGATATAAACTAGCGATGACAGTCGCTATTACTACTATCACCGACCGTATAGGGCGGTCTCGGAAAGCTTTGGTCGCAGATAAAGATTTTTCCTGTAGTGAAGTAATGTTATTGCTTTATATGATATAGAAAACAAATGGAATCGAAATTTCTTTTTGAAACATCAAATTGTGGCCACTTCCAAAATTTTATAATTCATTATATATATTGTGATAATGAATTGTTTTTGTATAGAGCATATAAGATTATCTTCAATGGTAAGTCTTGACATGTTGGTCATAGACATAATTTTTGTTAAACAATTGATACAAGTAGGTATCATAATGCTTATCTATGAGGAAATCAAGTGACGACTTGACTTATCTATTTACTGACTCTGACGAGAGCTTAGTAAATTTGACTATATGTGATATGTAACTTAAACCACTTTGATTCAGGGGTGATGAGAACCTAACCTATTCCTAGGTTAACCCTAGTTTATAAGTTTAATGGGAAAAATAAGTCACAGTTGTTGACTATGATACTATCGATGTAGTTCAATGTGTAGTCTAAGATAGTAACATCTTTGCGCGACCGAGGTTGAGGTATGCTCTTAACAAATTTATTGCGTTTATAGCAATAGAAACACATGTGAAACACTTTGCCTATATGAATTAGAAGTGGAGCCGCTTCTTATAGAGGGTTGTGGTTTACTCTCTTAGAGGTTCATGTAACAGGGTACTGCGCATGACTATATTAGTGCAAAGCAATTGAGAATACTCATCGTGGTAGGAGTATTTTGTGTGTGTGTATGTGTGTGTGGCAATTCTGGTCATGTCATATATACAGGAGTCGAGGTTCAATGTGCGGACACCATCAATTTCTATGTGACTTTGAGTTCGTCACACCTTCTTTTATGAACAGATGCCTCAAAGTTATTTGGCAGAAGTTATTTGGAGGATAAATTCTCCAAATAAGTGGGGATTGTTACAAATTGCACCTTATTTTATACATTGTGGACTTATCTTTGGTAATCTATGAGCTTGATAAAAACTCATTCGTGGACATAATTTAAGTTGGCATAAAGTGTAATTTACTTTTTTCTATGTACAATAAGGGAGTAATTATTAATTTAATTCAAGTAGGAATAATTTGATGTGGTTATCAAGCCTAGATCAATGAGGCATTTGATAAGTTGCAAATTATTTGAAAAAAGTAAATAGATTTTATTTGTTTCATTTGAATAAAATATTACTACTAGTTGCTTTATGGTGATTGTAAGGTTTAATTAGGGCTGTAAATGGTAACCGAAAAATTCGTATTCGTCCGCATCCGTATTCAAAAAAAGCGGATATTATTCGTATTCGAAAAAAATGGATATATCCGTATTCGATTTAAAGGTATCCGTAAATAAACGGATACAAATATGGATATAGGCGTATTCGTATTCGATTAACATCCGTCCGTAAATATATCCGGCGAATACGGATATCCAAATTCTGATATCTGAAATCCGTATCCGAATAACTTATATATATATATATATATATGAATAACTTATATATATATATATACACACACACACACACACACTTAATATTTACATTAATTATGTTATTAATTAATAATTTACGTATATAAGTTGTTAATAATTTAATATATACATATATATATATATATATATATATATATATATATATATATGTATTTATTAATAACTTACATTCATTGATTAATCACTTACATTCATTTATATAAGTTATTAATATATACGTGTGTGTGTGTGAGTGTATATATATATATATATATATATATATATATATATATATATATATATATATATATATATATATATACGGTCCGGATCAAGTGCATACCCATTATCTTACTCACCTGTGCTCACCTACTCACCCGTGCTCACCCCCTTTAGGCGACGGTTTCGATCATACAACCGTCGTCTATACTTTAAACGACGCTATAGGTTGTCCGTCGCTAAAAGTATGATGACGGTTGTATGACCGAAACCGTCGCCTAAAGGGGGTGAGCACAGCTGAGTAAGATAATGGGTATGCACTTGATCCTTGCTCTCTCTCTCTCTCTCTCTATATATATATATATATATATATATATATATATTAATAAATCACAACTTAGATTCATTAATTAATCACTTTAACTTAAATTCATTAATTAATAACTTACATATACATTTATATATATAAGTTACTATATATATATACACAAATATATATTAATAAATTGCATTAATTAATTAATAGCTTACACACACACACACACACACACACACACACACATATATATATATATATATATATATATATATATATATATATATATATATATATATACACACACAATATACACACACATATATTAATAACTTACATTCATTAATTAATCACTTACATTCATTTATATAAGCTATTGATATATATTTATATATATATATACACACACACGTTTAAGGACAACGGTCGAGATGCGAGACCAATGGACAATATAATTTTATTGTTAAAATGTGTTAGGTCTGAATTAATTTAAAATTAATCTAGAAGGGAGAGTTAAATAAATTAATTCACGTTTATGAATTTTTGGGTGGAGAGAGTATTTATCACTTTCATTTACCTAATTATTTAGAAACTAGAAGTCCAAATATGTAAAATAAGTTCAATGTCAATTTTGAATCAAGTTAGATTAACTAGTTGTCACACATACATTATAACTAGCACTCTCCATAAATATAATGAAATCATATAATTTCTTATAACCGTGTAATTTATTTATTGAGGATAAATAATAAATAAATCTCCCATAAATATTACTATTCATTAATTAAATATTAATTTATTTTTCTTTTTTTATTATTTAATAAAATTTGAAGGAATAATATTGAGATTTTAATTTCAATTTGATCCATCAAACAAAGTATCGGTTACATTATTGAATCTTTTTACTTTCACCCAAAACGTCAATTAGCATGTTCCTCCCCTTATGATTAGAATGTTTAATTAATATGTATGGTTTAAATATTAAATTGTGTTTAATTAATATGTTTGATTTAAACTTTAATTTTTTTTTTCGTAAATATTTTGAATGAATTTTATATTAGGTTACTGATAAACGAATTCGGATATCCGAATAATTTGTCTATTTGGATAAAATATACGGTAACGTATATTATCCGTATTCGAATATTTTTTCGAATGAATTTTATATTAGGTTACTGATAAACAAATTCGGATATTCGGATATCCGAATAATTTGTCTATTCGGATAAAATAAACGGTAACGGATATTATCCGTATTCGAATATTTTTCCGAATACCGGATACGGATAATATTTTTAAAATCCACCGGATACCGGATACGGATAGCGAATTAGTTTTTCGGATACGGATACGGATACGTATACAGATATACCTGTATCCGTATCCGTTTAATACCGTTTACACCCCTAGGTGTAATCTTATTTTATTTTGGAACAAGAGATATAATTGTGAGACTTTTAAATTTCCATTTAATTATAAATTTATTACTAATATGTAACTTACATCATTAATAGTAATAAGTATAATTAAATTAGGAATAAATATATAATAGTTTAATATTGAAACTATTATAAATATATGTATGTATCTATATGTGTAGACATAGATATAGATTGAGAGAAGTCTTACATACATTTTTTTCTTATATAATAATTTTTGAACGATAAAAGTCTCTCTTCTTCTAATTATTCTTCCTACAAATAAATAATTACTACAAAACATTGTTCTATTGGAGTTATTCTGTGACTTATCGTCTGCAACCCTTAACAAACCAATCATGATGGGGGCGATAAAGAAATGAAGGACAAAGATTACCCATGTCATATCTTCTACTATGATTTTTGATTCTATATATGAAACTACTATTCTAACATGTTTAATGTTTTTTTCCATGTCCCAATAAGTTAAAATCATGCACTTGCATTTATAGTAACAATTTGGTGATTATTCAGGTTCTCATTTGGATATTAAGACGGAAACTTGTTGGTAAGCTATTCTTTGAGCTGCAAAATCTCGTAATAGATTTCCATGGTGTATCATCTACATGATAGGTTCTTGAATCGTACGTGTTTGTTTCATTTGGGTTTTCTAGCCCTTCGAATTTAACCTACTAGCTAGGTTTATTAGCTTTAGGAATTTTTGTATCATTTTTTAGATTATCCTTCGGATACATGATAGCTTTGTTATGCCTGGGTATGCACCTTGTAAACATGTTTTTATTATTATTATTCAGTTGTTTATGAATTTAAAACTCAATTACTGGGAAAATAAACCTTGTCCAGATTTTGTTCTTTCTCTTTCTCCATTTATGTTTATCTAGTTATCATTTATTATATTATACCATTTTGAGAAATGATTGACCAATTGAGTGTTGTTACAACATTACAAGCTAGTTAGATTTTGTTTGCTGACACCTAGAATATTTTATAATACCAATAAAAGATCAGTATCTCTTCTCCTAAAGAAAATAAGAAAATTTTTTGAAGAAAGTTTTTGATAGTTTAGGGACATTTAAAGGTTTTTTTTATACCCAAGATGCATGTCAGTACCCACAAACCAGTTCTCTATTATTTATTATAACAACACAACCAAAACCAAAATTAGTTCGGTGGAACATGATCGACACCTCAACCCAATATTTATATAGAGACGAGAACCTTGATATAACAATGCAATGCAGTTGCGTTGAATAGACACCAACGACACTTAAACCCCGTACTTATAAGAAGTAAGAACCTCAGTACAATCAACGATTGATGCGGAAGAAGATGTCACACCCAACTATGTATTGTTGAATGATAAGTCAAAATTGAATCTCTAAGAAAAAATAAAAATAAATTAGGTGTTAACGCCAAGTTTCGTCGGCGCGTCCAATCACAGAATTCACGCGCTAGAACCTGCACAGTAACAGATCACACAGAAGCTTGACGGCTTGTGCCGCCGGGGGATAGCTCCGGTGTGAGAATGAGTACAGGCCGTTACAAGGGTAAACAATGGAGGCAAAGTATTTAGTGCTCAAAAGTAGGTATTACCTCATAATGTTAACCTAGGCCTTGTATTTATAGAACTCACCACCTTAGAATCCTTCTCCCAGTCGGATTAGGACTCCTAGTATATGGTAGTTACCATAACTTGGATCCAACACAATCTCCTTAAAAGGTGCAAGTAGAATCCAATTCCATCACTACCTTTGGAGTTACCGTGTATGAATAGGCCCCCGGACTCTGCACGCAGGAGAGCCCACTGTGCAGGCCCAAACGGTCCTATTATCTGGTCTGGGCTTCGGCCCAAAGGACTCGAAGGCCCGACCCCTCATCACCACGAGAATGGGTTCGGCCCCAACACCGAAGGACTCATATGCCGACCCGAACACCTATAACGCCTTCATGGGCTTCATCCCATCGGTCTATCAAGCCCTTCTGCCAGAAAGCCTTCGGCCCAGATGGAGGTCGGTAAAACGCTCCCGAACATTAGGAATTCTTTAAAAAATCAAAAGAAGAGAATAATCTCACAAGAATTTTATTAATGAATGAAGTGCTTTAATTACATCAGTTTTGACCTCTATTTATACTACTCAAGAGTAATTCTGATTCTAATAATAAATGAAACAAATTACATAACAATCCAACTTAAAATTGGAGTTGAAATCCTAAATAAATAAAATCTAACTACATTAGTATAAAAACTAATTTTCTAGAATCCCAAAATCAGGCAATTAAACATTTATGCCCAAATCACAATAGACAATCAAGAAATAATTATTTATAACTTAATCAGGAAGCATGCTAATCTTCGTTACACAAAAGATCCATTGTAATCTTAAAAAGGAATTTAGTTCATCATAATTGATATAAAATTCAACATCCACAAATTATTTAGCATACTGAATACAAGAACAAGAGATGAAGAAATAGAAATAAAACTCTATTGTAATCCATTGTTCTTCTCCACTTTTAACTTCAATTCTCCTTGCTAGCCTCCTTACTTCAATCTCCAATAGCTGATGTAAAACTAGGGTTTTCTAATTGAATAATCCTTCTCTTCTCTTCCTTTCAATTAGTATTTTATGCCTCCTTAATCGCATCACAAATCAAACCTAAATCAACTCTAGAATCCTGCTCAGACATGGAAACTCATATTTATCTGCCGACCATCTCGCCCCGGCGGGATTTTTTTACCTTTAATGAGTCCGCCCTAGCAGGTGTCTCTTGTATTACCGCCCGACGGGGTATTTTGCTCTATAATGCCCACCCCAGCGGGGTTTTCTGACCAAAAGTTACATACATGCCATTATGCTCTATTTTTCATGTTTTGACCATCTGAAGTCATTTCTTACAACATAAACACAAACACAAAAACAATTAAAATGACATAAAATACTTAGAGTTAAGAAAGAATTAAGCCTTAAAGATGTCCAAATCATAGGTATAAAACCCAATCATCAGTGACTAAAAACATAAGGCTAAACTTAGAACTTTGGTTTCCTTAATCTTTAACAGGGTTTTCTAGGGATATATATTGACTAATCAATTATCTAAAGAATGAAAAGTTTTTAAAGTCTAGATCTCTATTGTGCCTTTGGGAAACAACAGATACCGTGGTTGTTAAAATTACGATCCGAATCGTATGGTTGCATAGGATTGCTATCCCGCTAAAGGGAAACAATCTAGATCGGAGAAAGTTCACAAATATGCATAGGATCGTTTATAACCGCATAGGATCGCGTGGAATAGTAGGATCAATGTGGAATCGTACAATCCTATCAAAGTGAACTACATGTATTTTGGCTCTTTTTGACTTGCATAAATGGTTTAACTAAGTCAAAAAAAATTTAAACTCCTAATTTTTAAAGCTCTAAACCTCAAAGGAAATGCATTTGATATTTGAATATTGCTACTAGGTACTTTTTTCATAGTTGAATTATTTTATAGTACATAATTAGTGTTCAAGTTGATTGATTGACACCTACTAGTTAATATGTGTGAAAAGAGTAATTGATTTTTTACAAGAATTAAGTTTATTGACTAATAATATTCGTAAATGTAATAAAAAAATCTATATATTTTATGTGAAGGTTGTGGTCGAATTCTATTAAAAATGTAATAATCAATGTGAGAATTTATACTTTAATTTTCTTTGACAATTTAAATATGAGATGATAGAGAGATACATTCTCGTATTAAAATAATTTATATTTCATTTTTATAGAATCTTATGAAGTTGTCATAAAATATTCGTTTGGTCGGAGAATATTCGATTTATCAGGGAATATTCGTACGACGGTACAATCATTGGTGGACCCCACAACAGAATTACTGTCGGATTTAGAAAGCGACAAAAATAACATTTTTATAAAAATAATGGCAAAACTTTTACCCTAAACTGTTATAATACCCTGTGATAAAAATACAGTAATACGCGTTGTTGCACAGTAGCACACAGTATTGCACAATATCTCTAAATTATTGAGGCTTGCGTGAGAATTCACTCAGTTTTATTCAATTATTGCAACAGTAGTTGATGCATAGTATCTCATATTATTGATTCAATTATTATCGCAATATCATCTGCATAATATTTTATATTATTAAATCAATAATTGACACAACAAAGTTATTCATATTATTATTTGCATTATTGAAAATGTTTAGAAAGTTCTGTCGAGGAAAGTGGTTTGGTCACCTAAATGCGCGCCAATAAGGAGAAGTCCTTATCGAAAATCCCCCTCTTTCCTGGGAATGATCTGGTTGTTAATATTGCGAGTTATAATATTAATGATGATTAAATATTATTAAAAATATGTTTAGTGAAGCCAATTGAATTGCGATAAATAGAGAGTTTTTTTTTTGAAGTATTTGTTATAAATTTGGCTTATTATATGGACCCCCTGTAAGACCCCAAATAATTAATAAATGAAATTTAATTTTCTTTAATTATTATTTTGAATAGTAAGGGTTGATTTGATTAATGTGGATAGTTATGGGTAAAATACGCAAATATTTCAAAATAAACAAGTGGTTATAAAATATTCATTGTTGTCGGGGAATATTCGTTTGGTCGTGGAATATTCGTACTGTCGGGGAATATTCGTACGACGGCGCAGCCATGTGTGGGCCCCATAACGGAAAGCGATTGGAGGAAGAAAACGACAAATATAAGCTGTTTAAAAATAACGGCGTAGTTGTTACCGTTTAAACTGTTGGAATACCCGGTGGTTAAAATACAGTAATACGCGTTGCACAGTGGCACACGGTATTGCATAGTATTTTGAATTATTGATCCTTACGTAAGAAGGCACTACTCAATAATTGCTACAGGAGTTACTGTTCATTACTTTATTGATTCAATAATTGCTGCGTTGATATTTATATTATTATTGTTTCAATAATTGTCACTGCATAGTATTTTCCATTATCAGATCAATAATTCATATTATTTGAATAATATTATCAGATAACATTATTGGTAATGTCTAGAAAGTTCTGTCTAAGGAGAGGTTTGGTCACCTAATTGCGCGCCAGTAAGGAAAAATCCTTATTGGAAAGCCCCCTCTATCCTGGGAACGGCCTGGTTATCAGTACTGTGATTCTGTAATATTATTTTTGAATAATTAATTATTGATTATTATGATAAAGAAAATATTTATTTTATGTGGATATAGATGGAGAAAATTTTTAATATGACAATTGTTGAAAATTAATATTTTATTTTTTTTCTGATAAAATAATTCATTTAAATATATTATTTTAATAATATATTAACGATGATATTTTTATAATGAATGTAGGATATATGAATATATGAGGAGGTAGAGTATTTTTGTGGCATTAAATGTTTAACATATGTTTTGTGTGTCGGTGGACACAATTCTTGACCGAAAATTGATTATAGACCGTAAAATCAGTCGTTTGTGGATTTCGGATAATTTCTGTTTGGAATTTGGAAATACTTCCTTCTGCAAAGTTGTAGAGAATTGAAATTTCTATAAAAACTCGCGAGATTCGAATTTTCTAATAAAAGGGCTATTTATTGTGAATTATTGAAGTTCCGGAGTTTCGAAATAATTGATTTTTGGAAGTTTTAATTATTATTTTCAACAAAAACGTTTTTCAAAGGTTGGTGGGCATCTTTAACATGTGTTTGATGGCTAAAATCAGATTCCTTGGTGGTTGGCTTGAATGTTTTGTAAATATTAATATTATATTAATTTAGTCTCCTTTGGCGTTCTAATATTTTCCTATAAATAGAGGGCTAAGTTAGAATTGAAAATCAAACCAGAAACAAAGTTTTCTCTCTTTCTCTCTCTATATTATCGAGCGTATCCTTGTGAGTATACTTTGAGTGTTGCTATACGGTGCGAGTTTCTGTCAGCACTATACCGAAATTCAGTCAGAAGTACGGCTATTTTGAGGTAAGGGATGTTATTTTCTTCTTAAATGATATTATTTTCTTCAATATCATTATGCCGAAATATTGATGAACGTTTTTATCAAATTTAGAACTTTTTGTGCCGGAGTTACTATTCACGTATACGGTACTATTCACGTATACGGCACTATTCACGAATACGACACTATTCACAGAAAAATTATTTTTTTTCTTTTCGTCCAAAATATCTATTGTGGATACTAGCTTTGATAGTATCCATGTTTTGATCATTCTTGAATTTTACACCACTATGATTATTTTTGAGGTATTTTTGGACATGGATAAAACAAAGTACGAATCCTTAATCCTTAATCCTTGTCATTTTGTTTCACTGGATTCGCTTCTTTAAAAATATTTTTTTAACATCTTCAGTCTTAAATGATGTTACTATTGAATATCTTTGGCCTGTAGTGCAAAGATGAATGATTTCTGATGAATATCTTTGGCCCGTAGTGCAAAGATGAATAGGTGTTTAGATGAACATGACCAACAGATGAATATCCTTGGCCTGTAGTGCAAGGATGAATATATGATTTAAGATGTGTATTGATTGATGTTACAGGGATAAAAATACTGTTGATGGACTGTTAAATTCATAGACATTAGTAGATTTCATCCTCTACGTAACTCTTCTATGAATTAATATTTTCCGCTGCGAATATTGATTTAAAACTTGTTGTCTATTGTATTCTATCAGATTTTTCCCTGTTGAAGACTAACGATAATTTGTTGTATATTATCTTAGTCATAATATTCTTTACTGAGCTAGTTGAGCTCACCCTTTTCCTTTTTGTTCCATTTTTCTTCTCAGGAGACGAGAATATAGCGAGTACGAGTCGGGGTATGAATTGATGGTCCTTGAGAGAGTTGTTTAGTAGTCCTCACCATTTTTGTAAAATAATATATCAATAATTGTATTGAGGACATAGTTGGGTATGTATATTGTCTAGATGACAATGTTTGTATTCAAACTCATAGTTTATGGGTTGTAAAAGTTGTAGTTGTTTCTGTACCATGTATTTGGCGACTCAAAATGGGTTGGATGGAATGGACCTATTTTGGGGGCGTCACAGTTGGTATCAGAGCTTAGGGATATGATCTCTGGCGGAGATCGGGGAATAGAACTAGGAGAGGAGAGACGAGTAAATCCTTCGCTAGTGTGTCCTACCTAAGCTTATTTGTTAGTTGGTCAGTATATAGGGATATTATGTGATATATTGATTTCCTTAATTAACCCTTGTTTTATGACAGTATTTGAGAATGTCGACTGAGAATATTAACAATGGAAATGAGACCGTGGAGACGCCTGTACTCACCAACGAGGAGAACGTGCAACAGGCTGGCAATGTTCCTCCTGTGAACAACACCACTGATCAGACGATGAACGACGCAATGTTTAGAAGCTTTTTGCAGTTCATGCAAAATCAGACAAGGGAGACTCGTGTTCAAAATACAGGAGGAAATGATAACAATTCACGGGTTGTCACAGCCAAGCAGTTCAAAGAGTTGGGACCACCAGAATTTAAGGGAAAGCCAGATCCGATCATGGCGGAGACATGGGTCAAGCAAATTACCAAGATATTCGATGTCTTGGGATGCACGGAGGAACAGAAGGTTCCATTCGCCACCTTTATGTTCCGTGGCGAGGCAGACTACTGGTGGGAGTCTGTGAAGCGTACCCATCCAGCCGCACTCAGCATGTCTTGGGAGACGTTTCAGAAACTATTTAATGACAAATACTTTCCTGAAAGTGTTCGTCATATGAAGGAAGTGGAGTTCATCAGATTAGAACAAAATAACATGACGGTGTCTCAGTACGAGGCAAAGTTTGCAGAGTTATCCAGGTTTGCACCTCATTTGGTGGAGAATGAGGAACGTATGACGCGGATGTTTCTGAGAGGTTTGAAACCCGGCATACGACAATATCTCATCTCTTATAAATTTTCTCTCTATTCAGATGTTGTTAACAGGGCTCAATTGTTGGAGCGAGATAACGAGTACAGTCAACCGAGGTACCACAATCAGGATCATATCGGAGATAGCAGTCAACAAAATAACGATAACCAGTGGAGAAAGAAAAAGACGGACAAAAATGGTAACCACTTTGGTGGTAATCATGGCCATGAAAATAGAAGAAGTGAGTCAGGGGGAGATTTTAAAAATAGGAGATTTAACAACGACCATGTGAAGACGACAGTGCCGGCAGCAACTGGTTCTAAGGGAGGAGAAAGACCACCGATCATATGCTACAAGTGCGGGAAAGAGGGACATATCAGTCCAAACTGCCCACAACAGTTCAAGGTATGCTATAATTGTGGAAAGGAAGGACATATCGCTCGAGATTGTACGGTAGCAAAACCTAGTTCAGCGGGGACGGTGACTCAAAAGACTATCCCAGAAAAGCCAAAGTCAATGGTTCCTGGAAGAGCGTTTGTTGTGACTGGTCAACATGCGAGGAACCCAAACGAGGTGATCACGGGTAAGCTATTTATAAATTCTTGCGAAGTTTATACCTTACTTGATAACGGTGCTACCCATTCATTTATCTCTCCTGCTTGCGCTCAACGTTTAAACTTGACTCCGGAGAAATTAGACTTTGACCTATCTGTGGAAACTCCGTTAGGAGAAACTTTTATCACATCCACTGTTTATAAATCTTGTTTCATTCAAGTTGGCACCATCACCTTACCTGTTGACCTGATCTCTTTAAAGATACTTGCTTTTGATGTGATTTTAGGGATTGATTGGTTAACTACTCATCATGCCAAAATTGATTGTTTTCGTAAGGTTGTTAGTTTTCATATTCCTAATCAACCTGTTGTTCGAATTCAGGCAACTAAACCATTAAAATCAATCACTGTCATATCTAATCATAAAGCTATTCGTTTATTGAAAAACGGATGTCAAGCTTTCTTAGCCCATGTTATGAATTTGAATAAAGACACGTCAAAATTGAATAATATTCCTGTTGTTATTGATTTTCCTGACGTATTTCCTGAAGAACTTCCCGGTCTACCCCCAGAACGTGAAATTGAATTCTTTATTGATCTTGAACCTGGTACAAAGCCCATTTCTAAAACCCCATATCGAACGGCTCCTATTGAACTTCAGGAGTTAAAAGTCCAACTACAGGAGTTATTGGACATCGGTTTCATTCGTCCTAGTACATCTCCTTGGGGTGCTCCTGTTTTATTCGTAAAGAAGAAAGACGGGAGTATGCGACTTTGTATTGACTATCGGGAATTGAACCATGTCACCATCAAGAATAGGTATCCTCTACCTCGTATTGATGACTTGTTTGACCAGTTGCAAGGAGCACAATTCTTTTCAAAAATCGATCTTCGTTCTGGATATCATCAGCTAAAAATTAGAACTGAGGATATTTCAAAGACTGCCTTCAGAACTCGGTATGGGCATTATGAATTCTTAGTCATGTGTTTTGGATTGACTAATGCTCCTGCTGCTATCATGGATATGATGAACCGAGTATTCAAAGATTATTTGGATCAATTCGTTGTTGTCTTTATTGATGACATCCTCATATATTCCAAAAGCCGTGAAGATCATGAGCACCATTTGAAGCTGGTACTCCAAAGGCTTCGTGAAAACAAGTTATATTCTAAGTTGAAGAAATGCAAGTTCTGGCTTGAGGAAGTAGCATTCCTTGGGCACTTGGTGTCAAAAAATGGAGTATCTGTTGACCCGACGAAGATTGAAGCAATACAAAGTTGGGAGCAACCGAAGTCGGTCACTGAAGTACGTAGCTTTTTGGGCTTAGCTGGTTATTATCGGAGATTCGTGGAAGGGTTTTCTCGAATTGCTACTCCATTAACTCAGCTAACTCGGAAGGATACAAAATTCGTATGGAGCGAGGAATGCGAGAAGAGTTTCCAAGAGCTTAAGAGGAGACTTATTTCGGCACCTGTTCTAACAATACCATCTAGTTCGGATGGATTTGTTATCTACAACGATGCTTCAGGCAAAGGGTTAGGATGTGTTCTCATGCAGCGTGGGAAAGTCATAGCCTATGCCTCGCGACAACTTAAAGAGTATGAGAGGAATTATCCTACTCATGATCTAGAGTTGGCAGTAGTTGTTTTCGCGCTAAAGATCTGGAGGCACTATCTATACGGGGAGAAAGTGGAGATATATTCAGATCATAAAAGCCTCAAATATTTCTTCACTCAAAAAGAACTCAACATGCGGCAACGACGTTGGCTCGAGTTGTTGAAAGATTACGACCACACTATTCAATACCATCCTGGAAAAGCGAACGTGGTAGCTGACGCATTGAGTAGAAGATCATATGCAGGAATGAGTGCAATGATGTCAAGTATACGCATAGAGCCAACTTTAATAGAAAAAGTTAAGGTTGCTCAAGCCACCGATCCGGAGCTGATGCATATGAAGAAGAAAGTACAAGAAGGTGCCATTCCAGAAGCGAGAATTGATGAAGAAGGAATACTTCGAGTCCACTCCAGACTTTGTGTTCCTAACGATTCTGATTTGAAGTACAAGATCATGATGGAGGCACACAATACACCGTTTGCAATTCATCCTGGAAGTACCAAAATGTATCGTGATCTTCGACATACATTTTAGTGGAACAATATGAAGAGAGAGATTGCAAAGTTTATTTCAACGTGTTTAACTTGTCAACGTGTAAAGGCGGAGCATCAAGTGCCAAAGGGTCTATTGCAACCACTTGAGATTCCGAAATAGAAGTGGGAACACATTACTATGGATTTCGTTACGGGTCTTCCTACGGTTTCTCAAGGCATCAATGCTATTTGGGTTATTGTTGATAGATTAACCAAGTCTGCTCATTTCTTGCCGATACGGGAGACTTATTCCCTTGAACGTCTTGCTCAAATGTACGTAAATGAGATTGTAAGATTGCATGGCATGCCAGTATTCATAGTTTCGGATCGTGACCCAAGATTTACTTCAAGATTTTGGGTTAGCTTGCAAAAAGCTATGGGTACGGAGTTACGATTCAGTTCGGCATACCATCCTCAAACGGACGGACAATCAGAGAGGACTATTCAAACTCTTGTAGATTTATTAAGACTCTGTGTCCTAGACTTCAAGGGCAGTTGGGATAAATATTTACCATTGGTAGAATTCTCCTACAACAACAGTTATCAGGCAAGCATTGGTGTGGCCCCATTTGAAGCATTGTATGGACGAAAGTGTCGCTCTCCAGTATGTTGGGACGAGGTGGGTGAAGCAACATTGTTGGGACCTGAGTTAGTACGTATGACTACGGAGAAGATCCAAACGATTCAACAACGTATACAAACGGCACAAGATCGACAAAAGAGTTATGCGGATCTTCATCGAAAGGACGTAGAATTTAGTGTTGGGGATCATGTATTGTTGCGTGTTGCCCCATGGAAGGGAGTTACAAGATTCGGGAAGAAAGGAAAGCTTAATCCACGATTTATTGGTCCATTTCAAATTCTTGATCGAGTAGGTAATGTAGCCTATAGACTAGCGTTACCTCCAAGTATGTCTCGTGTTCATAATGTTTTTCATATATTTGTGCTTCGTAAATATGTGAAAGACCCGAATCACGTCATTGAGTTAGAACCGGACGAGATAGCCGAAGATTTAACGTATGAGGAGGTACCTGTCAAGATCTTGGATAGGAAGGAGCATGTCCTACGCACGAAGGTAATACCACAAGTTAAAGTTTTGTGGAGGAATCATGCTATAGAGGAAATGACCTGGGAGTTGGAAACGGAAATGAAAGCGAGGTATCCTCACCTTTTCGAAACACCAGGTACGTATGTCAATTACGAGGACGAAATTTCATAAGGAGGGGAGGTTGTAAGACCCCAAATAATTAATAAATGAAATTTAATTTCCTTTAATTATTATTTTGAATAGTAAGGGTTGATTTGATTAATGTGGATAGTTATGGGTAAAATACGCAAATATTTCAAAATAAACAAGTGGTTATAAAATATTCATTGTTGTCGGGGAATATTCGTTTGGTCGTGGAATATTCGTACTGTCGGGGAATATTCGTACGACGGCGCAGCCATGTGTGGGCCCCATAACGGAAAGCGATTGGAGGAAGAAAACGACAAATATAAGCTGTTTAAAAATAACGGCGTAGTTGTTACCGTTTACACTGTTGGAATACCCGGTGGTTAAAATACAGTAATACGCGTTGCACAGTGGCACACGATATTGCATAGTATTTTGAATTATTGATCCTTACGTAAGAAGGCACTACTCAATAATTGCTACAGGAGTTACTGTTCATTACTTTATTGATTCAATAATTGCTGCGTTGATATTTATATTATTATTGTTTCAATAATTGTCACTGCATAGTATTTTCCATTATCAGATCAATAATTCATATTATTTGAATAATATTATCAGATAACATTATTGGCAATGTCTAGAAAGTTCTGTCTAAGGAGAGGTTTGGTCACCTAATTGCGCGCCAGTAAGGAAAAATCCTTATTGGAAAGCCCCCTCTATCCTGGGAACGGCCTGGTTGTCAGTACTGTGATTCTGTAATATTATTTTTGAATAATTAATTATTGATTATTATGATAAAGAAAATATTTATTTTATGTGGATATAGATGGAGAAAATTTTTAATGTGACAATTGTTGAAAATTAATATTTTATTTTTTTCTGATAAAATAATTTATTTAAATATATTATTTTAATAATATATTAACGATGATATTTTTACAATGAATGTGGGATATATGAATATATGAGGAGGTAGAGTATTTTTGTGGCATTAAATGTTTAACATATGTTTTGTGTGTCGGTGGACACAATTCTTGACCGAAAATTGATTGTAGACCGTAAAATCACTCGTTTGTGGATTTCGGATAATTTCTGTTTGGAATTTGGAAAACCTTCCTTCTGCAAAGTTGTAGAGAATTGAAATTCCTATAAAAACTCTCGAGATTCAAATTTTCTAATAAAAGGGCTATTTATTGTTAATTATTGAAGTTCCGGAGTTTCGAAATAATTGATTTTTGGAAGTTTTAATTATTATTTTCAACAAAAACGTTTTTCAAAGGTTGGTGGGCATCTTTAACATGTGTTTGATGGCTAAAATCAGATTCCTTGGTGGTTGGCTTGAATGTTTTGTAAATATTAATATTATATTAATTTAGTCTCCTTTGGCGTTCTAATATTTTCCTATAAATAGAGGGCTAAGTTAGAATTGAAAATCACACCAGAAACAAAGTTTTCTCTCTTTCTCTCTCTATATTATCGAGCGTATCCTTGTGAGTATACTTTGAGTGTTGCTATACGGTGCGAGTTTCTGTCAGCACTATACCGAAATTCAGTCAGAAGTACGGCAATTTTGAGGTAAGGGATGTTATTTTCTTCTTAAATGATATTATTTTCTTCAATATCATTATGCCGAAATATTGATGAACGTTTTTATCAAATTTGGAACTTTTTGTGTCGGAGTTACTATTCACGTATACGGCACTATTCACGAATACGACACTATTCACAGAAAAATTATTTTTTTTCTTTTCGTCCAAAATATCTATTGTGGATACTAGCTTTGATAGTATCCATGTTTTGATCATTCTTGAATTTTACACCACTATGATTATTTTTGAGGTATTTTTGGACATGGATAAAACAAAGTACGAATCCTTAATCCTTAATCCTTGTCATTTTGTTTCACTGGATTCGCTTCTTTAAAAATATTTTTTTAACATCTTCAGTCTTAAATGATGTTACTATTGAATATCTTTGGCCTGTAGTGCAAAGATGAATGATTTCTGATGAATATCTTTGGCCCGTAGTGCAAAGATGAACAGGTGTTTAGATGAACATGACCAACAGATGAATATCCTTGGCCTGTAGTGCAAGGATGAATATATGATTCAAGATGTGCATTGACTGATGTTACAGGGATAAAAATACTGTTGATGGACTGTTAAATTCATAGACATTAGTAGATTTCATCCTCTACGTAACTCTTCTATGAATTAATATTTTCCGCTGCGAATATTGATTTAAAACTTGTTGTCTATTGTATTATATCAGATTTTTCCCTGTTGAAGACTAACGATAATTTGTTGTATATTATCTTAGTCATAATATTCTTTACTGAGCTAGTTGAGCTCACCCTTTTCCTTTTTGTTCCATTTTTCTTCTCAGGAGACGAGAATATAGCGAGTACGAGTCGGGGTATGAATTGATGGTCCTTGAGAGAGTTGTTTAGTAGTCCTCACCATTTTTGTAAAATAATATATCAATAATTGTATTGAGGACATAGTTGGGTATGTATATTGTCTAGATGACAATGTTTGTATTCAAACTCATAGTTTATGGGTTGTAAAAGTTGTAGTTGTTTCTGTACCATGTATTTGGCGACTCAAAATGGGTTGGATGGAATGAACCTATTTTGGGGGCGTCACACCCCCACTTACTCATTTTTCAAAATCGTCGGTAGAAAGTTATCTTAGTTTTCGTTTTATTATTATTATAATAGTAATAAAATAGAAAACTTTTTATATAAAACAGAAAACTTTTTATAAATATAATATATTATATTTTATTATATTTTATAGTACTGCATAGTGTTTACATAGTACTGCATAGTATTTGTATTGTACTGCATAGTATTGCATAGTACTTCATAGTGTTTGGATAGTACTGCATAGTGTTGCATAAAGTACTACATAGTGTTTACAAAGTACTGCATAGTAAAAATCATAAAAAAATTGATTCTACACCGAATTCTCCCATGAGAAAGTTACTGTGCGTCCGTGATTATTTTTCTTAAATAGTATCCTATCATTTTTCTATAAATAGGATGCTCATTTTAGATTTGAAAATCACACCAGAATCAGAGAATTCTTCTTCTATAATATTGAGCGTATTTTTTTTGAGTTTAAGGAAGCTTTGAGTGTAGAAAACAGTATAAGTTTTTCAAGAATATCTCCGTTATACCAGCTAGAAGTACTCTCTTTTTAAGTTAAGGGGTATTATTTATTTCATATTCGCTTACGATATTATTTTTCGTATTCGTAAGGAATTTTATTTTCGTTCAATATTCGTAAGGAATATTATTTTTGTTCAATATTCGTAAGGAATTTTATTTTCGTTCAATATTCGTAAGGAATATTATCTTCGTTCAATATTTGTAAAGAATATTATTTTCGTTCAACAGTCGAAAGTGATATTATTTTGTTCAATATTCGTATGAAATAATATTTTCTTCCATAATCTGTAGTATGTAAGTAATATTATTTCATTTCATATTCCTAATTCTACACTTATATTGATAAGTATTGTTTCTATACTCCTTAAAATTAGTAGAATATCCTTGAAATTTGTGTTTCATCTAGTATCGTTCCACTGAAATATTTTTCTGAACATTCTTGTTAAATTTTAATCTTTTCATGCTGGAGCACTATTTATGGGTACTATTCATACATACAATACTATTCATACGTACGACACTATTCATGAAGTACTATTCATGGGGTACTATTCACGAAGTACTATTCATGGGGTACTATTCACCTAGGGTACTATTCACGACAAAAATTGATTTCTTTTCTGTCTAAATTATTTTTGATACATGAATATTATTCTTGAATTTTACTCCATAAAGTAGTATCATGTTGAAAATTTGGACATTCTTAAACTATGGATAAATTGAATTATAAATCTTTAAAATTTATCATTGATCTCGTTTAATTGAATTCTTATATCATTGTCATCATCCTCATTCTTATATTGTGATGAAAGTCATCTTTGGCCTGTAGCGCAAAGATGGACTGTTGATTGGTATGATTATGACTAAGAATTATATATGGGTATAATCATGACATATAATGTTACAAATGATGTGGTAAAAATTCTCTTTGACCCGTAGTGCAAAGAAGAAATGTTGATTGATATCTTTGGACGTAGTGTAAAGATGAACCGTTGATTGATAGATTTTGGCCCGTAGTGAAAATATGGACAAGTGTATGACATGATCATGACCACTGGTGATACTAACGACTATCCTTGGCCCGTAGTGCATGGATAATTTGATGATGTGTTTGGAAGGATCATGACCATTGGTTTTACAGTTGAATGTCTTTGGCCGTAGTGCACTGACAGAAAATTGATTGGCATGATCATGACCATTGGTTTTATAGTTGAATATCTTTGGCCCATAGTGCAAAGATAGACAACTAATTGGTATGATAATTGTTATTACATTTGAATATCTTTAGCCTTTGGGGTAATGATATTGAGTAAACGTTCTACTAAGCCTTTGTGACAAGGAGAAACTGTTGATTTACATGATAATATGAATTATGAATTTAACTATAATCTTTAGTGGTTCTAGTGAAGACATGTGATGAAAGTTCTCTTTGTCTTAGGTACAATAAAGAATTGTTGATGAGTATTACAGGAATGAAATATTAATGATGGACTTTTAATTTGGAAGACATAGTAGACATTATGTTCTACTTGACTCTTCTAATGGATTGTTGATTCCGCTGCAATTATGGTTGAAATTTTTTATTATCTACCATATTTTCTAAATATCTGATTTAGTACCAATGAAAGGCTATTAATAAATTAATTATCTTAGTCATAATATTCTTTACTGGACTATTTGTGCTCACCTTTTTGCTTCACAATTCCTTACATGTATTAAGATTGTAGCTGGGTCGAGCGGGGATAACAGAGGAATAGTGTGATGGTCCGAGACTATGAAAGTTTCTCAATACATTATAAGACTGCATGACATGCAATATATAATTTTATTGAGGACCTAAGATGGGTGTGTCGTATATTATTCATCACTTAATAATTGATTTTGGTGAACAACAATAGAGTGATGAGAACCCAACTTTGGAAGCGTCAAAACTGCACTCCATTAGAACGAGGATGACAGAAATCTTATCCTGTCCCTTTGGAGACTTGAAATACTTGATGATGTACTTTATATTGCATTGTAATAATTTGAGTATGAATATTGTCGTATAATATACGTAATAATATTTATATTGAAACTCACAGCTTATGTGTTGTCGTATTTTGCACGACAGTTTAACAATTGTATAAATGAAGTTTGTATTTAAATTATGTACAGTGTATCTGGCGACTCAGAATGTGTTGTGTATACCTATTTTGGGGGCGTCACCCTATACCTTATTAGATATCGGTTCTACCCATTCTTTTATTTCACCTGCTTGTGCTCAACGTTTAAATTTGACTCTAGAGAAATTAGACTTTGACTTATCTGTTGAAACTCCGTTTACATCCACCGTTTATAAATCTTATTTGATTCAAATCGACTGTGAGACCCCGAATTTTATGAAATAAAAGTATTCAATTTTTTTATTTTGGTAAATAGTTAAATTGATAAAAGTTTAAAGTTAAGGGTAATATATGAATTTTTTTTGCAAAGTAAGCAAGTTGATATAAAATATTCGTTGTGTCGGAGAATATTCAATTAGTCGGGGAATATTCTTTTTGTTGGGGAATATCCGTACGACGGTATAATCATTGGTGGACCCCACAACGGAATTATTGTCGGATTGAGAAAACGAAAAAAATATTTTATTAAAAATAACGACGAAAGTTTTACCAATAATACTGTTGAACTACTCGGTATTAAAAGTACAGTAATACGCGTGGTTGCATAGTAGCACACGGTATTGATTATTGATGTTTATGTGATAAGTCACTCAGTTTTGTTTTATTAGTATTATTAATGTAATAAAATAGAAAAGCTTTTTACATAAAACAGAATACTTTTATAAAATTATTCTATAAATAGAATATATTATATTCTATTATGCATAGTGTTTTGCATAGTAAAATCTTTTTATATAAAATAGAATACTTTTATAAAGTTATTCTATAAATAGAATATATTATATTTTATTATGCATAGTATTGCATAGTGTCTGCATAGTGTTTTGCGTAGTAAAATCTTTTTATATAAAACAGAATACTTTTATAAAGTTATTCGTTTTATTAGATTATAAATAGAATATATTATATTTTATTTAAAAGATTTTGCTTTAAATATGGATCGTCCGATTAAAAATAAATCAATCTGGACCGTTCATGAATTAGTTACTATGCAGTCCATTCTTCTATAAATAGAAGCTCATTCCTTCATTATTTCTTACGAATTCACTGAAACTCTAGAGAGAGAAACTATAGAGAGAGTTTTTTTTTCTATAATCTTGATAGTATTTCTTTAGAGTTTAAGAAAGCTTTGAGCATAATGTAAGTTTTATTCGAGTATATCCTCGCCCTACCGTCGGAGTACTCTTCTTTATAAGGTAAGGGGTATTATTTCTTTTGTATTCATGAAGAGAACTTCTGTTATTCCATTTTTTATTATTCTGTTGGAATAACTTGTATACGCGGGCTACCCTATACTTGGTGAAACTCTTCTGTTATTCCATTCTTTATTATTCTGTTGGAATATCCTGTTTGTGCGTTTTACGCCAGACCTGGTTCTGTCTTTACTATTCTGCTGGAATATCCTGTCTGTGCGGTCTCTATCGCATGCATGGTGAATCCTTTTGTTATTTCATTCTTTATTATTCTGTTGGAATAATCTGTCTATGTAGATTACCACATGCATGGTGAACGATCCTTTGTATTTCATTCCTTGTTAAATTGTGGAAATGATATGTTTACGTAGATTATGATGAAAGTCATAATAAAAGCATTGGACTAATGAAAATCATGGGTATATGTGGTATTAGTAAGTGTTATGATGTGTTATGTTGGTTATTATATGAAAACATGAAAGTTTCTTAAAAATCACAAAGGGTTTAAAAATCAGATATTGGTGAAAATGGAACATAAAATTCAATTGACCATATCTCCTATTATATTTCAAATTTTTGAGTGTGGTCAAGTTCTAGAGTTAGGTCTATGAGTTTTGTAACATATCCAAGTGGAATCACTGGAAAAGGTGTTGTAGATTTTTGTGTGGACTGATTTTAGCAAAGTATAAAAAACACAAAATATGAAAAAGGTTGCTGCCACGATTTTAAAAGGGCTGTTTCGGCCACTTAATTTGTGAGAAAAACTCTGGCCTTTTGGGACATGAAAGTATATGGTATAAAATACCTCCTGTCCAAAAATGAGCTCATTCCGACTTAAAATGAACAAGTTATGACAATTTTAATATTTAGGTTTTTCCGACGAAAAACGCTATAACCGGAGTTCTATAACTCCGATGACCATGAAATTTAAACTAGAAGCTCACGTTAACATGTGTAAGATCCTGCCAAGATTTGGGAATTTCTGGAGTTAACCGTGATGTAGCTAATTTCTTAAGGAATTAATTAGAAATTGATTTTTGAAAAATAGTAAATGAATTCTAAAAATGTCAAGAAAGATATATGTTCAATATGGAACTATATTATGGTAAATCCCAGAAAAGAATAATTTTTGGGGCTGATTTGGTATTTTTCATGAAAATAGTTTAGCTACGAACATATGAGTTAAATATATTATGTGGAGTTGAAGAATTGGTAAATAAGATTTTATGGCTTGAGAATCCTATATAGGGTATATGTAGATTTTGATGAGGGATTTGATCATTGATTATGAAATCTAATGAGTATGACATTTTTGAATGATTAAATGCATTATTTGATAAAGTGTAAACAATTGAAATAAATTATTTATAAGTTTAAGAAATGATTAAAATATTGTTATAATATTAATGATATTAGATTATGAGATTATTAAGTGATTGATAACATTTGGTTATTATTGAACGCTGGATAAATTGTATTATAAATGTTTGATATTTATCATTTATCTCATTTGATTGATTCTTATATCATTGTCATCATCCCCATGCTTGTATTATATTGAAAGTCATCTTTGGCCGTAGTGCATAGATGGACTTGGTATGATTATGACCAGGGATTTTTCGGTATAATCATGACCGTAATGTTACAAATGATGTGGAAAAAGTCCTCATTGGCCCGTAGTGCATTGATGGACAATTTTTGGTATGATTATGGCTATGGATTCTCTTCGGCCAAGGGTGCAAAGATGAATTGTTTTATAGCATGACCAGGACCGGTGATAAAAACATAATTATCTTTGGCCCGTAGTGCATGGATAATTTGTGGTTGTGATACTAATGAAAAAGTCCTCATTGACCCGTAGTGCATTAATGGACAATTTTTGGTATGATTATGGCTATGGATTCTCTTCGGCCAAGGGTGCAAAGATGAATTGTTTTATGGCATGATTAGGACCGTTGATGAAAACACGATTATCTTTGGCCCGTAGTGCATGGATAATTCGTGGTCGTGATACTAAAGAATATCCTTGGCCTGTAACGCATGGATGATTCGATGTTGTGGATTATTTATTGAGCTGAGTCTCGGCAATGAAATATTAATTCATGGATGTGATATTAATGAATATCTTTGGTCGTAGTGCAAAGATGATTTAATGATTACGAGCAGGAATTGTGATTTGGTATAACCATGATTTTTGATGTTTCAGGTGAAGACAGATGATGAAAATTATCTTCGTCCTGGGTTCGAAGAGGAATTTAGAATCACAATTGTGATTATGAGTTATTCACATGATCGTGGACGGGAATTTTTGATTGATGTTACAGGGATAAAATATTATTGGTGGACTTTTAACATAGAGAATATAATAGACCTTATGGTCTATTTGACTCTTCTAATGGATTGCTCGTTCCGCTGCAACTATGTTTGAAAAGTTTTATCATCTACCATATGTTCTAAATCTCTAATTTATTATTGATGAAAGCTATTGATAATTTAATTATCTTTAGTCATGATATTATTTATTGGGCTAGTTGTGCTCACCCTTTCTGCTTCACAATTCCTTTCAGGTAATAAGAGTGTTGTCGTAAGAGTGTTGCCGGGTCGAGCGGGGATAACAGGGGAATAGAACAGTGGTCTCTAGCTGTGGAGGTTCTCCCTAAAGAGTATAGAAAAGTGTGTTGTATTCTATACAACATTTAGTAAGTATATTTGGTGAATCAAATAGGGTAAGGTGAACCCAACTTTGGAAGGGTGTTTTGCCACTATCATACAAGATGTTTAATGACATACAACCTCGTGTTATCATAAGACAGGGTTGTGCGCATTCACTTGCTGAGTATATCTACGGGCACTACCTATATGATCTTGAAGTTTATTTGAAATATAATATTCACTTGGACACAGTGGAGATAATTATATGTCAAGAGAAGACTCATCATTGGAAAGAAGATGATAGTAATCTTCTCGTTTTTCTTTGGGGTCTATTGGGTCAACCAAGGATAATTCTGTGGCCATATGATATCTATTATAACCTAGACGCATGGCCTCCCATGTACGAAGGTTTCCTTGAGCACTTCCCAAAGATTTTAATTTCTAAAACAGTTTTTGACTATACTTTTATGTAAAGTACCATTGTAAGGTTATGGTCGAGGCACCATGAGAGTTACATATAATTGTATTAAAACTCACAGTTAACTGTGGTCGTATTTTATATGACAGCACAACAGTTGTATAAATGAAGTTGTATTTGAATTTTGTACCATGTATCTGGCGACTCAGAATGGGTGATGTATACCTAATTTTGGGGGCATCACGTCGACACTTTCACATTACCTGTTGATCTCATCTCTTTGAAAATACTTGCATTTGATGTGATTTTAAGAATTGATTGGTTAACTACTCATCATGCTAAAATTGATTATTTTTGTAAGGTTGTTAGTTTTCATATTCCTAACCAACCTATTATGTGAATAAAAGCAACCAAACTACTAAAGTCAATAACTGTCATATCAAACCATAAAGTCATTCGTTTATTGAAAAATGGATGTGTTAAGGTGTATCATATCGTATTTGATTATATATTATATAAACCTTATCATCAGTTTCATAATATTATAACGTATATTATTGCTTTAAAATTACAGAGTATGGAATATGGCCATATAGCCCTTATACGTGATTTTAATATGCCAAACATAAATTATTTTGTAAAATCCACACCCATATATGATTATGCATCTTAAAACGAAGGAATCAAACTCCAAATAAACAGATTTGGTGTTATAATGAACCCTTAATGTTGATTTTCATGTTTTATATTGAGAATTCTCAAGAAAATCAAGAACAGTAAATTATATGTTTTGATTATGTAAAATTATGTGTTATAACTTGTTAAAAACATGCTAGAAGGGTTAAGTAATAGTTATATGTGTATTATAATGTTTGGGTATAATTAAATTCGTGTGAAAATAAGTTGATTAGAGTTTTGTTGGCCATGTTCTACAATTTTTGCGAATTGCAGAACTGAAACTGGAGTCTCACGCCGCGACGCCAACTCCAGGCCTAAAACTCGCGCTGCAGCGCCAAGTCTCAAGCCGCAGCGCCACGGCTCAAGCCGCAGCGCCACGGCGCCGCAACACGAAGACCAAGTATAACTGTGGCGCTGCAGCACCATTAAGCAGAATGGTCCATAAATGAGTTTTTAAAATGTTTAAGTCTAGCACTGTAATAGTAACTTAATCTAATGAACATAAAATTAGGTTAAACGTATAATGAGGTGTTAAAATAAATTCTTAAACATGTCAACAACACATTTATGTGTAAATTGAATGATTGAATGCATAGTTAGCTTATTGTTCATGAGATATAAATTATCTGACAATGAATGTAGTAATTTGACTAAGTATGGTCATAATCAAAGTTAAACAAAGAGAATAAACTTGTGATGACTAGTTACATTATAATTAACTATAGTTGTGAATAGAAATGATATGTAGGATTAAATTCAAGGAACGTGTTTAATTAACGTGTAATCTACGCACGAGTCAAGTTTCCTAACCCTACTCGTTATCATTATTCAAGTTATTCTCATTATTATTAATCAAATTCAATTGTTATATTAAAGATTAATTATCTTTTCAAAGTATGATTATGTTATACAATAATTTTCCTATTGTATACCTCTTGAGATTATTATTCAATTTAATTACCATTTATTGTTGAACCTTGTTAGACTAGTGAACCCTCATTTGATTCAACTAGTCCATAGTTGATGAACGTTCTAAATTTCAGAACCCTTATTGATTTATCCAAACCAAACTTCCTTTGGTGCGGACTCTAATGTCAAACTGAGATGAACAACCCTGTATAGGGATTACTTATGCGTTAGCGTTAAGATATTGTGCACAGTATGGTATTAATGGTTGATCTCCCTAAGTACGAGTAGAAGAGTCCATAGTCTTATGACTGTTAAAGGTTTCAAGTATAACCCTTGATAACCTAGGACATAGTTCAAGGTCTTATGACCCTCAAAAATCTTTTGAATTCTTGTTATTCATTCTTGATTCAAAAGTTGAGCTTTTATTTCAGAAGTCTTTGATTCACTCGCATGTTATTATGTATTGTTATTTCATTTTTATACTTGTGGACAATTATGCTCACTCTTGCGTAATAATAACATTGCAGTTAAGAACGAAAGGTACGATGAGCCTTCTACTAGTAAAGGCAAGGGCAAAGCTAATAAGTAATGAAGACTTGTTATTTAATTTTTTTAATGTTATTGTAAAGACTTGATGTTGTTTAAGACTTATTTGTTTATTTTTCCGCTCAGATGTTTAAGGTTAGTTTGATCTGGGATTGTATTTATTATTCAGATGTTATAACCCCATAAGGGGAGGATTTATGAGGATTTATTTCTATCTATTGTATGATTTGCATTTATTATGGGTAGATAGATAGATGATATTTGTACAGTGAACAAAAAATCCCGTGGAATTTAAGTACCCGAATTTGGGGGTGTCACAATCCCCAAGGCCGTATATCGCCCAATTTGGGCTTTCTGCCGGTCCATATTTCATATAGGGTGGACTGAACGGATTTTAAAGGCACACGATTAAGTATATACATCGTAGTTAATAATGCATCACCCCAATAAGAGATAGGCAAACTAGCTTGCACTGTCATAGACCTAACCATGTCTAATAATGTCTTGTTCCTCTTCTACGCCACACCGTTTTGTTACGGAGTTCTAGGGATTGTCAGTTGCCTGATTATTCCTTTTTCTTCACATAGTTCTTTAAACTAATCGGACAGATACTCGAGGCCTCCTTTAATTCGAAGTGCCTTAACACTTTTATCCAACCGTTTCTCAACCTTAATTAAATAACGTCTAAAGCAATCTAATGCTTCAGACTTATGAGAGATCAAGAAAGTGTACCCGAAGCGCGTATAGTCATCTATCATTGTGAGAAAATAGGAACATTCGTGCCTTTCTTTCATATTTAAAGGGCCACAAATTTCTGAGTAAATGAGATACAATAGTGTTTCTTCCCTAGTGGCTTTACCGAATGGTTTTCTAGTTGATTTCCCTGGTAAACAATGTTTACAAGTGGATAGATTGACCTTAGCGAATGGGCCTAAAAGACCTGCTCGAGCTAACCTAGCCATTATATCATGTCCAATATGACTTAATCTAGCATGCCATGTAATTGAACTATAATAATCATTTTCAACAAGCAAGGAATAAGAATCATTACTATTAATGCTAGAATTAATAGTATCTAAAACCATAAAACCATTAGAAATAAAACTAAATCCATAAATTTCATTCCCACGAGAAATTACAACACCATTATTCTCAAAACGAATAGAGTAGCCTAAACTAAGTATTGTTAGAACAAAAAATAAATTATGTTGGACAGCTGGTGCATAGAGTACATCGTGAAGAATCAATGTAGAGCATTCTTGCATCTTCAATTTGTAAGTGGCAATACCTAGCACATCAACACTGGAGTCATTCCCTATTAGTACTTTTTTACCAACTGGAACTCGACGATACTCCACGAACCCAGTCCGATCACGCGCTATGTGGTCAGTTGCTCTGGAATCTACAATCCACACATGGAAAGAATGAGCGACGAAAATAGTGGAAGACACTAAACACATAGCTTGATCAAGACAAGTGAGTACCTTCTTCGACTAAGTGCAGTCACGAGCGAAGTGTCTTATTATGCCACAGTTGTAACAAATCAACTTGGCATTGTTCTTCTTATCAGCCTTTGAAACCTCCTGAGGCGCATTAGCAATCTCTATTTTTAAGCCTTTAGGCATTCATCTTCTAGTCCTTTAGTCCTTAAATGCTCAACCTCCAGCTGCTCAGCTTCTAAGCGTTCAAGGTGATGAAAAATATCTTCTAAAGATTTAATGTTTTCATTTTGAGCTATGTTAACCTTGAGATTGTTCCAATTATCAGGAAATGAGCGTATCACTATCCGAATTTGTTGTTCATCTAACAAAGCGTTGCCAACAGCTCCTAACGATTCAATCATATCCGACATAACCTGAAGATTTTTTTTCTTTTGGGAAAAGAAAATGGGAGAATTTAATTAGAGATTTTCGATTAGTTCAACACAGTATATAAATCATCTTTGCCTCATGATCTAAATTAACATAAAAATAATTTGTATAATCATCTTTGACACAATTTGTATGAATGTCTAATTATTTAAATTTAAGTTTTTCGGCGCATAAGACGTGTAATTTACGGAATAACTTAATTAGTTACTACCACCTAAATTACTCCCACTAGGAACAAGGGTATATGTATAATCATAGCATGGTAATTTAATTCCAACAACTAATGTTAATATTTCAAAATATAAACAAATAGAATTAAACAATCTACTATATTATTCAATTAATATACCAAGTATGCTATAAACACATTAACATGCTTCCAAAAAAATTTCAACAGTAGCTTATCATCATAAAAGGTTACTGTATTTTTCTGATAATTATAATTATCATGATTATTACAATTAATTAATCATTGTATAATTAATTAAAAATTAAACAAAATACCTAAATATATCAATTTCTTCCCAAAAACTTTACAATAGTATCTTAACTTCATAAAAAGAGTACTGTAATTTTCCTGGAATTTTTTTGATAAGTTTGCTAATTTTCACAATTAATAAATCATTGCTTAATATATTGGAAATTAACCAAAAATTATACAAATATAAGAATATTTTAAAATTCCAGTGGGAAAATTAATTATATGCTAACTGTAAAATTTTCAAAATTTAATAATCAATATAACTGTGACGCCCTCAAAATAGGTATACATTACTTATCTTGAGTCGTCAAATACATGATACAGAAATCAAATACAAACTTCTTTAATACAACTATCGTGTAAAAATACGACAAAACATAGTTGAGTTTTTACATGAATATTGTCTTCTAGACAATATCCAAACTCAAATGGAGTCTTCATTACATTTATTGTCACACTATTTTATAGAATAATGAGGACTACTATAACACCATCTCTGTAAGACCCCAACTTTTTAATAAAGATGATTTTTCTATAAATATCATTTTTGAATATTATGGAATTAATTTTATATAATGTTATAGTTGTGGGTAATATTTATAAATTTTGCAAAGTACGCAAGTTGTTCGATTGGTCGGGGAATATTCATTTTAGCAGGTAATATTCGTACAACGGCACAATCATTGGTGGAACCCACAACGGAATTATTGTCGGATTGAGAAAATGATAAAATATCTTTTTATGAAAATAAACGGCGAAAGTTTTACCGTTAACTGTTGAAACACCCGGTGTTAAAAGTACAGTAATACGCGTGGTTGCATAGTAGCACACGGTATTGATTATTGATGCTTACGTGAGAAGTCACTCAGTTTTGTTCAATTATTGCTATAGTAATTGCTGTAGAGTATCTCACGTTATTTGATTCAATTATTGTCAATATTTTATATATTATTAAATTAATAATTGAGACAACAAAGTTATTAATATTATTATTTACAATATTAACGATGTCTAGAAGTTCTGTCAATGAGAGGGTTGGTCACCTAATTGCGCGCCAATAGGAAGAAATCCTTATTGGAAAGCCCCCTCTTTCCTGGGAACGACCTGGTCGACTAATATTGTGAATTATAATAATGATGATAAACGTTGTTAAGATATTGATGGAATTTTTATGAAGTATTTGTTGTAACTAATGGCGTATTATTTGGACCCTCATTTACCCATTTTTCAAAATAATCAGTAAAAAGATTTTTTTTATAAATATGGGGGCCACATGTGGGGCCCACATGCGTTGAAATTCAATTGTCACGGGGGAGGAAACTTGGGTTGCCTGGGAGGGAATTTATATATATAACTTTGTAATGTGTGTGGTGGGTGGAATATATATATATATATATATATATATATATATATATATATATATATTATGTGCGCGAGCGGATAATGGTGGAAAAGTAGAATTTTGGTGGAAAAGTGGAAATGGTGGAATGAGTATTAGTATTATATATATTATGTATATGTTTGAAAAGTTGTCAGGAGGTGGGGGTGACATAATTGTCATGGGATGTAAGAAAAGTCATGAATTGCATATATATATATATATATATATATATATATATATATATATATATATATATATATATATATATATATATATATTATGTAATATAATTCATCACGTTGGAATAATATGCTCAGTATGTGGTCAAGGGTATTGAAGAAGAAAAAGATGACAAAATGGTAGTGGTCCTGGTAGAGTTAATTTGACAGGATGCAATGATTTTTTTTAAAGCTTGGACTTATTTGCCAAACTTTTCAAACTTGTGAATTAGGAAGCTTCCTAATTGGTTAAAGCTTCAAATGCGCATGTGTTGGTTTTCCTCATTGGCCAGCACCTTAAAAAGATAATATTGATACATTGGAACCATGAATTTTGTCCGAATAATTACTGTTGCGTCCGTGAATATCCTTACACAGTGCCTTTCCATTCTCCTATAAATAGAAGCTCATTCATTCATTATTTCTTACGAATTCACTGAAACTCTAGAGAGAGAAAATTATAGAGAGAAAGAAGAAGATAAGTCTGCTACCTCTCTTTTCCTATATCCAGTTTCTTCTAAGGTAAAGGGTATTATTTCTTTTATATTCATGAAGAGAACTTCTGTTATTCCATTCTTTATTATTCTGTTGGAATAACCTGTATACGCGGACTACCCTATACTTGGTGAAATTCTTCTATTATTTCATTCTTTATCATTCTTTTGGAACATCCCGTCTGTACTTTACGTATGACCTGATTCCATTATTTATCATTCTGTTGGAACATCACGTCTGTGCGTTTACGCATGACCTGGTTCCGTTATTTATTATTCTGTTAGAATAACCTGTCTGTGCGGTCTATCGCATGTCCGATGATTTCTTTTGTTATTTTATTCTTTATTATACTCAGTTGGTTAAAGTTTTGACTGCTATACTCCATGAAATTAGTGGAATATCCTTGATATTTGCGCTTTATCCAGTATCTTTTTATGATAATATTCTTCTGAGCATTCTTGAATTTTACTCTACAAAGAAGTATCATGTTGACAATTTAGACGTTGTTAGTTCTTGGATAAATTAATTCTTGAACTTGTTTTATTGAATTCTTATATCATTGTCATCATCCTCATGTTTATATTGTTAAAAGTCAGCTGTGGCCTGTAGTGCATAGATGGACTTGGTATGATTATGACCAGGGATTAATCGGTATAATCATGACCGTAATATTACAAATGATGTGGTAAAAGTCATCATTGGCCCGTAGTGCATTGATGGACAGTTGTTGCCATGATCATGATCATTAATGAATACACAAATATTCTTGGCACGTAGTGCATGGATAATTGTGGTTGTGATACTAAAGAATATCCTTGGCCGTAGTGCAGGGATGATTCGATGATGTGTGATAAGTGGATTTTTTTATGCATTTATCCGGTATCTTTTACTTGAATTAGTTGCTTATATTCATGTGTCTTAGTTACTTTTCATGTATTTTGTGTTTATTTTGTAGATTTTATGTTTGGAAGTGGTGTGAGCGATTATTGTAAGGAAACACAAAGAAAATGCAAAGAAAAGGCAATCTGGATATCATTTGGGCTTTCATGTTACTTCATGTTCCTGGTTTGGAACTTATCTTACATTGTAGAACGTCTTCATATCTTTCCGGAACATCTTGAATCGCTCTAATCGGAGTTCGGATGCAAGAGTTATGATCGTTGTACCGACGGACGTCAAATTACGCTGTTTTGATTCGCCATTTTCATAGCAGTCCCTTCCAGCTCGATTTCAACCTTCATCCTGCCGGAATTTCTCAATCATCAAAGAATGAAAGTTGTAGATCTCGTCGATATCTTCGATTTGATAGGTGGCAGACCCCCTAACTCTTCCCGGATCAAAAGTTATGGTCATTTTACCGGAGGACACTGCAGCAGAAAATGGACCTCGCGGGCGCGCGAATTTGCGCGCGCGGCCGCGCGACCTTGAACCAAAAAATGCGATTTTCTGCAAGTTGCGCGCCCGCCTGCGCGGCCGCGCGACTTCGGGCGATGACTAAAGATGACTTTTCACTAAACAAAGCAATTGAAGCGTGATTGAGTGGGGGGTTCAATTAGGGCTGGGTTCGCCAACGTTGGGTTCGCCTCACCCTAGTTGATTCACCAAATATAACTACTAAATGATGACAATTGTTCTATTCTCCTGTTACCCCTTCTCGACCCAGCTACACCCTTATTACCTGAAAGGAATTGTGAAACAGAAGGGTGAGCACAACTAGCCCAGTAAAGAATATCATGACTAAATATAATTAAATTATCAATAGCCTTCATCAATAATAAATCAGAGATTTAGAACATATGGTAGATGATAAAAATTTCAACCATAGTTGCAGCGGAACGAGCAATCCATTAGAAGAGTCAAATAGACCATAAAGTCTATTATATTCTCTATGTTAAAAATCCACCAATAATGTTTTATCCCTGTAGCATCAATCAACAGTTCTGGTCCACAATCATATGAATAACTCATAATCATAATTGTGATTCTAAGTTTCTCTTCGCATCCAAGACGAAGATAATTTTTATCACATGTCTTTTCCTGTAACATCAAAGATCATGGTAATACCAAATCGCAGTTCCTATTTATAATCATACTAACAATTTCATCTTTGCACTACGGGCCAAAGATATTTATCAACAGGCCATCTTTGCACTACAGGCCAAAGATAATCAACAACAGGTCATCTTTGCACTACGGGCCAAAGATATTCATCAACAATTCATCTTTGCACTACATGCCAAAGATATTTCTCAACAGTTCATATTTACACTACAGGCCAAATATATTCATCAACAGTTCATATTTGCACTACAGGTCAAATATATTAATATCTCAAAGAAATATATAATCATTTCAGAATTTATATAAATAATTATAACCATGTTGATCATTTTACCTTTGGACTTAAGCTAAAGATATTCAATTATAAATTCAATGGTCATGATCATATCAGTCAACAATTCAACTTTGCACTACTGGTCAAAGAGAACCCATAGTCATGATCATACCAAAAATCTACCCATCTTTACACTCAAGTCGAAGAGAAATATCATCATTAGGGTTATAAAAATGTTATATATGATAATAAAAATAATATGATCAACATATAGTTTTAATCTCAAGAGTAATATTCATAAATCAACTATAATTTGGTCAGAAAAAGAAACCAATTTTGTCGTGAATAGTAACTCGTGAATAGAAACTTGTGAATAGTAATCCCGACATGAAAAAGATAGAAATTTCACAATAAAATCCATACTAATATTTCGGTATAATGATATTGAAAGAATAATATTTCTTAAGCTTATAAATAATTTATTTTAATTATTTACACTTTACTAAATAATGCATTTAATCATTCTAAAATGCCAAACTCATAAGATTTCATCACCAATAACCAAAACCCTCATAAAAAATTTGCATATACCTCATATAGGATTCTCAAGCCATAAAATCCTATTTTTCAATTTTCTTACTTCACATAACATATTTAATCTATTTACTCATAACTAGTTCATTTTCATGAAAAATACCAAATCAGTTCCAAAAATATTTCTTTTCTGGGATTTAGCAGAATCTAGTCCCATATTGAACATATAATTTTCTCTGAATTTTTAAAATTAATTTACTATTTTTCATATGGCCAAAACTTCCGAATATTTAGACATTTATCATAAATTGTACTTTTATCTAAAAATTCCGAAATTCACAGAGTATACTGATATTATATAGATATACTTTCAATAAAAATTTCATCAATTTTGGAGTTAACCACAAGGAGTTATAAGCTGTTACTTTTAAAATACTCTTTTCCCGTAAAATTCACAACTCTTAATCTATACATTCAAAAATCAATATTTTTGGACACAATCAATAAAACTCATCAAATTATCATTTCAAATTTTTCCAGAATTTTTGAAGGTCTGAAAAGTTACGAAACATGAAAAACATAACAACCTTTAAAATCTCTTACTATCCCTTACCTCAAAAGAGCAGTACTGGAATATCGGATATAACGCTGAACGAACTTGCACCGTATATCAACACTCAAGATATCTAAATACTCACAAAATACGCTCTATAATATAGAGAGAGAAAGAGAGAAAACTTATTTCTGATGTGATTTTTAATTTTAACTTAAGCACCTATTTATAGGAAAATGCTAGAACGCTAAAGGAGACTAAATTAATAAAATATTAATATATCTTCTTCCTCATTCCACGCCCACTCTTGCTGAAAAATCTGAGCAACCAACATTGAAATCAATTCAGCATATGGTTTGAAAAGTAAAAGTGGGTCCCACCCATAAATTAATAAAAATCATTTTATTTTCTGAAACTTCAATAATTCATAGAAAATAGAACGTTTATCAGAAAAATACGAATTTTATGTTCATTCTGCCTGAAATTGAATTCTCTACAACTTTGTAGATTTGATTTTTTTTAAATTCCAAACCAAAAATATCCGAAATCAACAAACGGATAATTTTTAATACATCCACACCTACAAAATACTGATAAAACACCTCAGCATTAATTCCTTCATTTTTATTCATATAAAAATAAATATATCCGTCATTTATATACACATAAAATAAATATTTATTTATCATATAAATCAAAAATTAATTATTCACAAATAATATTACAGAATCACAATAATGACAACCAGGCAGTTCCCAGGAAAGAGGGGGCTTTCCGATAAGGATTTCTCCTTACTGGCGCGCAATTAGGTGACCAAATCTCTCCTTGATAGAACTTTCTAAACATTGCCAATAGTGTTATCTAATAATATTATTCCAAATAATATAAATTATTGATCTGATAATAGAGATGATGTGCAGTGACAATTATTGAGCAACAATAATATAAAATATCAACGCAGCAATTATTGAATCAATAAAATAAAATATTGAACAGTAATTACTGTAACAATTATTGAGTAGTGCCTTCTTACGTAAGGATCAATAATTCAAAAATACTGTGTAAAACCGTGTGCTACTGTGCAAACACGCGTATTACTGTATTTTAACCAGTATTCCAACATTGTTAACGGTAACAACTACGATGTTATTTATAAAAACTCAATTTTTGTCCTTTTCTTCATCCGATAGTTATTCGTTATGGGGCCCACAAATGACTGCGCCTTCGTACGAATATTCCCTGACAAAAAAAATATTCCACGACCAAACGAATATTCCCCGACAATTGAATATTTTATAACCACTTGCGTATTTTGAAAAATTCATATCTCACCCTTAACTTTAAACTTTTATCAATTTAACCATTTACTAAATAGTTAGTATAAGAAAAATTGAATACTTTTATTTCATAAAATTCGGGGTCTTACAATAGTAGTCTAAGGTTAACAACTTTCTCTGTGGGATCGATACTTTACTTTCTCTATATTACTTGTTGACCCGTGTATTCTTGCATGAGTTAGAGCTCTTTTATAAGAACTATAAAAGAGGCAACAAGTTTTTGGCGCCGTTGCCAGGGAAAGGCGTTAATTTATATAATTATCATTAGTTTAAAGCTGTATTGTATGACTTAGACAATTCTGTTCATTTCTCATTTCTATTTTTATTTTGTTTTTGGTTACAGGTACTTGTAAAGTTTTATGCACACACGATCTTCCAATTCAGAGTTAACACCAGCACAAGATAATATAAACGGAAAAGGTTGGAAAGCAAGAGTGCGCATAAATTTACAAGCACAGTTAGAGGGTACCATGGATGACTTTGCTTATCAATGGCCTTATGCAAATAGGATTCAACCAAGAGACACAAGACCTGAAGGACTCAATGTATTTTCTATATTGTCAGCACAAATTGCAACACTTTCGGAGAGGTTGGATGTTCTTGCAGCCCAACGCACTTGAGAGATAGCAGTTACATGTGAATACTGTGCTGGCGAGCATCCGAGTTATCAGTGAAACATCAAGGTTGGACAAGTGCAGTTTGGGGGTAATTACTTCAACAACGATGTTTATCCTGATTATCAACAAGGTTGGGGGTATCACCCAGATTATAAAAGGGGTTATAACTATCAAGGTCAATACTGCATCTTAACTCCAACATATCCATCAAATTTCTCATATCCACCTCCAATGCAACAAGAAGAAAATGCAGAGTTGAAGGAATTCATGTCAAAAAGAAGAGCAGACCATGGAGAGACAATGATGAGTCAGGAGTTATCAAGCCAAAATCTTAACAGACAGATGGAACAACTCATTAACTCCTCAGTGAATGGTCCTCAATACATGGATTTTGAAACTGAACAAGATAATTCAAGATCAGAGGATTTGTGGTTCAAAGTTGTAGCATCAACTGAGGAGAAGATGATTGAGCAAGAGAGGTCAATTCGAAACCTTCAGAATCATATGGATCAAATGTTCAAAGCCTTGAACAATCGCCCTCCAAACAATTGGTGCTATGACATGGATGATGAAATCAATGGAGAGCCAGAAGTGTACATGCCACTAAATGAACTGAAAGGAGTGGACATTGAGGAGACAACTGGGGGTATGGAAAATAAAGAACATGAGCTGACTTGTATAATACCCCAAGTGCCTTCTCAATTAGAGTTGAAAAATTCAGTGAACTTTGCACACTCATGTCCCCTTGGTAGTCACATCCAAAGCAATAATTTCTGCGATTATGAGGCCTCTTACAAACCATGGTGGGCTACGAAAGAGACAATAGAAGAAGAAAATCTCGTTGAATCTTTCATGCCTCAATGCAAAAATCTATTCACAGATACAACGGGAGAAGCACCTGGCATTGCAATGGAACTAGGGACATCATGTACAGGAAATATGCTAGGTGGCTTCAATTCACAAATTTTCATGATGGGGAACCTACCAAAGCACATAGAGGTTCTAATGGATGGAGGGTTCTTATATTATCGTAGAGGAATTGGATAGTGATGTCAAGAAAAGAGTCCAGCTAACGGACTATAAGCCGAGCGCTAGATGGGAGGCACCCCATCCAATCTTTCTCCCTCCTTATTTAATTCTTATTTATATTTCCATATTTAGTAGAGGTTAGATAGTGGTAAGTATTAATAATAGTTTGATTGTTTCTCCTCTCAGGTTCAATCCAATTGCTATAAGCATTCAGGATCAAACAGAAATCAAAAACTGAAGCTGCCAAAGTACAGGGTCGCGCGGCCGTGCGACCCTACAAGCCAAACACCGCGCGGCCGCGCGATAGCTCAGTCGCAGAAAAAAATTTGCTGAATTCTTAGAATTTCTGACTAAAGCGTTCTGACAGTTAGAAGCTCACACTCAGTTTCCAACTACAGAATATCTCAAACTTAGCCATCGCCTGATATATTAGCGGATTATGAGGTGGCGAACGGAGATGACATTGCCACTTAGGAGAGTATTCTTTCAATTTTAATTACAATGAGGGCATTGTTTATTTTAAGTTTTGGGGTATTGGGTTGTAGTGAGTAGTTGTTGCATATAGTTAGTTGCATATAGTTTGATTGCATGTTTAAGTTGCATAGTCGGGGTATTTTAGTATGAATTTTTTTTATCTATTTTTTTAGTTTTCTTTTGTCTTGTTTACTTAGTATGTGTTTAGTTGCATAACATTGCATAATCCCATGTTTTCAGCTAGTTAAATTCTAATTTGGCCAATGATGACATAGAAATTTGATAGATTTTTGAATTTGGGTGATATCTTGAGCTTAGTTATAATTTTATACAGGATATAATTCATGATTGCTGTTTAGATGTTACCAGGTAGCATGACAATGTTCCTATTTGCTTGTTGGTTAAGATTAGCATGCTTGTCTGTTGAGAGGAAAATGTTGTTTTTAATGATAGAATTGTGTAGGAAGTGAGACATAGACTATGAAAACACAAATACTCAAACTTTGAGAACACATGGGTATGCTTGCTATTGGGACGAGATGGAGCGTAAAACGCACTCGTTTAAATGGAAATGGAAAGCGAGATGGAGCGTAAAACGTACTCATTTAAATGGAAATGGAAAGTGAGATGGAGCGTAAAACGCACTCGCTATAAAAAAAATCAATAAACACCGCGAGAAAGTGCGAGAATCTCCCTCGTGAGTAAAAACAGAGCAGAATAAACCCACTGTTGAACCTTAGTGTATTGATGTGTTGGAGTAGTTGATGTCTCATTAGTATATGCACTTCTTGAGTAAAACTTCAATTTTCTGCCTTAAGCAATAAAGCATGTGGTATTTTCACCTTTGTCAAGCTTATCTGTGAAGACATCACACACACACACGGCATCTTTATAGCAAATTAGGATTATATGATTGTATGTCAATATGCCTTTAGCTTAGTTTGATGCTTTGTTCTTGGATCTTGATATTTCTCTGACGTATGACTTATTGGAATTATTAACATGGCTAGAAATCTGGGAATTCATTGTCATAGTAGCGTAGCTTGCATAGCATGTAGATTGCATTAGCATTGTTGTTGCTTGAGGACAAGCAAAGGTTTAAGTTTGGGGGTGTGATAAGTGGATTTTTTATGCATTTATCTGGTATCTTTTACTTGAATTAGTTGCTTATATTCATGTGTCTTAGTTACTATTCATGCATTTTGTGTTTATTTTGTAGATTTTATGTTTGGAAGTGGTGTGAGCGATTATTGTAAGGAAACACAAAGAAAATGCAAAGAAAAGGCAATCCGGATATCATTTGGGCTTTCATGTTACTTCATGTTCTTGGTTTGGAACTTAGCTTACATTGTAGAGCATCTTCATAGCTTTTCGGAACATCTTGAATCGCTCTAGTCAGAGTTCGGATGTAAGAGTTATGATTGTTGTACCGACGGACGTCAAATTACGCTGTTTTGATTCGCCATTTTCATAGCAGTCCCTTCCAGCTCGATTTTAACCTTCATCCGGCCGGAATTTCTCAGTCATCAAAGAATGAAAGTTGTAGATATCGTCGATATCTTCGATTTAATAGGTGGCAGGCCCCGTAACTCTCCCCGGATCAAAAGTTATGGCCATTTTACCATAGGACACTGCAGCAGAAAATGGACCTCGCAGGCGCGCGAATTTGCGCGCGCGGCCGCGCGACCCTGAACCAAAAAACGTGATTTTCTGCAAGTTGCGCGCCCGCCTGCGCGGCCGCACGACTTCGGGCGATGACTAAAGATGACTTTTCACTAAACAGAGCAATTGAAGCGTGATTGAGTGGGGGGTTCAATTAGGGCTTATATTAGATATATTATCATCATCATGTAAGACATATTCCACTCCTTGGGGGCTAGATAGCTACTTCCATCTTCTCTCTTTTCATAGTAGAAACTAGGGTTTACACCTTGGGCGAGATTCCAACGTAGGAGAAAGCCATAACGTCTATTTTTCTCTACTTCTTCTTGGAGATCTCAGTCATCGTGGATATTAATTATTGTTTATTGGATTTCTTTGTGGATTTAATAGTTAATCTTTGATTTCTATTTAGTGATTGGGTTTGATCGTTCTATCCTTCTTACTTTGATTGCTTGTTTATTGATCATGCTTAACATTGATCCCATAATGGCTTTTGGTTCAGTCGTGAACTAAACCCCATTATGGGATTCTAACGGATTTTAATATGTAGTGTGGTTGTTCATCTAAATGTTAGATTTGTTTTGCATATCATATGGGTTATCTATCATGGTTGTTTTACATGTATGAATGATTGACAATCATTCGATTTAGTATTTGTATGGAATTGGAAATGAACATATAAAATATGGATTATAATCATGATAGCATGCGAATATGGGGCTAGAGTAAGTCTTGCATATTTTGTGAATCAGATAGGAATATACTGTTTCACCGTATGAGCTAGAATAAGGGTTGTGATTAAATAGGATTACAATTGTGCATAGGAATATGGTAATTGTGATGGTATTGGAGATTACATAGATTCTAACATCTGTAGATGATATGTGAGTTGATTATAGTGCATTGGAAAATGGTTATAACTCTCTTTGTGCTCTTGGCTATTATCCTGTGATATGTGAACACTTCTTGCATGACATATGGCGATTAAGCGAAATATTGAATGAATTAGGATCCCATTGTTTCTACATTATATTTAGTCCATTTATATTTGTATTTTTAGTTGGTAATCATAATTAGTTCAAATCAACAATTGATGTCATTAGTCTTAGCATATAAATATAGTGAGTTAATTAATGCATAGTAGTCTAAGGTTAATAACTTTCTCTGTGGGATCGATACTTTACTTACTCTGTATTACTTGTTGACCCGTGTACTTGCATGAGTTAGAGCTCTTTTATAAGAACTATAAAAGAGGCAACATAGTACTCACTATTCTATGAAATAGTGTGATAATAAATGTATTGAGTACTTATTTTGAGTTTGAATACTGTCTAGAAGATAATATTTGTATTAAAACTCACAGCTCATGTTGTATATTTAAAATTATATTTGTATTCTATACCATGTATTTGGCGACTCAGAATAGGTGATGTATACCTATTTTGGGGGCGTCACAATCTCGGACCATCACTCCGTTCCCCGACTAGTCCCGACTACGTTCTCATTTTCTGAAGAGAACAATGAAAGCAAAAGGGTGATCTCAACTAGCCCAGTAAAAAATATTATGAATAAGATAATACAGAATAAATTATCATTAGCCTTCAACAGTGTTAAACTGATAAAATATAATAAACATTAAGTTTAACTGCAGGGGAACAAGTAATCCATTAGAAGAGTCAAGTAGAGCATGATATCTACTATCTTCTATGATTTAAAAAGTTTTTTATCAACTTTATCGCTGAGACTCAGCTTAATAAATAAACCACATTATCGAATCATCCCTGCACTATGGGCCAAGGATATTCATGTAATCATCAATGGTCATGAGTATACCGAATAATCCATGGTCATAATCATACCGACAACTGTCCGTCAATGCACTACGGGCCAATGAGGACTTTTACCACATCATTTATAACATTACGGGTCATGATTATACCGAAAGATCTCTGGTCATAATCATACCAATTAATAGTCCATCTATGCACGTAAGCCACAGATGACTTTCATCACAATATAAGCATGAGGATGATGACAATGATATAAGAATTCAATTAAAGGAAAGCAAATGATAAATTTTTAAATATTTATAAATTAATTTATCTAGAATTTAATAATGTTCAAATTGCCAACATGATACTGCTTTGTGGAGTAAAATTCAAGAATGATACTGTATCAAAAATGATTTGAACTGAAAAGAAATTAATTTTTGTCATGAATAGTACTCCGGATGAATAGTACCCCATGAATAGTACTTCAAGAATAGTACCCCATGAATAGTACTTTATGAATAGTACTCATGAATAGTACTTTGTGAATAGTACCAGTGAATAATACTTTATGAATAGTGAGGTAGCATACTTCTCTTCTTCTTTCTCTCTATAGCTTTTCTCTCTATAATTGCTCTTGTGAGTCTTAGTGAATTGGTGAGAATGAAAGAAGAATGAGCTTCTATTTATAGGAAAATATAGTTTATATAATTGCACGTTTTGGGGCTCGAAATATAATAGTATAATACCTTCATCTTATCCTTTATTTTTAATTTAGTCCTGCAAGTATTATCAAACTTGCACCATCTCCCCTAATAGTACATGCATGTGAATCAATAATACATTCATGTGAATCAATAGTTCTATACATGTGAAAAAAATAGTTACAGTATAGTACCTTCATCTATACCTCTATTTTTAATTTAGTCATGTAAGTATTATAAATCTTGCACCACCTCCCCTAATAGTACATGCATGTGAATCAATAGTACACACATGTGAACAAATAGTTATAAGTATATGAATTAATAGCAATTAATTGCTCATTTATCTGCTTAATTACCCGATTGGTCAATATAACCTCCATACATCAATTATTATCGAAATAGATGTCGATTTCCACTAACACTAATAATCCCAACACAATGGAAATATCAATTTCATCTTTAATCAACATGAACTTATTCATTATTAATATTATAACTCACAATATTTAACAACCAGATCATTCCCAGGAAAGAGGGGGCTTTTCGATAAGGATTTCTCTCTATTGGCGCGCAATTAGGTGACCAAACCTCTCCTCGACAGAACTTTCTAGACATCGTCAATATTGCAATTAATAATATGAATAACTTTGTCTTCTAAATTATTGATTTAATAATATAAAATATTGATACTCTGACAATAATTGAATCAATAATATGAGAGATATTATGCAGCAATTACTGTAGCAATAATTGAGTATAACTGAGTGACTTTTCACGTAAGCATCAATAATCAATACCGTGTGCTACTATGCAACCACGTGTATAACTGTACTTTTACCACCGGGTAGTTCAACAGTTTAACGGTAAAACTTTCGCCATTATTTTTATAAAAAGATAATTCTGTCGTTTTCTAACTACGACAATACTTCTGTTGTGGGGTCCACCAATGACTGTGTCATCGTACGAATATTTCCTGCTAAAACGAATATTCACCAACCAATCGAATATTTTATAACAACTTGCTTACTTTGCAAAATTTGTAAATATTACCCACAACTATAATAATATAACAAATCCACACTATAATATTCAAAAATATATTTCAAAAAAAATTAATCTTTATTCATAAAATTTGGGGTCTTACAATAGCTACTTTAAATTAATTTTCATGAATTTATTAATTATTAAATCATTTTCTCGAAATAAAAATTAAAATAAACCATTTCTACAAGATCGAGTCTACATGCGGGTCTAGACCAGAGCAGGTCAAGGGTAGATCGGGTCGACCAAGTCAAGTGAGACGGGTCAGACGCTAGCGCGTGTAGTGCACGCGCTAGCCGCATTAGGCAATCGTGCATTACACGCTCGAGCGTGGCCACCGCAGTGTTCCGACGCGCATGTGGTCCACGCGCAGCCTTGTCGACAGTTTTTCGTGACATGACTTTTTACAGTCTAATCGACTCATCTTCCCGGTTCCAATAGTGTGCTCAAACACCATTTTAGAAACTTCCATGAGGGAGGTGAAGTACATGAATTTTTGTCCGAGACTGAAACTTGCACTTCTCCTTCAACCTTTAGAATTTACAAATTTTCAAATCTACCCTTTTGCGATCCAAACTTTGAGAAGCCATATCTCAGTCCATATATCTCCAATTTAAGCATATAATATATCGTTGGAAAGCTTACAACGCGTACTATGCATACATATCAAAGTCACAGGAATCGGATAATCAAGTAAAAAGTTATGGCTTGTTAGAGTAGGAGGTTTTATTATATTTTCAAACTTTTAAAACATTCATCAATGGAGTTTGTGTAAAACTTCATGCATTACATACATAAGATCGATAATAAATCATGCTCTGATACCAATGAAGGAATAATATCATCAATGTAATGACATATTTACACAAAAACGGAAATTAAATACATACCTTTGAAGCGTGATATTACTTTTGATGCAAAAAGGCATCTGTAAATTATTGTCCTCTGCAACCCAACGACGTCTCCAAACTACAATACGAGAATGGAGCACAAATCCACGATTCGTGACAGTTGGGTTTTTCTCTATATTGAGAGAGGTTACTTATATTAAGTTTTTGGGCCAACTGATTAATAATGATGTACTGAGGAAGAGGAGATGTGGGTCTTATAGGCAGAAGTAGTTGAACCACTTCCATACAATCTCTATCACTTTCTAACTCTCAGTTACGTAAAAATTATTTAGTCAATCTCATAAGTTGACTAATAAACCAAATGGGTTGGACTTTTCATGGGCGTCCCATTTGGATACCCAAAATCCAACATCTTGGTTAAGGTAAATGCAATTCTAGATAGGAAAATGGTTAAGAAAATAATGTTGCGGAAGTGGGTTTTGGTACAAAGGTCTAACACTACAAGAAAATAGTTTATCTCCGACGGAAGTAACTCCAACGGAATACATTCAGTCGATATTAGTCTATTTCTGACTGATTATTCAGTCGAGAATAGTTCAGTCGTACATAAAGTATTTCCGACGGACTTCTGTCGAAAACACAACCCATTATGGCGCCAAACTCTCCCGCCAGAACCAACACTACAGTCAACGGAATATCATGTTACTGCCAACGGAATTCAGTCGAATTTATCATACAAACGACGGACATAAGATCGACGGAAGTCCGTCAATTTTATCTTTTAAAACCTAACAGTCTGCTACGCTCCCCTCATTTCATTTCTGCCTCTTTCCCTCTCACTCAAAGACCCTCACTCTCTCACGTCTGCTCTCTCTCTCTCACGATCTCTCTTCCTCTCCGGCCGCCTGAAGCAGTTCCGTTCGACGCTGACGCCACCTTCTGGCCGACCAAACAGCTCCGATCAAGTAGTTCCGGCCAATTCCGGCCATTTCAAGCAGCTCCGGTCGGTTTCTTCTCAAATTGGTGGTGTACTTTCATTTGTTTGTTAAATTTTCAAGTTAATCAGGTATATTTGATGAATTGCCATTTGATTTTGATTATTATGCTTTTAAATCTATGCCTTAATTTTGCAAATTGAGTTATATAAACTGCTATGTATTTTGTTGGATGTTTTGGGTCTGAAAATTTGTTGGTACATATTGTGTTCATGCCCTAATTGAGTTATATAAATTGCTATATAATTTATAATACTATGAATCTGCATAAGTTTGTTCATACCCTAATGTTATACTGCTATTGTTTGTTCTCAAAATTTATGAGTATGTAATTTGGGTCTGAAAATTTGTGGGTATTTTGTTCTCACATTGACATATTTGTTATATCCGACGGAATTCTGTCAAAATTCATCAATTGCAATTTATGTGGGTCCTTTTTATTATATTAATGTATAGTTAATAATTTCTTAATACTAAAATATAATTTAAATAAATTAAATTATATAATATAATACAAATTTTGTTAAATTAAATAAAATAAAAATTGACTTAATTTAATTTAAGATAATAAATTTAAATAAATTATTTAATATTAAATCATATAATATAATAAAAATTTAATTAAATTTAAAATAAAATAGGATAAAATAAAAAATATGATATAATATAATACAAATAAAATTTAAATTAATTAAATTTAATTAATTTAAGATAATAAAATTTAAATAAATTAAATATTATAATAAAATATAATATAAATACAATTATATTAAATTAAATTAAAATAAAATAAATAATTTAATTTAAAATAAAATAAAATAAAAATATGATTTAATTTAAGATAATACAAATTAAATTAAATTCAATTCAATTCAATAAAAAAATTGACTTAATTTAATTTAAAATAATATAATACAAAATAAATATAATTAAACTGAGTAGCACTTACTTAGTTAAATAAAATCAAAATTAAATAAAATATAATTAAATAAATTAAATAGAATTAGTAAATAAGTAGCATTTGTTTAGTTGGGATGCGATAAAATAAAATAAAATAAAATTAAGTATAATTAAATACAATTAATAACTAAGTAGCATTTGCTTAGTTGGGATGTAATATTCAATAAACTAAGTAGCACTTACTTAGTTTTTCATTATAAAAATAAACTAAGTAGCACTTACTTAGTTTTTCATTGGCAAAATAAACTAAGTAGCATTTGCTTAGTTTGAATGATATGATCTGGTTCCCATAATAAAATATGAGAACAAGATCATATCGTTCAAACTAATCAAATGTTATACTTAGTTTATCTTAATGAAGACATAAATGCTTTGGAGGTGTCAACTTAGAAACTCGTTCGACATTCACTCATTATGAGTAAATGTTGAATAGTCCCCAGTTTGGGACTGTTACTGGATGTTATGTCTCTCACTTAGGTCGGTGCCAATGTACAGGGTGCGTTTTTATAAATTTTGAGGAACTTTCAGCTGATGTCTCTACATGTTCTTCGAGTGCATACTTAGACTAAGTTTTCTTGGTCTATTTCGTGTACTTGGAGACCATGGGGAGGTGCTGCTGAAAATTTCTGAAAATAGTAGAAACGTGCTTAAGATTGGCACTAGTGAGGAGACACATCCAGGAACGGGATACAAGCCTAACCCCTGTAGAGTGGACCACATTCATGATTATTCTTGATATAACTGGGTACTTTCTTCAATTAAAGATGGATGCCGACCGGAGTTGGATGTCCCGTAGGATAAAGATTGATGGGAGGGGATTAGTTGATGCGTACCGTGACGGGGTGTCTAATTTTATGAACAAAGCAATAGAACATACTAATGATCTGAACGGAAAGATGAGATGCCCGTGTCTCAAGTGTAATAACATGATATGGAAGACTGCCGATGAAGTGAAATTTGACTTATATTCACGTGGGTTTATGGATGGGTATTCGGTATGGATTCATCACGGGGAACCAGTTGAGTTTAGAGATCTTTCAGACAGTACTATAGACCAGTCAGATAACTATGATGTCGTGGAGATGTTAGTAGATGCGTATGGCCCTACGAATATTGACTGGGCTGAAAATGAGCATGCGTCAAGCAGTGCTGATCATCAACAAAAGCTAAATGATTCATCAGATGCCTTCTATAAGATGATATCTGAATCAGGGACCCCATTCTATCCTGAACACGACAAGCACACCAGGCTTTCTGCAGTGACGAAGCTTTTACACTACAAGAATGAGCATGACTGCAGTGAGAGAGGATTCAATGATTTGCATGCTATTTTCAGGGAGTTCTTACCTAAGGATAATACCCTGCCCGCGAGTTTCTATGAAGTGAAGAAGATGGTTAAGGGGTTGAATCTCGAGTATGAGAAGATCGATGCTTATGAGCAGGACTGTATGTTATACTATGGGGAGGACAAAGATAAGGTACAGTGTGATATATGCAATTTTCCTCGGTACAAAATCACAAAACGTGGGGGGAAGGAGAAACATGTTCTGAAGAAGATATTACGGTACTTTCCTCTTGTGTCGAGATTGCAGCGGCTATTCATGTCTTCGCATACTGCACCCAGCATGTGTTGGCATAGGACAAGGGACGTCATCCCTAGTTAGCTTACCCACCCAATAGATGGAGATGAGTGCAAGAATTTTGATTCTAATTTTCCACAATTTTCTGACGATGTTAATAATGTCAGGCATGGCTACAAATGGATTTTGTCCGTTTAATAATTTTAGTCAGCCATACTCTGTTTGGCCAATGATTATGGTAGTTGACAATCTTCCACCGTCAATGTGCATGAGGGATTCATATCTTTTCTTGACTTTATTAATACCGGGGGATAAGAGTCCTACAAAAGACATCAACGTGTACCTTAGACCGTTAATCGATGAACTTAAGATGTTGAGGGAAACAGGGGCTCAAACTTTTGATAAATCTGTCGGGCATAATTTTTTGATGAAGGCAGCCTTGTTGTGGACTATCACTGACTTTTCGGCACATGGTAAATTGTCATGTCCAGTCTGTATGGGGGATGTGCAAGGCACACAACTGCGTCATGGGCAAAAAACTAGTTTCTTTGGAACTGCTCGAAGATTTTTGCCTGTTCAGCACAATTATAAAAAGATGTCTACACAGTTCAATAGAAAAACAGAAAAGAAGGGGGTTGTTGGTCGCTTGTCAGGCAGCGATGTACTGGGATGGCTAAATGATTTAACATTTCCATCGCCTGGAAAGGAGCATGGTAAGTTGAGAGCAATAGGGTACGGTAAAGCTCATAATTGGACACACTCGCCCATTTGGTTTGAGTTATTGGGGCACACTAGCACTTCGTCATTGCATAGATGTCATGCATACAGAGAAAAATGTGTTCGAGAACTTGTTTTACATTGTGCTAGATACGAGTGGTAAAACAAAAGACAATGACAAATCACGTAAATCAGGCGGGAATTGTGGCTCCTTCCTAACAACTCAAAACCAAAAGCTCCATTTTGTCTTACCAAGCAACAGGTTGAAAACATTTTCAAGTTTTTTAGTGCATTGAAGCTACCAGATGGTTATGCTTCTAACATCTCTCGATGTGCTAAGATTGAGTAGTTGAAAATTATCGGATTCAAGAGTCAGGACTGTCATGTATTCATGCAGAAGTTGATTCCAATTTCCTTTCGTGAAGTATTACCGAGGAATATTAATGATGCCTTTACCGCACTTTCAAATTTCTTTCGGGATATTTTGTAAGACCCCGAATTTTATGAAATAAAAGTATTCAATTTTTCTTATAATTACAATTCAGTAAATGGTTAAATTGATAAAAGGTTAAAGTTAAGGGTGATATATGAATTTTTTTCAAAATAAGCAAGTGGTTATAAAATACTCATTGTTGTCGGGGAATATTCGTTTGGTCGTGAAATATTCTTTCTGTCGGGGAATATTCGTACAACGGCGCAGCCTTTTGTGGGCCCCGTAACAGAATAACTGTCGGATGAAGAAAATGACAAATTAAAGTTTTTATAAATAACGGCGTAATCGTTACTGTTAACACTGTTGGAATACCCGGTGGGTAAAGTAAAGTAATACGCGTTGTTGCACAGTAGCACACGGTATTGCACAGTATTTTTGAATTATTGATTCTTACGTAAGAAGGCACTACTCAATAATTATTACAGTAATTACTGTTCAGTATTATATTTTATTGATTCAATAATTGCTACGTTGATATTTTATATTACAGTTATTTTAATAATTGTCACTACACAGTATTTTTCATTATCGAAGAAATAATTCATATTATCTGAATAATATTATTAGATAATATTATTGGCAATGTCTAGAAAGTTCTGTCTAATGAGAGGTTTGGTCACCTAATTGCGCGCCAGTAAGGAGAAATCCTTATTGGAAAGCCCCCTCTTTCCTGGGAACTGCCTGGTTGTCAGTATTGTGATTCTGTAATATTATTTGTGAATAATTAATTATTGATTTATATGATAAGGAAAATATTGATTTTATGTGGATATAGATGGAGAAAATTTTTAATATGACAATTGTTGAAAATTGAAATTTTATCTTTTTCTGATAAAATAATTCATTTAATAATATAATAATGATGATATTTTTACGATGAATATGATATATGAGTATATGTGGAGGAGTATTTTTGTTACCAAAAATATTTAAAGCATAATTTATGTGTCGGTGGACCCCATTTTTTTGACTGAAATTTGATTATAGCCTGTAAAATCACCCGTTTATGGATTTCGGTCAATTTTTGTTTGGAATTTGGAAAAACTTTCTTCTGCAAAGTTGTAGAGAATTGAATTTCCTATAAAATGGCGCGAGATTCGAATTTTCGGACAAAAAGGCTATTTATTGCGAATTATTGAAATTCTGAAGTTCCGAAATAATTAATTTTTGGAAGTTTAAAATATTTTTAATTACAAAAACGTTTTTTTCATTTTTGAAACTCATTAAACATGTGATTAGGAGGCTGAATTCAGATTGTCCAAGGTGTGCGTGAAGATTATATATATATATATATATATATATATATATTAATATTTTTATTAAATTTTCTGCTTTGGTGTTCTAAGCAATTTCCTATAAATAGATGCTTAGGTTAGAATTAAAAATCACACCAGAAACTGAAGTTTTCTCTCTCTATAATATCGAGCGTATTCTTATGAGTATTTTGAGTATACTTTGAGTATTGTTATACGGTGCAAGTTCAAGTCACAGCCTATATCCGGTGTTTCAACTAGAAGTACTGTCTTTCGAGGTAAGTGATAGTAAGGGATGTTAATTTCTTCTCAAATGATATTATTTCTTCAATATCATTATGTCGAAATATTGGTTGGAACTTTTTATCAAATTTGGAACTTTTCCATGTCGGGGTTACTATTCATGAGTTACTATTCACGAGTACTATTCATGAAGCGTGATGATATTTTTTGTGAAATTTCTATCTTCTGGTGTCAGAGTTACTATTCACGTATACGACACTATTCACGTATATGACACTATTCACGAATACGACACTATTCACTAAAAATGAAATTTATTCTTTTTGCCTAAAATATCTATTGTGGATACTAGCTTTGATTGTATCCATGTTTTGATCATTCTTGAATTTTACACCACTATGATTATTTTTGAGATATTTTTGGACATGGATAAAATAAAGTACGAATCCTTAATCCTTGTCATTTTGTTTCACTGGATTCGTTTCTTTAGAAATATTTTTCATCATCCTCAGTCCTAAATGATGATATAACTGAATATCTTTGGCCTGTAGTGCAAAGATGAATGATTACTGATGAATATCTTTGGCCTGTTGTGCAAAGATGACTTGTTGATGTATATCTTTGGTCGTAGTTCTAAGATGAATTTATTAGTATGATTATGAACATGAATTGTGATTTGGTATAACCATGATCTTTGATGTTTCAGGTGATAAAAATTATCTTTGTCCTGGATGAGAAAAGGAATTGAGAACAACAATTGCGATTATGATTTATACATGTGATTGTGGACATGAATTGTTGATTGATGTTACAGGGATAAAACATTGTTGGTGGACTTTTAACATGGAGAAGATAATAGACTTTATAGTCTATTTAACTCTTCTAATGGATTGCTCGTTCCGCTGCAACTATGGTTGAACTTTTTTATCATATACCATATGTTCTAAATCTCTGATTTATTTCTGTTGAAGGCTATTGATAATTTATTTATCTTTAGTCATGACATTCTTTACTGAGCTAGTTGTGCTCACCCTTTTGCTTCACAATTCCTTTCAGGTAATACGAGTGTAGCTGGGTCGAGCGGGGGATAACAGGGGAATAGAACGGTGGTCATCATTTAGTAGTTATATTTGGCGAATCAACTAGGGTGAAGCGAACCCAACGTTGGAAGGGTGTTTTGCCACTGTCATACAAGATGTCTAATGACATACCAGCTTGTGTCATCATAAGACATGGACGTGCTCTTCCACTTACTGAGTATATCTACCAGCACTATCTATATGATCTTGGAGACTATTTGAAATATAACTCTCAATTAGAGACAGTGGAGATAATGATATGTCAGGAGAAGACTTGCCATTGGGAAGAATATGATAGTAATCTTCTTGTTTTTCTTTGGGGTCTATTGGGTCAACCAAGGATAATTCTGTGGCCATATGATATCTATAATAACCAAGACGCGTGGCCTCCCATGTACGAAGGTTTCCTTGAGCACTTCCCAAAGATTCTAATTTCTAAAACAGTTTTCGACTATACATTTATGTAAGGTGTCATTATGAGGTGCTGTCCACGGTTGGGACATGAGTCAGAGTTGATATATATTTGTATCCAAACTCACAGAATATGTATTGTTGTATTTTGCACGACAATTGTTGTAATAGAGTTGTAGTTGTTTTATGTACCATGTCTTTGGCGACTCAGAATGGGTTGGATGGAATGGACCTATTTTACGGTCGTTACATTTGGTACCAGAGCTTAGGGATATGATCTCTGGCGGAGATCGGGATTAGAACTAGGAGGGGAGAGATGAGTAAATCCTTCGCTAGTGTGTCCTACCTAAGCTTAATTGTTGGTTGGTCATAATATACGGATATTATGTGATATGTTAATTTGCTTAATTAACCCTTGTTTTATGGCAGTATTTGAGAATGAGAGCTGAGAATGCTAACAATGGAGTGAATGAGACTGTGGGGATACCTCTAATCACTAACCATGATAATGTAATATCAGACGAAGAAGGAATTAGAGATATCCATGTGGTGAGTGAAGAATTGATAGTTGCACCCGAGATAGTCGCAGAGGTAACAGCTGAGAGTGAGGCAGAAGAGGAAGATGAGGTACCTGAGGAGAGTTTATTAGAGGTATTATATGATCAAAATGTAGAATTTCAAAATCGTATTCATGAGTTAGAAGAGCAGGCTGAAGAACGACAGGCGGTCGTGGAGCAAAAGGATGCAATAATTCAAGCTTGTGTTACCCGATATGTAATGCTTGAACTGAAGTATTCTTTGGCAGAGTGTAAGATGATAAAGATGGAATCTGAGCTGAAAGAAGAAAAAACTGAACGAGTAAGAATGAGTGATGCATGGGTAAAAGCCACACGACACGTGGATATTGTGGAAAGAGATGTCCGATCTAAGAAGGCTAAAATAGATGATATGAATTTCTCTTTTTGGAAAGCAATTGGGAGAACTCAACATCGAGTTTTGAATTACCCTGTACAGAGCGGTCAACCTGAATTTGATATGGATCGAAGATTGATGATTCAGATCATGAATCAGGAGTACGAAGAGGCAGTTGAGGGAGGAATATGCCCTATAGAAAAGTATGTTCCAACGGTAGTGAAGACGCCAAATGCTGCCCCAGACAAGTCAAAGCCGAGTAGTTCGAGGGATAGCGGTTGTCATGACTTCTTAACAAATGAGGAACCCAAATGAAGTTATCACGGGAGATGAGCAATGGAAAAATCATGATGATCCGGGAGATAGAATCTGAAATGAAAGCAAGGTATTCTCAACTTTTCGAAATACCAGGTACGTAAATTTCGGGGATGAAATTTCATAAGGAGGGGAGATTGTAAGACCCCAAATTTTATGAAATAAAAGTATTCAATTTTTCTTATAATTACAATTCAGTAAATGGTTAAATTGATAAAAGGTTAAAGTTAAGGGTGATATATGAATTTTTTTCAAAATAAGCAAGTGGTTATAAAATACTCATTGTTGTCGGGGAATATTCGTTTGGTCGTGGAATATTCTTTCTGTCGGGGAATATTCGTACGACGGCGCAGCCTTTTGTGGGCCCCGTAATAGAATAACTGTCGGATGAAGAAAACGACAAATTAAAGTTTTTATAAATAACGGCGTAATCGTTACTGTTAACACTGTTGGAATACCCGGTGGGTAAAGTAAAGTAATACGTGTTGTTGCACAGTAGCACACGGTATTGCACAATATTTTTGAATTATTGATTCTTACGTAAGAAGGCACTACTCAATAATTATTACAGTAATTACTGTTCAGTATTATATTTTATTGATTCAATAATTGCTGCGTTGATATTTTATATTATTGTTGTTTTAATAATTGTCACTACACAGTATTTTCCATTATCGAAGAAATAATTCATATTATCTGAATAATATTATTAGATAATATTATTGGCAATGTCTAGAAAGTTCTGTCTAAGGAGAGGTTTGGTCACCTAATTGCGCGCCAGTAAGGAGAAATCCTTATTGGAAAGCCCCCTCTTTCCTGGGAACTGCCTGGTTGTCAGTATTGTGATTCTGTAATATTATTTGTGAATAATTAATTATTGATTTATATGATAAGGAAAATATTGATTTTATGTGGATATAGATGGAGAAAAATTTTAATATGACAATTGTTGAAAATTAAAATTTTTATCTTTTTCTGATAAAATAATTTATTTAATAATATATTAATGATGATATTTTTACGATGAATGTGAGATATATGAGTATATGTGGAGGAGGAGTATTTTTGTTACCAAAAATATTTAAAGCATATTTTATGTGTCGGTGGACCCCATTTTTTTTTACTGAAATTTGATTATAGCCTGTAAAATCGCCCGTTTATGGATTTCGGTCAATTTTTGTTTGGAATTTGGAAAAACTTTCTTCTGCAAAGTTGTAGAGAATTGAATTTCCTATAAAATGGCGTGAGATTCGAATTTTCGGACAAAAAGGCTATTTATTGCGAATTATTGAAGTTCTGAAGTTCCGAAATATTTAATTTTTGGAAGTTTAAAATATTTTTAATTACAAAAACGTTTTTTTTTCATTTTTGAAACTCATTAAACATGTGATTAGGAGGCTGAATTCAGATTGTCCAAGGTGTGCGTGAAGATTATATATATATTTATATATATATATATATATATTAATATTTTATTAAATTTTCTGCTTTGGTGTTCTAAGCAATTTCCTATAAATAGATGCTTATATTAGAATTGAAAACCACACCAGAAACTGAAGTTTTCTCTCTCTATAATATCGAGCGTATTCTTATGAGTATTTTGAGTATACTTTGAGTATTGCTATACGGTGCAAGTTCAAGTCACAGCCTATATCCGGTGTTTAAACTAGAAGTACTGTCTTTCGAGGTAAGGGATAGTAAGGGATGTTAATTTCTTCTCAAATGATATTATTTCTTCAATATCATTATGTCAAAATATTGGTTGGAACTTTTTATCAAATTTGGAACTTTTCCATGTCGGGGTTACTATTCATGAGTTACTATTTACGAGTACTATTCATGAAGCGTGATGATATTTTTTGTGAAATTTCTATCTTCTGGTGTCGGAGTTACTATTCACGTATACGACACTATTCACGTATACGGCACTATTCACGAATACGGCACTATTCACCGAAAAATGAAATTTCTTCTTTTTGCCTAAAATATCTATTGTGGATACTAGCTTTGATTGTATCCATGTTTTGATCATTCTTGAATTTTACACCACTATGATTATTTTTGAGGTATTTTTGGACATGGATAAAACAAAGTACGAATCCTTAATCCTTAATCCTTGTCATTTTGTTTCACTGGATTCGTTTCTTTAGAAATATTTTTCATCATCCTCAGTCCTAAATGATGATATAATTGAATATCTTTAGCCTGTAGTGCAAAGATGAATGATTACTGATGAATATCTTTGGCCTGTTGTGCAAAGATGACTTGTTGATGTATATCTTTGGCCTGTAGTTGGCCTGTAGTGCAAAGATGACTTGTTGATGTATATCTTTGGTCGTAGTGCTAAGATGAATTTATTAGTATGATTATGAACATGAATTGTGATTTTGTATAACCATGATCTTTGATGTTTCAGGTGATAAAAATTATCTTTGTCCTGGATGAGAAAAGGAATTGAGAACAACAATTACGATTATAATTTATACATGTGATTGTGGACATGAATTGTTGATTAATGTTACAGGGATAAAACATTGTTGGTGGACTTTTAACATGGAGAAGATAATAGACTTTATTGTCTATTTGACTCTTCTAATGGATTGCTCGTTCCGCTGCAACTATGGTTGAAATTTTTTATCATATACCATATGTTCTAAATCTCTGATTTATTTCTGTTGAAGGCTATTGATAATTTATTTATCTTTAGTCATAACATTCTTTACTGAGCTAGTTGTGCTCACCCTTTTGCTTCACAATTCCTTTCAGGTAATACGAGTGTAGCTGGGTCGAGCGGGGGATAACAGGGGAATAGAACGGTGGTCATCATTTAGTAGTTATATTTGGCGAATCAACTAGGGTGAAGCGAACCCAACGTTGGAAGGGTGTTTTACCACTGTCATACAAGATGTCTAATGACATACCAGCTTGTGTCATCATAAGACATGGATGTGCTCATCCACTTGCTGAGTATATCTACCAGCACTATCTATATGATCTTGGAGACTATTTGAAATATAACTCTCAATTAGAGACAGTGGAGATAATGATATGTCAGGAGAAGACTTGCCATTGGGAAGAATATGATAGTAATCTTCTTGTTTTTATTTGGGGTCTATTAGGTCAACCAAGGATAATTCTGTGGCCATATGATATCTATAATAACCAAGACGCATGGCCTCCCATGTACGAAGGTTTCCTTGAGCACTTCCCAAAGATTCTAATTTCTAAAATAGTTTTTGACTATACCTTTATGTAAGGTGTCATTATGAGGTGCTGTCCACGGTTGGGACATGAGTCACAGTTGATATATATTTGTATCCAAACTTACAGCATATGTATTGTTGTATTTTGCACGACAATTGTTGTAATAAAGTTGTAGTTATTTTCTGTACCATGTCTTTGGCGACTCAGAATGGGTTGGATGGAATGGACCTATTTTGGGGTCGTTATATATTTGCTCAACTATTATAAGGTACAGTGATGTGGAGCAGATGGAGAAAAATATAGTGTTGACAATGTGAAAGCTCGAAATGATCTTACCTCCAGGGTTCTTTAACTCGATGGAGCATTTGCCTATTCATCTGCCATATGAACTTAAGCTTGGAGGACCGGTGTAATATCGATGGATGTATCCTTTTGAGAGGTAATATCACCTACATTGTGTTATAATCATCACCTGAATATTTGTTTTAGCTGATATATTGTCATATTTCAGGTATATGTGTCGATTAAAACAGAAAGTTAAAAACAAAGCTCGTGTAGAGGGTTCTATTGTTGAACGCTATACGGAGGAAGAGCTTGTCAACTTTTGCTCGCTATACTTTGACGATGTAGTCTCAACGAAGCACAATTGTCTAAGTTGGAATGAGGTCGTCGTCGATCCCTAAACGCGTGCTGATGAGTTGGTTGTATTCACTTATCCGGCCAAACCATTTGTACATGAGACGACGACTTACCTAACCGATAAATATTTAAAGATTGTATCTACATACGTGCTTCTGAATATGCCTGAAGTATCGTCTTACATCAAGTATGTATTATTTCAAGTTAAAAATAATTTTTTCTTACCTTAATTAACAATTGCCATATTATTATACGCAGTGCATTCGAATTGGAATCGCGAGCTTCTAACCCGGGGTTGACTACATCACAGATGGAAGCATTCACTAATGACAATGTTCATCAGTGGTTTAATCACTAATGAGCGTTTTAGAGATGTCATTTTAGGCCCGTACAAACTCGTTAGTTCATTTCCAGGTTTTATCATGAATGGGTATAGATTCAAGGTTGATGAATTGAATGAATTGACATCATTCAACTCTGGCGTTGTCGTGTTGGGAAGTTGTTATGGAGATTCTGAGTCCAATTACTATGGAAGATTAAAGGAAGTGGTTGTGCTCAATTATCCAGGGGCTAAAAAGGTTGTTACATTTCAGTGTCGCTGGTTTGATACTGCAAAGGGTGTTAAAGTTGATCGTAATAGAATCGTCACAGTAGATATAAAATCGAATTTACAGTCTGATGACGTATTTGTGTTAGCCAGCCAAGTAACTCAAGTGTACTACGCCCCTAATGTCGTAAATTATAGAACCCCCTGGTATACAGTTGTGACAACGAAGACTCGATCATTTGATGGTACTAATTTGTCTGGAACGGATGACCCGTTGCGAGAATAAGTTAGCAATCCCAGCCACGGTGTGCTATATGATGACGATGTGTTAGTTGATGATGTCGTTGACGTACTCGATGTTGATGAAGTGGAGGAAGATGTGGTTGTCAGTCCGTATGTGATGGTAAAAGATGATACTGAGGAAGAAATTGATACAGAAGAGGAAGAGACAGAATCAGAAGATGAAAATGAAAATGATTTTGATTCTGATGGGTTTGACGACGTACTACTTCACTAATTGGTGTTTTGTAAATATTATACAACGAAATTATATATATAAGTTGCAATGAAATTTAATTAATGTCATCGTATCTATGTCTGTTATTTCAGTAGTACAGCTATGCCTCGACATAGCGGTGGAGGTGGTCGTGGTGGCGGCCGCTCTGAATCGGGTCCTCTTCAGATGCTAGTGAGTTGATTTTTTTTTGGCTCAGTAACGTTTTTTGTATAACTATATTATACATTCATTGACAATGTCATAACTATATTAAACATACAGATGCTAGACGTCGGCGTCAGCGAGGGCCTAACCTCGGTCAATTAGGTCGTCCGCCGGCAGTGCCTGACGTCGTTCCAGTTGATATCGGATCGTCTGTGTAGGTTTCAACTATCACTTATGTTCAATTGCGATGATATTATTATGTGATTAATAAATTAAAATGTTCTTAATAAATTTTGTATTCTAGTATTATGGATCCTGTCGCTAAGGCGACTGTACACGCCATCTGCCTGGCGCATCTCCGTACTGGATGCATGCGATTTAGCCAGTACTCGCGATACGATGCCTGCTTCATGGTGACAGTGTTGCAGGAGTTTCACGTAAGTCGAATTACATATATTAAATCAAGGTCCAAATTATTTACATATTGTTCAAATAATTAATTATACGTATGTTATGTCTGTTTGACAGAGATACTATAGATACGAGACCGACATCACTGAGGCGGATGGTGACGACGTTATCATTGCCCACATCTCAAAGAATTATACTGGCTGGCTGTACGAGATGCGACAGAGGGCAGTCCGGGCAGTAGAAGAATTTCCCGAGACTACTTTGCGAGAACATTAGCCGCCGGCAGTATCAGATGTAGCATGGGTTGCGATGTGTGCGTACTGGGATGATGCTGCGTTCAAGACCAAGTCGGAGCAGATGAAGAAGAATCGAGGCAAGCTGCGAGTTGTACATACTTCTGGCTCGCAGTCCTTTTAGGAGGTTAAGTCTGTATGTATTTCCATTTAGTTTAGTTTAATATTAAACTGAAACTATAGTAAATTAAGGTGATATTATTTAATGTATATGATTTAGGTCATGTGGAGTAGCTTGGGCCGACCTCCTACTATGATGGAGTTCTGGGATAGAGTCCGTAAGCCGAAGGGCTCTACTTCGGGGTCGACGATGTCTCCAGCAGCACTAGCTATACGGGTAATACATTTACTATAATAAATATTATTTAGGATAATATTACGTAATTTATATAATGATACCAAGATAACTCACATGTACATATATCAAATTACAGGGGCGGTTTGAGAAGATCCGCAGCCAGTGTATATCGCAGTTGTAGGCTGCTAGGGACGATGCTGAGACGTTAGATTCCACCGTCCCTCCGCCCGAGATTAGTTTATCTCAGGACGAGGAGACAACTCTTTGGGTCGCGTCTCAGGATACTCCCACTAGTACTAGCGGCCGATATCGAGTGCTGGGGTTACCGAGGATACCAGCCTATACACTACCAGGAGGTATAATATTTTTAGTTTATTTCTTGTTTATGAATAAAGTAAATTTATAATATTATTCATGTTATATTTATTTTTGTAGGCTCTAGCCAGCGTTTGCGTCCGAGAGCCCCCATGGGACCATCATATATGGGCACTGGCTTAGACGATGCTTTGTTCAAGCGTGTTATAGTTGCGGTGTCAGAGAGGTTTGAGACTGATCTGATGTTCCATCGTCAGGACCTACCTAGCCGTTCTTGCCTCCATCAACTTGCGCAGGACACTGCAGCTTGTGCCACCGCCGAGAGTACGGGTATCCCTCCAGAGTAGTGGGCCGCAATACGCGACGAGATTGTTCGGATGGTGGTTACCTTAGTCGAGGACGCGTTTGGGCCGATGTTGAGTCAGTACTCGACTACTCAGGTATACTATTCGTTTTAAATTCAAATATATATTCAGCATGTAATTTAATTTTCATTAAGTTATCTTTAACTGAATCATATATATATATATGAACTAATGAGTTACATTATATTGTATCAATAGGGTGACGAGCGGACTAACGAGCGGGATGACGATGATGGCAATTTTTATACTCCAAAGCAGCGTCGACGCCCGCCCGATGATCCTCCTCATACCGGGGGCTCTACTAGTTTTACTTAGTTTACATTCGTTTGTAGTTTACATTATTTTTGACTTAGTTTACATTCTGAGTTACATTATTTTGTAGTTTACATTACTTTTGATGTATTTTAGTTTAAACCTTGTCATTACTTTGGTTTTGTTGCGGTTTGACATTGTAGTTTAATTTAGCTTAATGGGATGTTTTTGACCTTTTACTTCTCATTTAGTTGGTTTTTGACATATTGTCGGCCTTGGTAATTGTAATTCATGTTATTGATCATATTGTTAGCTTGTGTATGTGTATGTGCTGTTGAGAATACAGGTACAAGATGTGGGTTAAATCCCTGGATATTGCAAAAACAAATAAAATATTAAAAAACATTATTCTTGACGGAATAATGCTATTCTCGACGGATTTCCGTCGAAAATAAGTCCTTTTCATTTTGGTCATGTGCCACGTGTCACATCTATTCTCGACAGAATAGTGATACGCTCGACGGAAGTTCGTCGATTTTAAGGAATCTGCCATTTTTGTCACGCTGCCACGTGTCATGTTTATCATCGACCGAATAGCCTCGACAGACAATTTTCAGTCGAAAATATATTAACCCCGACTGAATATTCAGTCAAGGATAAGTCCGTCGATGTTAAGTATCCCCGACCGAAAGATCGACAGACTTAATTTCGACCTGCTTATATACGATCGAATTTCCGACCGAATATTTCGTCGGAAATAAGGTTAACCTCGATGAAATATGCTTATTACCGACGAAATATTCCGTCGGAAATAACCCTTTTTGTTGTAGTGTAATACATTGCCAACTAAGGCTACATATTTCCACACTTTATCAACCTTGAGAACAAAGTTTTTAGTAAGAGAGAAGGAATGAAGGGTATGACCCTTCAGTTCAAAGTTGGTTAGAAAGTTAATTACAACAAGGGCATGTTTGTAATTTCACCGTTTTATTGGAGGAGAACCGAATAACGCGTGTGAGGACATCCGTATACAAATCTCTGAACTCATGTACAAGGCAATGACAATGGAAGAACATGTGAGGAGCTGAAGAAATTATATAGGGTGTGAGGACATTCGTATACAAATCTCCGAACTCGTCATCGTCTTCCATGAGAGAGAGAAATGGAGTTTGAAGGGTGTGATTTCCTGATTTTGGCTGTTTTATATCCCAAAAACTAGCAACACTTCTTGATTTAGCAAACCCTAACTTTTGTAGATCTGAAATTGTTGAGCTTTAGATGAGAGAGACGACAATGGAGATGACGAAGTTTTAAATTAATAGGTATCTTATTTTTAGTATAAAACTTAATTCTTGAGTAAATTTAACAAATGGAGCAAATTTTGGTCAACAGTGGAGTGCAACTGGTGAAATATGGAGGACATTTATTAATTTCCTTATTGGGTGGTATTTTTTTTGGGACATCCAAAAAATATATATGAACGGTTAGTTTTGATGGAGAGAGTATTAAAATTTACTTTTTGCATTCCGGAAGCTAGATATCTGTACATTTACATCTATTGAAAGTTTGCAACTCTATAGAATTCTTTACATTTTTTATAAAGTCATAATGGAATGAACTCTAGAATCCTGCCTTTTAACACAGTAGATGAGCTGTTAAGTTTTTTAGGCGAGAAGGATTTGTGGAGGATAAATAAGAAGATGTGAGCATAGGTTATGAAGATATTTCGGACTACGTTTGAAACTATTTCAACTAGTAGGCTTTCATCAATTAGTTTATGTTCTTAATTTGACTCATCTCAAGAATCATAGACTTCAATTTTTATTTGTATAAACCAGAAATTGTTCTACTTCAGAAGTTCTCATACAAGATGAATTATTATGGATAGACAACTTATGCAGTATAATTTTAAAACAGAAAAAACAAGAGTGCTTCATCATACTTACTTGATTTGTTCGGCTTGTTGTCATTGTTCCCCATTTTTCATTAAAGAAAAGGAACTAAAGGGTTTACTAGTACTCAATTTCGGCTTATAGAGCTTCTATTTCACCCTATGCTAAAGAAAAGCCCTATCCCTAGCCCGCCTATGCCAATACCTCTGTTGGAAATTTTTTGATGACAACCAGTGACTGGTTATAGTCTTGACAGACCGGTTAATTGGATAGAAAAATGGGACATTTTCATAGTCTTTAGCATATCCTTCTTGAGAAATAAAAATCTCTTCTTTGCTTTGCTTTACTTCATAGCCCGTAAGCCATGCGACCCATATCTGTCATCTCGAATTCATACTCCATAGCCCTCTTAAATTCTTCAAACATACTTGGATTACTTCCCGTAAAAATCAAATCATCAACATACAAGCATTCAAATAAAATATCGCCATTTTTTCCAACCTTTGAATAAACGGCATGTTCATACGGGCATCTTTTGAAATTATTGTCTTGGAAATATTTATCAATTCGGCTATTCCAAGCTCTTGGCGCCTGCTTCAATCTGTATAATGCCTTCTTCAATCTTAAAACTTTATCTTCTTCTCCTTTGACAATATAGCCAAGTGGTTGTTCCACGTACACCTCTTCTTCAAGAAATCCATTTAAAAATGCGGACTTCACATCCATTTGGTAAATTGACCAATCATTTTGAGCCGCCAATGATACAAGAAATTTTATAGTTTCCAAGCAAGCAACGGGGGCAAATACTTCATCATAGTCGATACCAGGTCTTTGATTGTAGCCTTTGGCTACTAATCTTGCTTTGTATTTCTCCACTTGACCCTTTGCATTCTTCTTTGTCTTATACACCCATTTCACCCCAATTGGCTTTTGACCTTTTGGAAGTGTAGTAAGCTCCCATGTCTCATTCTTCACAATGGATTTGATTTCTTCATTCATGGCACTCCTCCATTTCTTGTCTTTGGATGCTTGTTCAAACCTCATAGGTTCACAATCCGCAAAAGGACAAAATAAATTCAAATTATCAATATTTACCTCCTCGGTACTATCAAGAATTTCTTGCACACTTCTCATCTTTTGAGGTCGCTCACTTGAACTTGATTGAGATGAAGATGGACTAGATTGTCCATTGGATGATGGTGGAGATAGAGGTGGAGAAATAGGATTCCCCGAGTCTTCTTCTCTTTCTTGCTCTTCCTGGTCAATGAAAGGAAAGAAATTATAATTTTCCTCTACAATGTTCCAATCCCACGAGCTTTCTTCAACAAATTTCACATCTCTACTTATCACAATTTTGTCGTTGCTTGGATTGTACAATTTGTAACCTTTGGATCTTGCATCATAGCCGATGAAAATATGTTTCTCACTTTTATCATCTAGCTTTGACCTCTTTTCATCCGGTACATGCATATAAGCAATACTCCCAAAAACACGCAAATGAGAAACACTTGGCTTTCTCCCATTCCATGCTTCTTGTGGTGTCATGTCTTCAACACTTATAGTCGGGCAACGGTTTGACAAATAGATGGCACAATCAATAGCTTCAGCCCAAAATTCTCTTGGCATTTGCTTACTCTTCAACATACTTCGAGCCATGTTAAGGATGCTTCTATTTTTTCTCTCCGCCACCCCATTTTGTTGTGGCGATCTTGGAACCGTTAAAGGATGACGAATTCCATTTTCTTCACAAAATAATTTAAATTCATTTGACGTGAACTTGCCCCCTCTATCGGATCTAATGGCCTTGAAATTATACCCGCTATGCTTCTCCACAAGAGCCTTGAATTTTTTAAAAGCTCCAAACACCTCCGATTTTTCTTTAAGAAAATAAACCCATGTCTTCCTACTAAAATCATCGATAAAGAGGAGAAAATAATTATTCTTACCAAATGATGACGAATGAATAGGACCACACACATCCGAGTGCACAAGTTCCAACGGCATGGTTGCTCTAGTAGTTGATTTTTTCTGAAAACTTTCCCGAGATTGTTTGCCAAAAAGACATCCTTCACAAAGTTGATCGGGGTGGTGAATTGAAGGCAACCCATTCACCATCCTCTTCTTCGACAAAGCTTCCAAACTACCAAAATTCAAATGCCCAAGTCTTAAGTGCCAAAGCCAAGACGAATCTTTGAAACAAGCTTTTAAACATTTTGCCACATCATTTTTAATATTCAATAAGAACATTCGATTTCTTGTCATAGGCACCCTCACTAGTAAATTTCCGGATTGATCTCTTATTGAAAGGTTAGAATCTTTCATCAAAATATCATAACCTTTCTCTAAGAGTTGCCCCAAGCTCAAAAGATTGTTCTTCATATTTGGCACATAATAAACATTTGAAATAAATTGGTGCCTTCCATCCTTTAAGCGAATCAAAATTTTACCTTTTTTTTAACCGGAATTTTTGACGAGTCTCCAAAAGTAACATTGCCGCATACAGATTCATCAAGCTCAACGAACATATTTTTCCTTCCACACATATGATTGCTTACACCCGTGTCAAGATACCATGTATTGTCATCTTCACTCATCTCTCCTTTGCATGTCAATAGTAAAGTGGGCTCCACTTCTTCAACATTTTTTTCCACATAATTTGACTTTCCTTCAACATCTTTTGAATCATTCTTACATTCCGAAGCATAGTGCCCATAATCATGACAATTGTAACATTGAACTCGAGATTTATCATACCTCCTTTGATACGGTCGTGAATAATTTCCTTTTCCACGTCCCCTTGTGTGATGAGACTCTTGACTCCTTTCTTCTTTGTGAGGAGAGTAGTGACTTCCTCTTCCACCTCTTCCACGACCTCGTGCTTGGCCACGACCTCGACCTCGTTGACTATTTCCATATTTTTCTTCTCTCTCCTTGAAAGAAAGCTTCGCTTGGAGCACTTGCTCAATAGGCCCCTTCTTTTGCTTTTCAAGCCTCTCTTCATGGATTTGCAATAAACCCATAAGTTCGTCAACGGTCATGGTTTCCAAGTCTTTTGACTCCTCAATGGCTACAACAATATACTCATACTTGGGATTTAAAGAACGAAAGATTTTTTCATTTACTCGAACATCACTACTTTCCTCACCATTACTTTTCATTTGATTGACAAGTGCCAAAATTCTAAAAAAATAATCCGAAATTGATTCGGACTCCTTCATACGCAAACCTTCGAAGTCACTTCTCAAGGTTTGAAGACGAGCCTTCTTTACTTTGGCAACTCCCTTGAACGAATTTTGGAGAATTTCCCATGCTTGCTTGGCGGTGGTGGCAAGAGCAACTTTTTGCAACATTGCATCATCCAAACATTGATGAATAATAGTGACAGCTTTTTGATCTTTCTTTGTGGAACTCAAAACTTCCTTTTGTGCTTGTGATAACGAATCTTCATTTTGGGGCTCTTCATAGCCTTTGGTCACAATGTCCCATAGATCTTGTGAACCAAAAATCGCCTTCATGCGAATACACCAACTCTCATAGTTATCCTTCTTCAATTGAGGAACTTGGAATTGGACCGATCCATTTGCCATTTTCTAGTGGGTGTTACTAGCAACCTAGCTCTGATACCACTTTGTTGGAAATAATACTCTCACACACACTAGAGAAAATAGAGAAGATGTTATCACAAAGGAAGTTTTTATATTTCTTGCTTTCTTCAAATGAGTTGAGTACATAGGTATTTATAGGAATCTCCTAACATGTATAAACCTAAATACATGAATGAGCACTTAATGAAAACCAACTCTCTAGACACCTTTTCAACTAGCTTCACGAACCTTCAAATACATGAACAAACAAGTACATGAATATTAATTAAATAAAAATACTTAATTACTTTTGGGACAAGTTTATTTTTTCAACAATTTACTGATTTGCAGAATCTTACCTCGACATCCATCAGGTAAATATGGGTTTCCTTCATAGCCTTTAAGACACGAACACAAGCGTTGATTCGAACAGAAAGCATTTTTTCCACATAATGAGGTATTATATAATGAGATATTAGTAGATGGAAACGATCCCAATGTGCTGCAGTTCCTAAATGTTCTCCAATCCAGCACCGCGGGAACTTGTTCCATAGATTGCACACTGTATGGATTTGTCAAGTTACCAAACCAATTTTGGTCTACGATGAATGCATACTTGCAACTTTTTTGATCATTGTTAGGATCAATGCTTCTCAAAGATGCGTTGATGAACATCAAGGACGGAGGGATTCTTGTCTGGCAACAGTTTATACCGAAGCAACTGTTTTCTCTTGAAGTAACGTTGCAAAATGACATGCACCCTCCAATATTGAAATCTTGTCGGGTGATCAAGGCAAGGTTGTCACATCCCATGGCAGTGAATCGATTTTGGGTGTCTGAGAATGTGAAGGGAGCTAATAAATTCACATCTAAACCATTAGTCCTATTTTCACAATTTACAGTGATTACTGGATTGTTGACACGAATCGTGCCTGCTTCTAATGAATTTTCCAGTACCTGCAGATTGTTACTACTGAGAAAAGGTCTCGAGTTGTTGCAATTTATTTCAAATGTCTCGTCGGCTGAGCAATTGGTTCCAATTCCAAATGGGTATGGAATGGTACCGCTGCCGCATGTTTGTTGACATCCAGGCTTTGCTGGAGATTTTACTTGTGCAGATGCTTCTCGGATAATGAACAATACAAACATCATCTGAAGCACCAACTGTATAGCCATTTTTCACTACTACAAAACAGTAAATAGACAACGCGGAAAAAACGTTGTGGTTTCAGTCAGAAAAACGTCGTGGTTAAGGGTGTTGTCTATTTGACACCCTTACACAACGTTTTTAAAACGTTGTAGTTAAGCACAATACACAACGTTTTTTAAAAAAAAACGTTGTAGATTTGTTTTCCAAAAATTAGCAGATGCTTAAAAACGTTGTGGAAAACGTTGTAGAAAGTATGATTCCACAACGTTTTTTTGATAAAAATATTGTTGTTTAGTATATCAGACAACGTTTTTTAAACGTTGTAGATAAAAATGAAAAAAAAAAGATTTTGTTGTAACCAAATCTGATCCCATAAATATTTGTAACATTGTAACCAAATTTATATATCCAAATAAACATAATTCTTATGATAACATTGTAACATTGTAAAACACAAGATAACTGCTGCTGATCCCATAATTCCTAACCAAATTTATATATCCAAATAAACATAAATATTTGTAAAACACAAGATAACTACTACTTTCTTATGATAACATTGTAACATTGTTATCATTGTAACATTGTTGAAGCAAGCTGCCGCAAACATAACATGACTGAAGAAGGTTGCCATAGACTGCAAGAAGACAAAAGCCAACACATCAATTGTACACATCAATTGTAGTCTAGCATGATTGTGACCCAAATGCCAAAATATCTGAACTACATAGATAAACCTTCTATTAAGTAATCAAATGATTCCTATATGATTGCTTGAATAACTAAAAATAAATACAACATGATACCTTATAAACCAGCAAGGAGTAAATACAAAGGCCAACAACAACAACTGTAGCCAAACTGCCAAGAAATCCCAGCAGCACACGGCATACAACTGCCCAACCTCCCACACAACCAGCAGCACAACACACAGCAACAGAACAGCCGCCGAGAACTGCAGCAGAAGCCATTCAAAGTGCAGCAGAAAGCCAAAAGAAGCAGCAGTTAAATGATATAGCAGTAGCAGCCCACAAGTCCAACAAAAATTTGGAGCAGTAGCAGAGCAGCAACTATGTCATAGCATAACCACAAGCAGGACCCAGCAGCCTTTTACCAAAAGAGCTAACAGCATAACACATACAGAATGACGTTGCATATGTCAGCCCATGCAGCGCACCCCATACAACTGACTACAGAAGTAAAAACATCTGCTGCAGACAACAAGACCCAAACAGACCCAACTTTGCATACCCAACAATAGATATATCAAATAATCTAACAATAAGAAATAGCTAAAAGAAAAAACACTCTGATTGATGACAATAACTAGTAAATCCATTATAAGAAAATTATAACATAAATATGAAATTGACAATTTAGGTGAATTCTTTTTCTCAATTCCATAATTAAGGTAGACAAAGTCTCATTAGACATATTACCATAACAATGACAAAACGATCAATAGTTGGCTCTGGTCCAATGTGAGCTCCTGCACCCAAAAAATTAAAATGTTAAGAGTAGATATTGTAAGATTGTAGCACTATTGTAAATTAGTATTATATGCAAAACAGGAAGTCTCAAGAAATGTACAGCCTAACTGACCTAGGTAGTTGCATTTGAGCAAATGTTTAAGAAATGTTGTTTTCCCAGTTAAGTACTGACCCAAGAGCGTAACCATGGCTTTAGCATCAAAATCACTATTTGTCTGCACATAGACACATCAGATAACAATATATAAAGATTCATCAAAACTTCATGCCCAACACAAACTCAAAATATTTCTATTTTTCGATCTACTCACCAATAAGGGAAATGCAAAATCATTGAAACGGTAAGCCACTTCCAAAGGCTTTAACTTTTCAATGTACAATCATATTTTTCTATGCATGTCACACGTTTAGCTCAATACAGAAGATCCCGAGATAAAATAACCCCAAGCCTTGTGAAACAACTACATAAACACTAGGAAATTATTAATATTTTTTTTAATTGATAAGTTAAAACTTCTAAGTGTGTGCTTGACAAACCTTAATATGCTTTAAAAAAATGGGATTCATGACACCATTAAATTACAACTGAAGCCTACAACTTCATACAATTGAATTAGTTAACTCACCTCATTAACATTCAGCACATTAACCCCATTATATATCTAACCTCGAGTAGAATTGGGCCTCATTTTGTCATATGCCTAAAGAAATCCCAGAACACAACTGTTTCCTACGAATAATTTCGCAAGGATATGAAATTTAAGAAGATAAAAGAAAACCTACATAACTTGCTCAAATCATCAAAAATTCGCCAAATCCCTGAATCCAAAACACCCTCTAAGAAAGAAAAAACACGTAATCACAAATATATCTAGAATGAATCCCTAGCCAGTCAAAGCATAAATTTAAAACAAAAGGACAAATTCAAATGGGGAAATGGAATAAAAACTAGAACCCAATTATAAGAAAAGGCAAGCAAGCGAAGTTTTAAAAAAAAAATATTAGAGAGACCGACCTTGACATGGCGACGAATGTGTTGCTTCTCTGAAATGGGTAGGGACTAACGTGCTCAGAAGGTGTATTGCGAGCATTTTCTGCAGATTGTTGATGAAGAAGACGAATTGACCATATGGGTTCGTCTGAGAGGGGAGCCTCAGACGATTCTGCCGCCGGCGAGTTTAATCTGGTTCTTGAGATTTTTGTTTGGGTTAAGATTATGAGGATTGGATTAGTATTTGGTAAGGTTCGATCTCAACTGAGCCTGATTTGGTTCCTTGCGGTGGCTTTGGCCTTTGGGGCTTGGCTTCCACTGTTTAGCGTTCTTTCGTGACCTTTTCCTTCTCCTTTCTATTTTGTTGGACAACATTTTCCTTTAACTTCTCACACGGTCACACATATATATCTCCAAGCACATGGCTTTATCAAATTCATGAAAAGTCAGCAAAATGAGCAAGAGAAATGATGTAGAACATAGTCTATTTACTTCATCAAACTACAGTAGCAATTACCCAAATCAACTAGAACAGATTTGTGTCGATTTAGTATCAAATGTACGATTAAACCATGAAAATGAACAACTTAAAGCCAGAAGAATACTTACCAGAAAAATCAGTCTCCGATTTCTGAGGCTTCTCCTCCCAAACCACCACATCTTTACCTCCAATCACAGGCAACATCAATGGCGGCGGAAACGACCGACAAGAAATAACGATCAAACAACAGCGAGAGAGCGGAGACGAGGCTATAGAACTGGACGCACCTTCAGCATCGAACCGGCAATAAGAGAAACTACTAGAACTCTTAGACTCACTGACATCTGCACTCAAACTATAGCACAATAGGAAAAGAGAAATGAGAGTGGCTAGGGTTTGGAGGAAGTAAACAGACTGGAGAGAGAGAGCGCGAAAGGAGTAGAGAGAAAGGGGCTGAGGAGATTGAAATGAACGATGTTTTTATATTTTAAGTTTTCACTTGACCCAATTTTTTGCTCCGTGTTTTTGTATATACATAACGTTTTTTTAAAAAAAAACGTTATCTAATTAAAACAAAAAAATGCTCTTTTAAATAGACAACGTTTTTGCATATATATATCTACAACGTTATTTCTAAAAACGTTGTAGAAAAAAAAACCACAACGTTTTTATAAAAAACGTTGTCTATTAAGCGTTGTCTATTAGGTACTTTGTACTGGTGTTTGCTTGTGTCTCCTAATGGTGAATGATGGAATATGGATATTATTTTGTCCTTTCCCTATCGGCAAACTTTGAATTGTCTCAAGTCTTATTGTGCAAGGCACATGGATATTTCTTTGTCCTTTCCCTATCAACAAAGACTTTGAATTGTCTCGATCTAGTCTTATTGTGTAATAGGCCGGGTTAAATTCCGGGTTCGAATTAAATCATACTATAATAAGGCCAAATACGTTTTCTTAATATTATCTTCATAGGTAATTTTAGCACACCACATACTCACCTAAAAGATTATGACATGAAATATTAATGGTAGCAGTTTGAATCCTTATATACACATTCAAGTATTCCACACATTACGGTGTGGAACTAGAGTGTTACATATTATATCTAAAAGGGTAGTCTTTCATAGTCCAAATGTCCAACCTACCATTGTTTAGGGTCCGTTTATAAATCTGTGACTGGAAAAATATTATGTTAGGTTTTTTTTCTTCATTTGAAATGCTCGTATTTGTTTGGCTACTAGCGCTTGTGGCTGTAGTTTTTTATGTGTTTGGACCTCCAAATGCATTGTGCTTAAAGTCTAAGCTATGCGTTGGTGAGTTAAATAAGCTGCATTTGAAATAAATTGATTCTAGACGAACAAGATAATCAACTACGTTTGGAAGTTGTGTAACTAACTATGCACTACTTTATTATTAATTGTTTTTTCTTCTGCAGTCTGTTTTCATGAATTATGCAGCAGTTTGAAGATTACCCACGTACATATTCAGTGAAAGTTCCCAATTTTGCTGTACTATAGTTTTGTGGCTTAGACCAAGTCAACCGTCATTTTCATAGGAAATGTACAGGTAGCGTTGTTCCACAAGCTGATAAAGATTGTAAATTTACAGATTAGCATAATATTATGATAAAATTTTCAGATTAAGACGAAAGTTCGGATACAGGCAAAGGCAAGGAAAATTCCAGAATTGGATTATTATGCAGTAAAAATTGTAACAGTATTGTATGCAAATGACATTGTAAGTCGTGTAGGATATGAATATGTATATTAAGTAAAGGTTACAAATCTTGGGAATTATGTGCAAATGTTTAATGTATAAACAATTTATGTTTATATCTTCCGCAATAGTTATAAAAATAATGTATCGTAACGTACCAGGTCCGAGGTAAAAGATACCCGGATTTGGGGGCGCTAAAGATTCAATAATAATCATAATGGATGGTGGACTACATTTGTTTATATAGGAATAGGAAAAAAAACCCTAATATTTGGAGGCTTTGTAAAATATTAAGTAAAATATTAAGTAACCTAATTAAAGAAGTAAATAAAATCCTAGTAATTATCTACTACCTTAAATAATTAATACTCTAGAATATTCTACTAATATATATCATAATCTTATCTACTATTTAAACTAATCACATTAACATCATCCATAAATAATAATATATAATAATAACCCAATAATATTAAATTTCTTTTGCTTCCATCGTCGTTAGCACCACTATTTTCTAGATAGTAGAGGCTCTACATCAACTGATAAACTATTATTTGCAGAGGAGCCCATTGAAGTTGATGTTGTGTCCCATGACCCATTTAGTTCAGCTACTGCATACTCAACCTCTTCGTAGTGTTGTTGAAAAGTAGGCGCTCCATGTGACAATCGAATTCCTTCTAAGTCCGCTGCAACTTGTTTCATTGTAGGCCTATTTCTCCCGTTCAAGTTCAAGCATCTGTTTGCAAGGTTAGCAAACCCCATAATCTCTTCTTTTGGACCCTCTTTCAGTACTTGAGCATCAAGAATATCAAACAGACGATTCTCTTCCATTGCCATTATGAAAAGTGTTGCTAAACTTCGTCCTTCATCATCAGATTTGGGTGATAGGATTGGTTTTTGTCCAGTTAAGAGCTCAACAAGAACTACCCCAAAGCTATAGACATCACTTTTCTCTGTAAATTGGCTTGATTGGAAGTATTCAGGGTCCAAGTACCCAAAGGTACCCTGTACTCGTGTGGTCAAGTGAGTTTGATCCACAGCAATCGATCTCGAAGTCCCAAAGTCTGCCACTTTTGCTCTGTACTTATCATCCAAAAGTATGTTTGTAGACTTGATATCTCGATGATAAATTGGTATGGAAGCTGCCGAGTGCAAATAGAAGAGAGCTCCTGCAGCTTCTGTAGCCACGCGTACACGAACATCCCAAAAAAGTGGGAACTCGTCGTTATGGTTATGAATATATTGAAAAAGTGTTCCGTTAGGGATGAATTCATAAACTAGCAAGGGAACTTCTGTCTCCAAACAACACCCATGTAGCTTGACTATATTCCTATGGTTGATCTGTGATAAAATGACCACCTCGTTAATAAAGTGTTCAAGTTTATTTTCATCCTCTATTTTGGACTTTTTCACTGCTACTATTCTTCCATCTGTCAACATTCCCTTATAAACAGTGCCTTGGCCTCCTTGACCAAGGATTCGATCCACATTGTAGTGGTCAGTTGCCTTCTCTAACTCCTTTGATGTAAACAATTTTGTTTTCTCAACACTAACTTCACCTGAAGACACTTGTTGTTGTAATAGCAAACCGCGGTTTCTCTTGAAAAACTTCTCCTTGAGCTTCGCTTTCTTTCTTCGTTGTATTACTTTATAGAACCACAATGCAGCAGATAATAAAATTAGCACCCCGAAACTAGTGGAAGTGGCTACAAAACACATTGGTTAAACAGGTCAGTTAGTCAGCATAAGCAAAAGAATTTGATATTTATCTTATTTGTTTGAAGTTTTTATCCCATTAGCTCAATGACTGAGTCAAGCTCGGTCTAGCAGTCAAATGACTCAAATCAAATGATGCAATATATATGGACATTCACTAAGTAATCTGCTCTAGGGATCAACTATAGAGGGAACGGTTAGTAAGAGACCTACAGTTAGCCTTAATGCAGTAGAACACCTTATTTCAATTGAAGAAGCAGGATAGGGCTATGTTTGACTATAAAACCGAAATTGGAGTTAGGATTGACAACTTCCCTGCACTAAACAATTGGTCTGAGAAAGAAACAAATGAAGTTTTTGTGTTTGGGAAATCATGGGCAAATGTGAACTGGCGTCTTCATCTTTAGAGTTTTTATAATGCGGACAGCAAGACCACTGTGCTAGACATTGATCACTGGTCTTTTGGGCCAGGAAACCTTTCAACACATTAGAGGTAACTCTTTCCACATAAGAATTAGGAACTCAGCCTTCAGTTACTTGTGTAGCTGTCTATTGTTTATAGCTAGAGAGGAACAGTAGAATAAAAGAAAAAGAAATTGAAGCGATGTGGAGAAGTTATGAGGATATAGTATAGGTTAGATCCGGTGGTTTTATATTGTTCTGTGGCATACCCTGTACTGTTGTATTTTAGTGATTTTCAACATACTTATATTTACCAAAATAAAAAACCTAGTCTTTTAAGCTTAAAACTTCTCTACAATTTTCTATTGTATTTGGTTAATCTTGGGTGAAATGACAACATACACGGAATTCAACAGTTGTAGGTGATATTGGATGAAGAGAATTTATGAGTTTGCTTCTAGTATGAGGAGAGTAAGCAGGCTCATTTTTGGTTGCTAATGGTAAAATAATTCCAGTTAATTGGAACTCTTTTATTTGAACAGGAGTTACTGTTTGAGTGATTTGGGGCAAACTCGAAGTTAACCCAGTTAGATTTATTTGAAGTTAATTACATTAAAATATAACCACCACCAATTTTTCATTGTACACTATATTTTAGCTCTGTGCTACATGAACTATTTCGAGTTTATATACTAATCGAAGAGAATGAAGGGTCATACCTATAATGGCCACCCGAGCTCTCTTGCCATCGTCTACCTTCAGATTGTAGCAACTATATCCGAGAGATTTCCACCCATCCATGCAAGAGCAACGGTAGCTTCCTGGCGTATTGGTACAGATCTGTTGACATCTGTTGGTTGTACACTCGTCGATATCTGACATATAAAAATCCAACATAAGCAAAAAAGTTAGACACACACAGAGATTGGTTGAGGCTTCCTGCATATGAGAATGAGTGAAATACCTATTATCTTCAATAGAACAAGCTAAAATATTGAAATACTTTTGTGTTTGCAGAGTTGTGAAGTATTTGATATTTACTGATTTGCAGAATCTTACCTCGACATCCATCAGGTAAATATGGGTTTCCTTCATAGCCTTTAAGACACGAACACAAGCGTTGATTTGAACAGAAAGCATTTTTTCCACATAATGAGGTATTATATAATGAGATATTAGTAGATGGAAACGATCCCAGTATGCTGCAGTTCCTAAATGTTCTCCAATCCAGCACCGCGGGAACTTGTTCCATAGATTGCACACTGTATGGATTTGTCAAGTTACCAAACCAATTTTGGTCTACGATGAATGCATACTTGCAACTTTTTTGATCATTGTTAGGATCAATGCTTCTCAAAGATGCGTTGATGAACATCAAGGACGGAGGGATTCTTGTCTGGCAACAGTTTATACCGAAGCAACTGTTTTCTCTTGAAGTAACGTTGCAAAATGACATGCATCCTCCAATATTGAAATCTTGTCGGGTGATCAAGGCAAGGTTGTCACATCCCATGGCAGTGTATCGATTTTGGGTGTCTGAGAATGTGAAGGGAGCTAATAAATTCACATCTAAACCATTAGTCCTATTTTCACAATTTGCAGTGATTACTGGATTGTTGACACGAATCGTGCCTGCTTCTAATGAAATTTCCAGTACCTGCAGATTGTTACTACTGAGAAAAGGTCTCGAGTTGTTGCAATTTATTTCAAATGTCTCGTCGGCTGAGCAATTGGTTCCAATTCCAAATGGGTATGGAATGGTAACGCTGCCGCATGTTTGTTGACATCCAGGCTTTGCTGGAGATTTTACTTGTGCAGATGCTTCTCGGATAATGAACAATACAAACATCATCTGAAGCACCAACTGTATAGCCATTTTTGCTTGTGTCTCTTAATGGTGAATGATGGAATATGGATATTATTTTGTCCTTTCCCTATCGGCAAACTTTGAATTGTCTCAAGTCTTATTGTGCAAGGCGCATGGATATTTCTTTGTCTTTTCCCTATCAACAAAGACTTTGAATTGTCTCGATCGAGTCTTATTGTGTAATAGGCCGGGTTAAATTCCGGGTTCGAATTAAATCATACTATAATAAGGCCAAATACGTTTTCTTAATATTATCCTCATATGTAATTTTAGCACACCACATAGTCACCTAAAAGATTATGACAGGAAATATTAATGATCGCAGTTTGAATCCTTATATAGACATTCAAGTATTCCACACATTACGATGTGGAACTAGAGTGTTACATATTATATCTAAAAGAGTAGTCTTTCATAGTCCAAATGTCCAACCTACCATTGTTTAGGGTCCGTTTATAAATCTGTGACTGGAAAAATATTATGTTAGGTTTTTTTTCTTCATTTGAAATGCTCGTATTTGTTTGGCTACTAGCGCTTGTGGCCATAGTTTTTTATGTGTTTGGACCTCCAAATGCATTGTGCTTAAAGTCTAAGCACGGCGTTGGTGAGTTAAATAAGCTGCATTTGAAATAAATTGATTCTAGACGAACAAGATAATCAACTACGTTTGGAAGTTGTGTAACTAACTATGCACTACTTTATTATTAATTGTTTTTCTTCTGCAGTCTGTTTTCATGAATTATGCAGCAGTTTGACGATTACCCACGTACATATTCAGTGAAAGTTCCCAATTTTGCTGTACTATAGTTTTGTGGCTTAGACCAAGTCAACCGTCATTTTCATAGGAAATACAGGTAGCGTTGTTCCACAAGCTGATAAAGATTGTAAATTTACAGATTAGCAGTGTTTACTAAGTTTTTAATGCTTTACATCTACAATGACAATTGAATATGGCCATCTGTACTTGCGTCTCTTAATGGTTTCTATGATAAATATTGGTCAAATTTGTTGGTGGGAATTTGAGGGATATTTCTTAGTCCTTTCCCTACTTTGTTATATCAGCAAATCTAGAAGGGATAGAAAGAATTTAGCAAAACAGAAAAAAGAAGAGAGAGAGAGAAGGATAAAAAGAAGATGACTTTGAATTGTGTTGAATTGTTAGAAATAAATAAACTTTTCACCTTCTCTCTTCCTCTTCCTCTCTCTCTCTTCTTTCTTATAAATAACCTAACAGAAAGTGGTGTGTGAAGTGGCAGCCGGAAAAGAAAGAAAAGAAGTTCAGAGAAGTGCGGATAACCACTTAGATATAAAAGTTTATTAACATACATTTTGTTTAATATACATGGAATAATGGTTATACACAATTGTATATATTTTATTTGTGCATAGTCTATCAAAATTACGTCGCTTTGACAGATTTAATTTTGATTTCTTATTTAGGAGGAGATAAACTGTTTTTTAAAAAAATAAATATGTCAAAACAACGTTGTTTTGGCAGACTGTGTACAAATAAAACATATACAGTTGTGTACGACCATATTGCCATAATATATATTTTATTTTATCTATCATTTTATAACACGTTATCAGCAAGAGTTTCTATTTTGAAAAGGAAGTTGTCCTCCCATTGTTCTTCAAATATTAAAGATTATTTGTGTAATTCTCTAAATTCACTAATAAGTTTTTTAAAAGAATTTGTAATTATCCTATTTGTTCGTTTGTCTTCACGTTTATTTATACATATAGCTATATATTATGTGTACTGATAATTGTTTCATTACAATTAAATTTGATCATATGTATATATATATATATATATATATATATATATATATATATATATATATATATATATTTAGTTATATAAATTATATATTTATATTGATGTCGAACCTTACAAAACTTGAATTTGTTGCCCTTAATATCTTGGACAAGAATTACTTGTCATGGACTCTTGATACTGAGATTTATCTAGAGGCAAAGAACCTTGGAGATACAATAAAGGTTGACAATCAAACATCCCGGTAGGATCGTGCAAAATTAATGATATTTATTCGTCATCATCCACATGAAGAATTAAAATCTCAGTACCTTATAGTAAAAGACTCATTTGTCATATAGAATGATTTAAAGGAAATATATAAGAATCACCCATTCGAGGCTTTGTATAGATCCGAAAGTGCCGCTCTCCAATATATTTGAATGAGATAGGAGAAACAAAAATATTAGGACCCAAGTAGGTGCTCATGACAACAAAAAATATCCAAATGATTCGACAACGAATACAAGCAACACATGAACGACAAAAGAGTTATGTTGATATTCATCAAAGTGACGAGAGATTCAATGTTGGAGACTATGTATTTTTACGTGTCTCAACCCTCGATTTATTGGCTCATTTGAAATTCTCGACCGAATACGAATTGTGGCATATATACTTGCCCTGCCGCTAAACATGTCTAGCATTCATAACGTTTTTCACATATCCATGTTACGTAAGTATGTGAAGGATCCAAATCACATCATTGAGTTGGAGCCAGGTTTAATAGCAGAGGATTTAACGTATAAAGAAGTACATGTCAAGATCTTAAATAAAAAGGAACAGATTCTACGCTTAAAGGTTAAACATCAAGTCAACGTTTTGTGGAGAAACCAAGATACAGAGGAAATGACTTTGGGAACTAGAATATGAAATGAAAGCTAAATATATTTACCTCTTCGAACTGCAAGTCGAAATGTCAGGAACGTCAATTTCATGAGGGGAGGTTGTAAGACCTCGACTTTTATGAAATAAAAGTATTCAATTTTATTTATAATTATTATTATAATCAGTAAATGGTTAAATTGATAAAAATATTAAAGTTAAGGGTAATATGTGTAAATTATAAAAGTATGTCGAGGAATATTCGTTATGTCGGGAATATTAGGTAAAAGTATGATGACGCCAAAATAACCAATCAATAGTGGGGCCCACAACAAAATATTGGCATATGCAAAAAAAGACACAAATAACCTTTTTAATAAAAAATTGTCAACTTTACTATCACATTTAACAGTTTAAATACTCGGTGATAAAAGTACAGTAGCACACGATATTCCACAGTGACACACGACATTCCACAGTATCACACAGTATTTCACAATATTTTATATTATTGATTCAATAATTGTTACAGTAACAACTGCATAGTATTTCATATTATTGAACTCAATAATTGTCACAGTAGCAAATGCAAAGTATTTCTTATTATTATATCAATAATTGACATGACATAGTAACTCATATGCTTTGATATGATATTATTAGGCTAGTAAATAATATTAACAATATCTAGAAAGTTATGTCAAGGAAATGGATTGTTTAATTGTGCGTCGTTTATACGAAAGGCCCCCTCTTTCCTAGGAACGATATGATTGTTAATATTGCAAGTCTATAGTAAGTATACTCAAAAGAAATTAATGAGTAGCAGTCCACTTTAGCAAGCACGTGGATTTAGGAATGTCACAACATCTCATATTATTGAACCACTAATTGACACCATAGTAAGGGTAGTAATGCTAAGTTGCATAAATAGAAGTCACGGATATAAATTAGTTAGGTCGACTCATTATTTGAAGAACATTAATATTTGTGACGCCTCCAAAACATGTATACAACACCCATTCTGAGTCGTCAAAATACATGGTACAGAAACAACTACAACTTTATTAATACAACATAAAAACTGTAAGTTTAAATACAAATATTGTCATCTAGACAATATCCACACTCAAATAAGTCCTCATTTCAATTATTGATACATTATTTTACAAAAATGGTGAGGACTACTAAAATAACTTCTAGAATCATCATTCCATACCCCGACTAGTACTCGCTACATTATCGCCTCCTGAGAAGAAAAATGGAACAAAAAGGAAAAGGGTGAGCTCAACTAGCCCAGTAAAGAACATTATGACTAAGATAATACAGAACAAATTATCGTTAGTCTTCAACAGGGAAAAATCTAATAGAATACAATAGATAACAAGTTTTAAATCAATATTCGCAGCGGAAATAATAATTCATTAGAAGAGTTAAGTAGAGAATAAAATCTACTATCTTCTATATATGAATATAAAAGTTCATCGTCTATCTTTTATCCCTGTAACATCAATCAATATATATCTGGAATCAAATATTCATCTTTGCACTACAGACCAAAGATATTCATCAGTTGGTCATGTTCATCTAAACACCTGTTCATCTTTGCACTACAGGCCAAAGATATTTATCAGAAATCATTCATCTTTGCACTACAGGCCAAAAATATTTAGTTATATCATCATTTAGGACTGAGGATGATGAAAAATATTTTAAAGAAAACGAATCCAGTGAAACAAAAGAACAATATTAAGGATTCGTACTTTACACAATCCAAGTTCAAAAATACTTCATAAATAATCAGAATGGAGTAAAATTCAAGAATGATCAAAACATGAATACAATCAAAGCTAGTATCCATAATAGATATTTTGGACGAAAAACGAAAATTTAATTTTTCTATGAATAGTGCCGTATTCGTGAATAGTGCCGTATACGTGAATAGTGTCGTATACATGAATAGTAACTCCGACATTAAAAGATAGAAATTTCACAAAAATATCATCATGCTTCATGAATAGTACTCGTGAATAGTAACTCGTGAATAGTAACTCATAAATAGTAACCCCGACATGAAAAAGTTCCAAATTTGATAAAAAATTCAAACCAATATTTCGGCATAATGATATTAAAGAAATAATATCATTTTTTTAAAAAAATAATATCCCTTACCTCAAAAAGAATAGTACTTCTGACTGGAATACTGGATATAGTGCTGAAAGAACTTGCACCGTATAACAATACTCAAAGTTCTAAAATACTCACCAAATACGCTCGATATTATAGAGAGAGAAAGAGAGAGAAATCTATAGTTTCTGGTGTGATTTTCAATTCTAACCTAAGCACCCTATTTATAGGAAAATGCTTAGAATACCAAAGCAGAAAATTTAATAAAATATTAATATATAATTATTAAATTCTTACGCACACAAAATCTGATTCAAATATCAGCCACCAAGAATGACCCCCCTCAACTAAATAAAAAAAACGTTTTTCTTAATTAAAATAATTAAAACTTCCAAAAATAAATTATTTCGGAACTTCACTAATTCATAATAAATAGCCCTTTTATCAGAAAATTCGAATCTCATGACTTTTTATAGGAAATTCAATTCTCTACAACTTTGCAGAAGAAAGTTATTCTAAATTCCAAACAGAAATTGACTGAATTCCATAAACGGGCGATTTTACAGGCTATAGTCAAATTTTAGTCAAGAAATGGGCCCGCAGACATGTTTAACATGTTTTAAACAACTTTTGCAACAAAAATACTCTTCCTCCTCATATACTCATATATCACACATTCATTGTAAAAAATATCATCATTATTATATAATATAATAAAATATTATTTTATTAGAAAAGATAAAATATCAATTTTTAACAATTGTCACTTTAAAAATTTTCTCCATCTATAACCACATAAAATCAATATTTTTCTCATCATATAAATCAATAATTAATTAATTACAAATAATATTACAGAATCACAGTACTGGCAATCAGGCCGTTCCCAGAAAGAGGGGGCTTTCCAATAAAAATTTCTCCTTACTGGCGCGTAATTAGGTGACCAAACCTCTCCTTAGACAGAACTTTCTAGACATTGCCAATAATATTTTCTAATAATATTATTCAGATAATATGAATTATTGCTTCGATAATGGAAAATACTGTGTAGTGACAATTATTTAAACAACAGTAATATAAAATATCAACGGAGCAATTATTGAATCAATAAAATAAAATACTGAACAGTAACTACTGTAATAATTATTGAATAGTGCCTTCTTACGTAAGAATCAATAATTGGTGCAATACCGTGTGCTACTGTGCAACAACGCGTATTACTGTGTTTTAACCATCGGGTATTCCAATAGTGTTAACGATAACCACTACGCTGTTATTTATAAACAACTTATACTTGTCGTTTTCTTCATCCAATCGCTTTCCGTTGTGGGGCCCACAAATATGACGCCCCCAAAATAGGTCCATTCCATCCAACCCATTCTGAGTCGCCAAATACATGGTATAGAAATAACTACAACTTTATTATTACAACATATAAACTGTGAGTTTAGATACAAATATTGCCGTCTAGACAATATCCACACGCAAATAAATCCCCATCATAATTATTGATACATTATTTTACAAAAATTGTGAGGACTACTAAGCAACTCTCTCTAGAACCTTCATTCCATACCCCGACTAGTACTCGCTACATTCTCGCCTCCTGAGAAGAAAATGGAACAAAAAGGAAAAGGGTGAGCTCAACTAACCCAGTAAAGAATATTATGACTAAGATAATATACAACAAATTATCGTTAGTCTTCAACAGGGAAAAATCTAATAGAATACAATAGACAACCAGTTTTAAATCAACAACTGCAGCGGAAACAACAATTCATTAGAAGAGTTAAGTAGAGAATGCAAACTACTATCTTCTATATATGAATTTAAAAGTTCATCGTCGATATTTTATCCCTGTAACATCAATCAATATATATCTGGAATCAAATATTCATCTTTGCACTACAGGCCAAAGATATTCATCAGTTGGTCATGTTCATCAGTCTCCTCTTGAGTTCTTCGAAGCTCTTCCCACATTCCTTGCTCCATTCAAATTTTGTATATCTACGAGTCAGTTGCGTTAATGGAATAGCGATTCAAGAATATCCTTCAATGAATCTCCGATAATAACCAACTAAGCCTAGAAAGCTACGTATTTCGATTACTGACTTAGGTTGCTCTCAACTGTGACTCATATCCCAATCTTGGATAGCACATCACAATGACACCTATCAGTTTACTACAGCACAAATATGGCGTCCCCTACGGAGAGTCTGACTTCGGTGCATTCCACGAAGGAAGTCACCAGATAAAGGCTCAGGTATCAAATTCTATAGTTGAATTTTTAACTCCTAAAGTTCAATAGGATCCATTCGATATGAGATTTTAGAAATGAGTTTTGTACCGGGTTCAAAGTCGATACAAAATTTAATATTAGGCTTTGGGAGTAAGCCAAGAAATTCTTCAGGAAATACGTTAAGAAAAATCAATAACAACAGGAATATTATTCAAATCTGACGTGTCTTTATTCAAATAAATAACATGGACTAAGAAAACTTGACATCCGTAATAAACGAATGACTTCATGGCTTGATATGAAAATGTTTGACTACAATGGTTTGATTGCTTGAATTCGAATAACAGGTTGCTTAGGAATATGAAAACTAACAACCTTACGAAAGTAATCAATTTCGGCATGATGAGTAGTTAACCTTAAAATCACATCAAAAGCAAATATCTCTATAGAAATAAGGTTAACAGGTAATGTGATAGTGCCAACCTGAATCAAGCAAGATTTCTAAACAATGGATGTAATAAAAGTTTCTCCTAACGGAGTCTCCATAAATAGGTCAAAGTCTAATTTCTCCGTAGTCAAGTTCAAACGTTGAGCGCAAGCAAGAGAGATAAAAGAATGGGTAGAACCGGTACCTAGTAAGGTATAAACTTCGCAAGAATTATAATTAACTAACCCGTGCTAACTTCGTTCGGGTTCCTCGCATTTTGACCGGTCACGACAAACGCTCTTCCAGGAACTGTTGACTTTGACTTTTCTGGGACATCCTTTTGAGTCACCATTCCCGCTGGACTGGGTTTCGCTACCGTACACTCTCGAGCGATATGTCCTTCTTTTCTACAATTATAGCATACCTTAAACTGTTGTGGGCATTTTGGGCTGATATGTCTCTCTTTCCCGCATTTATAACATACGACCGGTGGTCTTTCTCCTCCCTTGGAACCAATTGCTACTGGCGCTGACGTCTTCACATGGTCGTTGTTGAATCTCCTCTTTTTAAAATCTCCTCCCGACTCGCTTCTTCTATTTTCATGGCCACGATTACCACCAGAGTGGTTACCGCCTTTGTCCGTATTCTTCTTTCTCCGCTGGTTATTGTTATTCTGATGACTGCTATCTTTCGTATGATCCTGGTTATGGTCTCTAGATTGAACGTACTCGTTATCTCGCTCTAACAACTGAGCCCTGTTGACAACATCTGAATAGAGAGAAAATTTATGAGAAATGAGATACTGACGTATGCCGGGTTTCAAACCTCTCAGAAACATCCGCGTCATACGTTCCTCATTCTCCACCAAATGAGGTGCAAACCTGGATAACTCCGCGAACTTCGCCTCGTACTGGGACACCGTCATGTTATTCTGCTCCAGTCTAATAAACTCCACTTCCTTCATATGACGAATACTTTCAGGGAAGTACTTGTCATTGAACTGTTTCTGAAATGTCTCCCATGACATACTGAGTGCAGCTGGATGGGTACGCTTCACAGATTCCCACCAGTAATCTGCCTCGTTACGGAACATAAAAGTAGCGAATGGAACTTTCTGTTCCTACGTGCATCCCAAGACATCAAATATCATGGTAATTTGTTTGACCCACGTCTCCGCCTTAATCGGATCTGGCTTTCCCCAGAATTCTGGTGGTCCCAACTCTTTGAACTGTTTGGCTGTGACCACCCGTGAATTGCTATCATTTCGTCCTGTATTTTGAACACGAGTCTCCCTCGTCTGATTTTGCATAAACTGCAAAAAGCTTCTAAACATCCTTGTTGGGAGAATGCATAGCATGATTTGATGTTTTAATATGCTTGTGATTATTGTAAGGTCCTTAATTGAATTTATGTAAAAGGACTTAGTGATGGAAAGATCAAGATTGTTAGGCTGATCTAAGCTTTCAAAGTGTATCATTCTGTTCTAGAATGAATAGATAGAAAGATCAAAATTGTTAGGTTGATCTTATGATGTAATAGATAAGATTGTCTGATCGTCGAGCACTGCACCAGAAGTCGTAGTCTGCCAGGAGAGTCAGAGTCAACTCGGGAGCTATCAAGGCAGAATAAGAGTATGCAAGATAGTGAGATCTCAGAGTTCGTAGACTTCCAGGGGAAACGAAGAAGGATCGTAGTGTGTCGAGAAGAGCCTCCTCGGGATCGTAGTGTACTGAGGAAGTCATGTTCTGAATCGTAGAGACAGCCTGCCTATAAGCCGAACGACAATCTGCCAAAGCTAAGTATGAAATGCACTGTACGCTCAGAGTCGTAGAGTCTAGCGATGCCAAAGTCAAAGATAAGGATCGTAGACCACACTCTGCGATCGTAGAGTCCACTGGACTAATGCAGAGTGGACTCAACGTTCACCAAGCTAACTCTCCGATCGAAGTATACTGAAAGGAACATTGAGTTTACAAGTCAGCGATCGTAGAGTGCACTCAACGTTCACCAAGCTAATCCTACGATCGTAGTGTGCAGAGTCAAAGATCGTAGTGTGCTCATGGGATCGTAGAGTACAACAATCCAAAACGTAGAGCAACATCTGTCATGTCAGAAAACGTTAAAGCCTCATGAGTTGTTAATTCAACAATACGAGGAATGGATCCTAGATGCTGCAGTACCCATCAGTCCCAAAATAAATGAAATATCCTTAGTATACAACAAAGAAGCGTATTGAAGAAGCTAAGGATAGTACTATGAATGAAAGGGACAAAACACCTTTTCAGGTGGTAGGTGAAAAAACAGCCTGCAGTGTCAGTGGTCCAGAATGCAGAATTCAGAAGATGTGCAGAAATGTCTCCATCACAGTACAGAAAATTCAGATGCATTTAATGCCACAACGGATGGATCCAATGGATAGTTTTCAACATCACACATATACAGATCAGACAGATGAAAGAAAAGTATGCAAGCATAAACATTCAACGTGAAGAACTCTCTAAGACTCAACTCTACGATTTGAGATATTAAAAAAAGCTTGCTCGGCTACTCAGCTATTACGAACCAGAGCTCACACAGCAAACTGAGTAGCAACCTTCAACTACAATCATTAATCAACTGAAGAAGTATACCAAGTCTGCTGGACTTGAAGAGTTCGTAGTGAACTGTAAGAAAGACAAGTATGCTGGACTTGAAGAGTTCAAAAATGAACTAGAAAAGTTCCTAGACTGCTGGTCTAGAAGGAATCTGTGTGATTCAGAAGATTGTATAAGACATCCTTAGTGGATATCCTACTCGTTGAGTAGAAGAGTGGACTAGGAGCTTTGAGTGCTCCGAACCACTTAAAAACAACTGTGTCGTTTACATTCATGCTATAACTGCTATAACTGCCTTAATTGCTCATAACTCCATTGCTTGGTAAAGAAATTAAAACAAACATTAATTCCGCAAAGTTTTAATAATTATCTTAGAACAAGTTAAAACGAAAAGATTTTCAAATATCTATTCAACCCCCCCTTCTAGATAACTTGTGCCTACTAAGAACTAACAATTGGTATCAGAGCAGGTTCTATTTTACAGCTTACACGCTTTAGTAGATCCAATGGCACTCGTACCAAGCGAATCCAGGACCGGGGGAGGCAGCAAGCCACCAATGTGCAACAAGGATAAATTTGCGAATTGGAAAGTCAGGATGCAAGCTTACATGGACTCAATAGATGAAGATCTATTTGAGACTGTTCTTAATGGGCCCTATATACTAACAAAGCTTGCACCAACCATTGACGATCCAAACAGAGTACAAATAAAAGTAAAAGAAGAATGGACAGACACAGAGAAGAGAGTTGTCCAACTTGACAAAAAGGCGAAGAACATCCTGTTCCAATCTTTAGAGGACGATCTGTTTGAAAATGTTGTAAACAGCAAAACAGCTAAGGAGGTTTGGGAAGCACTGCTGATCATGAACGAAGGAACTGAAGAAGTTAGAGAGAACAAACAGTCTCTTCTAACACAGCAGTACGAAATGTTTGCTCATGTGCAAGGCGAAAATGTAACTGCCACTTATGAAAGATTCAACATTCTGCTCAACTCTCTACGAGCATATGGAAAGATCTATCCTAACAAAGATCTGACCATAAAGTTCATGAGAGCTCTACCGAGCAAGTGGGATGCAAAGACCACTGCAATAAGAGAGTCAAAGAATCTTAATGAGATGACAGTTCAACAACTGTATGGCAATCTCCTGACATACGAGCTGGAGCTAACCCAACGTGCTGAAACCCTTTCAGAAGGAAGAAGAAAAGACAAGGGTGTTGCTCTCAAAGCAAATGAAGGTGCATCAAAAGTCATCACTGAGACTGACTATGATGATGATGAAGACGATGATGATGACTTTGCTATGCTGGTAAAGAGACTAAGAAGGTTCATGCGACAAGGAAGAATCGGCAAGCCAAGGAAAGTCAGCAACTATGTCAGCCAGGAACAAATAAATGATTTATGCTACAACTGCAAGAAACCTGGTCATTTCATTGCCAATTGCAACAAGCCTATCAAATAAGAGCTAAAGAAGAAATCCAATGCAAATAAAGAATACAAAGGAACCAAGAGGTCTCATAAAAGAGACAAAGGCCTGGTTGCCGGAGGATCGTGGAGTGATTCAGATAACGACTCAAATGCAGACTCCGGAGATGAGGAAGAACCACATATGGCCAATCTGTGCTTAATGGTCAAACATGCAAAGGACAAACAAAGCCTAAACATACATAATGTAAGTATCGATGAGGTATTTGATTTTAATTCTCCTGATGTAGATATAAGTGACTTAAAAACTGCTTTGCATGGCATAACCACTAATCTACATCAATACATGAAGTGGTTCAGAGTCTTGTCTAAAGATCATTCTCTTCTTCAAGAGGAGAAGAAGAAAGTTCAAGAAGAGCTTGAAACAACCCTTCTAAGTACTAATCTTCTCTCCAAGCTTGAAGCTGAGAATGAAACTTTGAAACAGATAAACACAGATCATGCTCAAAGAGAGTCCATGCTAACCTCTGGAATTAAGGATCTTGAGAAGACTATCTCTGCATGGAACAGATCCACATCTTCCATGGATTGCCTGCTCTCTAGTCAGAAAAGCGCATTTGACAGAACGGGCTTAGGCTTTGGGGAATCCATCTCAGAGCTAAGTATGGAAAAGACAATGGAAACTAGCACCAGTAATGTCTCAAGTTTTGGTAGAGGCATTGCTTGTGTGAAATCCTCACAGTTGGAAAAACCAGTTCAACCTTGTTCCACTGTCTCTAGTTATACTCAGAGAAGTAAAGGATCTCACGCTGGTTTGGGTTTCATCAAGGAAAAGAGTAACCCAACCTCTACTTACCAACCTCGAAGAATCGTAGAGTCAATCAAAATCAACTCTACGAATCAACTGGGAAGGTACAGTAGAAGTAAGGCACACTCATCACTATTTATGAAACCTAAGGACACGTGGAAGAAAGAGAGTCAGTTTAACAGAAGGTTAACTAAGGAACCATACAAGTCCAAGTGGAAGATGAATCACCACACACACACAGGCATGCATTATAATAGATGCTTCATATGCAATAAATATGGTCATAGGGCCACAAAGTGTTATTATAATTCCATGCATGTGAGACCCAAGATTAGACAAATTTGGGTCCCCAAAGGCACTAACAAAGAAGGACCCATGCAAATATGGGTACCAAAATGAAGGTTCAAATGTTTTGACAGGAAAAGAGCTCCACGTCCTCAACATGGTATCTGGACAGTGGTTGCTCGAGGCATATGACAAGGAACAAAGCTCTACTATCCAACTATGTAGAAAAGGAGGGTCCCTCAGTCATCTTTGGAGATAATGGTACTGGCAAGACAAGAGGCTATGGCTCAGCCAGAAATGGTGTGATATCATTCAGTAAAGTGGCCTATGTGGAAGGTCTACAGCACAACCTTCTAAGCATTAGTCAACTCTGCGACAAGGGACATCAAGTAACATTCATCAATAATCAATGTCAAGTCAGAGATTTGAAGACATCTACAGTAAAGCTAACCGGAACAAGAGAAGGAAATGTCTACACAGTAAATCTTGGACAACTAAGCTCAGACGAGATAATATGTTTTCTAGCTAAAGCCTCTGAAGAGATGAACTGGCTATGGCATCGAAGATTATCCCATCTCAACTTTAAAAGCATGTCCAAACTGGCATCAAAAGATCTCGTGGCTGGCCTTCCTAAGTTCAACTTTGTGAAGGAAAGGCCCTGTAATGCCTGTCAGTTTGGAAAACAAACCAGAAGCTCATTCAAAAGCAAGACTGATAACTCTATTGACAAGCCCCTGCAGTTGCTTCACATGGATCTTTTTGGGCCAATCCCAACAACCAGTCTCGGAGGAAAAAGATACTCTCTAGTCATAGTCGACGACTACACTCGATTCACATGGGTATTCTTCCTAACTTCAAAGGATGAGACAAGCTCCGAATTAATCAAGATGTTCAGAATGGTGATGAACGAGAAAGGAGAGAAAATCAAGGCTGTAAGAAGTGATCATGGTAGAGAATTCGATTTCTCAGAAATGGATCAGTTCTGCACAGACAATGGCATCAATCATAACTTCTCAGCTCCACGAACTCCTCAACAAAATGGAGTCGCTGAAAGAAATAACAGAACCCTGATAGAGTCTGGGAGAACTTTACTAGCAGCAGCCCATCTGCCTGAATACTTTTGGGCAGAAGCAGTCAACACTGCATGCTACACTCAGAACAGATCACTAATTCACTCTACGATCAAGAAGACGCCCTACGAACTATGGAAAGGAAGAAAGCCAAGTGTCAGCTACTTCCATGTCTTTGGATGTGCATGCTATATTCTCAACAATGGAAAACAATACCTGACAAAATTTCAACCAAAATCAGATGAAAGAATCTTCCTTGGGTATGCCACGGACAGCAAGGCATATAGAGTGTTCAACAAAAAGACGCTGAATGTTGAAGTCTCAATACACGTCATTTTTGATGAAACCGACTTAGACAAAGCAGTACCTCAAGACACTACGACCAATGATGCGAACACTACGACTGAAGTTGTCGAGGCCAACACTACGAGTGTAGTACCAGACAGAGAAGTCGTAGAGCATGATAATGCAATCGTAGAGAGGACCATCCAAGATAATGAATCTCCACTTCAAGAAGAAGAAATAGACCTTGAAGACTTAAGACAGGAAGGCATCAGGACAGATGTTCCAACTGGCATCAGATGGGCAAGAGATCACACTCAGGATCTAATCATTGGAGATCCGAATGCTAGAATCAAAACAAGATCTGCTACTCAGAATGAATGTTTCTATCTAAGCTTCCTGTCACAAATTGAGCCAAAGAAAATAGAGGATGCAATGGAAGACTCCAGTTGGATAGAAGCTATTCAAGAAGAACTCAACCAATTTGAACGAAGCAAAGTGTGGAGATTGGTGCCAAGACCAAATAATCATCCAGTGATAGGAACTAAGTGGGTCTTCAGAAACAAAATGGATGAAGATGGGGTCATTACCAGGAACAAGGCAAGATTAGTGGCAAAGGGCTATTCTCAAAAAGAAGGTATCGACTATGATGAGACTTTTGCACCCGTTGCAAGACTAGAAGCCATCAGAATCTTTCTTACTTTTGCTGCCCACATGAAGTTCAAAGTCTTTCAGATGGATGTCAAGAGTGCATTTCTAAACGGAGAGCTTCAAGAAGAAGTCTATGTCGAACAACCTCCAAGTTTTATCAATCCATCTCTTTCCAATTATGTCTATAGATTAGATAAAGCCTTATATGGTCTTAAACAAGCACCTAGAGCATGATATGAAACACTAACTAACTTTTTAATAGAAAATGGGTTCACTAGAGGCAGGGTAGATACCACATTATTCCTTAGAAAGCACAAAGACAAAGTCTTACTAGTTCAAATATATGTTGATGACATCATTTTTTGTTCTACTGACGAAAAATTATGCAAGAGATTCTCTAAACTAATGCAGAGCAAGTTTGAAATGAGCATGATGGGTGAGCTGAATTTCTTCCTTGGACTACAAGTGAAGCAAACTGATGAAGGAATATTCATAAATCAAGCCAAATACATCAAAGACTTGTTAAAGAAGTACGGCATGGAATCAGCTTCTCCCATGAAAACACCAATTGCTCCTGCAACTAAGCTTGACAAAGATGAGAATGGTAAAGGTATTGATATAACTCAATACAGAGGTATGATAGGTTCTCTTTTATACCTAACTGCTAGTAGACCAGACATAATGTTCGCAACATGCATATGTGCTAGATTTCAGGCTAACCCTAAAGAGTCTCATTTATCTGCTGTAAAAAGGATCTTCAGGTATCTCAAAGGCACACCTTACTTGGGGCTTTGGTATCCCAAGGAATCCTCATTTGAACTAACAGGATACACAGATGCTGATTTTGCAGGATGTAAGATAGATAGAAAGAGTACCAGTGGCACATGTCAGTTGCTAGGAAATAGGCTTGTGTCCTGGTTCAGCAAAAAGCAAAACTCAGTGTCCACTTCGACTGCAGAAGCTGAATATATTGCTGCTGGCAGCTGCTGTGCTCAAATTCTATGGATGAGAAACCAGCTAACTGACTATGGGTTTGATTTCAAATCGATACCCATACACTGTGATAACACAAGTGCCATAGTAATAACTCATAATCCTGTTATGCATTCTAGGACCAAGCATATTGAAATAAGGTATCACTTCATTAGGGATCATGTGTAAAATAGAACTATATCACTATAATATATCCCTACTGAAAATCAACTTGCAGATGTTTTTACTAAACCACTAGATGAATCCAGATTCAATAAGTTATTAAGTGAACTAGGCATGCTTAATCTTCAACCATGAAATATATGCTCTAGACTGTGCTAACCATAACAGGTACAAAGGCTAAACTCAATGTCATAGACATGATCAAGGAAAGTCCACGACCGTAGAGTTGAAAGGATAGACTCGATAATCGTAGAACAGACTTGACGATCATAGGACAGACTCTACGAATGATGATCAGACTCAACTACTGTAGAACGAACTCGACGATCGTAAAACAGACTCGACGATCGTAGGACAGACTCTACGAATGGGTAGACAGACTCAACGACCAAAAGACTCAAAGGGCAAATCAGTAAATTCAAGCAAAAGGAGACACCTGTCCAGGAGAGGGAAGCTACAAGTACAAATTGGAACCATATTTTTGAAATCTGAAGTTCAAAAGATTATCTCTCTCTCTCTCTCAAAGCAAAACCCTAACTCAAGAGAAAGCTCAATCGCATTCCACTTCTCAACCACAGAATCATGGCTGCTTCAAATGTAATCTCAGGCTACAGACTCTGTTTTGATGAGTTCAAGGATGCCCCACCAAAGTTTCACAAGACCTTAGCACTCCTAAAGAAGACAGGTCTCGAAGAGGCGCTGAGTACCGACACCCTCATCTATCCCAAGCTAGTGAAGGAGTTCTACACGAATGGAGTATACGAACACAACATCATCACTACACGAGTAAGAGGAGTTGAAATGACGCTAAGGGAAGAAACCTTCAATCTAGCCCTAGGCTTCAAGAATAAAGGGCACTCACTTCTCGACAGCATAAGATTTGAAGAGGGATTGAAGAGAATGCACCACAAAAAGAACTCCTCTGTAAAAGGTTATAAAAAGAAGGAATTCCCTCAAAGGTATGAATTTCTAGCTGATATTGTTGGGAAATGTATCTGCTGTAAGAGTTCAGGTCATGACTCTATTAATGAAGTTCAACTTAAACTCATGACTGCCATAACTCTTGGAATTCAACTAAATTATGGAGCCATACTACTTGAGTGGATCGGCAAGTGGATTGTAGGCTCGAAGAAATCAAAAAGTACTCAGAAGATGCTGTACGGGAGATTTATTAGCATCATTCTGCAATCTGTTGTGGGTGATAAAATTAGGGATGATGAAGGAGAAGCCATCAACCCAAACAGAAGAATGACACAGCAGTTGTTTAAAAACTGGGAAAGAAACCCTGCTGAATATACAAGAATGATGACAGAGTCCAGTGGGAGAACTGGGGAACAAGGGGAAGCAGGAATGACTATTGTCAATGAAGCTGAAAAAGAAGAAGAAGCAGGTAAGGGAGAACCCTCTGCTCTTGTAAGGAAAAGCAAGGGCAAGAGAAAGCTGAGGGGAACACAAGTCGAAGAGCCTCAAGGATCTGCAACTAACATGCCTGTAGAGTCCTCTGATATAGAGACTCTAAGGAGGCTGAGGAACATACAACAGCAAGAAGAGGCTGAAGAGGATCAAGCCACCATTTCACAACTCTTAAAGAAGAATAAGGATGGTCATAAGTCCAAAAGACCAACAGTGTCTTCAATCGTAGAGACTCTGCTGTTCTCTGAAACCAGGCCAAGTGTGGCAGAAATGGAGGAAGCTGCTTCAAGGACAGTGGCTGGTCAATGTGGCAAAACAACCAAAGAAAAAATCGGCAAAGCAAAGAGAAAGCTGGTCAAGTAGTATATTCTTGAAAATGAAAAAGTTCTGAAGAAGGAAGCCAAGAGCATGGCTGTAAAAGTAGAACTGCCCCAAGCAACCGAAGAGAAGAATGTACCAGCTGAGGGGGAGAAGCCTACTGCTCAAGAAGAAGTTCCAGCTGAGGGGGAGTTTCTAAAAGAAGATGATCATATTGAGGGGGAGCCTCACAATATCCTAATGACTGAAGAAGAAGTCCTTGCTCAAGATAAAGATGAACCAATGCCAAAGGTTATTGGGATAATGGATTCTTCAGAAGACAACAAAGAAGAGAAAGTGGATGATGATGATGAGCTTGAAATAACTGGTGTAGGTAAAGATGGATACAGAAGTTATCTGTACAACCAAATGTTTTCTTACCTACCCATGATGGCATACCATCAAGCTCAGATTATGAAATCATGGGACCACATGTTCTGGAGCTTCAAGGAATATCCAGCAATCACAGTTCTGGCTCATGGATTTCCAAGGGAAGTCATCTTTTCTAAAAAGTTGATTACAAACCATTCCTCATCAAATGCCAAATCTGAGGTATTGACTATCCCTACGAGCTTTAGAGTTAATCATCAGCCATCATCTTCATTTATTTATTTCTATGAATTTCCCAAATGGCTGGAAGTGGTTCTCAACCCAATAAATCAGTTTCCAGTTACAGAATCCCAAAATTCTGTAACTGAAGAACCAGAAGAAGCCAACTTTGCTCAGCTCCAACAAATCCCCTACTCTACGATTCCAGGCTATAGTCCTCTAGAAGAATCAAATATCGGAATCATAGAGTCACATATCCCATCCATCCAAACTCAAGCCCCTCCATCAGACATCCCTTCCTCATCCAGAAATGAATGCTTTAATCTTGAACTTGTTCTCTGCTCCCTAAAAGAACAATTCAACAATGCACCACCCTCTTCCTCAAGATTTCCTCAGATGGATGAGATTCTCTCAGAACTGTCTACCAAGGCCGATCTATCAGCTATGTCTAAGAAAGTGATCAAGGAACTAGAAAAGAGTCTTGACGATCACTCTGAACTGATTCAGCTGAGACTGACATCCATGATCAATGCGGCAAACACCCTTCCACAATCTCTGAGCTCTGAATTGTCCAAAACACTAAAAGAGATCATCAGAGAAATGCTTCAAAGCATAAAGGACAGGGATGACATTCACTTCCATGCAGCCAAAAGACATAGGGATGATGTCTTAATCTTACAGCAAAATCAAGAATCTCAGAACAAACAGATGTTGCAGAGCATTCAAAATCTTCAGACTGCTGTCAAAGAGTTTCAACAATTCTATGTCAGCAGCGGCCAAAAAACAGACAACATTCTATCCATCCTTCAACAAAGAGAAGCACGGTCTGAAGTTCTCATTGAAGAAAATAGAGAAGACATTGCTCAGACCAAAAGTCAGCTAAACGAACTTGTCCAAGGAGTTGATCGTCTGTCCGATGACATTCGAACTCTTGATGCTGACATAAAGGGGGAGAAAAGAGGCAAGGGAGATCGGGAAGGAGATCGTGCAGACCAAGGACATAAGGGACGCGAATTCCAAACAACAAGGAATCCGCCTGCAAAGCATATCTCTCAGCAGACTCAACGATCAGATCAGCAGGAAGTCTTAGTGGCTCAACCTTTAAGAAGTCAAGGGCCAGTTTCTAGCTCACAAGGAGTAACCGCAACAGGCCTAAGAATGCCAATTGGAGATCCGGCATTTATGAACAGGCACGACCACAATCCAAGATTAAGTCCCAGTGAGCTCGAAGATTTGGCTAAAAGAGATGAAGCCAGCAGAAAAAGGAGAGCAGAAGAAAAGGCAAATCCTCCAAGGAGCAAAAAGCCAAGAAAATAGAGATAAGTTGAATTTCACTTCTTATTGATGTATCTATTTCAAATGTAACATCTATCTTCATACGTCAATAAATTCATGCTTATTCTCTAGAAATTTCAGTTGCTCACTGAAATACTAAGTCATGTTTATTCTTCTGCACTACATATAATCAATAATCTTAACAATAAATCTCCTTAGTTATGTCAACATCAAATAGGGGGAGATTGTTGGGAGAATGCATAGCATGATTTGATGTTTTAATATGCTTGTGATTATTGTAAGGTCCTTAATTGAATTTATGTAAAAGGACTTAGTGATGGAAAGATCAAGATTGTTAGGATGATCTAAGCTTTCAAAGTGTATCATTCTGTTCTAAAATGAATAGATAGAAAGATCAAAACTATTAGGTTGATCTTATGATGTAATAGATAGGATTGTCTGATCGTCGAGCACTGCACCAGAAGTCGTAGTCTGCCAGGAGAGTCAGAGTCAACTCGGGAGCTATCAAGGCAGAATAAGAGTATGCAAGATAGTGAGATCTCAGAGTTCGTAGACTTCCAGGGGAAACGAAGAAGGATCGTAGTGTGTCGAGAAGAGCCTCCTCGGGATCGTAGTGTACTGAGGAAGTCATGTTCTGAATCGTAGAGACAGCCTGCCTATAAGCCGAACGACAATCTGCCAAAGCTAAGTATGAAATGCACTGTACGCTCAGAGTCGTAGAGTCTAGCGATGTCAAAGTCAAAGATAAGGATCGTAGACCACACTCTGCGATCGTAGAGTCCACTGGACTAATGCAGAGTGGACTCAACGTTCACCAAGCTAACTCTCCGATTGTAGTATACTGAAAGGAACATTAAGTTTACAAGTCAGCGATCGTAGAGTGCACTCAACGTTCACCAAGCTAACCTTACGATCGTAGTGTGCAGAGTCAAAGATCGTAATGTGCTCACGGGATCGTAGAGTACAACAATCCAAAACGTAGAGCAACATCTGTCATGTCAGAAAACGTTAAAGCCTCATGAGTTGTTAATTCAACAATATGAGGAATGGATCCTAGATGCTGCAGTACCCATCAGTCCCAGAATAAATGAAATATCCTTAGTATACAACAAAGAAGCGTATTGAAGAAGCTAAGGATAGTACTATGAATGAAAGGGACAAAACACCTTTTCAGGTGGTAGGTGAAAAAGGAGCCTGCAGTGTCAGTGGTCCATAATGCAAAATTCAGAAGATTTGGAGAAATGTCTCCATCACAGTACAGAAAATTCAGATGCATTTAATGCCACAACAGATGGATCCAATGGATAGTTTTCAACATCACACATATACAGATCAGACAGATGAAAGAAAAGTATGCAAGCATAAACATTCAACGTGAAGAACTCTCTAAGGCTCAACTCTACGATTTGAGATATTAAAAAAAGCTTGCTCGGCTACTCAGCTATTACGAACCAGAGCTCACACAGCAAACTGAGTAGCAACCTTCAACAACAATCATTAATCAACTGAAGAAGTATACCAAGTCTGCTGGACTTGAAGAGTTCGTAGTGAACTGTAAGAAAGACAAGTATGCTGGACTTGAAGAGTTCAAAAATGAACTAGAAAAGTTCCTAGACTGTTGGTCTAGAAGGAATCTGTGTGATTCAGAAGATTGTATAAGACATCCTTAGTGGATATCCTACTCGTTGAGTAGAAGAGTGGACTAGGAGCTTTGAGTGCTCCGAACCACTTAAAAACATCTGTGTCGTTTACATTCATGCTATAACTGCTATAACTGCTATATCTGCTATAACTGCCTTAATTGCTCATAACTTCATTGCTTGGTAAAGAAATTAAAACAAACATTAATTCCGCAAAGTTTTAATAATTATCTTAGAACAAGTTAAAACGAAAAGATATTCAAATATCTATTCAACCCCCCCCCCCTTCTAGATAACTTGTGCCTACTAAGAACTAACAATCCCCTCGTTCATCATCTGCTCAGTGGTGTTGTTCACAGGAGGTACATTGTCAGCCTGTTGCACGTTCTCCTCGTTAGTGAGTACATGCGTCTCCACGGTCTCATTTCCACTGTTAATATTCTCAGTCGACATTCTCAAATACTGTCATAAAACAAGGGTTAATTAAGGAAATCAATATATCACATAACATCCCTATATACTGACCAACTAACAAATAAGCTTAGGTAGGACACACTAGCGAAGGATTTACTCGTCTCTCCCCTCCTAGTTCTATTCCCCGATCTCCGCCAGAGATCATAAGCTCTGATATCAATTGTGACGCCCCCAAAATAGGTCCATTCCATCCAACTCATTCTGAGTCGCCAAATACATGGTACAAAAATAACTACAACTTTATTATTACAACATATAAACTGTGAGTTTAGATACAGATATTGCTGTCTAGACAATATCCACACGCAAATAAATCCCCATCATAATTATTGATACATTATTTTACAAAAATTGTGAGGACTACTAAGCAACTCTCTCTAGAACCTTCATTCCATACCCCAACTAGTACTCGCTACATTCTCGCCTCCTGAGAAGAAAAATGGAACAAAAAGGAAAAGGGTGAGCTCAACTAGCCCAGTAAAGAATATTATGACTAAGATAATATACAACAAATTATTGTTAGTCTTCAACAGGGAAAAATATAATAGAATACAATAGACAACCAGTTTTAAATCAACAACTGCAGCGGAAACAACAATTCATTAGAAGAGTTAAGTAGAGAATGCAAACTACTATCTTCTATATATGAATTTAAAAGTTCATCGTCGATATTATATCCCTGTAACATCAATCAATATATATCTGGAATCAAATATTCATCTTTGCACTACAGGCCAAAGATATTCATCAGTTGGTCATGTTCATCTAAACACCTGTTCATCTTTGCACTACGGGCCAAAGATATTAATCAGTCGGTCATGTTCATCTCAACACCTGTTCATCTTTGCACTACGGGCCAAAGATATTCATCAAGAAATCATTCATCTTTGCAATACAAGCCAAAGATATTCAGTAATATCATCATTTAGGACTGAGGATGATGAAAAATATTTTAAAGGAAACGAATCCAGTGAAACAAAAGAACAAATATTAAGGATTCGTACTTTAAACAATTCTCATTCAAAAAATACTTCATAAATAACCAGAGTGGGGTAAAATTCAAGAATGACCAAAATATGGATACAATCAAAGCTAGTATCCATAATAGATATTTTGGACAAAAAGAAGAAATTTTATTTTTCGATGAATAGTGTCGTATTCGTGAATAGTGCCATATACGTGAATAGTATCGTATACGTGAATAGTAACTCCGACACCAAAAGATAGAAATTTCATAAAAAACATCTTCACGCTTCGTGAATAGTACTCGTGAATAGTAACTCGTGAATAGTAACTCGTGAATAGTAACCCCGACATAAAAAAGTTCCAAATTTGATAAAAATTTCCAACCAATATTTCGACATAATGATATTGAAGAAATAATATCATTTTCGAATAAAATAACATCGCTTACCTCGAAAGACAGTACTTCTAGTTGAAACACCGGATATAGGCTATGACTTGAACTTGCACCGTATAGCAATACTCAAAGTATACTCAAAATACTCACAAGAATACGCTCGATAATATAGAGAGAGAAAACTTCAGTTTCTGGTGTGATTTTTAATTCTAACCTAAGCACCCTATTTATAGGAAAATGCTTAGAACACCAAAGTAGAAAATTTAATATAATAATATATTTATAAAAATTTGTCTACGCCAACCTTTGAGAATCTGAAATCAGCCACCTAGCATGTGATTAATGAGGCTCACAACATATAAAAAACGTTTTTATTATTAAAAATATTTTAAACTTCCAAAAATCAATTATTTCAGAGCTTCAGAACTTCAATAATTCACAATAAATAGCCCTTTTGTCAGAAAATTCGAATCTCGAGAGTTTTTATAGAAAATTCAATTCTCTACAACTTTCTAGAAGGAAGTTTTTCCAAATTCCAAACAAAAATTGGCTGAAATCCATAAGCGAGCGATTTTACAGGCTATAATTAAATTTCAGTCAATAAATGGGGTCCACCAACAAGAAAAATATGTTTTAAATATTTTTGGTAACAAAAATACTCCTCCTCCATATATACTCATATATACCACATTCATCGTAAAAATATCATCATTATTATATTATTAAAATATAATAATATATTTAAATGAATTATTTTATCGAAAAAAGATAAAATTTCAATTTTCAACAATTGTCACATTAAAAAAAAATTTCATCTATATCCACATAAAATCAATATTTTTCTCATCATATGAATCAATAATTAATTATTCACAAATAATATTACAGAATCACAATATTGACAACCAGGCAGTTCCCAGGAAAGAGGGGGCTTTCCAATAAAAATTTCTCCTTACTGGCGCGCAATTAGGTGACAAAACCTCTCCTTAGACAGAACTTTCTAGACATTGCCAATAATGTTATCTAACAATATTATTCAGATAATATGAATTATTGCTTCGATAATGAAAAATATTATGTAATGACAATTATTGAAATAACAGCAATATAAAATATCAACGCAACAATTATTGAATCAATAAAATAAAATACTGAACAATAATTACTGTAACCATTATTGAGTAGTGGCTTCTTACGTAAGAATCAATAATTGGTGCAATACCGTGTGCTACTGTTCAACAACGCGTATTAGTGTATTTTAACCACCGGGTATTCCAACAATATTAACGGTAACAACTACGTCGTTATTTATAAATAACTTATATTTGTCGTTTTCTTCATCCAATCGCTTTTCGTTATGGGGCCCACAGAAGACTACGCCGTCGTACGAATACTCCCCGACAGTACGAATATTCCACGACCAAACGAATATTCCCCAACAACAATGAATATTTTATCACCACTTGCTTATTTAAAATATTTGCACATTTTACCCATAACTAACCACATTAATCAAATCCACCCTTATTATTTCAAAATAATAAATAAAGGAAATTCTTTTTTATTTAAAAAAAAATTCGGAGTCTTACAACAAAAGACTGCGCCGTCGTACGAATATTCCCCGACAGCAAGAATATTCCACGACCAAACAAATATTCCCCGACAACAATGAATATTTTATAACCACCTGCTTATTTTTTAAAATATATGCGCATTTTACCCATAACTAACCACATTAATCAATTCAACCCTTACTATTTTAAAATAATAAATAGAGGAAATTAAATTTTATTTATTAATAATTTGGGATCTTACAATATTCGTGATATTAATACATAAGTCAATAATATAGAAGACAAATAATATAATTAAAAATAATGATTATGGAATAATCTTTTTAAAAAAATAATGACAATGGAATTATCTTTTTGATAATGAATTAATCTTTTAGAATAAATAATGATAATGTAATAATCTTTTTGATAGCTGATTAATCTTTTTGAATAAATAATGATAATGGAATAATCTTTTTGATAGCGGATTAATCTTTTTGAATAAATAATGATAATGGAATAAAATGGAATAATGCATGAATAATATATTTATAAAGTGTGGTAGATTTTTGACTATAAATAGGAGGAGTTAACATAAGAAAATTCATAATTTCTTTGCTCACACTTCCTTCCACCATCTAAAAATTTCTTAGTATAAGTTCTCTTTAAGTGTCCTAGGCTATCTTAAGTATTTGTAAAGATCAGTAAGAGTACAAGTATTGTTCAAGTAAGTTGATATACACATTTTTTTATACATTAATTTTAATATTTCTGTATTTATTATTTTATATGCTTATTTTATTTAATTATACATTTTATTTTGTTTTGTAGGAAATAACATTTATTTTTCTTGGGGAGAAAATAAATGAATATTTATATCCAAAATTTAAAGATGGAAAAGGACTCTTGGAGGATATATTACCATATATTATCTTAGTCATAATATTCTTTACTGGGCTAGTTGAGCTCACTCTTTTCCTTTTTGTTCCATTGTTCTTTTCAGGAGGCGAGAATATAGCTGAGACTAGTCGGGGTGTGGAGTGATGGTTTAAGACGGTTATTATAGCAGTCCTCACTACTTTATAAAATAATGTACCAATAATTGTAATGAGGACTTTATTTGAGTTTGTATATTGTCTGCAAAATAATATTTGTATTAAAACTCACAACCCATGTGTTGTCGTATTTAGCACGACAGTTGTATAATTGAAGTTGTATTTGAATTTGTACCATGTATTTGACAACTCAAAATGGGTTGTGTGAACTTATTTTGGGGGCGTCACAACCACAATTTCTATCGTCCTAACTGACTTCAATGACAATATCACTAACATTGTATTATGTCCCATATTCTATATCTAAGTCTCCAAGTGAGAGAGCTCCAATATAGTGTATATTTTCTCTCATTTTCGTTCTCCCACGCATTTCTTGCATTGTTCATCTATATACATAATGTATAATATGAAAATGTAACTTCCATCTACTAATGGGATATTATGGAGTTATAACTCACACAATAATAAGACAATAAGTGAAGACAATTGTCACATTTTGGTTATATTCAGCTAATTATTATTATTGTAATATAACTCTAATGCATAGGCAAAATGAGGGTATTAATTTTAACTGGAGAAAATTTATTGCGGCCTATAATATCTGCTAGGAATTTATTTGTGACCCTACCAATGCAGCGATCGTCTCCATTTTGCCTCCTTATATATAACTAGGACACTAAATGTGCAATTATTAATTATTATTATAAAATGATTCCCTCAACAGGAGGGATCAATTATTTTTCCTCTCCCCCTCCTCAATTATTTCCTTCTCCCTCCTTCTGCTCCTCTTCCTCTGATTGCTTCCCTATATAAAGGGATGTTTACTGAAAGAAACATATAACAAGGATTATTCAGAAGAATTGATCTGAAAATTTCTCTATATCTTTCTCTCTTATTTTATCCTCTCTTGCTTGTTTATAAATTATTATTAGAGCAATTATAAGAGTATATTTTATACATTTCGCTAGAGTTTTATAACACGTTATCAGCACGAGACTCTAACCAACTGAGACGGTAAAGATAAATTCTTGCAATTTATTATTATGCTACTGGTTGGAATAACCTGTATATGCGGCATACCCTATACATGACCTGTATAAGCGGCATACCCTGTACTTGGTGAAATCCTTTTATATTTCCGCATTTAATATTATGTCGGAATATCCTGTCGGTGTGAATTTCACCTGACCTGATTCCATTTTATTATTCTGTATTTTCGATTCTGTTGGAATATCCTGTCTGTGTGTTTTACACCGGACCTGGTTCCGTCTTTATTATTCTGTTGAAAATAATCTGTCTTTGCGGTCTCTATCGCATGACGGGTGAAGATCCATTTGCAGTTTTGTATATATATAAATATATTTATAATTGTATATATATATATTAACGATTGCATATTCTTTTTACTAAAATAATATGCTAATAATATAAATATAAGAATATTTATATTTGCATCTTATCACCACTTGAGATCGTGACGTAGTTTATTTTTTTTTAATATTTCATACATGCAATTATTTATTGTTTTAATAAATAATAAAATTGTGTTTTAACCCAGAATAGATGGCGAACTTGGCAAAAATAGATTTTTCTATTTTGAAAATTTCTGGAGACAACTATTTGGCTTGGGCACTTGATGCAGAATTGCACCTTAGTGCAAATGAGTTAGAAAAGACAATTGAACCAGGAAATACAGCTACTTCTGCACAGAATGCAAAAGCAATAATTTTTCTTCGTCACCATATTGATGAAGGATTAAAGACTGAGTATTTGACAGTCAAAGATCCTTTGTCTTTATGGACACAATTGAAGGAAAGATTTGACCACCAAAAATTGGTTGTTCTTCCAAATGCTAAATTTGAGTGGCTTAATTTAAGGCTACAAGATTATAAATCAATAACGGAATATAGTTCCAATGTTTATAGAATAACCTCTACTTTGGCTTTGTGCGGAGATCCAGTTTCTGAATCCCAAATTTTAGAAAAAACACTCTCAACTTTTCATCCCACCAACATGATTCTGTCACAACAATATAGACAAAGTAAGTTCACAAAATTTAGTGAATTGTTATCTATCCTCCTTGTTGCAGAAAAGAATAATGAATTGTTGTTAAAAAACCATCAAGTACGGCCAACGGGTGCTGCTCCAATGCCGGATATTAATAGCATGTCATTCCAGCAGAATAAACGTGACAAGAGATGGTCATATAATAAGAAGCCTTGGGGAAGAAAGAATAAACGAGGCTATCACAACAACAAATTCCAGAACCGCGACAATTCAGGCCACCAGAAGTGACAAGTGTCTGAGTCGGGTAAGAATAAAGAAAATGCAACACAGAAAAAGAACAAATCAGATGTTTGTTTTAGGTGTGGGATGAATGGGCATTGGTCGCGTACCTGTCGTACGCCGAGGCATCTGGCTAATTTATTCCAAGAGTCTCAAAAGAACAAAGTAATAGAGGCAGAAACAAACTTTGTTAATCATCAATTGAATATTGTTGATGATCCACCAATGACCAACAATGAGGAAAAAGTTGATGATATTGTTGAACCTTCTGAGTGTATCTTTTGGGATATCGTTTAATTTCTTGTTTTAATTAAACACCTTGCATGTATAATATTATTAGTTTTCATTCTATATGTGTTATGTATTTCTCATGAATAAAATTATATTTGAAATGTAACTTTTCTTATTTATGTTTTTATATGTGTCAGACCATTTTTTATGGAAATGGAGGATATATGTTTAGCAGACAGTGCAACAACTCATACAATCCTTCGAAATGAAAAATATTTTTCACAACTGATCAAAGCTGAGGGAAATATAGGTACTATCTCTGGCACATCAAATTTAATCGAGGGATTTGGAAAAGCTAGTTTCTTGCTACCAAATGAGACACAAGTTTTTATCAAAGATGCTCTATATTCTAGTAAATCAAGAAGAAATTTACTTAGTTTTAAAGATATTCGACTAAATGGTTTTCACATTGAAACAACCAATGAGAATGATAATGAATATCTTCTTATTACTTCTACTATTTCTGGAAAAAAGAATATCTTAGAAAAACTTCATTCAATTTCTTCTGGATTATATACTATGAGAATTAGAGCAATTTAGTCTTATAATGTTATGATTCCAAAAATCATAGATCCCAAATCCCTTATGCTTTGGCATGAAAGACTCGGTCATCCAGGTACTTCTATGATGCGTCGTATTATTGAAAATTCTACTGGTCATTCTCTCAAAGATAAAAGGGTTTTTTCTAGTAGTGAATTTCCTTGTGCTGCGTGTTCTCGAGGAAAATTAATTGTTCGACCATCACCAGTAAAAGTTTATAAAGAAGCCCCAAAATTCCTAGAGAGAATTCAAGGAGACATATGTGGACCTATTCATCCATTGTTTGGCCCATTTCGATATTTCATGGTTTTAATAGATGTTTCAACTAGATGGTCTCATGTTTGTCTTCTCTCTTCTCGAAATTTTACCTCCTCAAAACTTCTTGCTCAAATAATCAAGTTACGGGCTCAGTTTTCGGATCATCCAATCAAGTCAATTCGACTTGATAACGCAGCTGAATTTTCATCAATGACTTTTAATGATTTTTGTATGACTATTGGAATCTCCATTGAGCATTCTGTTCCTCATGTTCATACACAAAATGGTTTAGCTGAATCTTTAATTAAAAGACTTCAACTAATTGCGCGACCATTAATGTTAAGGGCTAACTTACCTACCTCAGTTTGGGGTCATGCAATTCTTCATGCTGCAGCCATCATTCGAGTAAGACCAACGACTCTTAATAAATTTTCTCCTCTACAGTTAGTTCTTGGACAAATACCTAACATATCACGCTTTAGAGTTTTTGGAAGTGCAGTATATGTTCCAATTGCACCTCCACAAAGAACTAAGATGGGAGCCCAACGAAGAATAGGTATTTATGTTGGTTTTGATTCTCCTTCTATTATCAGATATCTTGAACCTTTAACTGGAGATATTTTTACTGCACGTTATGTAGATTGTCATTTTGATGAATCTGTATTTCCAACATTAGGTGGAGGGAAAGTTTTAAATAAAAAACCCTCTGAAATATCATGGAATGCATCATATTTAAATTCACTTGATCCTCGTACAGGACAATGTGAAATTGAAGTTCAAAGAATTATTCATTTACAAAATATTGCAAATCAAATGCCAGATGCATTTAATGATGCTAGAAAAGTGATAAAGTCACATACACCTGCAGTGAATAGTCCAGCAAGGATAGAAATACCTATTGAAAAATCAATTCCTGGAGAATTGGCGAATAAGGTAATAGAAGAATCTAAACCACGCCAGAAGCGTGGAAGACCCGTTGGTGCAAAAGACACTGTACCACGAAAATTAAAAGCAAATAAGGGAATCCCTGAAGGAATACCCGCTCCAGAAGTAGCACATATTCCAAGAGTGGGAATAGCCCCAGAAGAGGTTCAAAATCTCAGTGAAGGGATAAGAGATGAACACCAAGAGATCTCAATAAATTATGTAAATGATGAGAAAATATGGGATCGAAGCAAAGTCATGATTGATGACATATTTGCTTTCTCTATAGCATCAGATATTACTTTGATTCCTGACACGGATCCTGAACCACAAAACGTGGAAGAATGTCAGAAAAGAAAAGATTGGCCAAAATGGAAAGATGTTATTCAAACTGAGCTACAATCTCTATTGAAAAGAGAAGTTTTTGGACCAGTAGTCCAAACACCGCTGGGTGTAATCCCGGTTGGAAACAAATGGGTATTTGTACGAAAGTGAAATGAGAAAAATGAAATTGTGAGATACAAAGCCCGACTTGTAGCTCAAGGGTTTTCACAAAAACCTGGTATTGATTATCAGGAGACATACTCTCCAGTAATGGATGGAGTCACTTTTCGCTTTCTGATAGGTATGACAACCATGGAAGGTTTGGAAACACGTCTAATGGATGTTGTAACTGCATACCTATATGCCTCACTTGATAGTGAGATTTACATGAGAATCCCTGAAGGATTGAAAATGGCTGAAACATAAAGGCCACGTCACATATATTCAATAAAATTACAACGCTCATTGTATGGGTTGAAACAGTCTGGTCGTATGTGGTATAATCGACTTAGTGATTATTTAATAAAAGATGGATATATAAATAATCAAGTATGTCCATGTGTTTTTATTAAGAAATCACAAAGTGGATTTTCCATTATTGCTGTATATGTGGATGATTTGAATCTTGTAGGTACTCCTGAATAACTCACAAGAACTGCTACTTATTTAAAAGATGAATTTGAAATGAAAGATCTTGGAAAGACAAAATTCTGTTTGGGAATACAAGTGGAGCATTTAGCGTCTGGAATTTTTGTTCATCAATCCACATATGCTGAAAAAAATTTCAGTCATTTTCATATGGATAAAGCTCATCCTTTGACTACCCCGATGGTTGTTCGATCTTTAGAAGTTGATAAAGATCCATTTCGGCCTCTAGAAAGTGGGGAAGAAGTACTTGGACTTGAAGTTCCATACTTAAGTGCAATAGGTGCTCTTATGTATCTTGCAAACTGTACACGGCCTGATATTACTTTTGCTGTCAACTTGTTAGCAAGATACAGTTCTTCTCCTACTAAGAGACATTGGGATGGGATCAAACACATATTTAGATACCTCCGTGGAAGTATAGATCTTGGTTTATTTTATCCAAGAAATTCAATGACACAATTAGTTGGATATGCCGATGCAGGATATTTATCAGATCCACACAATGGAAGATCACAAACAGGTTATGTATTTACATATTGTGACACGGCTATATCCTGGAAATCCACAAAGCAAACCATGGCAGCTACATCTTCAAATCACTCAGAAATTCTCGCTATACATGAAGCAAGCAGAGAGTGTGTTTGGTTGAGATCAATTATTCAGCATATTCAAAAGTCATGTGGATTACCATCAATCAAAGACATTCCTACAATTCTGTATGAAGATAACGCTGCATGCATTGCTCAACTTAGAGGAGGGTACATCAAGGGAGATAAAACAAAGCACATTTCACCTAAATTCTTCTTCACACATGAGCTACAAAAGAATGGTGATATAGATGTGCAACAAATTCGATCATGTGATAATCTAGCCGACTTATTCACAAAGTCGCTACCAAATGCAACGTTTGCAAAACTTCGGAAAAGGATCGGAATGTGTCGACTGAAAGACTTATGATAACATTTCATCAAGGAGTAATGAAATCCTTTTGAGGGGAAGACTGTACTTTTTTTCCTTAGTCATGGCTTTTATCCCAATGGGTTTTTCCTGACAAGGTTTTAACGAGGCAGTCAATTAAGATATTTATGTAAAAGATATGTACTCTTTTTCCCTTCGTTAAGTTTTTTCCACTGGGTTTTCTTAACAAGATTTTTAATGAGACATAATCTTATATTGTAGGGAATCAGGGGAAGTATTATAAAATGATTCCCTCAACAGGAGGGATCAATTATTTTCCCTCTCCCCCTCAATTATTTCCTTCTCCCTCCTTCTGCTCCTCTTCCTCTGATTGCTTCCCTATATAAAGGGATGTTTACTGAAAGAAACATATAACAAGGATTATTCAGAAGAATTGATCTGAAAATTTCTCTATATCTTTCTCTCTTATTTTATCCTCTCTTGCTTGTTTATAAATTATTATTAGAGCAATTATAAGAGTATATTTTATACATTTCGCTAGAGTTTTATAACAATTATTGTATTATTGAATTTTTGCAGTTAAATGCACTTTGAATCACCAAATATATCTCATTTTATATATTACATCCTATACTTCGAAATGTGACATTTTGCATCCCACACTTTTACGAACCGATCCATAACACTCTTTGACCCAAAATCTGACTCTAAAAGTTACAGAGAAGTGCCGAATTTTGCACTTTTAGCGGCAAATTTTGGGTCAAAAGGAATTATGTGTTGATTTGCTAAAAATACGGGATGCAAAGTGTCATATTTTAAAATATTGGATGTAATATATAAAATAAGATAAATTTAATGATACATAATGCATTTAACTCTAATTAAAGGTATATCGGATATTGTTTTAACCTAATTACAAAAATACAATTTTATAAACCCCATAAATCCCTTGAATTAGGGTTTACGTTTACCACGTTCAAATGCTTCTTATTGTTAGGGTTTAAGAATTGGAGTCGAAGTGTTAGCAAAGAGCAAAATTCAAAATGGAGATCGATTTGGGGAAACTTCCATTTGATCTGGACTTTCATCCTTCCAATCAGCTCGTAGCTGCTGGGTTAATCACCGGAGATCTTCTCTTGTAAGTTCAATTTAACTTTCATATGCTTCATTTCGTTTTTCTATCTTAATTGTAACTTTTATCGGCTTGAATTCCTTATTTTTGATGAAAATAAACATTATTCTTTACAGATATCGTTATGCCGCTGATACAACACCAGAAAGGTACTCTTTTCATCCCCATTTTAGTTTAATCTTTCATCCCTATTTGATTATAATATTTATTGTTTCTTAATTTATAATAAATCTTATCAATTTTGAATTTAAAAACTTTAGTATTTGACTTTTAAACATCTTACTGAGTAAGTAGTTTTTTTTTAAGGATTTTTTAATACCCTTTGATGTATGTAAGGAATAGGCAGGGAAGAGATATAGAAATAAATATAGGATTAGTTTTCATTGATTCTCAATTGTAGAGTGAATCAATCATAGTGTAGCCAGTTGTAGAGTGGAGTCAGTCGTAGAGTGGAGCCAGTTGTAGAGTGGAGTCAGTCGTAGAGTTGATTGTAGAGTGAATCAATCCTATAGTGAAGTCGGTTGTACAGTCAGTTATTATAAGGGATAGAGTTGTCATTTCTATGTTACCATTTTGTAGAGAGAGGGAGTGAGCTGAATGTTCTGATAAATACTGTAACATATTGTATTGTGGAGACATGTGAAATGTGAATTGCAATTTCTGTTTCTCTCTCTAAATTCTCTCTTTATTCTCTGTCTAGCTCTAGCTCTCTCTCGAACTCTCTATTACCTTCTTCCCCTTCTCTGTTTCTCTTACTTGAATCTTCGTTTCTATCTGGAACTAAGATCGAGTTAGGTAAGGTTATGTCCTCACGGATCCTTACAATTGGTATTAGAGCCGTTCCGATCCCAGGAACAATGGCAACGAAAAATCAAATTTTACAACCCTAGAAAACCTTTTCGAGAAAATTTGAGAATCAATGAAAGAACTGCATAGTTCTAGGGATGAAAAGTTCAAGCAAATCGTGAAGGAATTTGGTGATATAAGGGCTTCCAAGGAAAGAGGTCTTAATATGATTTCAGAACCAAAAATCATACGGCTAGATCATGAAGAAATCGAAGCTGCAACAAATGGAAGTAAAGGAAATGATGACCACGGTCAAGTGGTTTTGGATTTTGAAGAGGAAGCCAGACATGAGAATCTTCATAAAAAAATTCAAGTTCCAAGCCCACTGAATCTTCACATTTCTAATCAAATCAATTATGAGATAGTTGATGCGTGCAATGTGTTCAATAAAATTCATGAGAGAAGGGATACATTACTGCCCTTAACCCATATCCCCTCGATGGTTTTGATCAACTTACTCATGGTGGAACAATAACACAGCTGGACCTACGACTGTTAAGCTTGGGGCTATAGTACTACTACAAAAAAATAAACAAGAGCTACCTACTTGTGTTCGTGATTTCAACACATACTCAGTTGAGCGTAAAATGTTAGTTTCTATTATAAAAAATGAGCCATTATTTGGAATACCAATGCCTGACGGGATTGAGGCGTGCAAAGTATTTGATGAAATGTGTAGGAGTGTTTTAATTTCTGGTTATGCCAAAGAGGTTTGTGTGCACGTTATGACTGATCTATACCAGCCATTGACAATGATAGCGGAGGTGGAACCAGAATTCCATTGTTTGAAGGAGCTCACGTTAACCTCACTACTGTCAGCCGCACTACACCATCAGCAACTCCATTATGGCAATATCATACTCTTGTGGGTCTTAAACAACCAACAATTGAAGTTAAACTAAATGAAGGAGGTGGTTCAATTATTCATATTGATCATATGAATTTGGAGACGAGGAGTTTGCCTAAAGTATTGCTTCCGTTGTACAAATCCTCTACAGTGCTTGCTCAAAAAACAATGGCGGCTTTACACGAACCAAGGCATATAGCTCAGGAGGTTTATCAGTTTAGTGACACTTATTGGGGCCAACGACCTGCAGCTCTACGGGCGCGTAGCCAGAGGTTGAGCAAGGGTTTTAACGAGGCTTTTAATTGGTTTACCAATGAGGGATGGTCGTTGATGGGAATAAATGGCACAAATGATGTTGCTGTCCTCGTGAACTCTTCTCCGGGCAAATTAATGGGATTAAATCTGACATTCACAAAAGGATTCTCATCTAACAAATTATTGGATTCCAAAGCACTGCAAGCTGTAAGTGATCACCAAATGCAGGAGCTTCAAAATAAACACCACAGAGGCTTTCAGTTTGCAGGTTGTAGCTGCAGGGTATGACAGAAGTAAATATTGTTGATTATGAAAATAGTCTTGCTTCCAAAATTCAAAATAACTTGACCGATCCCATGAAGGCACGTGGATTTATTCCTGTTGATGAACGCATGCGAGCGATTGATGCAAATGGGAAATCGGTTCCTCACTTGTATTGCAATGGTGATGCAACAAGAAAATTAATGCTTGTTCATGCAGCAAGTGCACAAAAAATCTTCCTTGTTGAGCAAGTTACTGGGAGGGACCATGTGTTGAATCATTTGACCATCCCAACAATGTGTTTTAGCCACCCAGAAATCAACATGGTGGTAGCCAAGACTAGCTTCAAGACTAACACAAAAGCCCTTGCTGAAAATGAATGGGAGGGAATTGCTAAGTTGATTTATATACCAGACAATGGAGAGATCCTTGGAGTTCATATCTTTGCGTTACATACTGCCAACCTCATACATGAATCATCCAATGCAATAGCTTTGGGAACAATATACATAGAGACATGATTTACTTTCATCTATTCCATGGAATGACAACTTTCACCAAATTCTCCAAATTTCTCTGTATTTTGCTTGTTGCCTCTTCTTTTCAAAGGGAAACCATAGGAAAATACTTTCAAGTTTTGTACAAGTTGGCCATGAATATTGGGTGCAAGTTGGCCTCAAGTATGGGTTTGGCCAAGTTATAGGATGATGAAAATGTTGGAGGACTAGAAGTTATGGACAAAAATTCCGGCGCTTCGCATTTACGGGTAGCGTACATAAACATGATGGAATCGCCCAATACAAAGAATGAGAACATTTACGAGAGGAATGAAGTAGCAGCATGTAATCATACCTTATTTGCAACTGGCGAAGGCTTGTGCCTATGGGTGGGTACTACGATCGCTGGAATTCGAAGACATGGACAAGGTGCCATTGCTGCCATGTTTGTGAAAGGTGGTAATACGGTTATGCCATTGTTGAGACCTCTGAGCAGTTGCCCCTCAGCCATGTTCCTGCTACCAAACTTGGAGTTCGCTTAGCTGAAGCTCATACGAATGGTACCTGTGCATGGCTACGACCTGATGGTAAAACTCAAGCGACTGTTGAGTACTAGAATGACAGTAGTGTCAAGGTCTCCATTTGTATGCATGTTATTTTGATCTCCATTTAGCTTGATGAGACTATTACAAATGATGAGATTGCTGCTTTGTCATTGGTGTTACTCTACCATCTGTTATTGGTGCTTTGTCATTTTTGTCAGATGCCTAATACTCTAGTATAGCTGGTATTTGTTGCTTTCATATTTTCAGTCTCTTGTTTGTGATAAACCCCACCCTTGAGGGGCAAGGGTGTTTTTGAAGAGCAGGGATTGTAAGGAATAGGCAGGGAAGAGATACATAAATAAATATAGGATTAGTTTTCATTATAATCGTAGAGTGAATCAATTGTAGAGTGGAGTCAGTCGTAGAGTCAATTGTTAGAAACTAAGAATTGATCATAGAGTGTATCAATTGTAGAGTGGAGTCAGTTGTAGAGCCAGTTGTTATAAGGGATAGAGTTGTCATTTCCATTACCATTTTGTAGAAAGAGGGAGTGAGCTAAATGTTATGATAAATACTGTAACAAATTGTATTGTGGAGACATGTGAATTGCAATTTCTATTTTTCTCTAAATTCTCTCTTCAGCTCTTTCTCGAACTCTCTTACCTTCTTCCCCTTCTCTGTCTTTGTTTCTCTTACTTGAATCTCCATTTCTATATGGAACTAAGCTCCATAGCTGAGTTAGGTAAGGTTCTGTCCTCATGGATCCTTACAATGTATTGAAAAGAAAAGTAAGAAAACTATACTAACTGACTGGATGGACTGAAGTCCAAGCCACACATATCACAAATGTTAGTTTTTAATTTATTTATGAACTTAGTTTGTGTTTCATTATCAATTTTAGGAATTTTCAAGTTTCTGCACACACCGAATCCTGTAGAGCTGTTCGCTTTGTTAATGAAGGACGGGGTAATGGACATCACTGTGTATTTTTTTCTGTTTATATAAATTTATGATATTTGTTGGATGGATGTTGACATATAATTGATTATTGTCGTGATTAAAATACATTTTATGTAGCTATTCTCACGGGTTCTCCGGATTTCTCGATCTTGGCAACAGACGTTGAGACAGGATCTCCTATTGCTCGCGTTGAAAATGCACATGGGTGGGTTTTCTTACTGGCTTGTCTTAAATTATTAAGGTTGGACCTTGTGATGACATTGATACAAATGATGTTCTTGTGCAGGGCTGCTGTTAATCGATTAGTGAATTTGACGGACTCAACGATTGCGTCTGGAGATGATGAAGGCTGTATTAAGGTGCATTGTTTTTTCTTTTCATTGTTATAAGCTCGTCAGTTTGGTGGTTACATAAATAACAGTGTCTTAATGAACACAATTCAGTCATTCACAAAATTAACTGTAATTGTACTAAGGAATTCCCACTCTCAAACTCTCTATCCTAGTTTTTATCCTTTCTGCTACTTGTGAAAATTGATGAGTCAGCTTTAGGCCAATTTCAGACACATCATAGACGACTCTTTTGGTTTGTGCCTAACCTTTTCTATTCATTTACTTCCAGCATAACATAATCTCGTAATTAGAAAGAGAAATTGTGCAATACCGAGCATCTACATCTTTTGAATCTATCTATTTTTGAAAGAAAACATATTGTCGTTTCATTCTACATTAAGCGGACTAGGTACTTTCCTAGGGACTAGGTACTTTCCTAGGCAGACTAGGTGTAAGGTCCCACCTCCTTTGGCAGCCTAGGTGCCCAGGCGCTTTCTTGGCACCTAGAACCTAAGCGGACTTGGTACTTTTTTAATATCTCTTGGTTTAGGTGAAGCTTGTGTAAGGTCCCACCTCCTTTGACAGCTTTTTCTTTCTTAATTCAAGTATTTATCCAAATCAAAGGTATCGGAATACATTAAAAGAAGAATGGGTGAAATATGTTTCTTTCATGTGGATCCTTAAGCTATGCAGAGGAGAAATCCATTTATTGTCCCTCAATTGAAGATGATTTTTGAGTTGAACTAGCTGGAAAAGGCAACTGATGTTACACCTCCTGTAGCAGTCCTCTGCCTACGAGGTGTAGCAGTCCTCTGCCTACTTTGTTATAAGCCTATACAAAATGGAAGTTTTGATGTGCACTATAGAGTTGTACGTTTATGTTGGTATTCAGCAGATGCATCTCTCATTCTCATTCAGTTATTGAATTTTAATCATTTTGGTTTCTAATTTGAGCTGTATGTTAGAAGTTTATTCAATTCACTTTTATCAATTATATATGGAGTATTATTTTCGCAACTTTGGAATGTCAAACTTGTTTACTTATATACTTATGATTTACTACAAACAAGTAATCTGTTTGCTTATATGTTTTTATTGAATTTTTGTTGTTTTTAATTTACTTGAACTTCTGTTGTTCTTTTATCCATGTATGTCTAATGCTGTGATACTATTAGACATAGAATCTGAAGTAAATTTTGTGAAATATTTATTGTAAATTCTCATTCTTTTTTTTTTCATTGGTAGGTTTGGGATACAAGACAACGTTCATGCTGCAATTCGTTTAGTGTTCACGAAGAATATATTTCAGATATGACTTTTGCATCTGATTCCATGAAATTGTTGGCAACAAGGTATTCACCAATGCTCCTTCCTGCCCCCTTCCTTTAAATTCTTTCCAAGTTAAATAAATGAAAAGGTTTTGATCTCTAAACTGGAGGATCAAGAGGTTTTACTAAATTCTTGTAGTTAGAATATATGGTTAATTGACATTTGTCTGCATTCTGGTAATTTTATCTGGGATAGGATGTGTTACATGGCTGAATTAAACCATATACAGTTGTTCATCACCCTTAATTTACTGTAGGACATTTTATGCAATAATTTAGGGTACAAGGAAATATTAAGGAATTATTTAGGGTACAAGGAAATATTATGGAATTATTTAGGGTACAAGGACATCTTCAAAATGCTCACTCAATATGAATTATTAGCTCATTTTCCATTGACAACTTACAAACCAAACAAAAAATTTATCAAATCATGTGGAATTTAGAACTGATTAGACAGTTGTCTCATCCTTCCTTGCATGATACTTTTATTTAGCCTATTTACCAAAAAGAAACCCTATTATTTAGTCTTGCAAGAGTGAGTTGCAAAATTATTTGATGCCATACTGATTCCAGCATGCATGCCTTTTTGTGTCCAAATCTGGTCCCATTACCCTTGTTAAAGTACCTATGCAACCCTCGGCAATAAAATTAGTTGCCTACCTCCTTGTCAGTTTTGCTCTGTTATCATTTTACATAATCTAAAGCCTTCAACAATTGTAAGAATTTTCAATTGTTCAACAAGGCTGCATGTATATCCATAACAAATTCTGAATCTCTCTTCTCCCTTCTCTCTCTCGTGCTGTCATCTGACGTATTATTGTTGTGCTGATTATGTTACTTATGCATGTGAACTTGCTCAGCCATACTGATAACTTTCCAACTAATTTTTCTGTTGAGTTTGTATTCCCAACTAATTAGTTGGGGGATGTTCCAAAGTATTTGATTTGAATATCACGGCTGACTTGAGGATGAGAAAATGCTATCTGTTCTGTAGTTGATATTGAAACTCATGGTGAGTCGATGCTGATTCATACTCCATGTAGATTGAATTAGTTGAGGGGAAAGCTAAAGGTAGGAGCAGATGGAGTACCTACCATACCTCTTGTTTGGATAAGATGAGGAATAAGCAAAGAAGAAAACGAAAGGATGGAGTGCGTAACCCTTGCAACCTCTTAATATACTTCTTTGTAAAAGTGGGAGGAATAGAAGAAAAAGGAAAAGAACTGAAAAGTCAAACTTTCATAGTAGATATGTTGGCCCATTAATCAATAATCGAAAAGTAAAGGGTTTATTACACATTTACTCAATACATTTTCCCCATGAACTCCTCTTTGAAAGCATAGGAATTTTATAAAATATTATTGTATAGTGTCCTTTTCTTACCCCACCTTCACAAAAGAGTTTATCTTTCCTTCATTGCTAATCCAAAAAACTACAGGGGTTACAATGCCCTTTCTTATTTGACTTATTTCTCTTATTATTCATTTGCATTCCTTCCCTGTTGTTAATTCAGACAGAGTGATATATGCGCCTGTGCGGTTTAGGGGATGATCACATCAAGTTGTTTTTGATCGCATAAAAGATTACTCTCTGTTTTGCTTATTAGGAAAACACGTTTATTGGAATGTCGATATTGTAACTCATTGTCGGATTTCAAAAAGCACATTCATGGTTAGAGCCGTTAGACAAGGTCCAAGGATATTCTTTGAATTTTCAGCATTAGGATTCAAGTTAGAGTTCACTTTATTGTTCATGGTAAGTGGCCATTTAAAGTTAAAGAAGAAATAATTTCATGCTTATACAATAATAATGAGAGTTAACTTTCATAGCTGAGCACAAATAATTACATTTTCTGTAGTGGTATCTGGTGTTATTTACTACAGTTTGTGTATCACTATTTTTGTTTCTTTTTTGCAACTAGTTATATTCATTTGTTTTTCTTTACTCTTGATTTGTGTTCACCCTTTACTTTTGTATATTGGTTGATAGACTCTCTGCATATTGCATCTTTTTAAAGAGTTTGTTCATGAAAGTCTCAGAATGTAGATTTTTCTGACTTATCTGACATCATTATATTCATTTCTTTTTAACTTGTAAAGTGGAGATGGGACTCTTTCTGTTTGCAATCTGCGAAGTAACAAGGTAAGTATTTTTTTTCTTCTATTTGCCCTGTTTCCTGTAAATGGAAACAAGCAAATCTTATTAGTCTTCGAGGTGAGTTTAAAGCAAATTTGACCATATTGATCCACTTTTAGCTTTCTAACCTTGTGTTTTTTTTACATACTCCCTCCATCCCCAAAAGGATGAGCAAAATACAATTTACACACATTAAGAAAAGTAAAAGTAGAGGAAAGAGAGTAAAAAAGTTCCTAATTTATCTTTAGTGACCCACAAGATTATATAAAGTGATGAATACTTTTGTTTTGTTTTTTTATAATAATGGACCCCACTAAATGACATTTACCCTTCACTTTATGTACTTTATCTCATCTTTTTGGAACAAAATTTTGTTAACTTTAGTCACCCTTTTGGGGATGGAGGAAGTATTATTTAACTCCATGGTACATTAAGTGGTACAGATCAACATTATGAATATAGTGAAAAGAAATCAATTTGGGCCACTGTTGTTCGTCACGTGCAGATCTCATGCCCTCAGTGGAGGCAAGTTTTGAACCTCCATTAAAAGACTTAATTTTTTTTATAAAGTATAACCAATAAAAGCAGTGGATTGAATTCCTCGGATTAAAGTACAATATCTCATTTTTGGTATTAAGTTTGGTTAGACCGCTAAAGGGTACGAGAGGGAGGGATATTTGTCTTATGTTTTGCACTTTTCTAAAAATCCCCGCCTAGGTCCGATTAGTTCTCGCCTAGGTGTTAGGTTGTCGATTTGGCTGAGCGCCTATGCTTCCGCCTAGGCAGAATCAGATTTCTACTTTGAAGTTCTACAATACTTAAAATGAATTTGTTATGCTTAAAAGATTTTTTTTGGTAATGTTTCATGTAATATTAAAAAAAAATTAAATATACTATATGCTTTGTATAGTATAGTAAAACATATAGGTACAATAAGAAAAATAAATTAATGAGACCACTTAAGGAAACGCTTAGTCTGCTTAGGAAACAACCTAGGCACCGCTTAGACAGCCTAGGCACCGCTTAGACTGCCTTGGCACCGCTTAGGTGCCTAGGCGCTAGGCGCCCCTTCCGCCGCCTAGGCCTTCCTAACGATTTTTAGAATAATGCTATTTTTCACTATTGGCATTTTATAGAGAAGATTACTTGGGTTTAGGGTTTAGCCTGCGTTATGGTTTCTGGTTGGAGAAGATGAGTTTGCCACTATAGGGGATGATTGCCATTTTTTCCTTCTTTTTGCCTTGTTCTACATCGGATTTGTTGGTCGCCATAAACTAAAAGGTAATAAACTGAGGAGAGGAGAGAAAAACCTGCAAATTAGTTATTTGTTTGAGTTTCCTGCTGGATATGGACACTTTGATACCTTGGGGTGAGCTACTGTGGTCATGTATGGTAGCTGCAAGCTGCACAATCCTAGCTGCGTTAGGGTTTCTGGTTAGAGAAGATGAGTGCTGCTATAGAGGCTGGTAGGCTGTTCATTTTAGTGGATTTGATTTTTATTTTTAAAAAAGGTTCAATTTTTTTTCTTTCAGAAACACCTTAATTAGGGTTTGTGATCTGCATTGACGAACATAGGCGGCCTGAATTGATTTATTTTCACCAGCTTGTTTCATTGGAACCACTTTACGTACCAGTCAAATGAGTCAAAACAGTTTCCACCGGATTAGAAAGCAAAGAGTGGGTAAACAACATAATCAAAATTGTATTAAAGTCTATTGTAGGTTAAATTACTCTTGCTTGACAACAATTTCATGTTATATGTTAATGGCAGGTTCAAACTAGGTCTGAGTTCTCGGAAGATGAGCTGCTCTCGGTTGTAATAATGAAGGTTTGAATGAAAAATGTCTAGTTATGTCAAACTCTCACCTTCAAATAGCAAAGACAAATATACCCAGATAAGCTGGAAGAGTTCTATTTAAAGAGGAATGCTGATGCTTTCCTATAACAATACATATTCTCTTGACACTGAGACATCTATGGACCGTTCCATATGATTCATGTCATTTTCTTTCATTTACTTATTTTTTCCCAACAAGCTTAGTATTTACTGTGAAACTTGCTCTGGCCTTGACCAACCTTGTGAAATTCTTAATTTATACCAAGATCAAATGAAATCAATATCAAAACCGGAGATGGGCTGCAAGATATTTTATACCTTACATGACTATTATTATTCTCTCTTACTTCAGAATGGTCGAAAAGTTATTTGTGGAACACAAACTGGTACTATACTATTGTATTCATGGGGGTTTTTCAAGGATTGCAGGTATCTCATATTTTGACATGTTTAGTGTTCTGAGTATTGTAAAGTTGGTAGGAGATGGTTTAATGAGAAAGAATTTTGGTCTCTCTTTTTCTCAAGTTTTGATGTTTTTTTATTTCAATCTCTCTTTTGGAATTTCAGTGATCGCTTTGTTGATCTCTCTCCAAATTCTATTGATGCCTTGTTAAAGGTGTGTACTAAGTAATTGTTTTCTTGACTAAAAGTAGGTTTCTGTGTTGACCATTCCTATTTGATTTATATTTCAACTTCTTTCCCCTTTTAATTAGCTTGATGAAGATAGGGTTATTACTGCATCGGAGAATGGTGTCATCAGGTAAAAATACTTTAGTTGTGGCCTTGTGGGTTAGGATTGGTTCTTAAATTCAATGAATCAAATTAATGTTATATTGGTTTAATCCAATTTTTGGTATTTAGTTTGGTAGGCATATTACCCAACAGAATAATCCAGCCAATTGCAGAGCACTCAGAGTATCCTGTTGAAGGACTTGGTATGGCTCTTTCTAGTTATATTAGTTAGAAGCTTATGTTTTTTTCCTTCCCGGAAACTTTACTTCTAAACTTTGGAATCTTCTGAAACTTGATTGCTTTTAAGAATATTGCTATACACAATGTTCTAAAAGGCGGGAGGCGGGAGGCGGGAGGCGGGCGGCCAAGGGGGGCCTAGCGCCTAGGGGGCCTAGGCGAGATTTTTTATTTTAAGCCAATTTTAATATTTTATTTTACATTTATCCAAACAAAACAATAATATAAAGCAAAACAATCTATAATAAAGATAATAAAATCATTTACTTAAAGTTCAAACACATCCATATTACTAATGTCAAAGTTCAAACACAAACATGCAATTGTTCAAAGTTCAAACATATTATTAACGTATTAGTTTTATTCATAAAAAAGATTGCTATTAAATAATAAAATTTCAAGAATTTAATTTAATATTAAAACTTAAGAAACTAAACATAAATTTAAGAATTATATTGAATTAAACTAAATATTACAAATGTATCATCATTTATATAATTTGAAGTTGGTACAAGTTCAAAAAATTTCATCTATAATAAAATTATCCATTTTGACTTGATATTGTTCACTTCTTGTTGTGATTTGATATACTACAACATGTATTATGAATATGATAAATCATTAGAAAAATAAATATATCAAGATCTGATTTGGTTAGTTATTAAAAAAAATATCTCTTCATCTAGGCCCCCGCCTAATTTCTTGGAGGGATTTTTTTGCTGCATTTGGCCTAGCTGAGGCGCCAGGGGGCCTAGCGCCTAGGCGAGGCGCCAAGGGGGCCTAACACCTAGGCGAGGCGGGGCGCCTAGGCGGGGCCTAGGCGAACCTAGGCGGGGATTTTTAGAACACTGGCTATACACATAAATCTTCTAAATTTTTCCTTTGGTAAAATCGGCAATGCAGCTGCTTGCAATTATTGCTTTCCACTTAACTTTCCATCAATCTCATATCTAAATTACTTTATTTGTGTGCATTTTTTAACCACTAGTATAGTGAAACCTCAAATATTCATTTTATAAAAGTGGGCATACTAACTTGTGATTTTCTGTGGTGTGTAGCTTTTTCGCATGATAAAAAGTTTCTTGGCAGTATATCACATGATAATATGTTGAAGGTATGATCTCTCTTTCTCTCTCCCCCTTGTTTTATGCCTTCGTGTGTATGTTCATGCATCTGAAGTTTTGTGAGGCTACTTCTGCCTTGATGAGATCTCGATTGTCGTACCTTCCAAAATAAAAGAGAACTGGATTATATAGTTATGCCTCAACTCTACATTTTCTTCATGTAGCTATGGGATTTGGATGATTTACTGCAAGGTTCTGGAATTACTGCAAGAAGTTCTTCAGCTGTGGAAGACAGTGACAGTGATGAGATGGACACGGATATTAGTCTTCAGAATTCTAACAGAGGTATTTGATTTGCTCCAGACTTCTGTACTAAAGAATATCACTTTGGTATACTCATTTTAGTGTTTTAACTGGAATATATATCTTTTGGCAAATATTGTGCCAAAACCAATGGGAAAAGGGGGCATCCATGCATAATAGTAAGCATTGCTATTAAATTAGCAGGAGGTATCCTTTTTGGGGGTCTGTAACATGAGTCAAATAATCTGGTTGTGCAGTTGGCCATGGCATTTACCTCTAATTGTTGAAAATTACCTTGTGATATATGTACTTTGTTATTTGTCATAATTTTCTTGGTATACGGATATAATTAAAATTTGTTATAGGGAATTTCACTGATAATAGATATCTTAGCTCGACCCTATGTATATAGTATATACAATTGCATACTCCTATCAATCCGGTCTTTGATCACTTCAATGTTTTAAAAGGCGCTAGGTGGGCAGCCGAGGGTGCCTAGCGCCTAGGGGGCTTAGGCGAGATTTAATAAAATTTAAAATTTTAAGAATTTAATTCAATATTAAAACTTAAGAAACTAAACATAAATTTAAGAATTATATTAAATTAAATTAAATATTACAAATGTATTATCATTTATATAATTTGAAGTTGATACAAGTTCAAAAATTACAATTATAATAAAATTATCCATTTTAACTTGATCTTGTTCATTTCTTGTTGTGATATGATATGCTACAACATGTATTATGAATATGGTAAATCATTAGAAAAATAAATATATCAAGATCTGGTTTGGGTATTTATTAAAATAAAAAAATCTCTTCGCCTAGACTCCACCTAGGCCCCCGTCTAATTTCCCGGAGGAATTTTTTTGCCATCTTGGGCCTAGCTGAGACGCCAGGGGACCTAGCTCCTAGGCGGGACACCAAGGGGGTCCTAGCGCCTAGGGGACCTAGGCGAACCTAGACAGAGATTTTTAGAACACTAGATCACTTTAGTGGTGCTAGTTGGCAATGTGCTAAAGATACTATATTTGGGATATATTGAGAATGGGGGGGGGGGGTACCTCATTATGCCTTTTATGATTTATCAAATTTCACGTCTGTTATGCATTAAAACATACAAGAGAAATGATTTTATTTTTATTTTTAATATAAATAATCCATGGGTTATTAAGTCTTTGTTATGTCATGGTGACTTCTTACATGAGAAGCTTGTTTAAATGTTGTGAAACTAATGGTGGTCCCACTGTCCAAGTAAATTTTAGCTTGTCTTCACACTTTGTCATATTTATTGTTGGATAAAATTTCATGGTCTATGTTTATGATACTCCCTCATTCCATAATATAAGATCATGTTTGACTTTTTGAAGTCAAATATTTTTAAATTCAAAATTGATATGAACAAATTTAGTTTTAGACAATACAATTATGAAAATTGTAAACTTTTGAACTAGTACTACTAATTACGTAATTTATTATGTTCTAAGTTATATGAATTGCATCAATTTTAAATTTGAAAATTTCTCATATTGACTTTGAAAAGTTAAACTTGGATCCTATATTTTGGTACGAAGGGAGCATTTTGGATGGCATGTCATGGACTCACTAATATTAACATGTTTTTTCCATCTTTTCAGGGACCAAAAGGAGTTCGAGTTCAGGGCAAATCCAGAACAATTTCTTTGCAGATTTGTAGTTTAATACCATGATTCTTGTATCATATTAGTAAACTTAAGACTGTCGACTTTTCTCCCAATAAGAGAGGGAGCTTTTTCGGAAAATGCTCAGTTATTTTGTTTCCGTGGAGACAAGCCGGTTTTTCTAGATCCAAATGGATGGCTTAAAAGGAAGAATTTGTTTTCTGTATGTCAGTTTTGAGGCAGTGCGAATGCTGGTGTCTAATTTTTCTAGAGAATCTGAGCTTTCACTTGTATATCTATTATACATCATTGGAGACAGATTTTTTTGTTTAAAGGGTTCTCATATTAAATTTATGCATTTATGTCTGTTTTGTTCTCGCTTGGAACATATATGTTAGCCCCTTAGTGGGTTGACACGCACTTGGCATGCGAGACGCTCAGATAGCATGTCAAGTCAGGCCTTGTCAATCAGCAAGGCATTCCTGAGCAACAGCTAAGCGCGCTGTGCGGCAGCCAAGGGCGCTGGGAGCACTTAATCAGCAAACTAGTTTGACACTCGCCCATTTGGACCAATGTATAGTCTTGTGCAGCATTGGGTAACTCTATGCAGCAGCTTGGGACATTGGGCAACAAATGGGCGCATGTCAGAAAATTAGCAAATCTAGAGGGTTTGCATTATGCTTTCTCAGACAGGTCTGATGTCTAGTGCTGACAGTTTGAAAATTTTCATAAGTACTGCTATAGGGGGGGTGCTCTGTGAAGGTCACCCGGGACCATGAGCAGGTGCCATGTGCGATGAGTGCTTGACGTTGGGACATTGTTGAGCTCCCCTACAACAATGTCTAACATCGGATTGGGAAGCTTGGATCGAATCAAAGACTTGGTCATGGGCTGGGCATGAACAAGCAAGAACGTTGTTGAGTGTGGCATCGGTTGGACATGGCATAGGCGTGCGCCTAGCATGTCAAGGCATGGCATGGGCTGAGCCAAGCATGCAACAAAGCGAATGCATGTGGACAGACGTACGGGCTGGACGTGCACAACAAACTTGGACAACACCTTGGCTAAGTGCTGGGCTAGTTGGAAATTCGTGGACCAAATGGACATCAACTTGTGGCAACATGATTGGGCAACTTCGTGGGCTGAGACAACAACAATGTGGGCTGACACTAGTGAGTGAAGGACATCAAAATGGTGGGCTGACACTATGGGCAGTTTTGGATTGGATGATTGGAGCATGACTCAACTGAAAGGCAGTTGCTGACAGTAACCTCCATGCACATGACTGGCATGTCTCTAGCCAGTTGCACATCATGGGCGCACACAACTGCTAGTGGGCAGTTGAGGAGCAGTTGATGGGCAGTTTACACATCATGGGACGCACACAGCTGCTAGTGGGCAGTTGGCAAGCAGTTATTGATTCAAAATGCTGGTTTCCTATTGGTTCTGAATGACCTAGCAGTTGAGGATGTCAACTGCAGCCTAATGTGTATTTATATGTGTAGTCGAGGGCTTAGCAAGGCACGTGAGATCACCGAGCAAGTGTAGCCTGCGAGCCTTAGTCATATACTGTATTCCTTGTTATTGAGTGAGCAATAAAAGGTTGGGACGTTGTCCTGTAAACACTGTGTGTTTGTGTGTGTGGCTTGTTTATACAGACTGTGCTTGTGTGACTGACAGGTTGCTGACTGGTTGGGTGAACCAGTGCATCACAAGGAGGACAAAGACGCAAAAATTTTAGTGTTAGATTTTGCACCCTGTGACAATATACTTATAAAGAACGTGTATAATTCTCGATTTTGCATGAAGTAATTCTATAATAAAATGCTACTGTAAAACATAAATTTATTTTAATTTTAGTTAATATAATGATGATTATTGTAAACTATTTAAAGAATATTACTAATTATAGGATTCATTGTTTTGTAATTGTTAGCAAGTCGTATTAATTTTGAGTTTTGAGATTTGACTCTCATAAACATAATTTTATAATTTGAAACGAATAGAAATATTAGGAATACTTTAAGGGAACTGATAAATTTACGCTGTTTTTTTTTATATTTTCACATTGGTTGACACATATTTGCTAACTTTATTTTTTATTTTTTTATGACCAATTTAACCCTGTTTGAATGACCTCTCTCTTCCTCTTGTTCAAATCAATTCAAATTCTTTCAATCAAATAAATTAATCCAAATTCAAAACAAACAAACCAAACCCGTCACCCCCAACAAAACGAACAAAACTACTTCCACTACTGCCAAATCAATGCCACTCTCTTTCTCCTCCGCTATTCCACCTCGTCTCACCTCCCTACCGCTACGCAAAATCTATCAAGCTTAGGGCCTGTTCGGGAATGACTTATTTTAAATGACTTATAAGTTAAAATATAAATCAACTTATAAGTTTTTTAAGTTGTGACTTATAAGTAAAAATGGTCGGTATCAATTTGATTTATTAGTCAAAAATTAAGTTAAAACAAGTTGTGAATGTGTTCGGCTCATAATGACTCATAAGTTAAAATAAATGTAAAGATTACTAAAAAGGACATTAATAAAAGGAGGAACAAAATAGATATTACATTTGATCAAACTAACTTATTTTAAAATGACTTATAAGTTATTTTAAAATATAAGTCATTTTAAAATAAGTTAAAAATATTTACTTTTTTTTTATTTAAAACTCAATTTATATGTAAAAAATGAAGTCATTTCCAAAGTAACAAATGACTTATAAGTTTGTTTGAGCAAATTATAAGTCATTCCCGAACAGGCTTGACCATCTTGGGTTTCGACAACTTCGGCCAATTCCTGGCCAAAACCCTAGTCCACCGAGGCCACACCGTCCTGGTCCACTCTCGCTCCAACTACTCCGATAAGGCCGCCCAGCTCAACGTCTCTTTCTTCTCCGATGCCGATGATCTCTGTGAAGAAACACCCTGAGGTAATTCTCCTCTGCTCCTCCATTATCTCCACCGAATCCGTACTTCGATCACTCCCTTTACAAAGATTAAAGCGCTACACATTTTCTGTTAATGTGTTGTCTGTGAAAGAATTCCCAAAAAGTTTGTTCACGCAAATATTCCATCAGATTTGATATTTTGTGCACACATCCTATGTTCGGACAGGAAACTGGGAAAATTAGCTAGTCCAAAAATAGATTTTGATATTTTGTGCAAACATCCTATGTTCGGACCACATATTTGCTAAACTTACAGATTTTTTATTTGGTTTCGATCTATCTACATATCTTTTTCAAGAACCAGATTTGAATTTAGATATAGTTTTGGTTTGTTTGTTTTGGATTAATTTGTTTGATCAAAGGAATTTGGATTGATTTGAAGAATAGGATTTAGAGATTGAGTTGCGCGGGGGAAGGGAGAGGAAGAGAGATGTCATTTAAGCAGGGGTAAATTGGACATAAAATTTTTTTTTTAACAAATATGTGGGACCACAGTGCGGAAATATCAAAAAATGGTGTGGATTTATCAATTCCCTATTTTAATGATGGCATTCTTCCTTTTACTTTTCAACTCTCAAGTAGAACAAAATGAAAATAAATTATTCCCTTTTTTGTTCTCCTTATAAATTAAAATAAGTACTACTAGATAATTAAAAAAGAAAATTGATATTTCTATAATGTTTCGTTCACATGAAGGTGAAGTTTACTTACTATTCATGTGAGAAGAACTTGCGAAAATATCAATTTTCTTAAAAATAATTTAATTTATATAGACAATTCGTTACTTATGTTATAAAACTCTAGCGAAGTGTATAAAATATACTCTTATAATTGTTTTAATAATAATTTAGAGACAAGCAAGAGAGGATAAAATAAGAGAGAAAGATGGAGAAACTCTTTCAGAAATTCTTCTTATAAATTCTTTCAGAGATAGAATTCTTCAGATGATTTTCTTCTGCTTCTTCTCTTTCTTCAGTACACAATCCTTCTGCATTACCTTCCTTTATATAGAGGGAAATGAGAGGAGAATGAGGAGAGAGAGGAGGGGAAGTCATGGATGGAATACTAATAATAGAGTCACGGATGAAGAATAAAAAGAGGAGTGAATCTCCTTTATAATACTTCCCCTGATTCCCTACGATAAGAGATTATGTCTCATTAAAAATCTTGTTAAGAAAACCCAGTGGGAAAAAACTTAACGAAGGAAAAAAGAGTACATATCTTTTACATAAATATCTAAATTGACTGCCTCGTTAAAACCTTGTCAGGAAAAATCCATTGGGATAAAAACCTTGACTAAGGAAAAAGAGTACAGTCTTCCCCTCAAACGGAATTCATTACTCCTTGATGAAATGTTGTCATAAGTCTTTCAATCGACACATTCTGATCCTTTTCTGAAGTTTTGTAAACGTTGCATTTGGTAGCGACTTTGTGAATAAGTCGGCCAGATTATCACATGATCGGATTTGTTGCACATCTATATCACCCTTCTTTTGTAGCTCATGTGTGAAGAAGAATTTAGGTTAAATGTGCTTTGTTCTATCTCCCTTGATGTATCCTCCTCGAAGTTGAGCAATGCATGCAGCGTTATCTTCATACAGAATTGTAGGAATGTCTTTGATTGATGGTAATCCACATGTCTTTTGAATATGCTGAATAATTGATCTCAACCAAACACACTCTCTACTTGCTTCATGTATAGTTAAAATTTCTGAGTGATTTGAAGATGTAGCTGCCATGGTTTGCTTTGTGGATTTCCAGGATATAGCGGTGTCACAATATGTAAATACATAACCTGTTTGTGATCTTCCATTGTGTGAATCTGATAAATATCCTGCATCGGCATATCCAACCAATTGCGACTTTGAATTTCTTGGATAAAATAACCCAAGATCTATACTTCCACGGAGGTATCTAAATATGTGTTTAATCTCATCCCAATGTCTCTTAGTAGGAGAAGAACTGTATCTTGCTAACAAGTTGATAGCAAAAGTAGTATCAGGCCGTGTACAGTTTGCAAGATACATAAGAGCACCTATTGCACTTAGGTATGGAACTTCTGGTCCAAGAACTTCTTCCCCACTTTCTAGAGGCCGAAATGGATCTTTATCAACTTCTAAAGATCGAACAACCATCGGGGTAGTCAAAGGATGAGCTTTATCCATATGAAAACGACTGAGAATCTTTTCAGCATACGTGGATTGATGAACAAAAATTCCAGACGCTAAATGCTCCACTTGTATTCCTAAACAGAATTTTGTCTTTCCAAGATCTTTCATTTCAAATTCATCTTTTAAATAAGTAGCAGTTCTTGTGAGTTCTTCAGGAGTACCTACAAGATTCAAATCATCCACATATACAGCAATAATGGAAAATCCACTTTGTGATTTCTTAATAAAAACACATGGACATACTTGATCATTTATATATCCATCTTTTATTAAATAATCACTAAGTCGATTATACCACATACAACCAGACTGTTTCAACCCATACAATGTGCGTTGTAATTTGATTGAATATATGTGACGTGGCCTTTGTGATTCAGCCATTTTCAATCCTTCAGGGATTCTCATGTAAATCTCAGTATCAAGTGAGCCATATAGGTATGCTGTTACAATATCCATCAGACGTGTTTCCAAACCTTCCATGGTTGCCATACCTATCAGAAAGCGAAAAGTAACTCCATCCATTACTGGAGAGTATGTCTCCTGATAATCAATACCAGGTTTTTGTGAAAACCCTTGAGCTACAAGTTGGGCTATGTATCTCACAATTTCATTTTTCTCATTTCGCTTTCGTATAAATACCCATTTGTTTCCAACCGGGATTACACCCAGCGGTGTTTGGACTACTGGTCCAAATACTTCTCTTTTCAATAGAGATTGTAGCTCAGTTTGAATAGCATCTTTCCATTTTGGCCAATCTTTTCTTTTCCGACATTCTTCCACGTTTTGTGGTTCAGGATCCGTGTCAGGAATCAAAGTAATATCTGATGCTATAGAGAAAGCAAATATATCGTCAATCATGACTTTGCTTCGATCCCATATTTTCTCATCATGTACATAATTTATTGAGATCTCTTGGTGTTCATCTCTTATCCCTTCACTGATATTTTGAACCTCTTCTGGGGCTATTCCCACTCTTGGAATATGTGCTACTTCTGGAGCGGGTATTCCTTCAGGGATTCCCTTATTTGCTTTTAATTTTCGTGGTACAATGGCTTTTGCACCAACCGGTCTTCCACGCTTCTGGCGTGGTTTAGATTCTTCTATTACCTTATTTGTCAATTCTCCAGGAATTGATTTTTCAATAGGTATTTCTATCCTCGCTGGAGTATTCACTGCAGGTGTATGTGACTTTATCGCTTTTCTAGCATCATTAAATGCATCTGGCATTTGATTTGCTATATTTTGTAAATGAATAATTCTTTGAACTTCAATTTCACATTGTCCTGTACGAGGATCAAGTGAATTTAAATCTGATGCATTCCATGATATTTCAGAGGGTTTTTTATTTAAAACTTTCCCTCCACCTAATGTTGGAAATACAGATTCATTAAAATGACAATCTACATAACGTGCAGTAAAAACATCTCCAGTTAAAGGTTCAAGATATCTGATAATAGAAGGAGAATCAAAACCAACATAAATACCTATTCTACGTTGGGCTCCCATCTTAGTTCTTTGTGGAGGTGCAATTGGAACATATACTACACTTCCAAAAACTCGAAAGTGTGATATGTTAGGTATCTGTCCAAGAACTAACTGTAGAGGAGAAAATTTATTAAGAGCCGTTGATCTTACTCGAATGATGGCTGCAACATGAAGAATTGCATGACCCTAAACTGAGGTAGGCAAGTTAGCCCTTAACATTAATGGTCGTGCAATTAGTTGAAGTCTTTTTTATTAAAGATTCAGCTAAGCCATTTTGTGTATGAATATGAGGAACGGAATGCTCAATGAAAATTCCAATAGTCATACAAAAATCATTAAAAGTCATTGATGAAAATTCAGCTGCGTTATCAAGTCGAATTAACTTGATTGGATGATCCAGAAACTGAGCCCGTAACTTGATCATTTGGGCAAGAAGTTTTGAGAACGCAAAATTTTGAGAAGAGAGAAGACAAACATGAGACCATCTAGTTGAAGCATCTATTAAAACCATGAAATATCGAAATGGGCCAGACAATGGGTGAATAGGTCCACATATGTCTCCTTGAATTCTCTCTAGGAATTTTGGGGCTTCTTTATAAACTTTTACTGGTGATGGTCGAACAATTAATTTTTCTCGAGAACACGCATCACAAGGAAATTCACTACTAGGAAAAACCCTTTTATCTTTGAGAGGATGACCAGTAGAATTTTCAATAATACGACGCATCATAGAAGTACCCGGATGACCGAGTCTTTCATGCCAAAGCATAAAGGATTTGGGATCTATGATTTTTGGAATCATAACAGTATGAGACTCAATTGCTCTAATTTTCATAGTATATAATCCAGAAGAAATTGAATGAAGTTTTTCTAAGATATTCTTTTTTCCAGAAATAGTAGAAGTAATGAGAAGATATTCATTATCATTCTCATTGGTTGTTTCAATGTGAAAACCATTTAGTCGAATATCTTTAAAACTAAGTAAATTTCTTCTTGATTTACTAGAATATAGAGCATCTTTGATAAAAACTTGTGTCTCATTTGGTAGGAAGAAACTAGCTTTTCCAAATCCCTCGATTAAATTTGATGTGCCAGAGATAGTTCCTATATTTCCCTCAGCTTTGATCAGTTGTGAAAAATATTTTTCATTTCGAAGGATTGTATGAGTTATTGCACTGTCTGCTAAACATATATCCTCCATGTCCATTAAAAAAATGGTCTGACACATATAAAAACATAAATAAGAAAAGTTACATTTCAAATATAATTTTATTCGTGAGAAACACATACCACATATAGAATGAAAACTAATAATATTATACATGCAAGGTGTTTAATTAAAACAAGAAATTAAACGATATCCCAAAAGATACTCTCAGAAGGTTCAACAATATCATCAACTTTTTCCTCATTGTTGGTCATTGGCGAATCATCAACAATATTCAATTGATGATTAACAAAGTTTGTTTCTGCCTCTACTACTTTGTTCTTTTGAGACTCCTGGAATAAATTAGCCAGATGCCTCGGCGTACGACAGGTACGTGACCAATGCCCATTCATCCCACACCTAAAACAAACATCTGGTTTGTTCTTTTTCTGCGTTGCATTTTCTTTATTTTTACCCGACTCAGACACTTGCCACTTCTGGTGGCCTGAATTGTCGCGGTTCTGGAATTTGTTGTTACGATAGCCTCGTTTATTCTTTCTTCCCCAAGGCTTCTTATTATATGACCATCTCTTGTCACGTTTATTCTGCTGGAGTGACGTGCTATTAATATCCGGCAATGGAGTAGCACCCGTTGACCGTACTTGATGGTTTTTCAACAACAATTCATTATTCTTTTCTACAACAAGGAGGATAGATAACAATTCACTGAATTTTGTGAACTTACTCTGTCTATATTGTTGTGACAGAATCATGTTGGTGGGATGAAAAGTTGAGAGTGTTTTTTCTAAAATTTGGGATTCAGAAACTAGATCTCCGCACAAAGCCAAAGTAGAGGTTATTCTATAAACATTGGAACTATATTCCGTAATTGATTTATAATCTTGTAGCCTTAAATTAAGCCACTCAAATTTGGCATTTGGGAGAACAACCAAATTTTGGTGGTCAAATCTTTCATTCAGTTGTGTCCATAAAGACAAAGGATCTTTGACTGTCAAATACTCAGTCTTTAATCCTTCATCAATATGGTGACGAAGAAAAATTATGGCTTTTGCATTCTGTGCCGAAGTAGCTGTATTTCCTGGTTCAATGGTTTTTTCTAACTCATTTGCACTAAGGTGCAATTCTGCATCAAGTGCCCAAGCCAAATAGTTTCCAGAAATTTTCAAAATAGAAATATCTATTTTTGCCAAGTTCGCCATCTATTCTGGGTTAAAACACAATTTTATTATTTATTAAAACAATAAATAATTGCATGTATGAAATATGAAAAAAATAAACTACGTCACGATCTCAAGTGGTGATAAGATGCAAATATAAATATTCTTATATTTATATTATTAGCATATTATTTTAGTAAAAAGAATATACAATCGTTAAAATATATATATATATATATATATATACAATTATAAATATATATATATATATACAAAAATGCAAATGGATCTTCACCCGTCATGCGATAGTGACCGTAAAGATAGGTTATTCTCAACAGAATAATAAATGCGGAATAATAAAGACGGAACTAGGTCCGGTGTAAAACAAACAGACAGGATATTCCAACAGAATCGTAAATATAGAATAATAAAATGGAACCAGGTCCGGCGTATAACACAGACAGGATATTCCGACAGAATCGTAAATGCGGAATAATAAATATGGAACCAGGTCAGGTGAAATTCACACCGACAGGATATTCCGACATAATAATAAATGCGGAAATATAAAAGGATTTCACCAAGTACAGGGTATGCCGCTTATACAGGTTATGTATAGGGTATGCCGCGTATACAGGTTATTTCAACCAGTAGCATAATAATAAATTGTAAGAATTTAATTTTACCGTCTCAGTTGGTTAGAGCTTTGTGCTGATAACGTGTTATAAAACTCTAGCGAAGTGTATAAAATATACTCTTATAATTGCTTTAATAATAATTTAGAGACAAGCAAGAGAGGATAAAATAAGAGAGAAGGATGGAGAAACTATTTCAGAAATTCTTCTTATAAATTCTTTCAGAGATAGAATTCTTCAGATGATTTTCTTCTGCTTCTTCTCTTTCTTCAGTACACAATCCTTCTGCATTACCTTCCTTTATATAGAGGGAAATGAGAGGAGAATGAGGAGAGAGAGGAGGGGAAGTCATGGATGGAATACCAATAATAGAGTCACGGATGAAGAATAAAAAGAGGAGGGAATCTCCTTTATAATAACTTCATATTTTTTGTCCATTACCCAACATTGTTCATAAAAGTAACTCCTTTTGCATAACAATATTTTCACCAGAATAACCACTTTTGTCTCAAGGCGGGTAAAACTCTCTAACAACCCAACTTGGCTTTTAATTTTAGTCGACGCATATTTTCAAACATCTAAGCTGCTTGTCTTGGTGAATCTTGAATGAACTTCATTTATCTCTTGCTTCTTAAATGCATCTATATATATAAGTTTCAATCCATGACAACCGGTTGTTAGAGTTATTATTTCAGCAACGGCTTAAATATGCTTTACTACCCTAAACTATATGTCATAGTGATCCACCTTTCAATTTTGTCAATTAGATGATTGAACTATTAATTTTTCTGATTTCATTCAATTGGGCTTGTCACGTCAGAAATTGCTGACGTGACATCCTAATAGGATAAATGAGTGCTTATGAGTAAAATGAATATATATTTTTAATGAGAGAAAGAACAAAAAGGTAAAATAACAAATAAAACTATAAAAAATTACACAAATAATATAAATTATAAAATATATAAAATTAACATTAATAATTAAGCAAATTATAGAAAGGAAAAAAAACATAATTATGAATAATTACACAACTAGCTTAACTTTAAAAATTATACAACAAACATAAATTAAATTTAATAAATTAACAATTAAAATAAACCAAACCTAGTTTCCAGCGAGACCGAAGCCATATGACTGAACTCAGTTTTCGGCAAGACCAATCCGAACAAGAACCAACATCCAACATTCAAATCCCCCACCACAGGCAAACAACAACAAGATCTGAAAAATCCCAACCCAAAATACGTTTCAAAATAAGTCCAGAAAGAAGAGAAGTTCATATTCCGAAGTAGTGGCGATCAGGCTGAATTCGAGTAGAAGGCAACTCCTTGGATTACAAATTATGTCTGAGAATTTTTCCTTTAGCGTCTCGCTTTGGCTTGGTTTTGTACATCTTGAGCCGCCGCACGGTGGAGGCGCTACGGACGCCTTTGGTTTCTCCACCATTATCTCTGTTGACGTTGAGAGAATGCTTCGATTTTCCCGATACATTCACTGATTTCTCCCTCTTTTTCGCCATCTTCTCTCAGTCTACAAACAAAATGATAACAGACTAGACACAGACAGTTTCAAAATAAGTTCCAAATCATACAAAATTAGTCCCTGAAATAATACACAAAACTCAAAATTCAAAATAATTTAAAGGGTATCTTTGAATAAGAATGAATCTTTGAGTGAATTCCTCCATCCAGTAGGCCGGAGAAACAACCAAGTTTTCAGATCCAAAAGAAGACCCATCTCCCTTGCCTCTCTCCTCCCTCTTTTACAGTATATACTAAATACCTATCTCTTCTGCTGCCGACGGCACAACAAAATCACACCCAAATTTGCAGATTAGGGTTTCGGGAGATGAAGAGAGAGAAGAGTGTTTGCAAAAAAGGGAAGAAGAAACCCTAAACATTGGGGCCGACGTCAAGATCGGTGGGGAAGATTGAGCGGCTGCTGAGGAAGGGGAAGAATGTGGCCAGATTCAATTTCTCAGATGAAGCCAGATTCAATTCCTTTTGTTATTTTTTATTAGTATTAATATTCAATATAATGTGGTTTGACAAATTTGCCCCTTAATATATAATAAATGTTTAATCAAAAATTAAAATATTCTTTTTTTGTTACACATCAGCTCAACTATGACCCACCCGAACGGCCACGTCAGCAATTTCTGACGTGGCAGACCCAATTGAATGGAAGTGGAAAAAATTAATAGTTCAATCATCTAATTGATAAAATTGAAATATGGATCATTGAAGTGGAATATGGTCCATAGTTTAAGTTACTAATTTATATTTAAGTCTTTCAGCAACTATCATCTAAGTTGTTGATCAATATAATTAAAAGCTGAGATTTAAAGAAAAAAAGTCTCAGTCGTTACAACTTGTAGCGACACGTATAACTCCTTCAACCGAAAACTATTTTAATATTGGCCCCACCTGATCAAACTAATATACAAATAGGTTCAACTTATTTATTTTCGTGTGTGTCGGATAACTCTCCATCACCATTAATTTATTAATTTGTTTTTAAAACTCCCCCACTAATTTATTAACACGTTAATTTATTCATTAACTCCCCATTAATTTACCATCAGTGTCATATATTTTGGCATAGGGTAGTATATGAAAGTAATTGACATGGAAAATGGGAAAAGTAACTGACATCTACCATGGTGGAAAAGTAACTGATATCTGAAAAAGAGGGTTAAATACTTTTTCAGTCATCGTACTATAGGTCAACTTACAGATGGATAATTGAACTTTTTTTTTTCTTACAGTCAACTCACTGTACTCGATTTTACTAACAAAAATTAAAAAAACCGTTAAGGTTGGTTGACTTAACGGAAGTGATGACGTGGCAGCTGACTTGTCTTAAAAAAAGCCTATGTGGCAGTTAGTATGCGATGTGGCAGTGATAATGTGGATTTGGAGGAAATTTTTTATGAAAAAATGGGAAAAAAATATTTTAAAGTATAATATAAATTATAAAAATATGCCAAAAAAATAAGAAAATAAATAAATAAAAAAAATAATTATTTCTAATAAAAATTAAAAAACGCAGTTTTTTTTTATTAAAAAAAAATCAAAACGCATTTTTTTAACAAAAATAATTGTTAAGGCCCGGCGCCAGTCCAATGCCTTAAGGCTCGCGCCGCAACGCCAAGAGTCTGACCGCAGCGCCGAGTACCAGTATAACAGTGGCGCCACATCGCCACTCTCTAGAAAGTTCAGAAACGAAAATTTTAAAGTGTTTAAGTCTAGCAATGTGTTAGTACCTTAATGTAATGAGCATAAAATTATGTTATAGGTATAATGAGATGTTAAAATAAATACTTAGCATGTAAATAACATAATTGCACGTGGATCGAATTATTGAATACATAATTAGCTTGTTATTCATGAAGTATAAATTATGTGACAAAGTGATAAATTAACTAAGTATAGTTAATTATTAAAGTAGACAAAGAGAATGATTTTTGATGATTAGTTAAGTTATAATTAACTGGTATTGTGAATGTGAATGGTATGTAGGATTAAATTCAAAGAACGTGCTTAGTTAAAGTGTAATCTACGCACGAGGCAAGTTTCCTAACCCTACTTGTCAATATTGTTCAAGTTTATTATTATTATTTACCTCGAGCAAATTACTATTACTATTATTTAAGTTCAAATGTTATATTAAAAATTGATTAGCTTTTCAAAGCATGATTCAGTTATACAATAATTGTCCTATTGTATACGTCTTGAGATTATTATTCAAATCGAATACCATTATTGTTGAACCTTATTAGACTAGTGAACTTTATTGATTCAACTAGTCCTTAGTTGATGAACGTTCTAAATTTCAGAACCCTTATTGAATTATCCAAACCAAACTTCCTTTGGTGCGGACTCGAATGTCAAACTGAGATGAACAACCCTGCAAAGGGATTTACTTATGCGTTAGCTTTAAGATATTGTGCACAGTATGGTACTAAGGGCTGATCCCCCTAACTACGAGTAGAAAGGTCCATAGTCTTATGACTGTTAAAGGTTTCAAGTATAACCCTTGATAACCTAAGACATAGTTCAAGGTCTTATGACCCTCAGAATTCTTTTGATTCTTGTTATTCATTCTTGATTCAAAAGTTGAGCTTTTATTCAGATGTCTTTGATTTACTCGCATGTTATTATTGTAACACCCCCTTCCCGAAAAGGAAAGGGAGGTCACGAACAAAGCACAACAAACATCAAAATAAGTAAACAGAGCACTAATAACTTCAAAATATTAATAATGATATTCATCAATGAAGTACTAAATATAATTCTCCAACTAGAATCAAATTAATCAAAACCAAAAATTTAATCAACCTAGATGGTCAAGGCAACACTCTCATCACACTAGCCTTTAATCACCCCTGCAAATCTGCCGGAAGAAAAACACAGCATGAGCCAATTGCCCAATACGGATGCAGATATACAACTGATATATAAAAATAACTGAGACAAAATACTGAACAAAACATCAAGTGTAAATACGGACGAAAATATAATCTCTAAAGATCTAAATGAAATATATCTGAATCAACAGAATTGACGAAACCAATAGAAGAATAAAGAATTAACGAACTGAAGTAACTAACTCAATGAACTGAATTGAACATGGATTAACAAAACTAATATAATGAAATAATAGGCTGAATCAAATGGTTGGGTGTTATTTCATACCGAATGAGCTCAGAAATATACATTGCCATACAGACAAGTTAAAATAATGCCACACAGGCAAGTCAAAATAATGCTACATAAGCAAGTCAAAATAATGCCACACAGGCAAATCAAAATAATGCCAGACATGCAAATCAAAATAATGCCACACATGCAAATCACACATTGGACCGCGAATCCAAATGTATGCAAATCAGATATGTGTGTTTGGCACAACATCACAAATCCACAGAACAAAAAACTAGGGTTAACCCATACGCCTCCCACAACAAAACACCAAATGGCCCACTTCCTCCGGAGCCCAAAACGGAGACGCCGTGGACTAATCACACCGCCACGGAAAGTGTCATGTCTCTCGTGCTAAGACGACATGCATGTGGTACCCCCACAGGTGGTTATAGCTCAGGTATACCCTACGGTATATTCTAACAAAATATCATATCACAATACATGTGACATAATACCAACAAAAGGGTTCTATATGTACATGTTGAACAAAATTAAATTATAATCACAATGTCTCAAAAGAAGATAGCAACATGTACCGCTCTACAATTATCAAAAATAAATATTAATTAAACATGATAACCTAATTCAAAGAGTACAAATTCAAGTCATATGTATCAACTCCAAAATGAAACTATTATATGAATTTCACAAGAAATAATTATGTGAAAGAATAACAAAATTTAAAATAAGGGACAAAACGAACAAATCAAATGTATCAAGAATGTCGTTGAAAGAGTACGGAATCTGTACCTGATACTTCCAAACTATTTATAGCACACTCCACAAAATATTACCCTCAAATGCCAATGATATCAAATACAAAACGTTATTCATCACCTAAACATATTCACCTCAAATTAAATATAATCCAATTCAATAATTCCAAAATAATTCATAATCTATTTAATATGCATTTAATCATCGCCTTATATCAATTATTAATACTTCAAAATTTATATTCCAAATATAACTCTTTAAGTTCCTTTCGTCCGAGCTAATTACACAAATTAATAATACTAAATGTACGTACATTTATAAAAATATGAACACTTCTATTTGGTACGACTATAAAATATAATTACTTATAATATTAAGATTTAATTCATTTCATATATTCTTACATATTTATTTATATAACATCTCTTGCAAATTATGCAAGTTTTTGTAAACTTTAATTACTACTCCTATATATATTTTTTATTTAAAGAAATCATCAATTTATTATTTTAGGATCTCCAAAATCAATCACAGACTACTCCCTCCGTTCAATCCGATTGGAATAAAGTGATAATAATAATAATAAGTACATCCGTATAAGTATTACATTAATAAATAAACTCTCCCATCTTTAAAGATCGCTCTTAGTTCTTGAATTACAAAAGTACTTGCTCATGATGAAAAAAAACAACATACTAAATTTAATAATTTAATATGGAGCCACGTGATTTATCCCCACTTTATATAATGTATAATATACTTACTTATTACTGATAAAATTTCCCCACTAGTGATCAAAATCTCTAGTCTTTCTTCACCCGAGCCCCCTTTGTAGCTGTTCCCTTTATCTCCAAAGTAGCCACCTCTTCTTATTCAGTTTGTATAATGAAGTAATATTAGGTTTAGCTATTTATTAATTAAGTTGCCCTAATAAATTTCTATTTGGGTTAAATTAATATTAAGGCCTAAATTTTAACCACATAATATTATCTATCACTTATTAATAGTTATTAGCCCGCATAATTTAAATGACTACTTTGACCCAATTTAAAGACAAAAAAATTCAAACAATATATTTAAAACACAAACATAAATACTTTTTTTTGGGTATTACAATTATACTGTTATTTCATTATTATATTTGTGGGCAATAGTGCTTACTCTTGCTTAATAATAACATTGCAGTTAAGAACGAAAGAACTGATGAACCTTCCACTAGTAAAGGCAAGTGCAAGGTTAACGAGTGATGAAGACTTGTTATTTTATTAGATGATGTATTTATGTTTAAGACTTGAGTTAATGATGTTATTTAAGACTTATTTGTTTATGATTCTGCACAGATGTTTAAGGTTAGTTTAACATGGGATTATATTATTATTATTCAGATGTTGTAACCCTTAAGGGGAAGATTTTTATTCTATCTATTGCATGGTTTGAATTTATTATGGGTAGATAGATAGATGATATTTGTACTGTGAACACCAAATCCCGTGGAATCGAAGTACCCGGATTTGGGGGTGTCACAAGTTGGTATCAGAGCTGTAGGTTATGAACCTTAGGTGGGGGAACAACCTTAAGTAGTAGCCTTATCGAAGAAGATAGTAATGGAAACTCTTATTGAGTTCTAAGAAATGAATTTTTGTAATTCATTGAAGATAATAAAATACATCATGTGTTTATGTGTTAAAGTATGCCTTAGATGGTGCGACTTAGTAACTAAAACTTAAAATTTTGTTGTCAGGATGTCGAATGTTGGAGAAGCTAGTCAAGCTGGGGAGGAAGAACCCCGAGTACCTATAGTACCAACAGAGGAGGAACCACGAGACATTCATGTCGTTAGGGAACAGCTGGTTTAGAGGGAGTCATCTCCATTGATCACCGTTGTTGGTCAGGAGCATGAGCCCGAGATTGATCCTGAGGAGGAATTTGTTGAGGAGGAAGAGAAAGACGAAGAGGAGTTACCACGGTACACCGTCGATGCTGAGATGTATGACACGTTATACGACCGTAGCGTAGAGTTACGAGACGAGGTCCAGGATTTGACTGAGTGAGCAGTTATTTAGCAGATTACTCTAGAGGAGAAGGAGAGGGAGATTTCGACTCTTCACTCACGACTGCAAAATGTAGAATGGGATTTGGTCCATGAGAAGGGTCAAACTGAAGATAAGACCGAGGAGATAGAGAAACTGAAGAAGGAACTGAAGGAAACCTCCGAAAGACTGAAAATAGCAGAGGAAAGATTGGTAAGAGAATCACGTCGAGCTGATCGTGCAGAAGATGATGGTCGTGCAAAGAAGGCGAAGATTGGAGAGACATTCTACACTTAACAAGGCAATGAATGAGTCCCAAGATCGAGTTTTGAGGTACCCAATCCAGTTCAAAGGACTACCATTGTACATGATGGATCGCAGGACGATGTATCACATCTTAGAAGAGGAGCGTAGCAAGGCTATTCAGTACCTTAACCGGCAGTGATATGATTTGCTTAATTATGTAAAGAACTTAATTAGTTTTTAGATGTAAATTCTGACGTGTTTATGAACGAAAGAATATTTGAATGTTTAATCCTGTGGATTCTTTATTCCAGGATAGTTGATGTAAATAGCAGTTATGTTATCGTTTAATGTTAAAACTTTTGATTTGAATAAAAATATATCAAGTTATTTGAGATGATGTGTTAAATAAATATGTTAAATTGTTAAGTAATGCCTTAACTATTTAGAGAAATAAATAAAGTTCTAATAAGCATTTATTTAACAGAAAAATGCCGCCAAGGAGAAGACAACAACGTCAACCGGCTCAGGAAGAGTCAACCAATAACAACAATAATGCCAATGCTAATCCCGTGCAGCAATTGGTTAACTTACTGACTGGAGCCATGAATAATCAACCTCAAGCTCCACCCAATACTACGTTTAAAGATTTCAAGGCGGTGGGATCGCCAGAGTTCAGAGGTTCCATGAATCCAATCGAGGCTCAAATGTGGGTTATAGAAATGGAGAAGGTTTTCGACGTTGCTAGGGTTAGAGAAGACCAGAAGACCGCTTTTGCAACGTTTATGCTAAAGTCTGAGGCTAGGTAATGGTGGCAAGCAAACAAAGTGCGAGGAGGTGAAGGTGTAATTACGTGGGAGAGATTTAAAGAGATGTTCTTCGAAATGTATTTCCCGACCAGTTCACAGAACCAGATGGAGGTTCAATTTCTGGAATTGAAGCAGGGAAATATGAGCGTACCTGATTATGCGGCAAAATTCAACGAGTTAGCAAGGTTCGCCCCGTATCAAGTTCACATGGATGAGAGGAAGGCGAGACAGTTTGAGCAAGGACTAAAGCCTTAGGTGTACAGTAAGGTATCAATGTTTCAGCTAAACAAGTTAGCTGGAGTACTGGAAAAGGCCATCCTTGCTGAAGGAGGAAGCGATGCAGTGACCAAGTACAATCAAGATCAAAAGAAGAAGAAGAGTGAAGGTGAAGGAAATAACAAGGCCAGTGGAAGTGGCACAGGAGGTGGAAATTTCAATCAGAAGAAAAGATGGAATGACAACTCATCATCGGGGAATCAGCAAGGTAGTCAGAAGAAAAGAATCGAAGCATGCCCGACTTGCGGGAAATCCCATCTGGGAGTTTGTATAAAAGGAAAAAGACTGTGCTATAATTGTGGTCAGGAAGGCCACAATAGCACCAAACTGTCCAAACCCAAAGAAGGGTGCTTGTTTTACTTGTGGTTCGAAGGACCATCTGGCAAGAGACTGTACTAAGAAGGGATCAGGAGGGTTAGGATCAGGAGGAAACCGGGGAAACAACAGTGGAAATGCCTTAACCATCATCGGACCAACCACAACAAACCGGCCGACCGCCCGGACTTTCAACATGACAGTGCAAGATGCAGTTCAATCCCGTGATGTGGTGTCAGGTATCATTTTGATCAATAAAATTAATGCTTATGTTTTATATGATTCGGGTGCTACTTATTCCTTTATATCCGATGATTTTGCCAAGAATTTAGATTTGCCTAAGGATGAATTGGATTATCCCATGAACATAGAAATTGTGAATAGATAAATAATCCCTGTTAAGTACGTACATAAGAACTGTAGAGTGGATATTAAGGGTAATATCATGAACGTAGATCTTATCCCTATTCGACTTGGGGAATTTGACGTTATTTTGGGAATGGACTGGTTATTCAATTACGGGGCTGTAATTGATTGCCAAAAGAAGCGTATTAACCTTATGACTCTGTCAAAGGTTGTGTTTTATGGTAGCAAGTCGCCTAAACAAGCGAGTTGTCTGACGATGATGCAGGCCAGGAAGTTGTTAAGACAAGGCTGTGTAGGATACTTAGCTTACATAGTCGATAGTCGAAAATAGAATCCGAAGGTAGAAGAAATACCGATTGTGAGGGACTTCGTCGACGTATTTCCAGACGATTTACCAGGACTTCCACCAGATAGAGAGGTAGATTTTGTAATCGATTTGGCGCCCGAAACTGCTCCAATATCGAAGGCACCATATCGAATGGCACCAGTAGAGATGAAGGAATTAATGGTACAACTACAAGGATTGTTGAACAAGAAGTATATTCAACCGAGCGTATCGCCGTGGGGAGCGCCGGTGTTGTTTGTGAAAAAGAAGAACGGATAGATGCGGCTCTGCATTGACTATAGAGAACTGAATAAGGTCACGATTAAGAACAGATATCCATTACCGAGGATCGATGACCTGTTTGATCAATTGAAGGGAGCGAGATATTTTTCCAAGATAGACTTGAGAAGCGGTTATCATCAACTGAAGGTGAGGCCAGAGGATGCACCGAAGACGGCGTTCAAAACGCGATATGGTCACTACGAATTTTTAGTAATGTCGTTTGGTCTTACGAATGCTCCTACAGCATTTATGGGACTAATGAATGGTGTGTTCAAGGCATTTTTGGATAAGTTCGTAGTGGTATTCATAGATGACATTTTGGTCTATTCAAAAACCAAGGAAGAACATGAAGAGCATTTGAGATTAACATTGGAAGTATTGAGAAGGAAAAAGTTGTATGCCAAGTTTTTGAAATGCAAATTTTGGGATTGAATGAGTACAATTTCTTGGGCACGTGATCAATAAAAAATAGAATTTCGGTAGATCCATCCAAAGTCGAAGCCGTGATCAACTGGGATCAGCCGAGGACGCCATCGAAAGTACAAAGTTTTCTTGGATTGGAAGGGTATTATAGAAGATTCATTCAAGATTTTTCCAAGATCGCAACTTCGCTAACGAATTTAACTCGAAAAGCTATGAAATTTGTTTGGACGGATAAGTGTGAGGAAAGTTTTCAAGAATTAAAGAGGAGGTTGAGTACGGCACCTGTGTTATCTCTTCCGGATGATACAGGAAATTTTGTTATTTATAGTGATACGTCGCATAAAGGACTTGGCTGTGTGCTGATGCAAAACGGCAAAGTCATTGCGTATGCATCAGGACAATTGAAGGATTACGAGAAGGGATATCCAACCCATGACTTGGAGTTAGCTGCAGTTGTTTTTGCTTTGAAAATTTGGAGCCACTATCTCTACGGGGAGAAGTGTGAAATATATACGGACCACAAGAGTCTGAAATATATTTTCACGTAGAAGGACTTGAATATGCGTCAAAGAAGGTGGTTGGAGTTAATTAAGGACTACGACTGTGAGATTTTATACCATCCGGGTAAGGTGAATGTTGTTACCGATGCCTTAAGTAGAAAGATTCGGGAGAAGTTAATGATGTTGATTGCTCAGGACGAGCTAATTGCAGAAATGGAGAAACTGAAATTAGAAGTGAAGTATCCTATGGAGATTGATGAGAAAATATTTCAGATGCAATCTGGTACAACCCTACTGGATAAAGTTAAGGAGGGTCAGATTCAGGACGAAGAATAAAAAAAGGTGACAAAGAAGATATCTGAAGGAACCGAACCAAGATTTAAGATGGATAAGGAAGGAATACTGAGATTTGAGAGTAGAATTTGGGTACCGCTAGTTCAAGAGATTAAGGAAGATATTTTAAGCGAGGCTCATCGTTCGCGATATTCGATTCACCCTGGTAGTACCAAGATGTGCCAAGATCTTAGACAACATTTCTGGTGGCCGAATTTGAAACGTGATGTTGCAGAATGTGTTGCCAAGTGTCTGATCTGTCAGAAAGTGAAAGCGAAACATCAAAGGCCGAGTGGATTGTTACAACCATTAGAGATCCCAGAATGGAAATGGGAACATATTACAATGGACTTCGTGGTTGGCCTTTCGACGACTCAGAAAGGCTACGACGCAGTATGGGTTATCGTTGACCGACTAACGAAATCCGCACACTTTCTTCCGATAAAAATCAGATTCAACTTAGATCAGTTAGCAAGGTTATATGTGAAAGAGATTGTTTCGAGGCACGAAGTTCCGGTATCAATTGTTTCAGATAGGGATCCGAGCTTCACGTCAAATTTCTGGAAACGTGTACAAGAATGCATGGGTACGCAATTGCGAATGAGTACAACTTACCACCCTCAAACAGACGGACAGAGCGAACGAACAATTCAAACGTTAGAAGATATGCTAAGAGCCTGTGTGATGGACTTCAAAGGAAATTGGGATGATTACCTACCGTTAGTAGAGTTCGGCTACGACAACAGTTACCACACTAGTATTGGCATGCCGCCTTACGAAGAGTTATACGACAGAAAGTGCAGAACTCCACTTTACTGGGATGAAATTGGTGAAAGACAATTGCTAGGGCCAGAATTGGTACATCAGACGACAGAAATAATCAAAGTGATCCGAGCACGACTGGTAGCAGCTCAAGATCGACAGAAGAAATACGCTGATCCACATCGTAAAATATCGAGTTTGAATCAGGTAGTTATGTTTTCTTGAAGGTCTCTTCCTGGAAGGGGAAGATCAGGTTCGGATAGAAAGGAAAATTAAGCCCAAGATTTATTGGACCCTTTGAAGTATTGTGTATAATCGGAGAAGTCGCGTACGAGGTAGCCTTGCCTCCATCACTCGAGAATGTCCACAACGTCTTCCATGTTTCTGTGTTACGACCCTACAAGGCTGATTACAAGCATGTAATTGAATATGAACCCCTACATTTTGAAAAAGACTTATCTTACGAAGAAATTCCTGTTTAAATTGTCGACCGAAAAGAACAAGTTCTCAGAAATAAAGTTATACCTTCTGTTAAGGTAATTTGGAGGAACCACAACGCTGAAGAAGCTACGTGGGAACTCAAAAAAAATATAATGAAGAATTACCCTCATTTATTTACTTAATTATTTATAAGCGATTCTGGGGACAGAATCTTTGTAGGGGGGGGGGAGAATGTAACTGGTCGAATTTATTGAGTTGTGATTCTGGGGACATAATCCTTTTAAGGGGGGAAAGATGTGACGAACGAGATTTTTGTAAATTAATTTTTAATATTTATTAAATTAAATAAATATTTTTGATGATTTAATTATTAGATTTAATAATTAATTGATGCAATTGTGGTAGATTAATTTAATTATTGGTGTTACATTTATTAATTAATGTAGAGAATAATTATTATTCGAAGTATGTCATTATGTGAGCTTATTGTATTAAATGAAATATTTAATTAAGCATGATGTTATTTAATTAATTAGATTATTAATTAGAGAGTTAATAATTTGACATTATTTATCAATGAGAAATTAAATATATGACTATGTGAATTTATGAGAAATTATTACATTTTAATTAAAGTAAATTAAATAAGATATTGATTTATTTTATAAAGGAGTGTGACATTTACTAAACTATGTGATAAAGCTTTATTAAATTAAATGATATTGTAATCTATTCTTGTTAAGCCAAACAAGGCCCTAGGGGGAGTTATTGTGACACCCCCAAATTCAGACACTCGTATCTCGAATTTTATTCGCCACGTGCTAATTCTAACATCACACTAAAATCATCAACAACGGAATAATAGAGTAATTTACATTGATATAATATAAATATTCGCGTCCCAAAGTTCCGTAACCATTACTACAACAATCCAGTGATTAAACTTAAACATAATTAATCATCCTTAATACATCATAATACGCATAGAAATAATAATACTAATACTCTTAAAGAACTAAGCTACTCCGTAGCCTTGACCTTCCCCTTGTCCTTTCCCGAGCTACCGTCTTGCTCCGCCTTAACTGTAATATTTTTAGGGAAGCAAGAATGAGCAACAAATTTTCCCAGCAAGTAATATAGCAAATAGAATGAATAGTTATAGCATTTGAATCTTCAAGGGTATAACAGTAAATGGTAGTTCAAGGATATCAAGAAATATCAAAAGTGTTTGATAAATGTCACTAAAGATTGAATGATATCAATCATATTTCAAGGTTTAATTATTTTGAGTTTCAATAAGAATGAACACTGAGCAGTCGTTAAAGACTATGAACTCTTACTAGAATTAACAATATTATACTTCAATCCAAAATAAACGAGTACAACAGGTGATCAGTCTAAGGTACCCTACGTTATGCATAATAGTTAATCATACTTATGTGCGAACGTCGGTTTCCCGACAATATAGAATTTCCCCTTTTTAAGAGGGTTGTTTATCTCAGTAGATTTACAAGAGTTCGCACCAAGTCAATTAGTTTGGATAGCTTTCTAACATATGATAACAGTCTAACCGAATCAAAGGTTTAGACAACTTTTATAATGCACTTTAAGAACAATAAGTCTAATGCTCGCAATAATGTCAAAGTAATTGGTTTTCGAATAGTAATAGTCATTTGCTCAATATAAGTACGTTAATAATTCGGATTCATACAATATACAATGTAGAGAATTTAGATAACTTATGTTCGATATGTGAATCAATGGAAGTTAGAGAACTCGCACAAAATCCAAAGTTGTGAGGGTTAGGAGACTTGCCTTTAGCGTTGATTACCACTTAAAGCGTAATATCACTTCAATGAACTACGTTATCCTATATATGTATGTATATGTATTCATTAGTCATATATACTTGATATGCATTTTCACATACTTCCATCACACATATCTAAATTCATGTAGGCTACACACATTCAAACTCATAGATGCGTAACTCACATTAATTTTACCTTTAAAGTCTTTTGTATTTTTAAGTTGTTTCACATATTAAAGAACATTTAAGCTAGTTTTGACCCTTTATTAAAGTTACTCACACATTTCCCTCTTTCAAAGCTAAAAGAGTTCATTACATCAATCAACTAGCCATAGTATTCATTATACCACATAATATTGCCAAACAACTTCTTTCTACACATGCTTGCATAATTTATAACAATGTTTAACTAGATGCGTGAACATGTCAAAAATCTCTAGAGGCATACGCATCCTATTCTAATTGTTCCCAAGTTCACAATATAATTCATAGAGTTTGTCATCTCAATTGGTTTTCAATCACTAAGATGTCATGACTATCAATTTATACATGCAAGGTATGTTGAGTTTACATTTCATATGTATTTACGAGACTAACTAAGCTATAAACATATGCTCAATGGGTTAGATTCAAAAAGGCGTAAGGTTTTATAAACATGTTTTTCGTCGTTTAACTTTTCATTTAAAAAGGTTAGGATTCAATCCCAAACCTACTAAACACCTTGTAAAATATATTGATATATGTTTAGGGAGTATGTATGTTCTTGAAATTAAGTGGAGTGTAAGACTTCTTACATTAAATAAGAAAATAAAAATCCTTTTGCTGTTACAGTACCCCCCACTGGGGCTGGCATTTGTACTACAGAACCCCTCGCCGGGGCGGGCAGGTCCCCTGCTAAAACGCTAGCAGGTATCCCCTGTTCGCCCCTGTTCGGATTTTTATGGAATTTTCAACCCAATTCTCATCCAAGCAACAAGGTAATGATGTATAATTGCTATAAACTTGCTACTTAACACTCGTAGCATTCTTCTAACATTCCTACATATACAAACAATTAATTTCAAGGATCAATTCAAGGTTTTTGCCATTTTTTCAAAGTTTAACACACATTGCAATTTTTTTTCTTACAAATTCGTTACTTGATCATTTTACTTCGTTTAACTTTCATTGAATTCATTTTTAACCATATTAACAATATCTAGCATTAATTGATACATTCTAGCAAGTTTCAACTATAACATATCAACTCGAAACAAGTGTTTTTGTACTTTTTCTAAGAACTTTGCAAGGCTTGAGTGTATGAACATTTAGAGGAGTTTACCTTTTCGGAAGTTATATTGCTTCTTCTAGCTTCAATTTGAAAATAATGTAAGCTCACAATGTTCACACTCCTACTAGAAATCTCAGAGAAATTAGCAACATGCTTATGAATGAGAAGGGCTTTATTTTTAGGCAAACTTGTGACCAATTTGGTTTTGTGCAATGAATCAAACCATTGGAATGGAGAAGAAGCTAATGGTTATGAAGGATTTGGTAGAAGAGTACTAATTAGCCCACTCCCTTCTCCATGATTTGCTAGCTATGGGGTTGGTATTGAGGGACTAGGCCAATGGCCTATAACGTGAAGAAAAGATGGAGTGACTCTCATTTTGGGACACCAGCAAATTCTCAGCACTTTAGTAGCACACTTAGGTCCATTTTGCCCTTTGTTCACACTTGAGCATAAATATACACCCACTCATATACTACACATAAAATCATATAATCCATGTACATTGATTTATTTCAAATAATATTTATCCTAGACTAGGATATAATTTAATTGGATACCAAAGTTACTTATTATTAATTTATTTAATCAAAGTTACTTTCTCTCATAGGTTTAAAATACCCATTTAATTATTCCCACACACATCAATATGTCACATAAGACTTTTCACACAACTTGGTCAATTACCTAAGTCAAGCTTACTTTTATCACATAGCTTTATATAATAATTATTTTCATTTCAATGTCACACCTCACTTTATATTAAATGAAAAACCTTATTATATATGATTTCTTTTCACACACTATTATTCATGATAATTAAGGAATAACAAATAAATCAACCTCATTATGAAATCATTTACTTATTAGTAATACTAATTAATTCCATCATTAGTTAAATTAATATTTTCTCAATTCATCATCTTGCCACAGTAGGCATAGCTCCACAAGTTTAAACTAAGCTTCTCATTACTTTTGCTTCATTGTTTAATTATCACTTAGCTTAATCAATTAAACCACTTATCACAATATAAGTCGATACCATATATATTTATATTCAAATAAATATGCAAACAAATCTTTATTCTCAATATTATAATTTACTAAAAATTCGCGGGTATTACAGTTATCAGCAGTTAACCCATGATTGGGCCAACTGACCACTTCTGCGTCAGTTCTTCTCCTTTAATTATCAGACGTCCTTTTCTTTATTCATTATTTGCCTAAGTCTAGAAAGCTTAACAGAGAGAAATACAGAGAAAAAGTTGAAATTGTTAAGAGGATTGTGAGAGTCATCTGAGAAGGAATTCATCTTCCATTAATTCTACACTTGGGTAATCTCTTCAACCCAATTCCTTTTCACGACAGTTAGTTTTTATAAGAAAATGGCTTTCAAAGCTTTTGTAAAATCTCTGTAATTGAGAAAGGGTTTGATTATGAGTTTATATATGGGTTAAGATGTATCAAATCATATTTGATTATATATATATATTATGTGAATTATCATGTCATCAGTTTCATAATACTATGAATTGTTATTTCAAAAATTTACAGAGTATGGGTTTTGGCCTTATGGCCTTATACGTGTTATTTCATGTGTTGATCGTATATTATCCCTAAATTTTACACTCGTATGTTGTTTTGCATGTTGATACGAAGAGACCAAAGTTTAAATAAACGGATTCGGTGTTATAACGAATCCGTAGTGACAATTTTCATATTTTATTTTCAAAACTTTCAAGAACATCAAAGTCAGTGAAATTATAGATTTTAACTCTGTGATTATGTGTTTTAATGGGTTAAAATCACTCTATAAGTGTTGGGTATTGATTATATATGAATTATAACATGTAGGTATGATTAAATTTGTGTAGTGATAATTTAATTAGAATTTTTGGCTGTGTTCTGCAATTTTCGTGAATTACAGAACAGTTTTTGGTTCGCCGCGGCGCCAGTCCAACGCCTTTAGGCCCACGCCGCAGCGCCAAGAGTCCGGCCGCAGCACCATCGCGCCGCAAACCACTCTCAGAAAGTTCAGAAACAAAAATTTTAAAGTGTTTAAGTCTAGCAATGTGTTAGTAACTTAATGTAATGAACATAAAATTATGTTATAGGTATAATGAGATGTTAAAATAAATACTTAGCATGTAAATAACATAATTGCATGTGGATCGAATTATTGAATACATAATTAGCTTGTTATTCATGAAGTATAAATTATATGACAAAGTGATAAATTAACTAAGTATAGTTAATAATTAAAGTAGACAAAGAGAATAAGTTTTGATGATTAGTTAAGTTATAATTAACTGGTATTGTGAATGTGAATGGTATGTAGGATTAAATTCAAAGAACGTGCTTAGTTAAAGTGTAATCTACGCACGAGGCAAGTTTCCTAACCCTACTTGTCATTATTGTTCAAGTTTATTATTATTATTTACCTCGAGTAAATTACCATTACTATTATTCAAGTTCAAATGTTATATTAAAGATTGATTAGCTTTTCAAAGCATGATTCAGTTATACAATAATTATCATATTGTATACGTCTTGAGATTATTATTCAAATCGAATACCATTATTGTTGAACCTTATTAGACTAGTGAACTTTATTGATTCAACTAGTCCTTAGTTGATGAACGTTCTAAATTTCAGAACCCTTATTGAATTATCCAAACCAAACTTCCTTTGGTGCGGACTCGAATGCCAAACTGAGATGAACAACCCTACAAAGGGATTTACTTATGCGTTAGCGTTAAGATATTGTGAACAGTATGGTACTAAGGGCTGACCCCCCTAAGTACGAGTAAAAAGGTCCATAGTCTTATGACTGTTAAAGGTTTCAAGTATAACCCTTGATAACCTAGGACATAGTTCAAGGTCTTATGACCCTCATAATTCTTTTGATTCTTGTTATTCATTCTTGATTCAAAAGTTGAGCTTTTATTCAGATGTCTTTGATTTACTCGAATGTTATTATACTGTTATTTCATTATTATACTTGTGGAAAATAGTGCTCACTCTTGCTTAATAATAACATTGCAGTTAAGAACGAAAGAACTGATGAACCTTCCACTAGTAAAGGCAAGGGCAAGGTTAACAAGTGATGAAGACTTGTTATTTTATTAGATGATGTATTTATGTTTAAGACTTGAGTTAATGATGTTGTTTAAGACTTATTTGTTTATGATTTCGCACATATGTTTAAGGTTAGTTTAACATGGGATTGTATTATTATTATTATTATTATTCAGATGTTGTAAACCTTAAGGGGAATATTTTTATTCTATCTATTGTATGGCTTACATTTATTATGGTAGATAGATAGATGATATTTGTACAGTGAACACCAAATTCCGTGGAATCGAAGTACCCAGATTTGGGGGTGTCACAATTGAAGTCTTTTCCACATCTTCTTCTTCATCAGCTAATTCTCTCCCCTGTTTCTTCACCAAACTAAACCAATTTCCCCTGTTTCTCTGTTTAAGTCAATTACTCTCAATTCCCAATTTCCCCCACAAAAAAGCCACTATACCAAAATAATTTCAGCCACAATCATCCCACCCAATAACCCTCAACCCAAATTTTCTATCAATAACCTGTAATTATAAACAATCAAATTCACCATGGTACAATAAAACAAAGAGTTTATATATTAAACAAAGAAACCAACAGCTACCAATTAGTTTATAAAACTATTATTACAAGCATTGAATTACATGTATAACTCTATACTAAGCCACAACACATACAATCTCACAATATGAAAAGACAAACACATTTCAAGGCCAAACATACTCTGCTGCTTTCACTTTGAAACTAATAAGATTTCCGGCTTCTTAGCTTTACTGGGTGTATTACAATTCGAAGAAGAAGTATTTGCAGCTACTAATTGTTCAGTATCACATGCTCTCTTATCAAGCTGAATCAAACTCCGGGTTGCCAAAATTGCCTGTTGAATCAATTCATGAGAAACCCTAACATACAAACACCTTACTGCCATAGATGAAACATCTTTTACGTCATTCGAATTCAAAGGACCTAACAAACAATGCCCCAATATTCTCAACGCCGGTTGTAAAAGTTCTCAAGGAAGTGGAATTTTGACCCCTTTTGAAACCCCAGTAGAACTTCCATTCTCAGTAATAGCCAAATTACCCATTTTTTCAACAACATCATCCACTTCTTCTACCCTAATTTCATTAGAAAATTTGTTAATTTCTTCGAATTAAGACTTACAAGGGCAGTCTTGGCTTGCCCAATCGGATGCAAATTTATAAAAATCCAATTTTGACTAGCTGGGCATTTCAGATATTTGCTTATAGTAACGATCAAAGACAACAACAACAATGCAGGCGCGTTTGGTGGATTTCACTGTGATTTGGGGCTCTAACGGAGGACTGAGAATTCCAGTTTTCAGAGTATAGCCAGGGTTAGGATTTGATTTGGGGTTAATGGTTCGAGGGATATGGTATAGAGAAGGGAGAGAAAGATCAGGGAGAAAGATGAGGATCAGTTTGCCGTTTCGGGATTTTATCTCGACAGCGTAGAGAGTGAGTAGAACAGCTTCAAAGCCAGCGAGAGAAGACTTGGAATCGGAATGGAGGCGAGAGAGGTAAAGGCCAGAGAGAAGGGGAATGAAAGAGAGGACTACAAGGCGTAGATCGGGATCAGATGAGAGAAATGTATCGTAGAGCCAGTGGAAGAGGGGTAGGTGCCGAAATTAGGGGAGGAGAGAAAAAGGGAGATGGCGTAGTAGGTGGGGAAGGAGGAGAGGAGGGATCGAGAGGGGCGGTCAGAGTCGGCGAGGGATGAGATAGAGAGAGAAGGGTCGACGGGGAGGAGAGAGGGGAGGAAATGAATTCGAGAGTGAGCTTTGGAGATGGATTCCCACTATGAGTGCCTTGGGTCATTATTGGTGGTGTATGGGTGACTTGACTCAATGGAGGAATGTGGGTTTAACAGAGAGAGAAGGAAGGGAATTGTGTGAAATAAATATAAACTGTTGGGTTTCGACACATAAAGCGCAGCAAAAATAAACAATTTAAAGTGCAATTTTGAAACCCTAAAATAGGATCCATACGAAAACCATATTAATTAAGTGGTTAGAAATTTATACCGATTATTGAAGTTAGAATTGATGCGGTCGAATCTCCAACGCAATCCAAATGAACTGCATCTCTACGGTATCCACACGAACGCCCCGCGAATCGTCGTACGATTTGTAGAAAAAGGAACCGCGGTACTAGACACCAAGTATGAGGATTTTTGAAACTGTTTTTCTCTAGTCTCTCTCTAAGAGCGGCTAGGGTTTTGATTAAATGATCTCCTTCCTAAATGGTTGATATATCTTATTTATAGCAGTTAGAAGGAATTAATCAAAACCTAATATATATATATATATATATATATATATATATATATATATACACACACACACACACACAAATTATCATTTTAATTTAAATTCATAATTTAAATAATATCAATCATTTTGATATATTTAAATCCTTATAATTTAAATTAATTCTCTTTTAAATTACGTTCTATGTGTGTGACCCTATATGTTATTATTACGTTGACAATAATTTTAAATTATATTATAAAATTATAAACAATGAGCGACATCTAGTAATGTATCACTGCTACCCAAGTAATAATAAGATCAATGATTCAATGCAACCTTTTCGTGACTAATGTTTCAATGTAATTTAATCCTTTTAACCTTGACATCCTAGATTAAACTCGAGTCATGGAATGTGTCATACTCTTCATAATTTAATTTGAGTTTTCTTGATCAATGAGTAGACTATATGAAACAAATCACTATTTGAGCATGGCCATGCATTTCATAGTCCTACTCAATCAAGAGGTCTATGGATATCACCCCTATTATATAGGAGGGTTAAATTCCATCTATATCACTCGTATTCCTCACACTATTCATGATGTACCCAATAATCACATTTATAGTCCACCCTATTAAAGGTGACCTTTGATGATATAAAGTTACATAAATTCCCGTGTAGTAATATAGTGATTTCAGGTCGGAGGATCATTACATCATTGTCACTATGAGAATTGCTAATGACACTTCGCATAATGCTCCACATAGAATTCTCATGGTGGGTCTGTCCAGTACATCGTTCTCTAACATGTACCTATGCATTGACTTAATATCTCATATATTTATAATCAATGAGATTTGGTCATCAGTCAATCCACATACTAGTCTCAATATATCATTGTTGTCCCATTAACAATGATACTCGACTAGGGACATTTAAGAATAATGATACTAATTGTAATTATATAATCTCATGTTCAAGTCACTTACTTGAAGCTATATAAGTTGTATCACTATTCTAAGGACTTTTATTATGTTAACATTTATATATAACGCAGTAAATAAAACCATAATAAAATCATTCATTTATTCAATCAAAAATAATATCAAAATATTAAACAATTATATCAAATAATTGGCCTCTAGGGCATAAACTCTTAACCCTTTGTAATAAACATTACAGCCTTAGCCGATCACTTTTGACCGATTAAGTAAAGAAAGTGTGCTTTATGTTACATTTAATTGAAGTTTGGGGTGTACTTAGACACATTTTTCGGTTTGGGGTGCAAAAGTCAACATTGGTGTAAAGTTTGGGGTGCACATCGTCTTTTAGTCTTATTATTATTATTATTATTATTATTATTATTATTATTATTATTATTATTATTATTATTATTATTATTATTATTATTATTATTATTATTGTTGTTGTTGTTGTTGTTGTCGTTAATAATAATATTATTATTGTTATTATTATTATTGTTGTTGTTGTTATTAATAATAATAATATTATTATTGTTATTTTTATTATTGTTGTTGTTATTGTTTATTATTATTATTATTATTGGTGGTGATGTTACTATTATTATTATTATTATTATTATTATTATTATTATTATTATTATTATTGTTAATATTAATAATGCATTCATATTTTTTTGAGTAAAAGATGGACAACTGGGATTATGGTCCAATTGACCAAAAGTGTTCTTCATGATCAACAAAATCATTTCTTAGATGACGTATGTAAAGGGAAAGATAGAGGAAAACTAGGCTCAAGTCAATTTACAGAACAAAAATATAATAAATGGAACTTAACAAAAATAAAAAAATTCTTCTAGTTAAATGTGAGTTTGGAAATTTTAAATTCCCAGGAGTTGTACACTAAACTGACCTTTGTCTCATATCTACCCTGGTGGAGAGATGGCGAGATGGCGGCCGGAGTCCAATACCTTTCATTTAAATTATGGAGAAATAACAATAACTTTTGAGGATGTCCACTTTATTTTTGGGTTGTCGGTAGTGAACAAACCCTTAACTTGTTCCTTATTTGACACCCCGTTGACTTATTTTAAGGATTGTTTTGGAGTTAAATTAGTTGCGGAATATGTTAGGTCAAAAAAACGAAATGAAGTTTCATTAGTGTGGTTGCACGAACATTTTAATAGTCTTGAGAAAGCGACTAAAGAAATTGTAGGTCGATACACAAAAGCCTACATTCTGTATGGTTGTGTAGGGAAATATTATTCTCAAATAGGTCTAAGAATACTGTGCACCCAAAAAATATGTATTTTATTACCAACGCTAGGCGCGACAGTGTTAGGATATTTGTATAGGGCTTTATATTCTGCAAGTAGGAAAGAAATCAAATATATTAATGGTTGTGCAACACTATTATAAATTTGGGCCTATGAGCATCTAAATATTGGAAGACCAAAACCTTGGCCACAACCAGGCTTATGGTTACCTAGGGCCATGCCATGAGCATATTCTTGAACCGACAGTTACCCTGGTAGACGAGAGAATTCTCATCACTATTTGTCATTTTACTGAGGGGAACTATTTGTCATTTTAGTGAGGGAGTTAGATGTTCAGCCTACATGGGAGGTGGTTTGGCGACTTTACATGAGGTGGGATTATAATTTCACTAGATTTAATTTTGAAGGGAGGTTGTTGGGATCTGGTAGATTCCATTTGATCCACTTTGATATTGTGGTATTCTAGATGTCGTGATGAGACATTTTAAGTTTCTGCAAGACATACCCTCTCCGGCCAAAAAACCACGGACCTTAGAAAAGTCAAAGAATTTAGATTTGAGGTCGATGATTGCATGAACAGGAAAGAACATCTTGCTTTGGGGGGCATACATCAACAATATGAAATTTATAATTAGAAACTGCATCGACCTCGATGGGAAAGGGTCCCAACATCACCTTATTAACACGGTACACAATTTTCACCTGGTTTAATTTTTTGACATTGTATTATTTATTGTTCCTATATTTTTGTATGTGTTCATCTTACATGATAGGTTGAGAGTACAAAATTCTTACTTGATAAGTGTTTTGCATTTACTCAGATGCCTCCTGAGTATGTTCAACAGAAATAAAATTGGGATCACCAGTACAATATTTAATTTCCCTCTTACGATCAAAGTTGTATATACTCGGGATCACCAGTACAAATTTGGGATCACCAGACTAGACTGTATTCGTGATCCCAATTTTGTTTCTACAAAAATACTCGAGAGACATCTGAGTAAATGCAAAACACTTATCTAGTAATCATGTAAGATGAACAAAAACAAATATTAGGAACAATAAATAATATCAATAAATGTAATATAAAGTATGTGACGCCCCCAAAATAGGTATACATCACCCATTCTGAGTCGCCAAATACATGGTACATAAATCAAATACAAACTTTTTTTATACAATACGACAACAGTGTATCTTAGAGTTTTTACAAGAATATTGTCTCATAGACAGTATTCAAACTCAAATGAAGTCCCCATTACATTTATTATCATACTATTTTATAAAATAGTGAGAACTACTAATGCAAACATCTGGACCGTCACTCCATTCCCTGACTAGTCCCAACTATATTCTCTTTTCCTGAATAGAACAATAAAAACAAAGGGTGAGCTCAACTAGCCCAATAAGAAATATTATGAATAAGATAATGCAGAATAAATTATCGTTAGCCTTCAACAGTATAACAACTGGTAGAATACAGTAGACAACAAATTTTAGATCAACAACAGCAGCGGAATAAACAATCCATTAGAAGAGTCAAGTAGAGCATGATATCTAATATCTTAAATGATTTAAAAAGTTTTTTATCAACTTTTTCGCTGAGACTCAACTTAATAAATAAACCAAATCATCGAATCATCCCTGCCCTACGAGTCAATGATATTCATATAATCATCAATGGTCATAATTAAACCGAATAATCCCTGGTCATATTCATATCAATCAATAGTCCATTTATGCACGTAAGCCACAGATGACTTTCATCACAATATAAGCATGAGGATGATGACAATGATATAAGCATTAATCAAACGAAATCAAGGATAAATATTAAAGACTTTAAATTTATCCAGAGTTTAAAAATATCTAAATTATTAACATGATACTGCTTTGTGGAGTAAAATTCAAGAATAATATTGTATCAAAAATGATTTGGACAGCAAAGAAATCAATTTTTTTCATGAATAATTCCCCAGGTGAATAGTACTCGAGTGAATAGTACATCGGGAATAGTACCATGTGAATAGTACTTTGTGAATAGTACTTATGAATAGTACTTTATGAATAGTACCTGTGAATAGTACTTTATAAATAATACCATATAAATGAATAGTACTCATGGACAATACTCTGGCATGAAAAGCTTAAAATTTAACAAGAATGTGCAAAAATATCCTTGTGAAACGATACTAGATGAAACACAAATTTCAAGGATATTCTACTAATTTTACGGAGTATAAAAGCAATACTTTAACAAAATGAGGGTATAATCAGGAATACGAGGCGAAATAATATTACTCACATATTACAGAGTATGGAAGAAAATATTATTTCTTATGAATACTGAAAAAAATAATATAACTTACGACTGTTGAACGAAAATAATATTCGTACGAATATTGAACGAAGATGATATTCCTTATGAATATTGAATAAAGATGATATTTCTTACGAATATTGAACAAAAATAATATTCATACGAATACGAAAAATAATCTCTTCAGAATATGAAATAAATAATACCACTTACCTCAGAAGAAGACTGGATATTGGAATAATGAAGTAGCAAACTTCTCTACTTCTTTCTCTCTATAGCTTCTCTCTCTATAATTGCTCTTGTGAGTCTTAGTGAATTGGTGAGAATAAAGGAAGAATGAGCTTCTATTTATAGGAAAATATAGTTTCGATAATTACACGTTTTGGGGCTCGAAATATTACAGTATAATACCTTCATCTTTTCCTTCATTTTTAATTTAGTCCTGTAAGTATTATAAAACTTGCAGCACCTTCCCTAATAGTCACTAGTACAAAGTAGTAAATAGACAACACTTAAACCACAACGTTTTTATAAAAAATGTTGTGGTATTTTTTCCACAACGTTTTTAAACAAAACGTTGTAGATATATATGGAAAACGTTATCTATTTAAATGGGCATTTTTTTTGTTTTTAACTTGATAACGTTTTTTTAAAAAAACGTTATGTATCTGAAAACACGAAGGTCAAGTGAACATTTAAAATTAAAAGACATACTCTTTTTCTCTCCAAGGCTCGTCAGTTTCGTTCTTTTTCTCTGTGCTCGTCAGTTTGGTCTTCGTACGTGTTCGACACTTTCGTTCCAGAGCTTCAGTTTCCTTCTCTTGCTTTGGGTTTTTTGTTCCCTCTCTTCAGTTTCCTCTCTTCATTCCTTCTCTTTCAGTTTTCCTTCTCTCTATCTGCTCTTTGGTTGTGTTCTGATTGGGTGTACCTTCTCTCTGAGGCTGAAATCTGAAGATCTTTAATTGGGTGTTTGAAGATAAGCTATTTTGGGGGCTAGGGTTTCATCGTAAGTTCTTCATCTCTTTGGATTTGTTCTTGCATGTGTTTATTTTCAACCCATTTACAGTCTTTGTAAATATAAACGTGTTTGAGGAGCTCCATTTGTTTTGTTATAATGGTTTTTCTGCTTTCATAGTGGTAGCATAGTGGTGGCTGCAGTGGCAGCAGTGATGGTTTCTCTGTCTCCTCCACTAAAAATTAGGTTTTAATTTCTCACTTGTTAATTTTCCCTAAAATTTAGGTTTTAATTTGAAATTTTACGATATTTGGAGCTAATTTGAAGCTTCTAATTGTTATTGAAGACTAATTAAATCTGTATTATTACATAAAGCATAATGATAATCTTCATTTTCATTTGAAAATCCTTTGTTTTTTTTCTTGGGTTTGTTCTAATGTTTTTCTCACAAAGAGTGAGTTAAGGGATTTTTCTAGTTTACTATAGTTGGTAATTTGTTATTATGGTGTTTAGTTGATAATGTTGCTTTATGTATCTTTTCACTTTTGACATAGTTATGGTCTAGGGTCTGATTTGTTGACTGTATTTTTAGCTCTGAAGTTTAACATCGGGTTCTCTTTAAAAATGCCATTTTTGTTTTTTTAAGATGGATAAGTCATGGATGTTTGCTGATAGAAGGTCACGAGAGTATGAACTAGGCGTTGATGAATTCTTGAGGTTTGCGATAGACAACGCGAGAAATGTGAATCTTATTCATTGCCCTTGCATAAAATGTGGAAACATTTTAAAATTTGGTGCCAGAATTATACGGGATCACTTGTATTTTAATGGTGTTGATACTAGTTATCAAACTTGGATATGGCATGGAGAACCTAATATGTTAGATGCATATTCAAATGAACCTTTTGTAGGCACTACTGAATAAGGCTATGTCTATGAAACAATAGATATGGAAGATAATGGTTTTGGGGATTTCTCAAATGATCCGTGTGAGTTTCTTAATGTGATTGGGGATGGAGATGAACCCTTATACCCTGGTTGTAAATTTATTAAGTTAGGTGCACTTGTTAGACTCTACAATTTAAAAGTAAAGCATGGGTTGAGTGATGTTGGTTTCACAGAGCACTTGATTTTTCTGACTGAACTTCTTCTAGAAGGTAACCAATTACCTTGCTCCTTGTATGAGGCAAAGAAGTCTTTACATGCCTTAGGAATGGATTATGAGAAAATACATGCTTGTCTTAATCACTGCATCTTGTATAGAAAGGAATTTGACCATGTAACTAATTGCCAAAAATGTTCTCTCTCAAGGTGGAAGATGGAAAAGAATGAGCATGTAAGAGAAAGGGTGTTTGCGAAGGTGTTGTGGTACTTTCCTCCTATCCCGAGGTTTAAACGTATGTTTAAATCTAGCAGGACAGCTTAGAGTTTGACTTGGCATGCTAATAATAAAATGAGCGACGGTCATATGCGTCATCCATCATATTCACCATCTTGGAAGCTAGTGGATGATAAGTGACCGAAATTTGGTAAAGACCCTAGAAACCTTAGACTTGCTCTTTCAGCTGATGGGATCAATCCTCATGGTTCTCTTAGTAGTAGATACAGTTGTTGGCCTATTATAATGATTATTTATAATCTTCCGCCTTGGTTATGTATGAAAAGAAAGTTCATGATGTTGACTTTGTTGATCTCGGGTCCTAAACAAGCCGGTAATGATATAGATGTCTACTTGGAACCATTGATTGATGATTTGAAGTGTTTGTGGAAGGGGTTCCAGGGGTGTATGATGCAATTAGAGGAGAATACTTTATGCTCAAAGCCCAATTAATGTGGACTATTAATGACTTTTCTGCCTATGGGAACTTATATGGATGTGTTGTAATAGGTTATAAAGCATGTCCTATATATGGCGAGGATACACGTAGCCATAGGTTGACACATGGTAACAAAGTTTGTTACATTGGCCACCGAAGATTCTTGCCTCTAGATCATTCATTTCGAAAGCAGCGAGAAACATTTAATGGAGAACAAGAATTCAGACCACCTCCTATGTCACTAACGGGAGAGGAAGTATTTAGAAAGGTTGATGGTTTGACTCATGCTATTGATGACAAGGATAACAAGCCTTGTTGGAAGAGGAAGTCAATCTTCTTTGAACTAGAGTATTGGAAGTTTCTTCATATTAGACATTGTCTTGATGTTATGCATATTGAGAAAAATGTATGCGATATTGTAAGACCCCAAATAATTAATAAATGAAATTTAATTTCTTTTAATTATTATTTTGAATAGTAAGGGTTGATTTGATTAATGTGGATGGTTATGGGAAAAATATGCAAATATTTCAAAATAAGCAAGTGGTTATAAAATATTCATTGTTGTCGGGGAATATTCGTTTGGTCGTGGAATATTCGTACTGTCGGGGAATATTCGTACGACGGCGCAGCCATGTGTGGGCCCCATAACAGAAAGCGATTGGAGGAAGAAAACGACAAATATAAGTTGTTTAAAAATAACGGCGTAGTTGTTACCGTTTACACTGTTGGAATACCCGATGGTTAAAATACAGTAATACGCGTTGTTGCACAGTGGCACACGGTATTGCACAATATTTTGAATTATTGATCCTTACGTAAGAAGGCACTACTCAATAATTGCTACAGGAGTTACTGTTCATTACTTTATTGATTCAATAATTGCTGCGTTGATATTTATATTATTATTGTTTCAATAATTGTCATTGCACAGTATTTTCCATTATCAGATCAATAATTCATATTATTTGAATAATATTATCAGATAACATTATTGGCAATGTCTAGAAAGTTCTGTCAAGGAGAGGTTTGGTCATCTAATTGCGCGCCAGTAAGGAGAAATCCTTATTGGAAAGCCTCCTTTATCCTGGGAACGGCCTGGTTGTTAGTACTGTGATTCTGTAATATTATTTTTAATAATTAATTATTGATTATTATGATAAAGAAAATATTTATTTTATGTGGATATAGATGGAGAAAATTTTTAATGTGACAATTGTTGAAAATTAATATTTTATCTTTTTCTGATAAAATAATTCATTTAAATATATTATTTTAATAATATATTAACGGTGATATTTTTACAATGAATGTGGGATATATGAGTATTTGAGGAGGAAGAGTATTTTTGTGGCATTAAATATTTAACATATGTTTTGTGTGTCGGTGGACACAATTCTTGACCGAAAATTGATTATAGACTATAAAATCGCTCGTTTGTGGATTTCGGTCAATTTTTATTTGGAATTTGGAAAAACTTTCTTCTGTAAAGTTGTAGATAATTGAAATTCCTATAAAAATTCGCGAGATTCGAATTTTCTAATAAAAGGGCTATTTATTGTGAATTATTGAAGTTCCGGAGTTCCGAAATAATTGATTTTTGGAAGTTTTAATTATTATTTTCAACAAAAACGTTTTTCAAAGGTTGGTGGGCATCTTTAACATGTGTTTGATGGCTAAAATCAGATTCCTTGGTGGTTGGCTTGAATGTTTTGTAAATATTAATATTATATTAATTTAGTCTCCTTTGGCGTTCTAACATTTCCCTATAAATAGAGGGCTAAGTTAGAATTGAAAATCACACCAGAAACAAAGTTTTCTCTCTTTCTCTCTCTATATTATCGAGCGTATCCTTGTGAGTATACTTTGAGTGTTGCTATACGGTGCGAGTTTCTGTCAGCACTATACCGAAATTCAGTCAGAAGTACGGCTATTTTGAGGTAAGGGATGTTATTTTCTTCTCAAATGATATTTTTTCTTCAATATCATTATGTCGGAATATTGATGAACTTTTTTATCAAATTTGGAACTTTTTGTGCCGGAGTTACTATTCACGTATACAGTACTATTCACGTATACGACACTATTCACGAATACGGCACTATTCACAGAAAAAATTATTTTTTTTCTTTTCGTCCAAAATATCTATTGTGGATACTAGCTTTGATTGTATCCATGTTTTGATCATTCTTGAATTTTACACCACTATGATTATTTTTGAGATATTTTTGGACATGGATAAAACAAAGTACGAATCCTTAATCCTTAATCCTTGTCATTTTGTTTCACTGGATTCGCTTCTTTAAAAATATTTTTTATCATCTTCAGTCTTAAAGGATGTTATTATTGAATATCTTTGGCCTGTAGTGCAAAGATGAATGATTTCTGATGAATATCTTTGGCCCGTAGTGCAAAGATGAACAGGTGTTTAGATGAACATGACCAACAGATGAATATCCTTGGCCTGTAGTGCAAGGATGAATATATGATTCAAGATGTGCATTGATTGATGTTACAGGGATAAAAATATTGTTGATGGACTGTTAAATTCATAGACATTAGTAGATTTCATCCTCTACGTAACTCTTCTATGAATTAATATTTTCCGCTGCGAATATTGATTTAAAACTTGTTGTCTATTGTATTATATTAGATTTTTCCCTGTTGAAGACTAACAATAATTTGTTGTATATTATCTTAGTCATAATATTCTTTACTGAGCTAGTTGAGCTCACCCTTTTCTTTTTTGTTCCATTTTTCTTCTCAGGAGACGAGAATATAGCGGGTACGAGTCGGGGTATGAATTGATGGTTCTTGAGAGAGTTGTTTAGTAGTCCTCACCATTTCTGTAAAATAATATATCAATAATTGTATTGAAGACCTAGTTGGGTATGTATATTGTCTAGATGACAATGTTTGTATTCAAACTCACAGTTTATGGGTTGTAAAAGTTGTAGTTGTTTCTGTACCATGTATTTGGCGACTCAAAATGGGTTGGATGGAATGGACCTATTTTGGGGGCGTCACAGTTGGTATCAGAGCTTAGGGATATGATCTCTGGCGGAGATCGGGGAATAGAACTAGGAGGGGAGAAACGAGTAGATCCTTCGCTAGTGTGTTCTACCTATAAGCTTATTTGTTAGTTGGTCAGTATATAGGGATATTATGTGATATATTGATTTCCTTAATTAACCCTTGTTTTATGACAGTATTTGAGAATGTCGAATGAGAATATTAACAATGGAAATGAGACCGTGGAGACGCATGTACTCACCAACGAGGAGAACGTGCAACAGGTTGGCAATGTTCCTCCTGTGAACAACACCACTGATCAGACGATGAACGACGCAATTTTTAGAAGCTTTTTGCAGTTCATGCAAAATCAGACGAAGGAGACTCGTGTTCAAAATACAGGAGGAAATGATAACAATTCACGGGTTGTCACAGCCAAGCAGTTCAAAGAGTTGGGACCACCAGAATTTAAGGGAAAGCCAGATCCGATCATGGCGGAGACATGGGTCAAGCAAATTACCAAGATATTCGATGTCTTGGGATGCACGGAGGAACAGAAGGTTCCATTCGCCACCTTTATGTTCCGTGGCGAGGCAGACTACTGGTGGGAGTATGTGAAGCGTACCCATCCAGCCGCACTCAGCATGTCTTGGGAGACATTTCAGAAACTATTTAATGACAAATACTTTCCTGAAAGTGTTCGTCATATGAAGGAAGTGGAGTTCATCAGATTAGAACAAAATAACATGACGGTGTCTCAGTACGAGGCAAAGTTTGAGAGTTATCCAGGTTTGCACCTCATTTGGTGGAGAATGAGGAACGTATGACGCGGATGTTTCTGAGAGGTTTGAAATCCGGCATACGACAATATCCCATCTCTCATAAATTTTCTCTCTATTCAGATGTTGTTAACAGGGCTCAATTGTTGGAGCGAGACAACAAGTACGGTCAACCGAGGTACCACAATCAGGATCATACTGAAGATAGCAGTCAGCAAAACAACAATAACCAGTGGAGAAAGAAAAAGACGGACAAAAATGGTAACCACTCTGGTGGTAATCATAGCTATGAAAATAGAAGAAGCGAGTCAGGAGGAGATTTTAAAAAGAGGAGATTTAACAACGACCATGTGAAGACGACAGTTCCGGCAGCAACTGGTTCTAAGGGAGGAGAAAGACCACCGGTTATATGCTATAAGTGCGGGAAAGAGGGACATATCAGTCCAAACTGCCCACAACAGTTCAAGGTATGCTATAATTGTGGAAAAGAAGGACATATCGCTCGAGATTGTACGGTAGCGAAACCTAGTTCAGCGGGGACGGTGACTCAAAAGACTGTCCCAGAAAAGCCAAAGTCAATGGTTCCTGGAAGAGCGTTTGTTGTGACTGGTCAACATGCGAGGAACCCAAACGAGGTGATCACGGGTAAACTATTTATAAATTCTTGTGAAGTTTATACCTTACTTGATACCGGTGCTACCCATTCATTTATCTCTCCTGCTTGCGCTCAACGTTTAAACTTGACTCCGGAGAAATTAGACTTTGACCTATCTGTGGAAACTCCGTTAGGAGAAACTTTCATCACATCCACTGTTTATAAATCTTGTTTCATTCAAGTTGGCACCATCACCTTACCTGTTGACCTGATCTCTTTAAAGATACTTGCTTTTGATGTGATTTTAGGGATTGATTGGTTAACTACTCATCATGCCAAAATTGATTGTTTTCGTAAGGTTGTTAGTTTTCATATTCCTAATCAACCTGTTGTTCGAATTCAGGCAACTAAACCATTAAAATCAATCACTGTCATATCCAATCATAAAGCTATTCGTTTATTGAAAAACGGATGTCAAGCTTTCTTAGCCCATGTTATGGATTTGAATAAAGACACGTCAAAATTGAATAATATTCCTGTTGTTATTGACTTTCCTGACGTATTTCCTGAAGAACTTCCCGGTCTACCCCCAGAACGTGAAGTTGAATTTTTTATTGATCTTGAACCTGGTACAAAGCCCATTTCTAAAACCCCATATCGAATGGCTCCTATTGAACTTCAGGAGTTAAAAGTCCAACTACAGGAGTTATTGGACATCGGTTTCATTCGTCCTAGTACATCTCCTTGGGGTGTTCCTGTTTTATTCGTAAAGAAGAAAGACGGAAGTATGCGACTTTGTATTGACTATCGGGAATTGAACCATGTCACCATTAAGAATAGGTATCCTCTACCTCGTATTGATGACTTGTTTGACCAGTTGCAAGGAGCACAATTCTTTTCAAAAATCGATCTTCGTTCTGGATATCATCAGCTAAAAATTAGAACTGAGGATATTCCAAAGACTGCCTTCAGGACTCGGTATGGGCATTATGAATTCTTAGTCATGTCTTTTGGATTGACTAATGCTCCTGCTGCTTTCATGGATATGATGAACCGAGTATTCAAGGATTATTTGGATCAATTCGTTGTTGTCTTTATTGATGACATCCTCATATATTCCAAAAGCCGTGAAGATCATGAGCACAATTTGAAGCTGGTACTCCAAAGGCTTCGTGAAAACAAGTTATATGCTAAGTTGAAGAAATGCGAGTTCTGGCTTGAGGAAGTAACATTCCTTGGGCACGTGGTGTCAAAAAATGGAGTATCTGTTGACCCGACGAAGATTGAAGCAATACAAAGTTGGGAGCAACCGAAGTCGGTCACTGAAGTACATAGCTTTTTGGGCTTAGATGGTTATTATCGGAGATTCGTGGAAGGGTTTTCTCGAATTGCTACTCCATTAACTCAGCTAACTCGGAATGATACAAAATTCGTATGGAGCGAGGAATGCGAGAAGGGTTTTCAAGAGCTTAAGAGGAGACTTATTTCGGCACCTGTTCTAACAATACCATCTGGTTCGGATGGATTTGTTATCTACAGCGATGCTTCAGGCAAAGGGTTAGGATGTGTTCTCATGCAACGTGGGAAAGTCATAGCCTATGCCTCGCGACAACTTAAAGAGTATGAGAGGAATTATCCTACTCATGATCTAGAGTTGGCAGCAGTCGTTTTCGCGCTAAAGATCTGGAGGCACTATCTATACGGGGAGAAAGTGGAGATATATTCAGATCATAAAAGCCTCAAATATTTCTTCACGCAGAAAGAACTCAACATGCGGCAACGACGTTGGCTCGAGTTGTTGAAAGATTACGACCACACTATTCAATACCATCCTGGAAAAGCGAACGTGGTAGCTGACGCATTGAGTAGAAGATCATATGCAGGAATGAGTGCAATGATGTCAAGTATACGCATAGAGCCAACTTTAATAGAAAAAGTTAAGGTTGCTCAAGCCACCGATCCGGAGCTGATGCATATGAAGACGAAAGTACAAGAAGGTGCCATTCCAGAAGCGAGAATTGATGAAGAAGGAATACTTCGAGTCCACTCCAGACTTTGTGTTCCTAACTATCCTGATTTAAAGTACAAGATCATGATGGAGGCACACAATACACCGTTTGCAATTCATCCTGGAAGTACCAAAATGTATCGTGACCTTTGACATACATTTTGGTGGAACAATATGAAGAGAGAGATTGCAAAGTTTATTTCAACGTGTTTAACTTGTCAACGTGTAAAGGCAGAGCATCAAGTGCCAAAGGGTCCATTGCAACCACTTGAGATTCCGAAATGGAAGTGGGAATACATTACTATGGATTTCGTTACGGGTCTTCCTACGGTTTCTCAAGGCATCAATGCTATTTGGGTTATTGTTGATAGATTAACCAAGTCTGCTCATTTCTTGCCGATACGGGAGACTTATTCCCTTGAACGTCTTGCTCAAATGTACGTAAATGAGATTGTAAGATTGCATGGCATGCCAGTATCCATAGTTTCGGATCGTGACCCAAGATTTACTTCAAGATTTTGGGTTAGCTTGCAAAAAGCTATGGGTACGGAGTTACGATTCAGTTCGGCATACCATCCTCAAACGGACGGATAATCAGAGAGGACTATTCAAACTCTTGAAGATTTATTAAGACTCTGTGTCCTAGACTTCAAGGGCAGTTGGGATAAATATTTACCATTGGTGGAATTCTCCTACAACAACAGTTATCAGGCAAGCATTGGTGTGGCCCCATTTGAAGCATTGTATGGACGAAAGTGTCGCTCTCCAGTATGTTGGGACGAGGTAGGTGAAGCAACATTGTTGGGACCCTAGTTAGTATGTATGACTACGGAGAAGATCCAAACGATTCGATAACGTATACAAACGGCACAAGATCGACAAAAGAGTTATGCGGATCTTCATCAAAAGGACGTAGAATTTAGTGTTGGGGATCATGTATTGTTGCGTGTTGCCCCATGGAAGGGAGTTACAAGATTCGGGAAGAGAGGAAAGCTTAATCCACAATTTATTGGTCCAATTCAAATTCTTGATCGAGTAGGTAATGTAGCCTATAGACTCGCGTTACCTCCAAGTATGTCTCGTGTTCATAATGTTTTTCATATATCTGTGCTTCGTAAATATGTGAAAGACCCGAACCACGTCATTGAGTTAGAACCGGACGAGATAGCCGAAGATTTACCGTATGAGGAGGTACCTGTAAAGATCTTGGATAGGAAGGAGCATGTCCTACGCACGAAGGTAATACCACAAGTTAAAGTTTTGTGGAGGAATCATGCTATAGAGGAAATGACCTGGGAGTTGGAAACAGAAATGAAAGCGATGTATCCTCACCTTTTCGAAACACCAGGTACGTATGTCAATTTTGAGGACGAAATTTCATAAGGAGGGGAGGTTGTAAGACCCCAAATAATTAATAAATGAAATTTAATTTCCTTTAATTATTATTTTGAATAGTAAGGGTTGATTTGATTAATGTGGATAGTTATGGGTAAAATACGCAAATATTTCAAAATAAGCAAGTGGTTATAAAATATTCATTGTTGTCGGGGAATATTCGTTTGGTCGTGGAATATTCGTACTGTCGGGGAATATTCGTACGACGGCGCAGTCATGTGTGGGCCCCATAACAGAAAGTGATTGGAGGAAGAAAACGACAAATATAAGTTGTTTAAAAATAACGGCGTAGTTGTTACCGTTTACACTGTTGGAATACCCGGTGGTTAAAATACAGTAATACGCGTTGTTGCACAGTGGCACACGGTATTGCACAGTATTTTGAATTATTGATCCTTACGTAAGAAGGCACTACTCAATAATTGCTACAGGAGTTACTGTTCATTACTTTATTGATTCAATAATTGCTGCGTTGATATTTATATTATTATTATTTCAATAAATGTCATTGCACAGTATTTTCCATTATCAGATCAATAATTCATATTATTTGAATAATATTATCAGATAACATTATTGGCAATGTCTAGAAAGTTCTGTCAAGGAGAGGTTTGGTCATCTAATTGCGCGCCAATAAGGAGAAATCCTTATTGGAAAGCCCCTTCTATCCTGGGAACGGCCTGGTTGTCAGTACTGTGATTCTGTAATATTATTTTTAATAATTAATTATTGATTATTATGATAAAGAAAATATTTATTTTATGTGGATATAGATGGAGAAAATTTTTAATGTGACAATTGTTGAAAATTAATATTTTATCTTTTTCTGATAAAATAATTCATTTAAATATATTATTTTAATAATATATTAACGGTGATATTTTTACAATGAATGTGGGATATATGAGTATTTGAGGAGGAAGAGTATTTTTGTGGCATTAAATGTTTAACATATGTTTTGTGTGTCGGTGGACACAATTCTTGACCGAAAATTGATTATAGACTGTAAAATCGCTCGTTTGTGGATTTCGGTCAATTTCTATTTGGAATTTGGAAAAACTTTCTTCTGTAAAGTTGTAGATAATTGAAATTCCTATAAAAATTCGCGAGATTCGAATTTTCTAATAAAAGGGCTATTTATTGTGAATTATTGAAGTTTCGGAGTTCCGAAATAATTGATTTTTGGAAGTTTTAATTATTATTTTCAATAAAAACGTTTTTCAAAGGTTGGTGGGCATCTTTAACATGTGTTTGATGGCTAAAATCAGATTCCTTGGTGGTTGGCTTGAATGTTTTGTAAATATTAATATTATATTAATTTAGTCTCCTTTGGCGTTCTAACATTTCCCTATAAATAGAGGGCTAAGTTAGAATTGAAAATTACACCAGAAATAAAGTTTTCTCTCTTTCTCTCTCTATATTATCGAGCGTATCCTTGTGAGTATACTTTGAGTGTTGCTATACGGTGCAAGTTTCTGTCAGCACTATACCGAAATTCAGTCAGAAGTACGGCTATTTTGAGGTAAGGGATGTAATTTTCTTCTCAAATGATATTTTTTCTTCAATATCATTATGTCGGAATATTGATGAACTTTTTTTTATCAAATTTGGAACTTTTTGTGCCGGAGTTACGATTCACGTATTCGTTACTATTCACGTATACGACACTATTCACGAATACGGCACTATTCACAGAAAAAATTATTTTTTTTCTTTTCGTCCAAAATATCTATTGTGGATACTAGCTTTGATTGTATCCATGTTTTGATCATTCTTGAATTTTACACCACTATGATTATTTTTGAGGTATTTTTGGACATGGATAAAACAAAGTACGAATCCTTAATCCTTAATCCTTGTCATTTTGTTTCACTGGATTCGCTTCTTTAATAATATTTTTTATCATCTTTAGTCTTAAAGGATGTTATTATTGAATATCTTTGGCCTGTAGTGCAAAGATGAATGATTTCTGATGAATATCTTTGGCCCGTAGTGCAAAGATGAACAGGTGTTTAGATGAACATGACCAACAGATGAATATCCTTGGCCTGTAGTGCAAGGATGAATATATGATTCAAGATGTGCATTGATTGATGTTACAGGGATAAAAATACTGTTGATGGACTGTTAAATTCATAGACATTGGTAGATTTCATCATCTACGTAACTCTTCGATGAATTAATATTTTCCGCTGCGAATATTGATTTAAAACTTGTTGTCTATTGTATTCTATTAGATTTTTCCCTGTTGAAGACTAACGATAATTTGTTGTATATTATCTTAGTCATAATATTCTTTACTGAGCTAGTTGAGCTCACCCTTTTCCTTTTTGTTCCATTTTTCTTCTCAGGAGACGAGAATATAGCGGGTACGAGTCGGGGTATGAATTGATGGTTCTTGAGAGAGTTGTTTAGTAGTCCTCACCATTTCTGTAAAATAATATATCAATAATTGTATTGAGGACATAGTTGGGTATGTATATTGTCTAGATGACAATGTTTGTATTCAAACTCACAATTTATGGGTTGTAAAAGTTGTAGTTGTTTCTGTACCATGTATTTGGCGACTCAAAATGGGTTGGATGGAATGGACCTATTTTGGGGGCGTCACAGATATCATTATTGGTACATTATTGGAGATTCTGGGGAAAAACAAAGATGGGGTTGCAGCTCGATTAGACCTCTTAGAAATGGGGGTTAAGACTTATTTATGACCAGATTTTGGGGGGAAAAGGACACGCTTGCCTCCAAGTACTTAGAATCTATCGAGGGTAGAGAAAAGAGTTGTATGTAATTCTTTGTGTGGAATGAAAGTCCCAGAAGGTTACGCTTCTAATATCAAAAGTCTTGTATCATTGCAAGACCTAAAACTCTATGGGCTTAAGTCTTATGACTGTCATACCTTAATGCAACAATTGCTCCCTGTGCCTTACGTTCGGTGATGGAAAGACCTGTGAGGTATGCAATAATCAGATTGTGTTTTTTCTTTAATGAGATATGCGACAAATTCATCGACATTTCAAAACTAGATAAAATGCAAGCTGATGTAGTGGTAACCTTGTGTTTGCTTGAGAAGTATTTTCCACCATCATTCTTTGATATCACGATTCATGTCGTGGTGCATCTTGTTAGAGAAGTTCGATTATGTGGGCCAGTTTACGATGTGTTTAACTTCCAGCAGTTGTATTTATGAACTCAATGTTTATTTGCTAGCAAGATGTTACTTTTCACATATATTTATATTTAAAAGCAGTGTAAATTTCCTGCAGTTAATAATGTTACATTTTAGCAGTTTAAAATGTTACTTTTCCAACAGTTACGATGTGTTTAACTTCCCGCAGTTGTATTTATAACTCTATGAACTGAATTATTTTCCAGAATATTCTTCTAACTCATTGTTTATTTTCTAACTCAATGTTTATTTTTGTGCAGAATAAAGAAGACAGTTATGTCATCCCCTCAAAAGAAAAAAGTTATGTCGTCCCTTCAAAAGAAGAAAGCTATTTCATCCCCTTCAAAGAAGAAAGCTATTCATTCCCCCCAAAAAAGAAAGCTAGTTCATCCCCTTTAACCAAGAAAACTATTTCCTCCCCTCAACAGAAGAAAGCTATTTCATCCCATTCAACCAAGAAACCTATTTCCTCCCCTCAAAAGAAGAAAGCAAGTCAGACGTATCAATCTGCTTTAGAGACTCAAGACAGTCTGAAATATGAAGTTGAGACAATCTCCAGTACCGCAAAAAGAAAACGAGGCATTAACACAATGCAGCGAATAGTGAAGCGAAAAGTACAAGGCATGAGAAAGGTTGTGGGGTATAATAAAAATGGGCAACCTCATGGGAAGACAACAAATGAAATGCAGTCTTACATTGGGGTATTAGCATACACGAAGGTCCGAATTGACATTAAAAATGGAAAGCTGTGGAGTTAGATACAAACAAGAAGATTTTGGAAGCTGTAGAGGTATGTGAAGTTGATTAAATTCCCCATTAGTTTTATTTTTCTTCATTATCACATGTATTGATATTTTTAATCGTGTGATCTGCTTGTGCGTAGATGGTGTTTGTGATAGATCCTCAAAGCAGGAAAATGGTTTTAAGATCAGCAACATGTAAATGGTGAGAGTTCAAGTCTAGACTGACCAATACCTATGTTTATCCTTTCAAAAATGAAGCAAAAGTCTTATGTGACACCCCCTGAAGAATATCCTTTCATTGAACCTGATGCTTGGAGAGCCTTTGTAGCCCATAGGTTTACTGAAGAGTTTTGGGTACATTTTCCTCCATTTTAATTACAAATAAATCATTGCTTCTCAAATTACATAACCACTTTTTCCTTCATATTTTGCAGGCATTACATAAGAAACAACAATCAATACATGCACAATATCAGTATAATCATCGCTTGTCACGCAAAGGATATGCTGGATTGGAGGATGAACTGGTTAGTAATAATTTTGTAAGATAATTATTGTTTGTTTATATGAAACAGCTGGAAAAAATGGATTATTAAACGATTATTATTTGTTTATATGAAACAGCTGGAAAAAATGGTGGAAGGTGACATAGATCGAGCAACAATGTGGAGGAAAGGCCGCGAAGATAAGCATGGGAATATTCCAGATGAGAAGACAGCTGAGAAAGCAAAGGAAATAGTAAGAAAATCAATTGATGTTCTGAATTCTTTCTTTGTGGCAGTAATTTGTTTTTATTGTTAATATGAATTATTTTTTAATGCATTAGGATGAATTCAAGAAAAAAGTACATGAAGGTTCGTTGACCATGATCGACAGCCATGATATTCTCACAATGGCATTGGGGACTTCAGAGTGTGATGGACGAGTTAGAGGTGTGGGAGGTTATGTGACTCCAAGTTCCTACTTTCACCTACCAAGACACCAAACCGAGTATATGAGCCAAAGTATTAAACAAACTGTCCACAAACTTCTTGAAGAAGAGCGAGATAAGGGGCAACTTGTGGCAGCAAAACTTGTAGCGGAGGAACGAGATTTTTGGGTGCAGAAGATTATGCAAATAGAGGCAAAACTGGATGGAAAGTTTACGGCCCCAGGTGAAACAATTCCCCCAGGTCACTACTTGACTCCCCCCACCCTTAACGGTGCACATTTTTCAGACAAAGCTAGTTGTTCCGCTGTAAAAAAAATTGAAATTTGGATTGATGATAAGGAGGATGTTGACAATGGCGAGAACAAAGACAATGATAACAAAAAGATGCCACCAATAAAGGTATATGTCATTGATTTCATAAATTTCATTAATGATTTCATTAATTTCATTAATATATATTCTTGTGTTTGTATCTAGAAACATGGAAAATGCTTAAAGTTCGATAAGATAAGTTCTGAATTGAATAACATGTGCCCCATGCCAAGCTCATTAAAGGTGTTGTGTGGATATGCCTTTCTTATTTCTTTCTCCATGTGTAATATTTGGCTCAAAAAGTAAGTATTCTCTTCTACTTTCTTTTCTTTTTTAATTAATATCCTATAAAGTTTTTTAGTTGTAGAAAAAAAAATGAGAAGAAATTTTTTGACTCAAAATACATTCTTTTTTCTATATATTTTTTTCTAATTAAAACTCAAAAACACCACTTTTCTTAAAAAAAATTCTCTTCTATTACAAAACTGACATTATCTCTTTTTGTTTTTATTCGCTTCCTTTTCTTTTATCACCAAATTAAAACTCAAAAACAAAGACAAAGACAAAGTGTTAAAACTCCAAGACTATTTACTTAGTTTTCTTTATCACGTGTGGCCTTATCCAACTCTTTTGGATTTGTCACATATGTACTATATTGAATTTTTAATAAAAAAAATTGTTGATTAAAGAATCATTCTAATATTTTCTTTATAAGAAAATTATGAATATATATATATATATATATATATATATATATATATATATATTAAACTTAACGACTTAAATGTTGAGAAATTATGTAAGACCCCAACTTTTATGAATAAAGAATATTTTTATCGAAATATATTTGTGAATATTATGGTGTGGATTTGATATAATGTTATAGTTGTGGATAATATTTACAAATTTTTCAAAGTAAGCAAGTGGTTATATAATATTCGATTGGTCGGGGAATATTCGTTTAAAAAGGGAATATTCGTACGATGACACAATCATTGGTGGACCCCACAACAGAAGTATTGTCGTAGTTAGAAAACGACAAAATTATCTTTCTATAAAAATAACGGCAGAGGTGTTACCGTTAAAACTATTTACCCGATAGTAAAAGTACAGTAATACGCGTGGTTGCATAGTAGCACACGGTATTGATTATTGATGCTTACGTGAGAAGTCACTTAGTTATACTCAATTATTGCTACAGTAATTGCTGCATCATATCTCTCATATTATTGATTCAATTATTGTTACAGTATCATCTGCATCATATGTTATATTATTAAATTAATAGTTGAGATGACAAAGTTATTCATATTATTATTTGCAATATTTACAATGTCTAGAAGTTCTGTCAAGGAGAGGTTTGGTCACCTAATTGCGCGCCAATAAGAAGAAATCCTTATCGGAAAGCCCCCTCTTTCCTGGGAACGACCTGATTGTTAAATATTATGAATTATAATATTAATGATGAATAAGTTCGTGTTGATTAAAGATGAATTTTATAGTTCCATTGTGTTGGACTTATTTGTGTTAGTATAATTGATGTCTGGAGGTTATATTGTTCAATCGGGTATTCGGGACACTTTTTATGTCGGAGTACTATTCACGAGTTACTATTCGTGAGTTACTATTCATGAGTTACTATTCACGAGTTACTATTCATGGGGTACTATTCACCCGTAAGATATATTTCTGTTCGGTCCAAATCATTTTTGGGTACAATATTATTCCATGAGGAGATGTGCTAATTTTTTAGACCGTTGGCTGAAGATATAATAGTAGATCAATATGGACCGCTAGTGGAAAGTATAATAGTAATTCAACATGGATCGTTGGTTTAAAGTTTTAATAGTAAACCAATATGGACCGTCCGTTTAAAAGTAAATCAATCTGGACCGTTCATGAATTAGTTACTATTCAGTCAATTCTCCTGTAAATAGAAGCTCATTCCTTCATTATTTATTACGAATTCACTAAAACTCTATAGAGATAAACTATAGAGAGAAAGAAGAAAAATATTCTGCTACTTCACTACTTCTGTATTCAATTTTTCTAAGGTGGGGAATATTATTTGTAGTACTCATAAGGGGTATTCTTTCTTTCTTATTAATGAAAGGAACTTATGTTATTCCATTCTTTATTATTCTGTTAGAATAACCTGTATACGTGGGATACCCTATACTTGGTGAAATTCTTCTGTTATTCCATTCTTATTATTCTGTTGGAATAACCTATTTATGCGAAGTACTACATACATGGTGAAATTTTTCTAATATTTCGTTCTTTATTATTCTGTCGGAATATCCTGTCTGTGCGTTTACGCCGGACCTGGTTCCATTATTTATTATTCTGTCGGAATATCTTATCTATGCGTTTACGCCGGACCTGGTTCCATTATTTATTATTCTATCGGAATATCCTGTCTGTACGTTTACGTCGGACCTGGTTCCATTATTTATTATTCTGTTGGGAATAACCTGTCGGTACAGTCTATCGCACGCATGGTGAATCCTTCTGTTATTCCATTCTTTATTATTCTGTTGGAATAACCTGTCTTTGTGGATTACCACATACATGGTGAATGATCCTGTGTATTCATTCCTTATTAAATTATGAAAATTATCTGTATACGTGGATTACCGCATGGCAGGTGAAAATTCATTTTCAGTTTCATATATTATATTATACTCAGTTGGTTAAAACTTTGGCTTCTATAGTCCATGAAATTTGTGGAATATCCTTGATATTTGCGCTTCATCCAGTATCTTTTCATGGAAATATTCTTCTGAGCATTCTTGAATTTTACTGCACAAAGCAGTATCATGTTGACAATTTGGACGTTAACGTTATTGAGTTTAGGATAAATTAACTTATAAATCTTTAAAATTTATTCTTAAACCTATTTTATTGGATTGTCATCATCCCCATGGTTATATTATGTTGAAAGTCATCTTTGGCTTACGTGCATAGATGGACTTGGTATGATTATGACCATGGATTATTCGGTATAATCATGACTGTAATGTGATGAATGATATGGTAAAAGTCCTCATTGGCCTGTAGTTCAGTGGTGGACAGTTGTTGGTATGATTATGACCAGGGATTATTCGGTATAGTCATGACCATTGATGATTACATGAATATCCTTGGCCGTGGAGCAGGGATGATTCGATTTTATTTATTAAGTTGAGTCTCGGCGATATAGAGTTGATGAAAAACTTTTTAAATCAAAGAAGACAGTAGATTTTATACTTTACTTGACTCTTCTAATGGATTGCTTATTCCGCTGCAGTTTTTTTATCTAAAACTTGTTGTCTATTATATTCTATCAGTTGTTATACTGTTGAAGGCTATTGATAATTTATTCTGCATTATCTTAGTCATAATATTTCTTACTGGGCTAGTTGAGCTCACCCTTTCTTTCACTGTTCTCTTCAGGAAATGAGAACGTAGTTGGGACTAGTCGGGGAACAAAGTAATGGTCCTAGATGGTGCATTAGTAGTCCTCATTATTCTATGAAATAGTGTGATAATGAATGTAATGAGGACTCCATTGAGTGTGGATATTGTCTAGATGATAATATTTGTATTAAAACTCACAACCTATATTTTGTCATATTTTACACGACTGTTGTATAATTAAGTTATATTTGTATTCAGTACCATGTATTTGGCGACCCAAGATGGGTGATGTATACCTATTTTGGGGGCGTCACAGTTGGTATCAAAGCTTAGGGATATGATCCCTGGCTGAGATGTGAGATAAGAACTAGGAGGGGAGAGACGGGGAATTCCTTCGCTAGTATGACCTACCTAAGTTTATTTGGTATTTAACTGGTTGGTCAAAGTATAGGGATAATATGTGATATATTAATTAACCATTGTTTTGTGGCAGTTTGTAAAATGGCATCCGAAAATATTGAGATAAGCAATGAAGCACATGAGATCGTGGAGTCACCACAGATTAATACTCAGAATAATGTGCAATAGGAAGACAATAATCCTCAGGTGAACAACAACACCGACCAAATGGCGAACGACGGAATGTTTAGGAGCTTTCTGCAATTCGTACAACATCAGGCAAGAGAAACTTCTGTCCAAAATGTAGGTGGAAACACTGGAAACTCTCAAACGGTTACCCCTAAACAGTTCAAAGAGCTGGGACCACCGGAGTTTATTGGAGAGCCAAAACCACTTAAGGCGGATGCATGGATAAAGAAGATCACCAAGATATTTGATGTCTTGGGATGCTCTGAGGAGCAAAAGGTTCCTTTTGCCACCTTCATGTTGCAAGGGGAGGCAGATTACTGGTGGGAATCTGTAAAGCATACCCAGCCTGATGCACTCAAGATGTCTTGGGAGTAGTTCCAAGAGTTGTTCAACGACAAATCCTTTCCCGAAAGTATTCGTCACATGAAGGAGGTGGAGTTTATCAAGTTGGAGCAAAACAATATGATCGTGTCGCAATACGAGGCTAAATTTGCGGAGTTATCCCGGTTTGCATCCCATTTGGTTGATAATGATGAGTGAATGACGCGAATGTTTTTAAGAGGTTTGAAACCGGAGATACGTCAATATCTTATTTCTCATAAACTATGTTTGTATTCAGATGTTGTAAATAGGGCTCAGTTATTAGAGCGCGATAACGGGTCAATGCAACCAAGAGAAAGCAACCGACAGAATGAAAATACCAGTGGTAACAGTCATCGAAGCGGTGACAACAAACGTGGAGGGAACAAACATGCCAGAAATGGTAACCACTTCAGTGGTAATCATAGCCAATACAATAAAAGTGGGAGTTTCAAGAAGAAGAGATTTAATAATGATGGAAGGAAGTCAGCACCAGCACCTGTTGTTAAGGAAGGAGAACGACCACCGGTCGTATGTTACAAATGCGGAGGGGAGGGACACATCGGTCCAAACTGTACGCAGCAGTCCAAAGCATGTTACAATAGAAGGTCACCTAGCCCAATTTTGTCGTGCACCGAAGTCAAGTCCATCTAGGATTGAGGCATCAAAGTCTGTCCCAGACAAAACAAAACCGGTAGTTAAAGGGAGAACGTTTGTTGTAACCTCCCAGAAAGAAAGGAACCCGAACGAGGTCATCACGGGTAAGCTTATCATAAACTCTAATGAAGTATATACCTTATTTGATACCGGCTCAACCCATTCTTTTATTTCTCCTACTTGCGCTCAACGTTTAAATTTGACTTATCGGTTGAAACTCCGTTGGGAGAAACCTTCGTTACATCCATGGTTTATAAGCCTTGTTTGATTCAAATCGGTAACCGCACATTACATGTCGATCTTATTTCTTTAAAAATACTTGCGTTTGACATAATTCTAGGGATTGATTGGTTAACTACTCATCATGCAACAATTGATTGTTTTCGTAAGGTTGTTAGTTTTCATATTCCTAATCAACCTATTATGCGAATTCAAGCGACCAAACCATTAAAATCAATCACGGTCATTTCAAGCCATAAAGCTATTCGTTTATTGAAAAACGGATGTCAAGCTTTCTTAGCTCATGTCACAGATTTAAACAAAAATACGTCAGTTTTGAATGATATTTCTATTGTTAATAAATTTCCTGACGTATTTCATAAAGAACTTCCTGGCCTACCCTCAGAGTGTGAAATTGAATTTTTTATCAACCTTGAACCTGGTACAAAACCCATTTCCAAAGCCCCATATCGAATGGCTCCTATTGAACTTCAGGAGTTAAAGACCCAATTGCAGGAATTATTAGACATTGGATTCATTCGTCCTAGTACGTCTCCTTGGGGTGCTCTTGTTCTATTCATGAAGAAGAAAAATGGGAGTATGCGACTTTGTATTGACTACCGAGAATTGAACCATGTCACCGTCAAGAATAGGTATCCGTTACCTCGCATTGATGACCTGTTTGACCAGTTGCAAGGAGCACAATTCTTTTCAAAGATCGATCTTCGTTCTGGATATCATCAGCTGAAGGTTAAAACTAAGGATATTCCAAAGACTGCCTTCAGAACTCGGTACGGGCATTATGAATTCTTGGTCATGTCTTTTGGATTGACTAATGCTCCTGCTGCCTTCATGGATATGATGAACCGAGTATTCAAGGAATATTTGGATCACTTTGTGGTTGTCTTTATTGATGACATTCTCATATATTCCAAAAGCCGTGAAGATCATGAGCAACACTTGAGGCTGATACTCCAAAAGCTTCGTGAAAACAAGCTTTATGCCAAGTTGAAGAAATGTGAGTTCTGGCTTGAGAAAGTTGCATTCCTTGGGCATGTGATATCAAATCATGGAATATCTATTGACCCAGCGAAGATTGAAGCAATTCAAAGCTGGGAGCAACCAAAGTCAGTGACCGAAGTACGTAGCTTTCTCGGCTTAGCTGGGTATTATCGGAGATTCGTGGAAGGATTTTCTCGAATCGCTACTCCATTAACTCAGCTGACTCGAAAAGATACAAAGTTCGGTTGGAGCAAGGAATGTGAGAAGAGTTTTCAAGAACTCAAGGGAAGACTCATTTCAGCACCTGTTCTGACAAAACCAACTGGCTCAGAGGGATTTGTCATCTACAGTGATGCTTCGGGCAAAGGGCTAGGATGTGTTCTCATGCAACATGGGAAAGTCATAGCATATGCCTCTCGGCAACTCAAATAATATGAGAGGAATTATCCTACTCATGATCTAGAGTTGACAGCTATTTTCTTCGCGCTCAAGATTTGGAGGCATTACCTATATGGAGAGAAGGTGTAAATATATACGGATCATAAAAGCCTCAAATATTTCTTCACCCAAAAGGAACTCAACATGCGGCAACGACGTTGGCTTGAACTATTGAAAGATTATGATCATACCATTCAATACCATCCTGGTAAAGCGAACGTAGTAGCTGACGCATTGAGTAGAAGATCATATGCGGGTACGAGTGTAATATTGTCAACACAAAGGCCCATTTTGTATGACTTACAAAGGATGGAGATAGAGTTAAAGACTCCAGGTACCCATGTGATGATGGCGAATATATGAGTAGAACTGACTTTAATCCATAAAGTTAAAGCTGCTCAAGCTACAGACCTGGAGCTGATACATATAAGGAAGAAAGTGCAAGAAGGTGTTATTCCGGAAGCAAGAATCGATGTAGAAGGAATACTTCGAGTCAACTCCAGACTTTGTGTTCCTAACGACCCTGATTTAAAGTATAAAATCATGATGGAGGCGCACAACACACCGTTTGCAATCCATCTTGGGAGTACCAAAATGAATCATGATCTTCAACATACATTTTGGTGGAGAAATATGAAGAGAGAGATAGCGGAGTTTATCTCAAGGTGTTTAACTTGTCAACGAGTCAAGGCAGAGCATCAAGTACCAAAAGGTCTATTGCAACCACTTGAAATTCCAGAATAAAAGTGGGAGTACATTACCATGGATTTTGTTACTGGTCTTCCCAAGGTTTCTCAAGGCATAGATGTAATTTGGGTCATTGTTGATAGATTGACCAAGTCTGCTCACTTCTTACCTATATGAGAAACTTATACACTTGAACGTCTTGCTCGTATGTACATAAATGAGATTGTAAGACTGCATGGTATTCCAGTATCCATAGTTTCTGATCGAGACCCAAGATTCACTTCACGATTTTGGGTTAATTATAAGAAAGCTATGGGCACGGATTTACGATTTAGCTCGGCATATCATCCTCAGACGGACGGGCAGTCGGAGAGGACTATTCAAACTCTTGAAGATCTATTAAGACTCTATGTCCTTGACTTCAAAGGAGGTTGGGACAAGTTCTTACCGTTGGTGGAGTTTTCCTACAACAACAGTTATCAAGCAAGTATTGGCATGGCTCCATTTGAGGTGTTGTATGGGAGAAAGTGTCGTTCTCTAGTATGCTAGGATGAGGTGGGTGAAGCAACGTTGTTGGGACCGAAGTTGGTACGTATAACTACAGAAAAGATTCAAACGTCCGTCAACGTATAAAAACTTCACAAGATCGACAAAAGAGTTATGCTGATCTTCATCAAAAGGACGTAGAATTCGATATTGAAGATCATGTGTTGTTACGTGTTGCTCCATGGAAAGGAGTTACGAGATTTGGAAAGAGAGAAAAGCTCAATCCTCAATTTATTGGCCCATTTTTAATTCTCAAACGAGTAGGAACTGTGGCTTATAGACTCGCCTTACCGCCAAGTATGTCTCGTGTTCATAACATTTTTCACATATCTATGTTACATAAATATATGAAAGACCCGAACCACATTATTGAGTTAGAACCAGACGAGATAGAGGAAGATTTAACGTATGAAGAGTCGTCTGTTAAAATCTTGGATAAGAAGGATCATGTTCTACACTCCAAGATTATACCTCAAGTCAAAGTTTTGTGGAGAAACCATGATGTGGAAGAAATGACTTGGGAGTTAGAATCTGAGATGAAATCAAGATATCCTCATCTCTTCGACATACCAGGTATGTACCCTAATTTCGAGGACAAAATTTTATCAGAAGGGGAGGTTATAAGACCCCAACTTTTATGAATAAAGAATAATTTTCTCGAAATATATTTGTGAATATTATGGTGTGGATTTGATAAAATGTTATAGTTGTGGGTAATATTTACAAATTTTGCAAAGTAAGCAAGTGGTTATATAATATTCGATTGGTCGGGGAATTTCGTTTTAACAGGGAATATTCATACGACGGCACAATCATTGGTGGATCCCACAACAGAAGTATTGTCGTAGTTAGAAAATGACAAAATTATCTTTCTATAAAAATAACGGCAGAGGTGTTATCGTTAAAACTGTTTACCCGATAGTAAAAGTACAGTAATACGCGTGATTGCATAGTAGCACACGGTATTGATTATTGATGCTTACGTGAGAAGTCACTCAGTTATACTCAATTATTACTACAGTAATTGTTACATCATATCTCTCATATTATTGATTCAATTATTGTTACAATATCATCTGCATCATATGTTATATTATTAAATCAATAATTGAGACGGCAAAGTTATTCATATTATTATTTGCAATATTGACAATGTCTTGAAGTTCTTTCAAAGAGAGGTTTGGTCACCTAATTGCGCGCCAATAAGGAGAAATCCTTATCGGAAAGCACCTCTTTCCTGGGAACGACCTGGTTGTTAAATATTGTGAATTATAATATTAATGATGAATAAGTTCGTGTTGATTAAAGATGAATTTTATAGTGCCATTGTGTTGGACTTATTTGTGTTAGTATAATTGATGTCTGGAGGTTATATTGTTCAATCGGGTATTCGGGACACTTTTCGTGTCGGAGTACTATTCACGAGTTACTATTCACGGGGAACTATTCACCCGTAAGATATAATTCTGTTCGGTCCAAATCATTTTTGGGTACATTATTATTCTATGAGGAGATGTGCTAATTTTTCAGACCGTTGGTTGAATATATAATAGTAGATCAATATGGACCGTTGGTGGAAAGTATAATAGTAAATCAATATGGATCGTTGGTTTAAAGTTTTAATAGTAAACCAATATGGACCGTCCGTTTAAAAGTAAATCAATCTGGACCGTTCATGAATTAGTTACTATTCAGTCCATTCTCCTATAAATAGAAGCTCATTCCTTCATTATTTATTACGAATTCACTAAAACTCTAGAGAGAGAAACTATATAGAGAGAAGAAAAGTATTCTGCTACTTCACTAGTTCAGTATTCAGTTTTTCTAAGGTGGGGAATATTATTTGTTGTACTCATAAGGGGTATTCTTTCTTTCTTATTCATGAAGGAAACTTCAATTATTCCATTCTTTATTATTCTGTTGGAATAACCTGTATACGCGGGATACCCTATACTTGGTAAAATTATTCTGTTATTCCATTATTATTATTCTGTTGGAATAACTTGTTTATGCGAAGTACCGCATATATGGTGAAATTCTTCTAATATTTCGTTCTTTATTATTCTGTCGGAATATCATGTCTGTGCGTTTATGTCAGACCTAGTTCCATTATTTATTATTCTGTCGGAATATCCTGTCTGTGCGTTTACGCCGGACCTGGTTCCATTATTTATTATTCTGTTGGGAATAAACTGTCGGTGCAGTATATCGTACTCATGGTGAATCCTTCTGTTATTCCATTCTTTATTATTCTGTTGGAATAACCTGTCTATGTGGATTACCACATGCATGGTGAATGATCCTGTGTATTCGGTCCTTATTAAATTATGAAAATGATTTGTATACGTGAATTACCGCATGGCAGGTGAAAATCCATTTGCAGTTTCATATATTATATTATACTCAGTTGGTTAAAGCTTTGGCTTCTATACTCCATGAAATTAGTGGAATATCCTTGATATTTGCGCTTCATCCAGTATCTTTTCATGGAAATATTCTTCTGAGCATTCTTGAATTTTACTTCATAAAGCAGTATCATGTTGACAATTTGGACGTTAACGTTATTGAGTTCAGGATAAATTAACTTATAAATCTTTAAAATTTATTCTTGAACCCGTTTTATTGAATTGTCATCATCCCCATGCTTATATTATGTTGAAAGTCATCTTTGGCTTACGTGCATAGATGGACTTGGTATGATTATGACAAGGGATTATTCGGTATAATCATGACCGTAATGTGACGAATGATGTGGTAAAAGTCCTCATTAGAATGTAGTTCATTGGTGGACAATTGTTGGTATGATTATGACCAGAGATTATTCGGTATAGTCATGACCATTGATGATTACATGAATATCCTTGGCCGTGGAGCAGGGATGATTCAATTTTATTTATTAAGCTGAGTCTCAGTGATAGAGTTGATGAAAAACTTTTTAAATCATAGAAGACAGTAGATTTTATACTTTACTTGACTTTTCTAATGGATTGCTTATTCCGCTGCAGTTTTTGATCTAAAACTTGTTGTCTATTATATTCTATCAGTTGTTATACTATTGAAGGCTATTGATAATTTATTCTGCATTATCTTAGTCATAATATTTCTTACTGGGCTAGTTGAGCTCACCCTTTCTTCACTGTTCTCTTCAGGAAATGAGAACGTAGCTGGGACTAGTCGGGGAATATAGTGATGGTCCTAGATGGTGCATTAGTAGTATTCACTATTCTGTGAAATAGTGTGATAATAAATGTAATGAGGACTCCATTGAGTGTGGATATTGTCTAGATGACAATATTTGTATTAAAACTCACAGCCTATATTTTGTCGTATTTTACACGACTGTTGTATAATTAAGTTGTATTTGTATTCAGTACCATGTATTTGGCGACCCAAGATGGATGATGTATACCTGTTTTGAGGGCGTCACAAATTATATTGAATTTAGAAAAGTATATATATAGTTATAATTTTTATTCTTAAAAAATAAATAAATTTGACCCCACTGAATTTTGTGGCTGGTTCCGCCCCTGCAAAGTTCAACCTTAAAAAGGAAAATAAATTATATATATATATATATATATATATATATATATATAAATTATCAATATTATACTACTATTATTACAATTTTTATAACATTTGCAAAGCACATATAAACTTTGTGACGATTTATCAGGTAAGTATTCAATATGACATATTTAAGTGATAATATTTTTAATAATAATAATATTTTTAATTTTAAATATTTATTTTTATTTGTAATATTCTATTTTAATCTACTAATTAATAGATTCAGAAGAGAAAAAAAAATTACGTACATCTTCATCTGATATGAATGAAATTATCTTTTACTGAATATATTTGATTCAAAAGAATATGTTGATCCTTATTGAACTTGCAGAATTTTTATGTGTAATTTAGTGTGTACATAGTCTTATTTATAATGAACTAGAGTAATTAAGTTAAAAGAGCTATATTATTCTAATTAGATTCATAAATAATAAAAAATAATACAAACTAAAATACTAACAATCAATAAATGTATATATTTAAGGGTGTAAACGAACCGAGTCTAATCGAGTATTGAGTTGATCAGATTTGATTCACAAAATTTATCGAGTATAAAATAAGGTTTGATTGAGTCTCGTTTAGCTACCTAGTCAAGCACGATTTCGAGTCGAGACCGAACAGTTTGTGTGACGCCCCCAAAATAGGTATACATCACCCATTCTGAGTTGTCAATACATGGTACAGAAACAACTATAACTTTATTATTACAACAGTAAAACTGTGAGTTTGAATACAAATATTATTTTCTAGACAATATCTATACTCAAATAAATCCCCATCATATTTATTGATATATTATTTTATAAAAATGGTGAGGACTACTAAACAACTCTCTCTAGACACATTCATTCCATACCCCGACTCGTACTCGCTATATTCTCGCCTCCTGAGAAGAAAAATGGAACAAAAAGGAAAAGGGTGAGATCAACTAGCTCAGTAAAGAATATTATGACTAAGATAATATACAACAAATTATCGTTAGTCTTCAACAGGGAAAAATCTAATAGAATACAATAGACAACAAGTTTTAAATCAGTATTCGCAGCGGAAATAATAATTCATTAGAAGAGTTAAGTAGAGAATGCAAACTACTATCTTCCATGTATGAATTTAAAAGTTCATCGTCTATCTTTTATCCCTGTAACATCAATCAATATATATCTGGAATCAAATATTCATCTTTGCACTACAGGCCAAAGATATTCATCAGTTGGTCATGTTCATATAAACACCTATTCATCTTTGCACTACGGGCCAAAGATATTCATCAGAAATCATTCATCTTTTCACTACAGGCCAAAGATATTCAATAATATCATCATTTAAGACTGAGGATGATGAAAAATAATTTTAAAGAAACGAATCCAGTGAAACAAATGATAAGGATTAAGGATTAAGGATTCGTACTTTGTTTTATCCATGTCCAAAAATACCTCAAAAATAATCGTAGTGGTGTAAAATTCAAGAATGATCAAAACATGGATACAATCAAAGCTAGTATCCACAATAGATATTTTAGACGAAAAGGGAAAATTTTCATTTTTCGATGAATAATGTCGTATTCGTGAATAGTGTCGTATACGTGAATAGTGCCGTATACGTGAATAGTAAATCCGACACCAAAAGTTTCAAATTTGATAAAAACTTCAGATCAATATTTCAGCATAATGATATTGAAGAAATAATAATATTATGAAAAAAAAATATCCCTTACCTCGAAAGACAGTACTTCTAGTTGAAACACCAGATATAAGCTATGACTTGAACTTGCACCGTATAGCAACAGTACTCAAAGTATATTCAAAATACTCACAAGAATATGCTCGATAATATAGAGAGAGAAAACTTCAGTTTCTGGTGTGATTTTCAATTCTAACCTAAGCACCCTATTTATAGGAAAATGCTTAGAACACCAAGGTAGAAAATTTAATATAATATATATATATATATATATATATATATACAAATTTGTCTACGCACCTAGAACCATCTGAATTCAGCAACTTACATGTGTTTAATGAGGCTAACCAAACACAAAAAACGTTTTTGTTAATTAAAACAATTAAAACTTCCAAAAATCAATTATTTCGGAACTTCAGAACTTCAATAATTCATAATAAATAGCTCTTTTATCAAAAAATTCGAATCTCGCTTCTTTTTATAGGAAATTCAATTCTCTACAACTTTGTAGAAGAAAGTTTTTCCAAATTTCAAACAGAAATTGACCGAAATCCACAAACAGACGATTTTACAAGCTATAATCAAATTTCAGTCAAGAAATGGGGTCCACCAACACATAAAACATGCTTTAACTATTTTTGGTAACAAAAATAATCCTCCATGTATACTCATATATCACACATTCATCGTAAAAATATCATCATTTTTATATTATTAAAATATAATAATATATTTAAATGAATTATTTTATTAGAAAAAGATAAAATTTCAATTTTCTACAATTGTCACATTAAAAATTTTCTTCATCTATATCCACATAAAATCAATATTTTTCTCATTATATGAATCAATAATTAATTATTCACAAATAATATTACAGAATCACAATATTGACAACCAGGCAGTTCCCAGGAAAGAGGGGGCTTTTCAATAAGAATTTTTCCTTACTGGCGCACAATTAGGTGACCAAACCTCTCCTTAGACAGAACTTTCTAGACATTGCCAATAATATTATCTAATAATATTATTCAGATAATATGAATTATTGCTTCGATAATGAAAAATACTGTGTAATGACAATTATTAAAACAACAACAATATAAAATATCAACGCAGCAATTATTAAATCAATAAAATAAAATACTGAACATTAATTATTGTAACCATTATTGAGTAGCGCCTTCTTACGTAAGAATCAATAATTGGTGCAATACCGTGTGCTACTGTGTTTTAACCACCGAGTATTCCAACAGTATTAACGGTAACAACTACACCGTTATTTATAAATAACTTATTCTTGTCGTTTTCTTCCTCCAATTTCTTTCCGTTATGGGGCCCACACATGGCTGCGCCGTCGTACGAATATTCCTCGACAGTACGAATATTCCACGACCAAACGAATATTCTCCGACAATAATGAATATTTTATAACCACTTGCTTATTTTGAAATATTTGCGTATTTTACCCATAACTATCCACATTAATCAAATCAACCCTTACTATTTAAAATAATAATTAGATGAAATTAAATTTCATTTATTAATTATTTAGGGTCTTACAACCTCCCTTTCTTATGAAATTTTGTCCTCAAAATTGACGTACGTATCTGGTGTTTCGAAATGGTGAGGATACCTCGCTTTCATTTCTGTTTTCAATTCCCAGGTCATTTCCTCTATAGCATGATTCCTCCACAAAACTTTAACTTGTGGTATGATCTTTGTGCGTAGGACATGCTCCTTCCTATCCAAGATCTTGACAGGTACCTCTTCGTACGTTAAGTCTTCGGCTATCTCGTCCGGTTCTAACTTTATAACGTGGTTCGGGTTTTTCACATATTTACGAAGTACAGATATGTGAAACACATTATGAACACGAGACATACTCGGAGGTAACGCTAGTCTATAGGCTAAATTTCCTACTCGGTCAAGAATCTGAAATGGACCAATATATCGTGGATTGAGCTTTCCTCGTTTCCCAAATCTTGTAACTCCCTTCCATGGAGCTACATGTAACAATACGTGATCCCCAATACTAAATTTCACGTCTTTTCGATGAAGATCTGCATAACTCTTTTGTCGATCTTGTGTCGTTTGTATACGTTGTCGAATCATTTTGATCTTTTCCATAGTCATACGTACCAACTCGGGTCCCAACAATGTTGCTTCACCCACCTCGTACCAACATACTGGAGAGCGACATTTTCATCCATATAATGCTTCGAATGGAGCCACACCTATACTTGCCTGATAATTGTTGTTGTAGGAGAATTCCACCAATGGTAAATACTTATCCCAACTGCCCTTGAAGTCTAGGACACAAAGTCTTAATAAATCTTCAAGAGTTTGAATAGTCCTCTCTGATTGTTCGTCCATTTGAGGATGGTATGCCGAACTGAATCGTAAATTCGTGCCCATAGCTTTTTGCAAGCTAACCCAAAATCTTGAAGTGAATCTTGGGTCACGATCCGAAACTATGGATACTGGTATGCCATGCAACCTCACAATCTCATTTACATATACACTAGCAAGACGTTCAAGGGAATAAGTCTCCCGTATCGTCAAGAAATGAGCAGACTTGGTTAATCTATCAAGATTAACCCAAATGGCATTTATGCCTTGAGAAACCGTAGGAAGACCCGTAACGAAATCCATGATAATGTGTTCCCACTTCCATTTCAGAATCTCAAATGGTTACAGCGGACCCTTAGGTACTAGATGCTCCGCCTTTACACGTTGACAAGTTAAACACGTTGAGATAAACTTTGCAATCTCTCTCTTCATATTGTTCCACCTAAATGTATGTCGAAGATCACGATACATTTTGGTACTTCCAGGATGGATTGCAAATGGTGTATTGTGTGCCTCCATCATAATCTTGTACTTCAAATCAGAGTCGTTAGGGACACAAAGTCTGGAGTGGACTCGAAGTATTCCTTCTTCATCAATTCTCGCTTCCGGAATAACACCTTCTTGTACTTTCTTCTTCATACGCATCAACTCCGGGTCGGTGGCTTGAGCAACCTTAACTTTTTCTATTAAAGTTGGCTCTATGCGTATACTTGACATCATCGCACTCGTTCATGTATATGATCTTTTACTCAACGTGTCAGCTACCACGTTCGCATTTCCAGGATGGTATTGAATAGTGTGGTCGTAGTCTTTCAATAGCTCGAGCCAACGTCGCTGCCGCATGTTGAGTTCTTTTTGAGTGAAGAAATATTTAAGGCTTTTATGGTCTGAATATATCTCCACTTTCTCCCCATATAGATAGTGCCTCCACATCTTTAGCGCGAAAACGACTGCTGCCAACTCTAGATCATGAGTAGGATAATTCCTCTCGTACTCTTTAAGTTGTCGCGAGGCATAGGCTATGACTTTCCCACGTTGCATGAGAACACATTCTAACCCTTTGCCTAAAGCATCGTTGTAGATAACAAATCCATCCGAACCAGATGGTATTGTTAGAACAGGTGCCGAAATAAGTCTCCTCTTAAGCTCTTGGAAACTCTTCTCGTATTCCTCGCTCCATACGAATTTTATATCTTTCTGAGTCAGCTGAGTTAATGGAGTAGCCATTCAAGAAAATCCTTCCACGAATCTCCGATAATAACCAGTTAAGTCCAGAAAGCTACGTACTTCGGTCACCGACTTCGGTTGCTCCCAACTTTGTATTGCTTCAATCTTCGCCGGGTCCACAGATACTCCATGTTTTGACACCACGTGCCCAAGGAATGCTACTTCCTCAAGCCAGAACTCGCATTTCTTCATTTTGGCATATAGTTTATTTTCATGAAGCCTTTGGAGTACCAGCATTAAATGGTGCTCATGATCTTCACGACTTTTGGAATATATGAGGATGTCATCAATAAAGACAAAAACGAACTGATCCAAATATTCCTTGAATATTCGGTTCATCATATCCATGAAAGCCGCAGGAGCATTAGTCAATCCAAAAGACATGACTAAGAATTCATAATGCCCGTACCGAGTTCTGAAGGCAGTCTTTGGAATATCCTCAGTTCTAATCTTCAGCTGATGATATCCAGAACGAAGATCGATCTTTGAAAAAAATTGTGCCCCTTGTAACTGGTCAAACAAGTCATCAATACGAGGTAGAGGATACCTATTCTTGATGGTGACATGGTTCAATTCCTAATAGTCAATACAAAATCGCATACTCCTGTCTTTCTTCTTTACGAATAAAACAAGAGCACCCCAAGGAGATGTACTAGGACGAATGAAACCGATGTCCAACAATTCCTGTAGTTGGACTTTTAACTCCTGAAGTTCAATAGGAGCCATTCGATATGGGATTTTAGAAATGGGCTTTGTACCAGGTTCAAGATCAATAAAGAATTCAACTTCACGTTCTGGGGGTAGACCGGGAAGTTCTTCAGGAAATACGTCAGGAAAGTCAATAACAACATGAATATTATTCAAATTTGACGTGTCTTTATTCAAATCCATAACATGGGCTAAGAAAGCTTGACATCTGTTTTTCAATAAACGAATAACTTTATGATTAGATATGAAAGTGATTGATTTTAATGGTTTAGTTGCTTGAATTCGTACAACAGGTTGGTTAGGAATATGAACACTAACAACCTTACGAAAACAATCAATTTTGGCATGATGAGTAGTTAACCAATCAATTCCTAAAATCACATCAAAAGCAAGTATCTTTAAAGAGATAAGGTCAACAGGTAAGGTGATGGTGCCAACTTGAATCAAACAAGATTTATAAACAGTGGATGTGATGAAAGTTTCTCCTAACGGAGTTTCCACAGATAGTTCAAAGTCTAACTTCTTCGGAGTCAAGTTTAAACGTTGAGCACAAGCAGGAGAGATAAATGAATGGGTAGCACCGGTATCAAGTAAGGTATAAACTTCGCAAGAATTTATAAATAGCTTACTCGTGATTACCTCGTTTGGGTTCCTCGTAATTTGACCAGTCACAACAAACGCTCTTCCAGGAATCGTTGACTTTGACTTTTCTGGGACAGTCTTTTGAGTCATCGTCCCCGCTGAACTAGGTTTTGCTACCGTACAATCTCGAGCGATATGTCCTTCCTTTCCATAATTATAGCATACCTTGAACTGTTGTGGGCAGTTTGGACTGATATGTCCCTCTTTCCCGCATTTATAGCATATGACCGGTGGTCGTTCTCCACCCTTAGAACCAGTTGCTGCCGGCATTGTCGTCTTCACATGGTCGTTGTTAAATCTCCTCTTTTTAAAATCTCCTCCTAACTCACTTCTTCTATTTTCATGGCCATGATTACCACCAGAGTGGTAACCATTTTTGTTCGTCTTTTTCTTTCTCCGCTGGTTATCGTTGTTTTGTTGACTGCTATCTCCGGTATGATCCTGATTGTGGTCCCTCGGTTGACCGTACTCGTTATCTCGCTCTAATAATTGAGTCATGTTTACAACATCTGAATAGAGAGAAAATTTATGAGAAATGAGATATTGTTGTATGCCGGGTTTCAAACCTCTCAGAAACATCCGCGTCATACGTTCCTTATTCTCCACCAAATGAGGTGCAAACCTGGATAACTCTGTAAACTTTGCCTCGTACAGAGACACCGTCATGTTGTTTTGTTCTAATATGATGAACTCCACTTCCTTTATATGACGAACACTTTCAGGAAAGTATTTGTCATTAAATAGTTTTTGAAATGTCTCCCAATACATGCTGAGTGCGGCTGGATGGGTACGCTTCACAGACTCCCACCAGTAGTTTGCCTCGCCACGGAACATAAAGGTGGCGAATGGAACCTTCTGTTCCTCCGTGCATCCCAAGACATCGAATATCTTGGTAATTTGCTTGACCCATGTTTCCGCCATGATCGGATCTGGATTTCCCATAAATTCTGGTGGTCCCAACTCTTTGAACTGCTTGGCTGTGACAGCCCATGAATTGCTATCATTTCCTCCTGTATTTTGAACATGAGTCTCCCTCGTCTGATTTTACATGAACTGCAAAAAACTTCTAAACATCCTCTCGTTCATCATCTGCTCAGTGGTGTTGTTCACAGGAGGAACATTTTCAGCCTGTTGCACGTTCTCCTCGTTGGTGAGTACAGGCGTCTCCAGGGTCTCATTTCCACTGTTAATATTCTCAGTCGACATTCTCAAATACTGTCATAAAATAAGGATTAATTACGGAAATCAATATATCACATAATATCCCTATATACTGACCAACTAACAAATAAGCTTAGGTAGGACACACTAGCGAAGGATTTATTCGTCTCTCCCCTCCTAGTTCTATTCCCCAATCTCCGCCAGAGATCATATCCCTAAGCTCTAATACCAACTGTGACTCCCCCAAAATAGGTATACATCACCCATTCTGAGTTGTCAATACATGGTACAGAAACAACTACAACTTTATTATTACAAAAGTAAAACTGTGAGTTTGAATACAAATATTATTTTCTAGACAATATCTACACTCAAATAAATCCTCATCACATTTATTGATATATTATTTTACAAAAATGGTAAGGACTACTAAACAACTCTCTCTAGAACCTTCATTCTATACCCCGACTCGTACTCGCTATATTCTCGCCTCCTGAGAAGAAAAATGGAACAAAAAGGAAAAAGGTGAGCTAAACTAGCCCAGTAAAGAATATTATGACTAAGATAATATACAACAAATTATCGTTAGTCTTCAACAGGTAAAAATCTAATAGAATACAATAGACAACAAGTTTTAAATCAGTATTCGCAGCGGAAATAATAATTCATTAGAAAAGTTAAGTAGAGAATGCAAACTACTATCTTCTATGTATGAATTTAAAAGTTCATCGTCTATCTTTTATCCTTGTAACATCAATCAATATATATCTGGAATCAAATATTTATCTTTTCACTACAGGCCAAAGATATTCATCAGTTGATCATGTTCATCTAAACACCTGTTCATCTTTGCACTACGGGCCAAAGAAATTCATCAAAAATCATTCATCTTTGCACTATAGGCCAAAGATATTCAATAATATCATCATTTAAGACTGAGGATGATGAAAAATATTTTTAAAGAAACGAATCCAGTGAAACAAAATGATAAGGATTAAGGATTAAGGATTCGTACTTTGTTTTATCCATGTCCAAAAATACCTCAAAAATAATCGTAGTGGTGTAAAATTCAAGAATGATCAAAACATGGATACAATTAAAGCTAGTATCCACAATAGATATTTTAGACGAAAAGGGAAAATTTTCATTTTTCGATGAATAATGTCGTATTCGTGAATAGTGTCGTATACGTGAATAGTGCCGTATACGTGAATAGTAAATCCGACACCAAAAGTTACAAATTTAATAAAAACTTCAGATCAATATTTTAGCATAGTGATATTGAAGAAATAATATCATTATAAAAAAAAATATCCCTTACCTCTAAAGACAATACTTCTAGTTGAAACACCGGATATAAGCTATGACTTGAACTTGCACCGTATAGCAACAGTACTCAAAGTATATTCAAAATACTCACAAGAATACGCTCGATAATATAGAGAGAGAAAACTTCAGTTTCTGGTGTGATTTTCAATTCTAACCTAAGCAACCTATTTATAGGAAAATGCTTAGAACACCAAGGTAAAAAATTTAATATATATATATATATATATATATATATATATATATATATATATATATACAAATTTGTCTACGCACCTAGAACCATCTGAATTCAGCAACTTACATGTGTTTAATGAGGCTAACCAAACACAAAAAATGTTTTTGTTAATTAAAACAATTAAAACTTCCAAAAATCAATTATTTCAGAACTTCGGAACTTCAATAATTCACAATAAATAGCCCTTTTATCAAAAAATTCGAATCTTGCAATTTTTTATAGGAAATTCAATTCTCTACAACTTTGTAGAAGAAAGGTTTTTCAAATTCCAAACAGAAATTGACCGAAATCCACAAACGGGCAATTTTACAAGCTATAATCAAATTTCAGTCAAGAAATGGGGTCCACCAACACATAAAATATGCTTTAAATATTTTTGGTAACAAAAATACTCATCTTCTACGTATACTCATATATCCCACATTCATCATAAAAATATCATCATTATTATATTATTAAAATATAATAATATATTTAAATGAATTATTTTATCAGAAAAAGATAAAATTTCAATTTTTAACAATTGTCACATTAAAAATTTTCTCCATCTATATCCACATAAAATCAATATTTTCCTCATCATATGAATCAATAATTAATTATTCATAAATAATATTACAGAATCACAATATTGATAACCAGGCAGTTCCCAGAAAAGAGGGGGCTTTCCAATAAGAATTTCTCCTTACTGGCGCGCAATTAGGTGACCAAACCTCTCCTTAGACAGAACTTTCTAGACATTGCCAATAATGTTATCTAATAATATTATTCAGATAATATGAATTATTGCTTCGATAATGAAAAATACTGTGTAATAACAATTATTAAAACAACAACAATATAAAATATCAACGCAACAATTATTAAATCAATAAAATAAAATATTGAACAGTAATTACTGTAATCATTATTGAGTAGTGCCTTCTTACGTAAGAATCAATAATTGGTACAATACCGTGTGCTACTGTGTTTTAACCACCGGGTATTCCAACAGTATTAACGGTAACAATTACGCCGTTATTTATAAACAACTTATTCTTGTCGTTTTCTTCCTCCAACCGCTTTCCGTTATGGGGCCCACACATGGCTGCGCCGTCGTACGAATATTCCCCGACAGTACGAATATTCCACGACCAAACGAATATTCCCCGACAATAATGAATATTTTATAACCACTTGCTTATTTTGAAATATTTGCGTATTTTACCCATAACTATAAAACATTATATTTTATAAACACTTGCTTATTTTGAAATATTTGCGTATTCGAGCGAGTACAAATCGAGCACGAACTGTTTGCTCATTTTACAACCTTATATATATCAATCATTAATTAATATATTAAGTTTTTGCTCAATACTTAGTGGGAAAGAGATATAGTGTATCTTTATTCTTTAATAGTAGTAAATGTGTACTAAAACTTTTCTTGTTATATTTTGATATTAAGACTTTTCTTGTTCCAAAGTATAGTTTCAATATGACTTTTTGAAGATATTTTTTCAAAATAATTTATATAATTTTAGACAACAAAATTATGAAAATCATAAATTATCTAAAAAAATTACTAATATAAAGATTTATTATTTTCTAAAGACAAATGAATGATATTAATATTAAATTTTAAAAATAACTTAAATTAATATTAAGAAACCAATTTTGATATTATATTTTCAAATGGATGAGTAACTGTATAAAATTTATTATGTTTAAATTTATATAAATCTTGTAATAATTTGATTTAAATGGTAAGGAAGAATACTTAGCTATGTAATTTTTAAAATATTTGGCTGGGGTGATTCCTTTCTGCTTTGAAATTTGAAAAGTAAAAGATTAGACTTTTTCTTTATCACTTATCTAGTGGGATATCTAGAAGAACAAGTTTTAGTAAACTCTTCAACCGCATTTAGTGTTCAGCAGCACGTGTTCGGGACTTGTAAGTTTGTCAAATAAACTTATAAATTATTTGTTATTATTTGAGTGTTCGAAAATAACTTTTTTTTTTACTCATAAGTTGAATTTTAAGTAAAAAAAAGAACGTATTTGTAACTTATTTTAAAATGATTTATAAGTCATTTTAAAATAAATTAAATTGACCAAATATAATCTCTATTTTGTCCTTTATTTATTTTTTTTCTCTTTTTATTAATGTCCTTTTTAGTAATCTTTATATTATTATAACTTATAAGCTATTATAAGTTGAACACTTTCATAACTTGTTTTAAATTAATTCTTGACTAATAAATTAAATTGATGTCAAACGCTTTTATTTATAAGTCATAATTTAAAATAATTTATAAATTAAATTATATTTGAATTTATAAGTCATTTAAAATAAGTCGTTCCTGACCAGGATTGGTGCGGTTAATTGTATAATTTGATACTCAACAAGTGCACATGACTTGAGGCTCTTCTAGATGGACATAAAAATTGAACATGAGTGTATTTAAACTTCACTTATTTAAATTTTGACCCATTATTGGGGTCAAAATACAAATAACTTAAGTTCAAATACACTCATATCTAATTTTTATGTACAATTTTTATGTACACATACACATAGAGTTTTTGCATGACTTGCTGTCAAATTATTTTATTTACAAATAAACTTCTTAATAATATTTTATCCGTCTAAGTTTTTTTGTCTTAATTTCTTTTTGAGTTTATCCAAATTTATTTGTCTACTTTCCTTTTTAATATTATTTTTGACAAAACTTTTCTAATAATATTTTCATTCAACTTTAAAAAAGTTATTGAAAACAACATGACATACATTAGAAAAAATAACATTATTAATTTTGACATTAGAATTACAACCACTTCTTTTTCTTTATCTTTCTTATCTCCTCCCTCTATTTTATTATTCCAAGAAAGAGTTTGGAAATTAAATAAAACAAAAAAAATGATAATATAGTAATTAAGATGACTGATTTAATTGGCTATCAATTTTTTTTAATAAAGTGTACTTTCAAACTAGGACAACCAATCATATCATTTTATAAACAACTTTTTATAAAATTCTTTTATCATCAAAGTATTATTGCTAATAGTAATATACTAATATACATTTACTTAGTGTTTTCAAAAAAAAATTGTATCATTAAGAAAAATTTTGAAATAAATATTTTAATTTCGATACTTATAAATTTTATAAATGTACTTTGAGTGCAATGGATGGAATATATTTATATACTCTTTTTGTCTCAAATACATATCTACTTATACAAGATCAAATATTATACAAAAGTTTAATTTATTACACTAAATACAAGATTTCTTTGTTTAAAATTTAAGTGATTTGTATTAATTTTAATTCAAAGAATATTTTAAATTAACTTTAAAAAGTTAAAAATTATTATTAAAATCTAAAACACAGTTTTTTTGGACCATGTAGCGGAATTGCACGATCCATCTCACATCAATTCACCACTAATGTAGTGTATACCTGTGTAAACTGGCCCAATAAGCATGTTGGATTATCTCCTTATCTAAAAGGTTAACCTAATAAGTTGACACTCCACCATACTTATTAACTCATCTACACTATTAAATTTATCCGATGTGAGATTCATGTGAAATATTTCAACAATCTACATTTTCACTTGAATATCCATCACAAGTATCATACTAAAGTAGTCACCATTAAGCAAACTTCTTTAAGTCCTTCAAGAGTTCTAGTCGACTCTAATGCTGCTTCACAATGCTCGAGGCAAACATGGAAGTACTGTAAAACCCCGAATTTTATGAAATGAAAGTATTCAATTTTCTTATAATTATTATTCTATTTAGTAAATGGTTAAATTGATAAAATGTTAAAGTTAAGGGTGATATTTAAATTTTTTTGCAAAGTAAGCAAGTGGTCATAAAATATTCGTTGGGTCGGAGAATATTATTTTTATCGGGAAATATCCGTACGACGAACAATCATTGGTGAACCCCACAACAGAATGATTATCGGATATAGAAAGTGACAGAGATAACCTTTTTATAAAAATAACGACAAAACTTTTACCGTTAACTATTGAAATACCGGTGATAAAAGAACAGTAATACACGTTGTTGCACAGTAGCGCACGGTATTGCACAATATCTTTGATTATTGATGCTTACGTAAGATGTGACGCCCCCAAAATAGGTATACATCACTCATCTTGAGTCGCCAAATACATGGTACAAAAATCAAATACAACTTTATTATACAACAGTCGTGTAAAATACGACAAAACATAATCTAAGAGTTTTAATAAGAATATTGTCATCTAGATAATATCCACACTCAATGGAGTCCTCATTACATTTATTGTAACATTATTTAACAGAATAGTGAGGACTACTAATGCTATCATTTGGACAGTCACTCCGTTCCCCGACTAGTCCTGGCTACGTTCTCATTTCCTGAATAGAACAATGAAAGAAAGGGTGAGCTCAACTAGCCCAATATGAAATATTATGACTAAGATAATGCAGAATATATTATCATTAGCCTTCAACAGTGTTAAACTGATAAAATATAATAAACATCAAGTTTAACTGCAGCGGAACAAGCAATCCATTAGAAGAGTCAAGTAGAGAATAAAATCTACAATCTTCTATGATTTAAAAGGTTTTTCATCACTTTTATCGCTGAGACTCAGCTTAATAAATAAACCACATCATCCCTCCACTACGACCAATGATATTCATTAGTATCTCAACCATAAATTATCCATGCACTACGGGCCAATGATATTCGTGTATTCATCAATGGTCATGATCATGCCAACAACTGTCCATCAATGCATTACGGTCAATGAGAACTATTACCACATCATTTGTAACATTACTGTCATGATTATACCAAATAATCTCTGGTCAAATCATACCAAGTCCATCTATGAACTACAGGCCATAGATGACTTTCAACATATTATAAACATGAGGATGATGACAATGATATAAGAATTCAATAAAACAAGTTCAAGGATAAATTTATAAAGATTTATAATTTAATTTATCCAGAAATAAATAACGTCCAAATTGTCAACATGATACTGATTTGTGGAGTAAAATTCAAGAATGCTCAGAAGAATATTTCCATGAAAAGATATTGGATGAAGCACAAATGTAAGACCCCAACTTATTATAAATAAAATTAAATTTCCTCTATTTATTATTTTGAAATAGCAAGGGTTGATTTCATTAATGTGGTTAGTTGTGGGTAAAATGCGTAAATATTTTAAATAAGCAAGTGGTTATAAAATATTCATTTTTATCGGAGAATATTCATTTGGTCGTGGAATATTCTTACGTACTGTCGGGGAATATTCGTACAATGGCGCAGCCTTGTGTGGGCCCCATAACGAAAAGTGATTAGATGAAGAAAACGACAAGTATAAGTTGTTTATAAATAACGGCGCAGCTGTTACCGTTAATATTGTTGGAATACCTGGTGGTTAAAACACAGTAATACGCGTTGTTGCACAGTAGCACACAGTATTGCACCAATTATTGATTCTTACGTAAGAAGGCACTACTCAATAATTGTTACAGTAATTACTGTTCAGTATTTTATTTTATTGATTCAGTAATTGCTGTGTTGATATTTTATATTACTGTTGTTTCAATAATTGTCACTACACAATATTTTCCATTATCGAAGCAATAATTCATATTATCTGAATAATATTATTAGATAACATTATTGGCAATGTCTAGAAAGTTCTGTCTAAGGAGAGGTTTGATCACCTAATTGCGCGCCAGTAAGGAGAGATCCTTATTGGAAAGCCCCCTCTTTCCTGGGAACGGCCTGGTTGCCAGTACTGTGATTCTGTAATATTATTTGTGAATAATTAATTATTGATTTATACGATGAGGAAAATATTGATTTTATGTAGATATAGATGGAGAAAATTTTTAAAGTAACAATTGTTGAAAATTGATATTTTATCTTTTTTGATAAAATAATATTTTATTATATTATTATAATATAATAATGATGATATTTTTACAATAAATGTGGGATATATGAGTATATGAGGAGAATGAGTATTTTTGTTACATTAAATGATTAACACATGTTTTGTGTGTCGGTGGACCCCATTTCTTGACTTAAATTTGATTATAGCCTGTAAAATCGTCCGTTTGTGGATTTCGGTCAATTTCTCTTTGGAATTTGGAAAAATTTTCTTCTGCAAAGTTGTAGAGAATGAAATTTCCTATGGAAAGGACATGTGGTTCAAATTTTTCAGATAAAAGGTCTATTTATTATAAATTATTAAAGTTTTGAAGTTCCGAAATAATTGATTTTTGGAAGTTTTAAATATTTATTTTAATAAAAACATTTTTTATGATTTTGGTGGGTTGGTGGTTGATGTCTAGACCAAAAAAGTGGGCTAAGGAAAATTTATATAAATATATTAATATTATATTAAATTTTCAGCTTTGGTGTTCTAAGCATTTTCCTATAAATAGGGTGCTTACGTTAGAATTGAAAATCACACCAGAAACTAAAAATTTCTCTCTCTTTCTCTCTTTATAATATCGAGCGTATTTTTGTGAGTATTTTAGTAATTTGAGTATTGCTATACAGTACAAGTTCTTTCAGCACTATATCCAGTATTCCAGTCAGAAGTACTATCCTTTTGAGGTAAGAGATGTTATTTTCTTCGTAAGTGATATTATTTCTTCAATATCATTATGCCAAAATATTAGTCTGAATTTTTATCAAATTTGGAACTTTTCATGTCGGGGTTACTATTCATGAGTTACTATTCATTAGTACTATTCACGAAGCATGATGATTTTTTTTGTGAAATTTTTACCTTTTAGTGTCGGAGTTACTATTCACGTATACGGCACTATTCACGAATACGACACTATTCACAGAAAAATTAAATTTTCGTTTTCGTCCAAAATATCTATTATGGATACTAGCTTTAATTGTATCCATGTTTTGATCATTCTTGAATTTTACTCCACTATAATTATTTATGAGGTATTTTTGGACATGAAATAGCTGAAATACGAACCCTTAATATTTATTCTTTTGTTTCACTGGATTCGTTTTCTTTAAAATATTTTTCATCATCCTCCGCCCTAAATGATGATATAATTGAATATCTTTGGCCTGTAGTGCAAAGATAATGATTTCTGATGAATATCTTTGTCCCATAGTGCAAAGATGAACATGTGTTTAGATGAACATGACCAACTGATGAATATCTTTGGCCTGTAGTGCAAAGATGAATATTTGATTTCAGTTATATATTGATTGATGTTACAGGGATAAAAGATAGATGATGAACTTTTAAATTCATGTATAGAAGATAGTAGATTTCATTCTCTACTTAACTCTTCTAATGAATTATTATTTTCGCTACGAATATTGATTTAAAACTTGTTGTTTATTGTATTCTATTAGATTTTTCTCTGTTGAAGATTAACGATAATTTGTTCTATATTATCTTGGTCATAATGTTCTTTACTGGGCTAGTTGAGCTCACCCTTTTCCTTGTTGTTCCATTTTTCTTCTCAAGAGGCGAGAATGTAGCGAGTACTAGTCGGGGTGTGGAATGATGGTTCTAGAAGTGGTTCTAGAAAGTTGTTTTAGTAGAACTCACCATTTTTGTAAAATAATGTATCAATAATTGTAATGAAAACTTATTTGAGTGTGGATATTGTCTAGATGATAATATTTGTATTTAAACTCACAATTTTTATGTTGTATTAATAAAGTTGTAGTTGTTTCTGTACCATGTATTTTGACCACTCAGAATGGGTGTTGTATACCTATTTTGGGGGCGTCACAGCAAATATCAAGGATATTCCACTAATCTCATGGAATATAGAAGCCAAAACTTTAATCAACTGAGTATAATAGAATATATGAAACCGCAAATGGATTTTTGCTGGCATGCGGTAATCCACGTAGACAGATTGTTCCAACAGAATAATAAAGAATGGAACCAGGTCATGCGTAATTCGCACAGACAGGATATTCCAAAAGAATAATAAAGAATGTAACTAGGTCATGCGTAATCCGCACAGACAGGATGTTCCAACAGAATAATAAAGAATGGAACCAGGTCATGCGTAATCCACACAGACAGGATGTTCCAACAGAATAATAAAAAATAGAATAACAACAGAATTCACCAGGCATGCGATAAACCCCACAGACAGGTTACTCCAATAGAATAATAAAGAATGGAATAACAGAAGAATTTCACCATGTATGCGGTACTTCTCATAGACAGGTTATTCCAACATAACAATAAAGAATGGAATAACAACCCTTACGAGTATTGAAAGAAAATAACTCTCTTCATGAATACGAAATAATAATACCCCTTACTTTAGAAAAACTGGATACTGGAATAGTGAGGTAGCAGACTTCTCTTCTTTTTTCTCTCTATAATTCTCTCTATAATAATTGCTCTAAAGCTTTTGTGAATTGGTTAGAAATGAAGGAAGAATGAGCTTCTATTTATAGGAAAATATAGTTTCGATAATTGCACGTTTTGGGATTCGAAATATTACAGTATAATACCTTCCTGTTTTTCTTCATTTTTAATTTAGTCCTGCAAGTATTATCAAACTTGCACCACCTCCCCTAATAGTAAATAATGTGAATTAATAGTTCATTCTTGTGAACAAATAGTTATAAGCATGTGAAATAATAGCAATTAATTGCTCATTTATCCGATTAATTATCCGATTAGTCAATATAACCTTTAGACATCAATTATTATCGAAATAAATATCGATTTCCACTAACACTAATAATCCCAACACAATGGAACTATCAATTTCATCTTTAATCAACACAACCTATTCATCATTAATATTATAACTCACAATATTTAACAACCAGGTCGTTCTCAAGAAATAGGGGGCTTTCCGATAAGGATTTCTCCTTATTGGCACACAATTAGGTAACCAAACCTCTCCTTGACAGAACTTCTAGACATTGTCAATATTGCAAATAATAATATGAATAACTTTGTCGTCTCAACTATTGATTTAATAATAATAAATATAATGTAGATGATACTGTGACAATAATCGAATCAATAATATGAGAGATATGATGCAGCAATTACTGTAGCAATAATTGAGTATAACTGAGTGACTTCTCACGTAAGCATCAATAATTAATACCGTGTGCTACTATGCGACAACGCGTATTACTGTACTTTTACTACCGGGTAGTTCAACAGTTTTAATGGTAACACTTTCGCCGTTATTTTTATAAAAAAATAATTCTGTCATTTTCTAACTACGACAATACTTCCGTTGTGGGTCCACCAATGATTGTGTCGTCGTACGAATATTTCCATTTAAAATGAATATTCCCCGACCAATCGAATATTATATAAAAACTTGCTTACTTTGCAAAATTTATAAATATTACCCACAACTATAACATTATATTGAACCCACACCATAATATTCAAAAATATATTTCGAGAAAATTACTCTTTATTCATAAAAGTTGGGGCTTACAACCTCCCCTTCTTATAAAATTTCGTCCTCGAAATTAGGGTACGTACCTAGTATATCCGAAGAGGTGAGGATACCTTAATTTAATTTCAGATTCGAACTCTCAGTTCATTTCCTCAACATCGTGGTTTCTCCACAAAACTTTGACATGAGGTATAACTTTAGAGCGTAGAATATGATCATTCTTATCCAAGATTTTAACAGGTAACTCTTCACACGTTAAGTCTTCCTCTATCTCGTCTGGTTCTAATTCAATAATGTGGTTTGGGTCTTTCACATATTTACGTAACATAGATATGTGAAAAACGTTATGAACACGAAACATACTTGGCGGTAAGGCGAGTCTATAGGCCACAGTTCCTATTCGATCGAGGATTAAAAATGGGCCAATGAATCGAGGGTTGAGCTTTTCTCTCTTTCCAAATCTCGTAACTCCCTTCCATGGAGCAACACGTAACAACACATGATCTCCTATATCGAATTCCACGTCCTTTCGATGAAGATCAGCATAACTCTTTTGTCGATTTTGTTAGGTTTTTATACGTTGTCGGATCGTTTGAATCTTTTCCGTAGTCATACGTACCAACTCCAGTCCCAACAACGTTGCTTCACCCACCTCATCCCAGCATACTGGAGAACGACACTTTCTTCCATACAACGCTTCGAATGGAGCCATGCCAATACTTGCTTGATAACTGTTGTTGTAGGAAAACTCCACCAATGGTAAGAACTTGTCCCAACTTCCCTTGAAATCAAGGACACAGAGTCTTAATAGATATTCAAGAGTTTGAATAGTCCTCTCCGACTGTCCGTCCGTCTGAGGATGATATGCCGAGCTAAATCGTAAGTCTGTGCCCATAGTGTTTTGCAAACTAACCCAAAATCGTGAAGTGAATCTTGGGTCTCGATCAGAAACTATAGATACTGGCATACCATGCAATCTTAAAACCTCGTTTATGTACATACGAGCAAGACGTTCAAGTGTATAAGTTTCTCGTATCGATAAGAAATAAGCAGACTTGGTCAATCTATCAACAATGACCCAAATCGCATCTATGCCTTGAGAAACTTTGGGAAGGCCAGTAACGAAATCCATGGTAATGTTCTCCCACTTCCATTCTGGAATTTTAAGTGGTTGCAATGGACCTTTTGGTACTTGATGCTCCGCCTTGACTCGTTGACATGTTAGACACCTTGAGATAAACAACGCTATCTCTCTCTTCATATTGCCCCACCAAAATGTATGTCGAAGATCATGATACATTTTGGTACTCCTAGGATGGATTGCAAACGGTGTGTTGTGCGCCTCCATCATGATTTTATACTTTAAATTAGGGTCGTTAGGAACACAAAGTCTGGAGTTGACTCGAAGTATTTCTTCTTCATCGATTCTTGCTTCCGGCATCGCACCTTCTTGCACTTTCTTCCTCATACGCTTTAGCTCCAGGTCTGTAGCTTGAGCAGCTTTAACTTTATCGATTAAAGTCAGTTCTACTCGTATATTCGCCATCATCACATGGGTCCATGGAGTCTTTAATTCTATCTCCATCCTTTGTAAGTCATATAAAATGGGCCTTTGCGTTGAAAATAATCTCGTACCCGCATATGATCTTTTACTCAATGCATCAGCTACTACGTTTGCTTTTTTAGGATGGTATTGAATGGTATGATCGTAATCTTTCAACAACTCAAGCCATCGTCGTTGCCGCATGTTGAGTTCCTTTTGAGTGAAGAAATATTTGAGACTTTTATGATCCGGATAGATTTCCACCTTCTCACCATACAGGTAATGCCTCCAGATCTTAAGCGCAAAAACGACTGCTGCCAACTCTAGATTATGAGTAGGATAATTCCTCTCATATTCTTTGATTTATCATAAGGCATAGGCTATGACTTTTCTATGTTACATGAGAACACATCCTAATCCTTTGTCTGAAGCATCACTTTAGATGACAAATCCCTCCGAGCCAGATGGTATTGTCAGAATAGGTGCTAAAATGAGTCTCCTCTTGAGTTCTTGAAAACTCTTCTAACATTCCTCGCTCCAATCGAATTTTTTATCTTTTCGAGTGAGCTTAGTTAATGGATTAGCGATTCGAGAAAACCCTTCTACGAATCTCCGATAATAACCAGCTAAGCCGAGAAAGCTACGTACTTCGGTCACTGATTTAGGTTGCTCCCAGCTTTGAATTGCTTCAATCTTTGTCGGGTCAACAGATATCCCATGATTTGATATCACGTGCCCAAGGAATGAAACTTCCTCAAGCCAGAACTCGTATTTCTTTAACTTGGCATATAACTTGTTTTCACGAAGCTTTTGAAGTATCAGCCTCAAGTATTGCTCATGGTCTTCACAGGTTTTGGAGTATATAAGGATGTCATCAATAAAGACGACCACAAAGTGATCCAAATATTCATTAAGTACTCGGTTCATCATATCCATGAAGGCAGCAGGTGCATTAGTCAATCCAAAAGACATGACTAAGAATTCATAAAGTCCGTACCGAGTTCTGAAAGCAGTATTTGAAATGTCATCAATTTTATTCTTCAACTGATGATATCTGGAATGAAAATCAATCTTTAAAAAGAATTTGGCGCCTTACAACTGGTCAAACAGGTCATCAATGCGAGGCAACGGGTACCTATTTTTGATGGTGACATGATTCAACTCCCGATAATCAATATAAAGTCGCATACTTCCATCTTTCTTCTTCACGAATAGAACAGGAACACCCCAAGGAGACGTACTAGGACGAATGAAACCGATGTCTAACAATTCCTGCAATTAGGTCTTTAACTTCTGAAGTTCAATAGGAGCCATTAGATACGGGGCTTTGGAAATGGGTTTTGTACTGGGTTCAAGGTCGATAAAAAATTCAATTTCACGCTCTGGGGGTAGGCCAGGAAATTCTTCAGGGAATACGTCAGGAAATTTATTAACAATAGAAATATCTTTCAAATCTGACGTATTTTTGTTTAAATCTATGACATGAGCTAAGCAAGCTTGACATTCGTTTTACAATAAACGAATAGTTTTATGGCTTGAGATGACCGTGATTGATTTTAATGGTTTGGTCGCTTGAATTCGTATAATAGGTTGATTAGGAATATGAAAACTAACAACTTTACGAAAACAATCAATTTTAGCATGATGAGTAGTTAACCAATAAATCCCTAAAATCACGTCAAATGCAAGTATTTTTTAAGAAATAAGATTGACAAGTAACGTGCGGTTACCGATTTGAATCAAACAAGACTTATGAACAGTGGATGTAATGAAGGTTTCTCCCAACAGAGTTTCAACCGATAAGTCAAAGTCTAATTTCTCCAGAGTCAAATTAAACATTGAGTGCAGGTAGGAGAAATAAAAGAATGGGTAGAACTGGTATCAAATAAGGTATAGACTTCACTAGAGTTTATGATAAGCTTACCCGTGATGACCTCGTTCGGGTTCCTTGCTTTCTGGGAGGTTACGACAAACGCTCTCCCTTGAACTATCGGCTTTGAATTTTCTGGGACGGCCTTTGGTGCATCCATCCCAGCTAGACTTGTCTTTGGTGCACGACAAAATCAGGCTAGGTGACCTTCTCTTCCACAATTATAACACGTTTTGGACTGCATCGCGCAGTTTGGACTGATATGTCCCTCCCCTCCGCATTTGAAGCATATGATAGGTGGTCGTTCTCCTTCCTTAACAACAGGTGCTGGTTCTGATGTTTTTCCATCATTGTTGAATCTCTTTTTCTTGAAATGTCCATTTTTACTGTCTTGACCATGATTACCATCGAAGTGATTACCATTTCTGGCATGTTGATTCCCTCCACGTTTGTTGTCACCGCTTCGATGACTGCTACCACTGGTATTATCATTTTGTCGGCTGCTTTCTCTTAATTGAGTTGACTCGTTATCGTGCTCGAATAACTGAACCCTATTAACAACATCTTAATACAAACACAGTTTGTTAGAAATTAAGTATTGACGTATCTCGGGTTTCAAACCTCTTAGAAACATCTGCGTCATTCTCTCCTCATTATCAACCAAGTGAGACGCAAATCGGGACAACTCAGCAAACTTAGCTTCGTACTGTGACACGGTCATATTCTTCTGCTCCAACTTGATAAACTCTACCTCTTTCATGTGACAAATACTTTCGGGAAAGTACTCGTCGTTGAATAGTTCTTGGAACTTCTCCCAAGACATCTTCAGTGCGGCAGGTTGAGCACGATTTACCGATTCCCACCAGTAATCTGCCTCTCCTCGCAACATAAAGGTGGCAAATGGAACATTTTGCTCCCCGGAGCATCCCAAAACATCAAATATCTTGGTGATCTGCTTTATCCATGCTTCAGCCTTAAATGGTTTTGGCTCTCCAATAAACTCCGGTGGTCCTAGCTCCTTGAATTGTTTAGCGGTGACCGTTCGAGAGTTTCCAGTGTTTCCACATACATTTTGGACAGGAGCCGCTCTCACCTGATGTTGCATAAATTGCATAAAGACTCTGAACATTCCATCGTTCATCATTTGGTCAGTGTTATTGTTTATATGAGGATTGTCGCCTTCCTGATGCACATTATCTTGATTATTGATCTGTGGAGACTCAACGGTCTCCTGTGCTCCATTGCTATTCCCAACATTCTCGGATGTCATTTTCAAATACTACCACAAAACAAGGGTTAATTGACATGTTACATATTATCCCTATACTCTGACCGACCAAATAAATACCAAATAAACTTAGGTAGGTCATACTAGCGAAGGAATTTCCCGTCTCTCCCTTCTTAGTTCTTGTCTCACATCTCAGCAAGGGATCATATCCCTAGGCTTTGATACCAACTGTGACACCCCCAAAATAAGTATACATCACCCATCTTGAGTCGCCAAATACATGGTACAAAAATCAAATACAACTTTATTATACAACTGTCGTGTAAAATACGACAAAACATAATCTAAGAGTTTTAATAAGAATATTGTCATCTAGATAATATCCACACTCAATGGAGTCCTCATTACATTTATTGTAACACTATTTAACAGAATAGTGAGGACTACTAATGCTATCATTTGGACCGTCACTCTGTTCCCCGACTAGTCCCGGCTACGTTCTCATTTCCTGAATAGAACAATGAAAGAAAGGGTGAGCTCAACTAGCCCAATATGAAATATTATGACTAAGATAATACAGAATATATTATCATTAGCCTTCAACAGTGTTAAACTGATAAAATATAATAAACATTAAGTTTAACTGCAGCGGAACAAGCAATCCATTAGAAGAGTCAAGTAGAGAATAAAATCTACAATCTTCTATGATTTAAAAGGTTTTTCATCACTTTTATTGCTGAGACTCAGCTTAATAAATAAACCACATCATCCCTCCACTACGACCAAGGATATTCATTAGTATCTCAACCACAAATTATCCATGCACTACGGGCCAATGATATTCGTGTATTCATCAATGGTCATGATCATGCCAACAACAGTCCATCAATGCATTACGGCCAATGAGAACTATTACCACATCATTTGTAACATTACGGTCATGATTATACCAAATAATCTCTGGTCATAATCATACCAAATCCATCTATGCACTACAGGCCACAGATGACTTTCAACATATTATAAACATGAGGATGATGACAATGATATAAGAATTCAATAAAACAAGTTCAAGGATAAATTTATAAAGATTTATAATTTAATTTATCCAGAAATAAATAACGTCCAAATTGTCAACATGATACTGATTTGTGGAGTAAAATTCAAGAATGTTCAGAAGAATATTTCCATGAAAAGATATTGGATGAAGCGTAAATATCAAGGATATTCCACTAATTTTATGGAGTATATAAGCCAAAAATTTAATCAACTGAGTATAATAGAATATATGAAATCGCAAATGGATTTTTGCCGCCATGCGGTAATCCATGTAGACAGATTATTCCAACTGAATAATAAAGAATGGAACCAGGTCATGCGTAATTCGCATAGACAGGATATTCCAACAGAATAATAAAGAATGGAACCAGGTCATGCGTAATCCGCATAGACAGGATGTTCCAACAGAATAATAAAGAATGGAACCAAGTCATGCTTAATCCGCACAGACAGGATGTTCCAACAGAATAATAAAGAATGGAATAACAACAAAAATCACCAGGCATGCGATAGACCACACAAACAGTTTATTCAAAAAGAATAATAAAGAATTGAATAACAGAAGAATTTCACCATATATGCGGTACTTCGCATAGACATGTTATTCCAACATAACAATATAGAATGGAATAACAAACCTTACGAGTATTGAAAGAAAATAACTCTCTTCATGAATACGAAAGAATAATACCCCTTACCTTAGAAAAACTGGATACTGGAATAGTGAGGTAGCAGACTTCTCTTCTTCTTTCTCTCTATAATAATTGCTCTAAAGCTTTTGTGAATTGGTGAGAAATGAAGGAAGAATGACTTTCTATTTATAGGAAAATATAATTTTGATAATTGCACGTTTTGGGGCTTGAAATATTACATTATAATACCTTCCTCTTTTTTTTCATTTTTAATTTAGTCCTGCAAGTATTATCAAACTTGCACCACCTCCCATAATAGTAAATAATGTGAATTAATAGTTAATTCATGTGAACAAATAGTTATAAGCATGTGAAATAATAGCAATTAAGTGCTCATTTATCCAATTAATTACCCGATTGGTCAATATAACCTCTAGACATCAATTATTATCGAAATAAATGTCGATTTCCACTAACACTAATAATCTCAACACAATGGAACTATCAATTTCATCTTTAATCAACACAACTTATTCATCATTAATATTATAACTCACAATATTTAACAACCAGGTCGTTCCCAGGAAAGAGGGGGCTTTCCGATAAGGATTTCTCCTTATTTGCGCGCAATTAAGTGACCAAACCTCTCCTTGACAAAACTTCTACACATTGTCAATATTACAAATAATAATATGAATAACTTTGTCATCTCAACTATTGATTTAATAATAATAAATATTATGCAGATGATATTGTGACAATAATTGAATCAATAATATAAGAGATATGATACATCAATTACTGTAGCAATAATTGAGTATAACTGAGTGACTTCTCACGTAAGCGCATCAATAATTAATACTGTGTGCTACTATGCAACCACACATATTACTGTACTTTTACTACCGGGTAGTTCAACAGTTTTAACGGTAACACTTTCGCCGTTATTTTTATAAAAAGATAATTCTGTCATTTTTTAACAACAACAATACTTCCCTTGTAGGGTCCACCAATGATTGTGTCATCGTACGAATATTTCCTGTTAAAATGAATATTGCCTAACCAATCGAATATTATATAACCACTTGCTTACTTTGTAAAATTTGTAAATATTAACCAAAACTATAACATTATATCAAATCCACACCATAATATTCAAAATTATATTTCGAGAAAATTATTCTTTATTCATAAAAATTGGGGTCTTACATAAGAAGTCACTTAGTCTTATTCAATAATTGCTACAGTAGTTATTGCATAGTATCTCATATTATTGATTCAATTATTGTCAGTATTATCTGTATAATATTTTATTTTATTAAATCAATAATTGAGACAACACATTTATTCATATTATTATTTACATTATTGATCATGTCTAGAAAGTTCTGTCGAGAAAAGGGATTAGATCATCTAATTGTGCGCCAATAAGGAGAAATCTTTATCAGAATGCCCCCTCTTTCCTAGGAACGATCTGGTTGTTAATATTATGAGTTATAATATTAAATGATGAATAATTGTTGAAAGATTAAAAATATGTTGATTAAAGATAAGTGATTTGTGATAAATATTTATTCCATTTTTGATATAAATAGAGGGGTTTGTTATGAGTTTGACTTATTATTCCATGAGGAGATGTGCTAATTTTTTAAACCGTTGGTTGAAGTTATAATAGTAAATTAATATGGATCACTGGTTTAAAGTTTTAATAGTAAATCAATATGGATCGCTGGTTTAAAGTTTTAATAGTAAATCAATATGGATCGTCTGTCTTAATAGTAAATCAATCTCGACCGTTCATGAATTAGTTACTATTTAGTCAATTCTCCTATAAATAGAAGCTCATTCCTTCATTTTTTTTTCGTACGAATTCACTAAAATTATAGAGAGAGAAACTATAGAGAGAAAGAAGAAGAGTATTCTGCTACCTCACTATTACAGTATCCAATCTTCTACTAAGGTAAGGGGTATTATTTTTTCGTATTCGTAAAGAATGTTATTTTCTTTCAATACTCATAAGGGTTGTCATTCTATTCTTTATTAATCTGCGGGAGTAACATGTCTACACGGACTACCGCATGCATGGTGAATGACCCTTCGTATTCATTCTTTATTAATCTGCAGGAGTAACTTGTCTACGCGGACTACCGCATGCATGGTGAATGACCCTTCATATTCATTCTTTATTAATCTGTGAGAGTAAACTGTATACGCGAACTACCGCATGCATGGTGAATGACCCTTCGTATTCATTTTTTATTAAATTATGGAAATGATCTGTCTACGCGAATTACCACATGACGGGTGAAAATCTATTTGCAATTTCATATATTCTTTTATACTCATATAAGATGTCATTTCTTTTCCATAACCTTATTATTAAATGGTGAAAACCCTTGAAATTAGTGGAATGTTCTTAATAGTTTGTGCTTCATCTAGTATTTCCACTATTGGTCTGAACTTTGTTATTAAATGATGGGATACTATTTGTGTCGGGGTACTATTCATTCGGGTACTATTCACTCGGGGTACTATTCATTCGGGGTACTATTTACTCGGGCACTATTTACTCGGGATACTATTCACGGATTACTATTCACGACAAAATTGATTTCTTTTCTGTCCAAAATTATTTTTGATACATGAATATCATTCTTGAATTTTACTCCACAAATGGTGATCATGTTGAAAATTTGGATATTCTTGAACTCTGGATAAATTGAATTATAAATCTCTAATATTTATCCTTAATCTCACTTGATTGATTCCTTATATCATTGTCATCATCCTTATGCTTATGTTGTGGTAAAAGTCATTTTTGGCCTGTAGTGCATAGATGGACTGTTGATTGGTATGATTATGACTAGAAATTTTATATTGGTATAATCATGACATGTACTGTTACAGACAAATGATGTGGTGAAAGTCCTCTTTGGCCCGTAGTGCATAGATGAACAGTTGTTTGACATGATCACGACCACTGGTGATACTAACGAATATCCTTGGCCTGTACTGTATGGATAATTTGGTGATGTGGATTATTTATTAAATTGTGTTACAGGGATAAAATGTTAATGATGAATTTTTAAATCATAAAAGATAAGAGACATTTCTCTACTTGACTCTTCTAATGGATTGTTGTTTCCGCTATAATTATTAATCTAAAATTTGTTGTTTATTGTATTCTATCATATTTTTCCCTATTGAGGACTAAAAATAATTTTTTCTACATTATCTTAGTCATAATATTCTTTACTGGGCTAGTTGAGCTCACCATTATCCTTTTTTGTTCCATTGTTCTTCTCAGGAGGCGAGAATGTAGCTGAGACTAGTCGGGGGGTGGAGTAGTGGTCTAAGATGGTTAATTTAGTAATTTTCACTATTTTTGTAAAATAGTGTGATAATAATTATAATGAGGATTTTATTTGAGTTAATTATACTTCACTGTGTGGTGCTAAACGCGTGAGTGATCCCCTTGTGCTCCACTTGACTCAACTGTATTTGTTCCACACACGTGAGTGAGATTGAGTAATACGCGACCTATGAATGCTCCACCCTGTAGTGTCAACTTGATACTTTGGCCCAACGAACCATGGGCTCTGATACCAATTGGCCTAATAAGCATGTTGGATCACCTCCTCACCTAAAAGGTTAACTTAATAGGTTGAGGCTCCACCATACTTATTAACCTATCTACGTACACTCTTGAATTTATCTGATGTGGGATTCATTTGAAATATCCCAACAAGTACCTTTTAAATATCTGAATATCTACTTGACCACTTTTCAGTGCTTTCTGCTTGGATTTCCCATGTATTTGCTCATTATGCTGACTGCATGTGTCAAATCGGGTCTTGTACATGCCATAACATACATCAAATAATCAACTGCACTCGCATAAGGCACGTTTGACATATCCTGAATCTCTTTAGCCGACTTCAAACACTATATTGGAGACAACCTAAAATGACTCGCTAGTGAAGTGCTGACCTGTTTAGCATTAGTTATACTAAAACTCTCAAACACTTTCTTCACGTAATTCTTTTGGGACAACCACAACTTACTAGCTAGCCTATTCCTGCGAATCTCCATTCCAAGTATTTTCTTAGCAGCACCCAAATCCTTCATGTCAAACTCATTTCCCAACAAGGTCTTCAACCTTTTGACTTTAATCATGTTTTTCGCAGCAATAAACATATCATCCACATAAAGTAACAGAAAAGTATATGAATCATCCTTAAGACTCTTAACATAAACACAACAATCATACTCACAACGAGCGAACCCGATCCAGATCATGAAGGAATCAAACTTCTTGTACAATTATCTCGGAGACTGCTTCAGCCCATATAGAGATTTCTTCAACCTGCAAACCATGTGCTCAGTCTCTGGCTGCTTGACCCCTTCATGCTGCTCCATAAATATAACTTCCTCTAAATCACCATGGAGAAAAGTCGTTTTCACATTTAATGTAAGACCGATGAATTTTCTATAAATATTATTTTTGAATATTATGGAGTAAAATTGATATAATGTTATAGTTGTGGGTAATATTTATAAATTTTGTAAAATACGCAAGTTGTTATAAAATATTCGTTTTGTCTGGGAATATTCTTTTTGTTAGGAAATATTCGTACGATGGCACAATCATTGGTGGACCTCACAATGGAATTATTGTCGGATTGAGAAAACAAAAAAAATTATCTTTCTATAAAAATAACGACGGATGTGTTACCGTTAAAACTATTGAACTACCCGGTAGTAAAAGTACAGTAATACGCGTGGTTGCATAGTAGCACACGGTATTGATTATTGATGCTTACGTGAGAAGTCACTCAGTTTTGGCGTATTATTTGGACCCCCCACTTTCCCATTTTTAAAAGAAATTGTCGGTAGAAGTTATCTCAGTTTTATTTTATATATATATGAATACATATATATATATATATATATATATAAGTATTATATATACATATATATATATATATATATAATAATGTTAATGGAACGTAGGTGGGTGGGGGGGAGAAATGAGGGTGGACGGGAAGAGCATTATTACGTGTATATATATATATATATATATATATATATATATATATATATATATGTTAGTTGAAAAATGGACAGATAGAGGAAGAGGCGTGCACGGGTCTTCCACCCGTGATTTTTTTTCCTTCCTTCTTCTTGCACATGTTATATATATATAATATATTATATTTTATTTAAAAGATTTTGCTTTAAATATGGACCGTCAGATTAAAATAAACCAATCTGGACCGTTCATGAGTTAGTTACTATACATTCCATTTTTCTATAAATAGAAGCTCATTCATTCATTATTTTCTTACGAATTCACTGAAACTCTAGAGAGATAAACTATAGAGAGAAAGAAGAAAGTATTCTGCTACTTCACTACTTATATATCCAGTACTCTTCTTCTTAAGGTAGGGAATATTATTTGTTGTACTCGTAAGGGATGTTATTCTTTCTTATTCATGAAGAGAACTGTTGTTATTCCATTGCTTATTATTTTGTTGGAATAACCTGTATACGCGGTTTACCCTATACTTGGTGACATTCTTCTATTATTCTGTTAGAACATCCTGTCTGTGTGTTTTACAATGGACCTGGTTCTGTTTTTATTATTATTCTGTTGGAACATCCTGTCTGTGTGTTTTACACCTGACCTGGTTCCGTTTTTATTATTATTCTGTTGGAACATCTTGTCTGTGTATTTTACACCGGACCTGGTTCCGTCTTTATTATTCTGTCGGAATATCCTGTCTGTGCTTTTTACGTCGGACCTGGTTCCATTATTTATTATTCCGCACTTATTATTCTGTTGGAACATCCTATCGGTGTGAATTTCACCTGACCTGGTTCCGTTATTATTATTCTATCGGAATAACCTGTCTATGCGAAGTACCGCATGCATGGTGATTTCTTTTGTTATTCCATTCGTTATTATACTCAGTTGGTTAAAATTTTTGACTTCTATACTCCATGAAATTAGTGGAATATCCTTGATATTTGCGCTTCATCCAGTATTTTTCATGGAAATATTCTTCTGAGCATTCTTGAATTTTACTCTACAAAGCAGTATCATGTTGACAATTTGGACATTAGTAGTTCTTGGACAAATTAATTCTTGAACTTGTTTTATTGAATTCTTATATCATTGTCATCATCCTCATGTTTATATTATGTTGAAAGTCATCTGTGGCTTGTAGTGCATAGATGGACTTGGTATGATTATGACCAGGGATTATTCGGTGTAATCATGAGCGTAATGTTACAAAAGATGTGATAAAAGTCTTCATTGGCCCGTAGTGCATTGTTGGACAGTTGTTGGCATGATCATGACCATTAATGAATACACAAATATTCTTGGCCCGTAGTGCATGGATAATTGTGATCGTGATACTAAAGAATATCCTTGGCCATACTGCAGCGGTGATTCGATGATGTGGAATATTTATTAAGCTAAGTCAAAGCTATAACAGTGATGAAAAACTTTTTAAATCATAAAAGATAGTAGAATTTATTTTCTACTTGACTCTTTTAATGGATTACTTGTTCCGCTGCAGTTAAACTTGATGTTTATTATATTATATCAGTTTAAACTATTGAAGGCTAATGATAATTTATTCTGCATTATCTTAGTCATAATATTTCTTACTTGGCTAGTTGAGCTCACCCTTTTCTTTCACCGTTCTCTTCATGAAATGAGAATATAGCTGGGACGAGTCGGAGAATGGAGTAAAGGTCCAGAGGATAACATTAGTAGTCCTCACTATTCTGTGAAATAGTGTGATAATAATTATAATGAGGACTCCTTTTGAGTTTGTATAATCTCTAGTAGACAATATTTGTATTTAAACTCACAGTTTATGTTTTATCGTATTGTACACGACAGTTGTATTAGTAAGTTGTATTTGAATTCGGTACCATGTATTTGACGACCAAGATGGGTGATGTATACCTAATTTTTGGGGCGTCACATTTAAGCTCTAACTCTAGATCATAGATAGCCACTAATGCCAAGATAATCCTGATTGAAATATGTCTCACCACTAGAGAAAACACCTCATCATAATCGATACCAATTTGTAGTAATTAGATCACACAACACGCACACGACAGTAAAGAATTAACACATAGATTTGTGTAGTTCCCCAATTTGGATAGTCCACGGGAGCGGATGCGTTCTTTTATTATTCATTGAGTTATATACTCCCTCCGTCCCAGGATAAAAGTCCTGATGGATTTTTCACGCATATTAAGAAGATGAATAAAATGACCAAATTATCCATAATAATGTCATTAAATATGGAGAGAGAATTAGAATAAGAAAAGTATGAGATATTTAATGTTACGGGTATAATAGGAAAATATGTGCAAAAATTTGGTTATTAAAGAAAAATAGACATTTAACATGGGACTACCCAAAATAGTAATAAGAACTTTTATCATGGGACGGAGTGAGTATGATTTTACAATAGAGAGTATATATAGTTGTTACTCTTATTACAACTCTAATTCAACTTCTTGTTCGCATCCGGCGCGTCCAGTCGTGCTGCAGAATATGTACCGAGAGTAGGCGACCAAACTCTGCTCCGCTTCGCATTTTTTAAGAACTTCTCAATTATGAACCACAAGTCCCAACAGACCACGTGGACAGAAACTTCGTAACTCGATGCTTCATACTCAACACACACGAAGCATTATTCTCAATCAAGTTTAAACATTGTAATTTCATTATCATAATAGTGTAACTAAACTATCAATTTATTATTTTTCGAATAAGCATAAAACATAAATAATTTTATTAAAATGGTTACAAATTTTGTACGCAAGACTTTTCTTTATAGAATATATGGGGAAAGAACTTAAGATGTAAGTCAGAATTGGTGTTATTTGATTGATGAGAAGATCAAAAGGTGCCAACTTTTTAAGATAACTTGTACACGGCAACCCAAAACTGGATCAATATACAACTAAATTTCAAATTGGACTTTAGACTAACCGTAAAATTGATTTACATTTTAAATTTTATTTTGAATTAAATGAACTTTTATTTTATTTTATTTTATTTTGTTACATTGACACACCCTAAGAATTGAATCCTCCACACTTCATGTCATACCACTGGGCCAAATATCATGGGATTGAACTCTAAATTTTGAGTTTTAATACAATTTACATCTTTCGCATTAAAATAGAGGATGCTAATTATTTCGAACAAAAATTCTATGCGGACATGAGTTCTTTATAATTTTACCTATTTGTATTTTGACCCTCCCCATTATAAAAAATAGGGGATCAAAATACAAATAGGTAAAATTGTAAACAACTCATGTCCGCATAGAAGAGCTCTATTTTGAAACTCAAAATTTAGGGTGCATTTATTTCAAATTAAAATTTATGTTCCAAATCGATTTTAAGGTTAAAGTCAAATTTGATGTTCTTTGATTGATGACCAGATCAAAAGGTGCCAACTTTGTAAGAGAACTTGTACACGGCAACCCAAAACTGGATCTATATAAGAACGATGGAGCATACACATAAAATAACATGTAAGTTGTACATATAAAAATGAAGACGGAGAGTTTATGTTTAGTGTTCTTGTTCTGTTTAGTCGCCGGGGCAGCTGCACAAAGTGCATCAAACGTACGCGCCACGTACAATATCTACCAGCCGGAGAATATTGGGTGGGACTATAATGCTGCTAGGGTATATTGCGCAACGTGGGATGCTGGTAAGCCCCTTGCATGGCGGAGAAAGTACGGATGGACCGCCTTCTGTGGTCCCGTCGGACCTCGTGGCCAGGCTTCCTGTGGCAGGTGCTTAAAGGTAACCTATATATATACACAATGAAATTCCTCTTTGACTCAGTTGTTATGACTACCCCTCTCTATGCAAGAGGTCTAAAATTCAAATCCCTATCCCAAACAAGCAAAAAATAAATGAATTATCTTTTTAAGTCGAATTTAAGATATAACAGTTATAAATTTTATTTCATTCTTAATTTAATACTCTGTTAAAATGTTTATTTTTAAGTGCATCTCTATGCAAATTAAGCAAAATAAAAATTCATGGGACAGTATAAATAAATTTCAATTGACCTCCAATACAACGTTCTAAATACATAATGATTCTTTTTTTTTTGTTAATCTTAATAATTTTAATAATATTTTGAATTTAAATTTTATAATTTAAATATGTTTTAGGTATTTGTATGGTAAACATGTTTGTGAGATGGATTCAAAACTAGCCATAGTCATTCAATTTTTGCAGTTGTCAAACCCACACTCCGCGTACATTTATTTGTTTAAAAAAATTAAATATAAAATATTTTATTCAGACGATTTTTATTTAAAATAAATATATTAAATGGCCGATCCATTTAATCATTCAGCCATTCAATTTCATTTAGCTTTAAACAAACACTCTCTAAGTTTAATTTTTTATAGTATTGTGATTTATATTTATTTTGAAACTGTCATTAATTTATTTAACTTTAAACAGTACACTAATATAAATAGTAAACTATATAAAGAGTATTATTTACAACTAGATATATTTGGAACTTACATGAATCACATCAATCAAATTTGAAAATATTTTAAGTTAATTTAAAATTTTAATATTAAAAAGATTATTTGCCACATCATAATTATTTCTCATTATCTAAACTTATGTACGGCGAACCCTAGAATTTTATCATTTTATATTGAAGATTTTAAACTGATGTGTACAGGTTACTAACACCGCCACGAACACTTTTGTAACTGTGAGAATCGTCGACCAGTGCAGCAATGGCGGCCTGGATCTGGATGTTGGCGTTTTCCGGCAACTGGATAGAGATGGAAGGGGTAATGCTCAAGGCTTTCTAACGGTGAACTACGAATTTGTGAACTGCGGAGACTGATCTTATACACCATAGCTAAAGCATTGCTGTTATTATTAAATAAGGCATCTTTGGCCACTTAATTACTATGATAAACACATAATAAAATAAATAAAGATGAGCTATTAATCAACCAGGTTGGACCAGTTGATTGTAAACTCGAGTTTTATGAATAATAAAAAGAGAACGAAATTGCTTGATTAACATGCATGTTTACGTTCGTTGGGAAATTATTTACCAACTTCAGTATATTAATTTTCACGGTATAACTTTTTTGAACGAAATAAAAGTTGAAATCTCTCAACTCTCTAGAAGTTACTATCTCTTGGTTGGATTCTCTTTTTCTCTAAACACAAGACTTTATTTATTTATAGTGTACCCACCACTCCTTTTTCGTAATCTAATTAGTACACCCTCACATAATAAATGAATAGTACAACTTTCAAAACAATATTTCTACCAAAAATAAAATTCTTTCTTATTAACGTTGACATTTATTTGGAGAATATAGATGGAGTAGCTTTTCCTTATTTATTAATATTATTTATTTTTTATTACAAATAATTGGGCTAATCACATGATTACAATGCAATTTATTTTGAGTAATGATATATATTAGAATATTTACGTTGATTTTTTGATTATCGTGAATAAGTATTAGTGATAAGTTTTTAGACAGATGTGTAATATGTGTGACCCTCTTATAATTTCTACTAATCACAAGTATTGATAAATTTTAGAATTATAATTCGACATAAATTTATCGCAATACATAGTAGAACTCATTTTATAACTAAAATGCACTTGCACCCCAAAATTTGTAAGGTTGTTAGTTTGTACCCCAATATTTAAAACGTACTCCCTCCGTTCCTAATTATTTGACGTTTTAGAGTTTTTTATTTGTCCATAATTATTTGACGTTTGTTCAAATATAAAAGAATTAATGACAATTTTTCCAAAAGTACCCATCATTACTCTGCCTATTTTTTTGATATTAACTCTTTCTCTCTCCTTATCCTAACAAAACTCTCGTTGTCCTAACAAAACTCTCGTTGTCCTAACAAAACTCTTCTGTATATTATGAGGGAGAGGGAGAGAGAGAGTAGATAGTTTCTAAAGAATTGGATACGTTTTTTATGGGGATGGATGGAGAGAGAGATCAATGAGTAAATGAGGCAAATGAGGCATGAGAGTTTTTTTAGGAGATAATTATGAAAAAAATGTGTAAAAGAGAGTATGAATAACTATGATAAATGATGATTTAAGAGTATTATAGACAATTGAGTACTATATTTAATGATTTTTAATCATTATCTTTATTCTTGTGTCTACCTCTAAAACGTCAAATAATTAAGGACGTATGGAGTATTAGTTAAATGCACACCAAGAACCTTTTCCGGTAAACAAAATATTCGCCCTCCTAGACTTTAATCGGTCAAATTGTACCCCAAACTTCTTTTTTGCAAAACAATTGCGTCCACCTTTGGGTGAAAATTATATTTTCTATAGCCGAAAAGTGCCTTAGGGTGTACTCCCTCCGTTCCTTAATATAAGTCGTTTAAGAAAAATGTTTTTGTCTCTTAATATAAGTCGTTTGAGAATTTCAAGTAAGCATTAATTGTTTAGTTTATAATATTATCCCAAATATTAAATATATCTTTAGTTCTCTCACTATTCTCTGTCCAATAAATAACACTCTTTTTTCGGGCAATATACACAATTGATATTATATTTAATATTTTACAATTATTTTCTTAATATTTGTGTACAACTCTAAAACTACTTTTATTAAGTAATTGTTATCTGTAATATATAGTATTATTTAATATATATAAATATAATAAACATAACATAATTATATATATATATATATATATATATATATATATATATATATATATATAACATAGTAAATATTAATGAATAAATACGAGTCCTTTGAATTCACAAAGTCTCCTTAAAGTAAATTTATTCCCTCACAGGTGCTAAGGATTAATTGAATAATTGCTTCCCAAGATAAAACGGATTTCTAGTTCTTAATTAGAAGCACTTCAAAATTAAGAACACATCGAACCAAATTCTATGTTTATGTACTGAACTTATATTAATGATGCATGAAAACTACAAGTTATAATATTGATGCATGTAAATAAAATAAAGAGAAAAACCTCACACCAAAATGGAACTTGTAGAACAGAAACGAGATTTGCAGAGGAAGGAACGGGAAAATTCTTTGCAGAACGGGACTCTGTCAAATGGAAAACGGGAACTATCTGCAGAAACGGAAATTTTTACAGAAGGGAATGAATGAGATTTTTCAGAAGGGAAAGAAAGGAACGGGACGCAGAAACAGAACGGTGTAATCAAACTTATGTTGAAAATGTAATCCCACATAGTTTATTTATAGAATAATTAGGCAGTTTATTACCGTTAGGACGCGTCAACCGCCCACGACCCACGAACCCGACCCCGACCCCGACCCGGCCCGTCAATTTTCTCATTCAATTCTTAATGGATTTGAACACATAAATAAAAAATTTATCAAACCCATTTCCAACAATCCCCCACATTAGTTCGAGTACATGAGAAAAGATATTTCATCAGGTTAAGTAGCCTAGTGGCTTTGAACTTGCCTTAGTAAAATCTACCTGATTTACTTGGCTAATCAGTAGACTTGATGTCTTTGAACTGTCAGCTTTTCGTGTAAACCAAGACAATAGAATCACAAAATATCTCTTCAGACATAGTTGTTTCTCACGTTTGTGTTCATTTTGGCCTTGAAACACCTCTTGGTTCTGTGAGTATATTAGAGAATTTAGCCTTCAAAATTCTCACAGAAGTGGCCCCCTTCTTACTCATGTAGGTGACTTCTATCAAGAGTATCCTGCAATACCCCACTTGAACATATTTTAAGATATAAAAGTCATTAAAAGCGTAACTTAGCCTGATTCTCGCGGCAGATGTGCACTGTCTCATAATAGGAATGGTTAGGAGTAAATATCTCCTCAGTACTTTACTGAGTACTACATAGTTCGGTTTGCCAATTGAACCTAGATCTTGGGATCTCCAGTCAGCTAGGTTGGGTTGCCACTATGACGACTCTTATTTAAATAGTAGGCTTTAAACCCATTGCCCTCGATGATTTTTTCACTTGCTCTCTTGTTAAACCTTTTGTAAGCGGATCCGCAATATTATCTTTTGACTTTACATAGTCAATTGAGATAATTCCATTTGGGAGCAATTGTGTAAAACCCCAACTTTTTGAATAAAGATGAATTTTCTATAAATATTATTTTTGAATATTATGGAGTGAAATTGATATAATGTTATAGTTGTGAGTAATATTTATAAATTTTGCATAGTATGCAAGTTGTTATATTATATTTGATTGGTCGGGGAATATTCGTTTTAGTAGGAAATATTCGTATAATGGCGCAATCATTGGTGGACCCCACAACAGAATTATTGTCGGATTGAGAAAACGACTAAAATATTTTTATAAAAATAATGGCAGAAGTTTTACCATTGATACTGTTGAACTACTCGGTAGCAAAAGTACAGTAATACGCGTGGTTGCATAGTAGCACACGGTATTGATTATTGATGCTTACGTGTGAAGTAATTCAGTTTTGTTCAATTATTGCTATAGTAATTATTGCATAGTAGCTCACGTTATTTGATTCATTTATTGTCGATATTTATTATATTGTTAAAATCAATAATTGAGACGACAAAGTTATTAATATTATTATTTGCAATATTAACGATGTCTAGAAGTTATGTCAAAGAGAGGTTTGGTCACCTAATTGCGCGCCAATAGGGAGAAATCCTTATTGGAAAGCCCCCTCTTTCCTGGGAATGACCTGGTCGATTAATATTGTGAATTATAATAAAGATGATAAATGTTGTTAAAATTATTAAGGTGATTTTTATGAAGTTTTGCTTATTTTATGGATCCCTATTTTACCAATTTTTCAAAATAATCGGTAGAAAATTATTTAAAGGTGGGGTCCACATGTGGGGCCCATATGTGTTGGAAAAATGATTTTGGAAATGGAAGAGTATACGTATACGACTTTAATATGAGTAGAACCGACTTTAATTGATAAAGTTAAAGCTGCTCAAGCTACAGACCTGATGCTGATGCGTATGAGGAAGAAAGTGCAAGAAGGTGCGATGCCAGAAGCAAGAATCGATAAAGAAGGAATACTTCGAGTCAACTCCAGACTTTGTGTTCCTAACGAACCTGATTTAAAGTATAAAATCATGATGGAGGCGTAAAACACACCATTTGCAATCCATCTTGGGAGTACCAAAATGTATCATGATCTTCGATATACATTTTGGTGGGGCAATATGAAGAGAGAGATAGCGTTGTTTATCTCAAGGTGTCTAGCGTGTCAACGAGTCAAGGCGGAGCATCAAGTACCAAAAGGTTCATTGCAACCACTTGAAATTCTAGAATGGAAGTGGGAGCACATTAGCAAGGATTTTGTTACTGGTCTTCCCAAGGTTTCTCAAGGCATAAATGCGATTTGGGTCATTGTTGATAGATTGACCAAGTCTGCTCACTTCTTACCAATACGAGAAACTTATACACTTGAACGTCTTGCTCATATGTACATAAACGAGATTGTAAGACTGCATGGTATGCCAGTATCCATAGTTTCTGATCGAGACCCAAGATTCACTTCACGATTTTGAGTTAGTTTGCAGAAAGCTATTGGCACAGATTTACGATTTAGCTCGGTATATCAACCTCAGACGGACGGACAGTCGGAGAGGACTATTTAAACTCTTGAAGATCTATTAAGACTCTGTGTTCTTGATTTCAAAGGAAATTGGGACAAGTTCTTACCATTGGTGGAGTTTTCCTACAGCAACAGTTATCAAGCAAGTATTGGCATGGCTCCATTCGAAGCGATGTATGGAAGAAAATGTCATTCTCCAGTATGCTGGGATGAGGTGGGTGAAGCAACGTTGTTGGGATCGGAGTTGGTACGTATAACTACGAAAAAGATTCAAACGATCCGGCAACGTATAAAAACCTCACAAGATCGACAAAAGAGTTATGTTGATCTTCATCAAAAGGACGTGGAATTCGATATAGGAGATCATGTGTTGTTATGTGTTGCTCCATGGAAAGGAGTTACGAGATTTGGAAATAGAGGAAAGCTCAATTCTCGATTCATCGGCCCATTTTTAATCCTTGATCGAGTAGGAACTGTGGCCTATAGACCCGCTTTACCGTCAAGTATGTCTCGTGTTCATAACATTTTTCACATATCCATGTTACATAAATATGTGGAAGACCCGAACCACATTATTGAGTTAGAACCGGACGAAATAGCAGAAAATTTGACGTATGAAGAGATTCCTGTTCAAATCTTAGATAAGAATGAACATATTCTACGCTCCAAGGTTATACATCAAGTCAAAGTTTTGTGGAGAAACCACGATTTGAGGAAATGACTTGGGAGTTAGAATCTGAAAGGAAATCAAGGTATCCTTACCTCTTCGATATACCAGGTACGTACCCTAATTTTGAGGGAGAAATTTCATAAGAAGGGGAGATGGTAAAACCCCAACTTTTTGAATAAAGATGAATTTTCTATAAATATTATTTTTGAATATTATGGAGTGAAATTGATATAATGTTATAGTTGTGAGTAATATTTATAAATTTTGCATAGTATGCAAGTTGTTATATTATATTCGATTGGTCAGGGAATATTCGTTTTAGTAGGGAATATTCGTATAACGACGCAATCGTTGGTGGACCCCACAACAGAATTATTGTCGGATTGAGAAAACGACTAAAATATTTTTATAAAAATAATGGCAGAAGTTTTACCGTTGATACTGTTGAACTACTCGGTAGCAAAAGTACAGTAATACGCGTGGTTGCATAGTAGCACACGATATTGATTATTGATGCTTACGTGTGAAGTAATTCAGTTTTGTTCAATTATTGCTATAGTAATTGTTGCATAGTATCTCACGTTATTTGATTCATTTATTGTCGATATTTATTATATTGTTAAAATCAATAATTGAGACGACAAAGTTATTAATATTATTATTTGCAATATTAACGATGTCTAGAAGTTCTGTCAAGGAGAGGTTTGGTCACCTAATTGCGCGCCAATAGGGAGAAATCCTTATTGGAAAGCCCCCTTTTTCATGGGAATGACCTGGTCGATTAATATTGTGAATTATAATAAAGATGATAAATGTTGTTAAAATTATTAAGGTGATTTTTATGAAGTTTTGCTTATTTTATGGATCCCTATTTTACCAATTTTTTAAAATAATCGGTAGAAAATTATTTAAAGGTGGGGCCCACATGTGGGGCCCATATGTGTTGGAAAAATGATTTTGGAAATGGAAGAGTATACGTATACGACTTTAATATGAGTAGAACCGACTTTAATTGATAAAGTTAAAGCTGCTCAAGCTACAGACCTGATGCTTATGCGTATAAGGAAGAAAGTGCAAGAAGGTGCTATGCCAGAAGCAAGAATCGATGAAGAAGGAATACTTCGAGTCAACTCCAGACTTTGTGTTCCTAACGAACCTGATTTAAAGTATAAAATCATGATAGAGGCGCACAACACACCGTTTGCAATCCATCTTGTGAGTACCAAAATGTATCATGATCTTCGATATACATTTTGGTGGGGCAATATGAAGAGAGAGATAACGCTTTTTATCTCAAGGTGTCTAGCGTGTCAACGAGTCAAGGCGGAGCATCAAGTACCAAAAGGTCCATTGCAACCACTTGAAATTCCAAAATGGAAGTGGGAGCACATTACCATGGATTTCGTTACTGGTCATCCCAATGTTTCTTAAGGCATAAATGCGATTTGGATCAATGTTGATAGATTGACCAAGTCTGCTCACTTCTTACCAATACAAGAAACTTATACACTTGAACGTCTTGCTCGTATGTACATAAACGAGATTGTAAGACTGCATGGTATGCCAGTATCCATAGTTTTTGATCGAGACCCAAGATTCACTTCACGATTTTGGGTTAGTTTGCAAAAAGCTATTGGCACAGATTTACGATTTAGCTCGGTATATCATCCTCAGACGGACGGACAGTCGGAGAGGACTATTTAAACTCTTGAAGATCTATTAAGACTCTGTGTTCTTGATTTCAAAGGAAATTGGGACAAGTTCTTACCATTGGTGGAGTTTTCCTACAGCAACAGTTATCAAGCAAGTATTGGCATGGCTCCATTCGAAGCGATGTATGGAAGAAAATGTCATTCTCCAGTATGCTGGGATGAGGTGGGTGAAGCAACTTTGTTGGGATCGGAGTTGGTACGTATGACTACGGAAAAGATTCAAACGATCCAGCAACGTATAAAAACCTCACAAGATCGACAAAAGAGTTATGCTGATCTTCATCGAAAGGACGTGGAATTCGATATAGGAGATCATGTGTTGTTACGTGTTGCTCCATGGAAAGGAGTTACGAGAAAAGCTCAATTCTCGATTCATCGGCCCATTTTTAATCATTGATCGAGTAGGAACTGTGGCCTATAGACTCGCTTTACCGCCAAGTATGTCTCGTGTTCATAATATTTTTCACATATCCATGTTACATAAATATGTGGAAGACCCGAATCACATTATTGAGTTAGAACCGGATGAAATAGCGGAAGATTTGACGTATGAAGATGTTCATGTTCAAATCTAGGATAAGAATGAACATATTCTACGCTCCAAGGTTATACCTCAAGTCAAAGTTTTGTGGAGAAACCACGATTTGAGGAAATGACTTGGGAGTTAGAATCTGAAATGAAATCAAGGTATCCTTACCTCTTCGATATACCAGGTACGTACCCTAATTTCGAGGGAGAAATTTCATAAGAAGGGGAGATTGTAAATCCCCAACTTTTTGAATAAAGATAAATTTTCTATAAACATTATTTTTGAATATTATGGAGTGAAATTGATATAATATTATAGTTGTGGGTAATATTTATAAATTTTGCATAGTATGCAAGTTGTTATATTATATTCGATTGGTCGGGGAATATTCATTTTAGCAGGGAGTATTTGTACAACGGCGCAATCATTGGTGGACCCCACAACAGAGTTATTATCGGATTGAGAAAACGACAAATATATTTTTATAAAAATAACGGGAGAAGTTTTACCATTGATACTGTTGAACTACTCGGTAGTAAAAGTACAGTAATACGCGTGGTTGCATAGTAACACACGATATTAATTATTGATGCTTACGTGTGAAGTAATTCAGTTTTGTTCAATTATTGCTATAGTAATTATTGCATAGTATCTCACGTTATTTTATTCATTTATTGTCGATATTTATTATATTGTTAAAATCAATAATTGAGACGACAAAGTTATTAATATTATTATTTGCAATATTAACGATGTCTAGAAGTTCTGTCAAGGAGAGGTTTGGTCACCTAATTGCGCGCTAATAGGGAGAAATCCTTATTGGAAAGCCCCCTCTTTCCTGGGAACGACCTGGTCGATTAATATTGTGAATTATAATAAAGATGATAAATGTTGTTAAAATTATTAAGGTGATTTTTATGAAGTTTTGTTTATTTTATGGATCCCTATTTTACCAATTTTTCAAAATAATCGGTAGAAAATTATTTAAAGGTGGGGCCTGTCTGTGCATTTTACGCTGGACCTGATTCTGTCTTTATTATTCTATTGGAATATCCTGTCTGTGCAATTTACGCCGGACCTAATTTCGTCTTTATTATTCTGTTGGAATATCCTGTCTGTGCGTTTTACACCGGACCTGATTCCGTCTTTATTATTCTATTGGAATATCATGTCTGTGCGTTTTACGCCGGACATGGTTTCGTCTTTATTATTATTCTGTTGGAATATCTTGTCTGTGCGTTTTACGCCAGACCTGATTCCTTCCTTATTAGTAATCTGTTGGAATAACCTGTCTATGCGAAGTACCGCATGTATGGTGATTTCTTTTGTTATTCCATTCTTTATTATACTCAGTTGGTTAAAGTTTTGACTACTATACTCCATGAAATTAGTAGAATATCCTTGATATTTGCGCTTCATACAGTATCTTTTCATGAAAATATTCTTCTGAGCATTCTTGAATTTTACTCTACAAAGCAATATCATGTTGACAATTTGGACATTGTTAGTTCCTGGTTAAATTAATTCTTGAACTTGTTTTATTGAATTCTTATATCATTGTCATCATCCTCATATTTATATTTTTTTTAAAGTCATCTGTGGCCTGTAGTGCGTAGATGGACTTGGTATGATTATGACCAGGGATTATTCGGTGTAATCATGACCGTAATATTACAAATGATGTGGTATAAGTCCTCATTGGCCCGTAGTGCATTGATGGACAGTTGTTGGCATGATCATGACCATTAATGAATACACAAATATTCTTGGCCCGTAGTGCATGGATAATTATTATCGTGATACTAAAGAATATCCTTGGTCGTAGTACAGAGGTGATTCGATGATGTGGAATATTTTTTAGCTGAGTCCCAGCGATAACAGTGATGAAAAACCTTTTAAATCATAAAAGATAGTAGATTTTATTTTCTACTTGACTCTTTTAATGGATTGCTTGTTCCGCTGCAGTTAAACTTGATGTTTGTTATATTGTATTAGTTTAACACTGTTTAAGGCTAATGATAATTTATTCTGCATTATCTTAGTCATAATATTTCTTACTGGGCTAGTTGAGCTCACCCTTTCTTTCACTGTTCTTTTCAGGAAATGAGAACGTAACTGGGACTAGTCGGGGAACAGAGTGATGGTCCTAGATGGTGCATTAGTAGTTCTCATTATTCTGTGAAATAGTGTGATAATAATGGTAATAAGGACTCCATTGAGTTTGTATACTCTCTAGATGACAATATTTGTATTCAAACTCACAGCATATGTTTTGTCGTATTTTACACGACTGTTGTATAATTAAGTTGTATTTGAATTTTGTACCATGTATTTGGTGACTCAAGATGGGTGATGTATACCTAATTTTGGGGGCGTCACAAATTGTCTAACGGTATTATGTCTTCGACATATATGACGTGACTTACCGTTATATAAATGACTCTGTGCTCTTCCAATCGCTGATTGGCTACCACAGTGTATACATATAGCTGACACAGGTCTTGATATTGCTGCACCTCCAAGGGTAAAGACATATCCACTTGTGGATTTTGAGTCTTTATTTTCAGATATCCAATTAGCATCACTATATCCTTCAAATACTGCTGGATATCTTATATAGTGCGGTCCATAGTTTTGAGTATGTTTTAAATATCCCAAAACTCTCAAAATAGCTTTTCAGTGATCTTTACCTGGATTACTCGTATACTTACTTAGCTTACTTACTGAATAATGTAAGGCCCCAACTTTTTATAAATGAAGATTTAATTTCCTCTATTTATTATTTTGAAATAGTAAGGGGTTGATTTGATTAATGTGGTTAGTTATGGGTAAAATGCGCAAATATTTCAAAGAAGTAAGTGGTTATAAAATACTCATTGTTGTCGGAGTATATTCGTTTGGTCGTGGAATATTCTTGCTGTCGGGGAATATTCGTACGACGGCGCAACCTTGTGTGGGCCCCATAACGGAAAGCGATTGGATAAAGAAAATGACAAGTATAAGTTGTTTATAAATAACGGCGTAGTTGTTACCGTTAATACTGTTGGAATACCCGGTGGTTAAAATACAGTAATACGCGTTGTTGCATAGTAGCACACGGTATTGCACCAATTATTGATTCTTACGTAAGAAGGCGCTACTCAATAATTGTTACAGTAATTACTATTCAGTATTTTATTTTTTTGATTCAATAATTGATGCGTTGATTTTTTTATATTACTGTTATTTCAATAATTGTCACTACACATTATTTTTCATTATCGGAGCAATAATTCATATTATCTAAATAATATTATTAGATAACATTATTGGCAATGTCTAGAAAGTTCTGTCTAAGGAGAGGTTTGGTCACCTAATTGCGCGCCAGTAAGGAGAAATTCTTATTGGAAAGCCCCCTCTTTCTTGGGAACGGCCTGATTGTCAGTATTGTGATTTTGTAATATTATTTGTGAATAATTAATTATTGATTTATATGATGAGGAAAATATTGATTTTATGTGGATATAGATGGAGAAATTTTTTAAATTGACAATTGTTAAAAAATGATATTTTATCTTTTCTGATAAAATATTCTATTATATTATTATAATATAATAAAGATGATATTTTTTTTACAATGAATGTGGGATATATGAGTATATGAGGAGGAATAATATTTTTGTTGCAATAAATACTAAAAACATGTTAAACATGTTGGTGGACCCGTTTCTTGACTGAAATTTGATTATAGCTTGTAAAATCGCCCATTTGTGGATTTTGGTCAATTTCTGTTTGGAATTTGGAAAGATTTTCTTCTACAAAGTTGTAGAGAATTGAATTTCCTATAAAAAATTGCGAGATTCGAATTTTCTGATAAAAGGGCTATTTATTATGAAATATTGAAGTTCTGAAGTTCCGAAATAATTATTTTTTGAAAGTTTTAAATTTGTTTTAAAAGAAAAACGTTTTTGTGGTTGGTTGGTGGGGACATGTAATAACTCATTTTTTTAATTATTAAATATTAATTGAATTTATCTTATACAATTGTGTTTAAATTAAAAAAAAAGGTAAATAATTTCGTTTTCCTCTTTTCTTCCTTGTTTTGTTTGGAAGATTAAATTATTTTAGTAGATAATTAAATAACTGATAAAATTAAAATTGAGGAAGATAATTCCTTTTGTTACGGAGCGGGAAGCTACTTGGGAGATGGAGGAGTCTATTCGAGCGGAATATCCGCATCTTTTATATAATTAGGTACTTTTCATTCTTTTGATTCCGGGGACGGAATCCTTTTTAAGGGGTAGGTGATGTAATACCCGGTAAAAAATTAATAAATAAATATTACATAATAAAAATTATTTTGTTTTAAAACATATTAATTGGACTTTGTCATTTATGTTGGGTCAAACTAGTTATTTAATTTGTGTGGGCTAATAAATATTAATAAGAGATGGGTAAATTAATTTAGTACAGTTTGGGCCTTTAAAATTAATTGAGTTTAATTTAATTAAATGTGGGTAGTAATAAATCCAATTATAATTAGGAGAATTAATAAGATTTATTAATAAATAAATAACTAAACCTAATCTTATTTTTTTTTTCCTTATACAACCTTAGAAAGAGAAAAGGAGAAAGTCGCCCCTAATTATATTGTGAGGAAAGTTGTGTACGAAACAATCAGAAAAGAATCATCAGGTTGGTTTTTTTTTTTGGTGTGTTTCTCCATATCAAGGATTTTTATGTTTCAAACTTCTTTTAATTTCATGATTTAGAATTGGAAAAAAAGCATACATGACTGATTTGACTTGTGTGTGTATATATATATATATATAAATATAAATATAAGTTTGTCAGATTATTTTTGGAATGGAGGACATTGGAGTATATTATATATATATATATATATATATATATATATATATATATATATATATATATATATATATATATATATTGAATATGCTAAATAAATAAATTTCGGAACATGATTTTGGTTCAAGTTACAAAGCAGTGATTCATGTTAATTATATATATATATATATAATTATATGATTGATTTGTTAATATAAAAAGATATATAGTTGATTTCAGGCTTGCAAGTAATATGCAGGCGGTGATTTCGTGAATTTTTATTTATTTTATTTTATTTTATTTTTATTTTATTTTTTTTTCAATAATTATTTGGCCATAAAATTTATAAACGGAATTAGAGAATAAAATTGAAAGTTATGTATATAAATTTAAACTCGTTAATCTTGTTGATAAAATTATAAAATTTATTTGATAATAAATTTAACAGTATTATGTTGTTAGTGGGTAAATTTGTAATTAGTAATTTAACTTATAGATATTTATTAATTTTTGTTAATTTGTGTAATTAGTTCGAACGAAGGGGATTTAAACAGTTATACTTGGAATATAAATTTTGGAGTATTAATAATTGATATAAAGCGATGATTAAAGGCATATTAAATAGATTATGAATTATTTTAGAATTATTAGTTTGGATTATTTTTAATTTGAGATAAATATGTTTAGGTGATGAATAACGTTTTGTATTTGATATCGTTGGCATTTGAGAGTAAGATTTTGTGGAGTTTGCTATAAATGGTTTAGAAGTATCAAGTACGGATTCCGTACTCTTTCAGCGATACCTTTGTTAAATTTGATTTGTTCATTTATTTCCTTATCTCGAATTCTATTATGATTTCACATAATTATTTCTTGTGAAAAAAATATATTAGTTTCATTTTAGAGTTGATACGTATGACTCGTATTTGTACTCTTTGAATTAGGTTATCATGTTTAGTATTATTTATTATGATAATTGTAGAGCGGTACATGTTGCTACCTTCCTTTTGAAACCTTGTGGCTATAATTTGATTCGGTTCAACATGTACATATAGAACCCTTTTGTTGGTATTATGTCGCATGTGTTGTGACATGATATTTTTGTTAGAATATACCGTAGAGTATACCTGAGTTATAACCACCTGTGGGGGTACCACAAGCACGTCGTCTTGGCACGAGAGACGTGACACTTTCCGTGGCGGTGTGATTAGTCTACGGCGTCTCCATTTTGGGCTCCGGTGGAAGTGGGTCATTTGGTGTTTTGTTGTGGGAGGCGTATGGGTTAAACCTAGTTTTCTGTTCTGCGGATTGGTGATGTTGTGCCAAACACACCTATCCGATTTACATACATTTCGATTCGCGGTCCAATATGTGATTTGCCTGTGTGGCATCATTTGACTTGTCTGTGTGCCATTATTTTGACTTACCTGTGTGGCATTATTTTGACTTGCCTATGTGGCAAGGTATACTTCTGAGCTCATTCGGTATAAAATAACTCCAGCCATTTGTTTCAGCCTATTATTTTATTTGATTAGTTTTGTTGGTTTCTGTTCAGTTCAAGTCATTAAGTTAGTCACTTCAGTTCGTTATTTCTTTATTCTTTTATTTGTTTCATCAATTACATTGATTCAGATATATTCATTACGTTGATTCAGATATATTCCATTCAGATCTTTGGATATTATACTTTCGTTCGTATTTGCACTTGAGGCTTTGTTCAATATTTTGTCTCAGTTATTTTCGTATATCAGTTGTATATCTTTTGTATATCTGTATTCGTACTGGGCAATTGGCTCATGCTGTGTTTTTCTTCCGGCAGGTTTGCAGGGGTGATTCAAGGCTAGTGTGATGAGAGTGTTGCCTTTGACCATCTAGGTGGATTCGAATTTTAGGTTTTGATTATTTTGACTCTATGTTGAGAATCGTATTTAATGCCTTATTGATGGTTATTATTATTACATATTTGAAGTCTTTAGTGCTCTGTTTAATAATGTTGAGGTTTGTTGTGTTTTGCACGTGACCTCCCTTTCCTTTTCGAGAAGGAGTTGTTACAGGACATGTGTTGCAAAATATGCTGAAATCAGAATTTTCAAGTTTGCGTATGATTTATATAAATTTATTAATATTTTATTAAATTTTCTGCTTTGGTGTTCTAAGCATTTTCCTATAAATAGGGTGCTTAGGTTAGAATTGAAAATCACACAAGAAACTAAAGTTTTCTCTCTATTTCTCTATTTATATTATCGAGCGTATTCTTGTGAGTATTTTGATACTTTGAGTGTTGCTATACGGTGCAAGTTTCTTCAGCACTATATCCAGTATTCCAGTCAGAAGTACTATTTTTACAAGGTAAGGGATGTTATTTTATTCAAAAATGATATTATTTCTTCAATATCATTATGCCGAAATATTGGTTGGAAATTTTTATCAAATCAGAAACTTTTTCATGTCGGGTTTACTATTCATGAGTTATTATTCATGAGTTACTATTCACGAGTTACTATTTACGAGTTACTATTCACGAGTACTATTCACGAAGCGTGATGATTTTTTTTTTGTGAAAATTCTATCTTTTGAGGTTGGAGTTACTATTCACGTATACGACACTATTCACGTATACGACACTATTCACAGAAAAATTAAATTTTCTTTTCTGTGTTTAAGATTGTCTGTTATGATTCCTATCTTTGATTGGATCTATGTTTTGATCATTCTTGAATTTTACTCCACTCTGGTTATTTATGAAGTATTTTTGAACTTGGATTATTTAAAGTACGAATCCTTAATACTTGTTCTTTTGTTTCACTAGATTCGTTTTATTTAAAATATTTTTCATCATCCTCAGTCCTAAATGATGATATTACTGAATATTTTGGCCTGTAGTGCAAAGATGAATGATTTCTTGATGAATATCTTTGGCCCATAGTGCAAAGATGAACAGTTGTTGAGATGAACATGACCGACTGATTAATATCTTTGACCGTAGTGCAAAGATGAACATGTGTTTAGATGAACATGACCAACTGATGAATATCTTTGGCCTGTAGTGCAAAGATGAATATTTGATTCCAGATATATATTGATTGATGTTACAGGGATAAAATATCGACTATGAACTTTTAAATTCATATATAGAAGATAGTAGTTTTCATTCTCTACTTAACTCTTCTAATGAATTGTTGTTTCCGTTGCAGTTGTTGATTTAAAATTGGTTGTCTATTGTATTCTATTAGATTTTTCCCTGTTGAAGACTAACGATAATTTGTTCTATGTTATCTTAGTCATAATGTTCTTTACTGGGCTAGTTGAGCTCACCCTTTTCCTTGTTGTTTCATTTTTCTTCTCAGGAGGCGAGAATGTAGCGAGTACTAGTCGGGGTGTGGAATGATGGTTCTAGAAGTGGTTCTAGTAGTCCTCACTATTCTATAAAATAGTGTATCAATAATTGTAATGAGGACTTATTTGAGTGTGGATATTGTCTAGATGACAATATTTGTATTTAAACTCATAGTTTTTATGTTGTATTAATAAAGTTGTAGTTGTTTCTGTACCATGTATTTTGACGACTCAGAATAGGTGTTGTATACCTATTTTGGGGGCGTCACAGTTGGTATCAGAGCTTAGGGATATGGTCTCTGGCGGAGATCGGGGAATAGTACTAGGAGGGGAGAGACGAGTAATCCTTCACTAGTATGTCATGCCTAAGCTTATTTGTTGATCAGTCGAACTATATGGTTAATATGTGATATGTTAATTTGTTTAATTAACCCTTGTTTTATAACAGTATTTAAGAATGGAAGCTGAGAATATTAACGGTGGAGTTAATGAGACCGTGGAAACACCTTTAATCACCACCCAGGGGAACGTGCAACAAGAAGGCAATATTCCTCCTGTAAACAACACCACCGAGCAAACGATGAACGACGGGATGTTTAGGAGCTTTTTGCAGTTCATGCAAAACCAGATGAGGGAGACTCGTGTACAGAATACGGGTGGAAATGATAGCAACGCACGACTTGTCACGGCTTGTCACGGCCAAGCAGTTTAAAGAGTTAGAACCACCAGAATTTATGGGAAAGCCAGATCCGATCATGGCGGAAACATGGGTCAAGCAAATTACCAAGATATTCGATGTCTTGGGATGCACGGAGTAACAGAAGGTTCCATTCGCCACCTTTATTTTCTGTGGCGAGGCAGATTACTGGTGGGAGTCTGTGAAACGTACCCAGCCTGCCGCACTCCGCATGTCTTCGGAAACGTTTCAGAAACTTTTCAACGAAAAATACTTTCCTGAAAGTATTCGCCATATGAAAGAGTTAGAGTTTATTAGACTAGAATAAAACAACATGACGGTGTCCCAATACGAGGCGAAGTTCGCAGAGTTATCCAGGTTTGCACCTCATTTGGTAGAGAATGAGGACCGAATGACGAGGATGTTTCTGAGAGGTTTAAAACCCGAGATTCGACAATATCTTATATCTCATAAATTTTCTTTATATTCAGATGTTGTCAACAGGGCTCAATTATTAGAGCGAGATAGCGAGTACGTTCAACCAAGAGACCGCAACCAGGATCATACCGGTGACAGCAGTCATCAGAACAACGATAACCAGCGGAGAAAGAAAAATACGAACAAGAGCGACAATCACTCTGGTGGTAATCGTGGACATGAAAATAGAAGAAGCGAGTCGGGGGGAGATTTTAAAAAGAGGAGATTCAACAATGACACCGCGAAGACGTCAGCACCAGTAGCAACTGGTTTTAAGGGATGAGAACGACCACCGGTCGTATGCTATAAATGTGAAAAAGAGGGACACATCAGCCCAAACTGTTCACAACCTTCCAAGGTATGTAATAATTGTGAAAAAGAAGGTCATATCGCTCGAGATTGTATGGTAGCGAAACCCAATTCAGCGGGGATGGTGACTCAAAAGGCTGTCCCAGACAAGTCAAAGTCAACGGTTCCTGGAAGAGCATTTGTCGTGACCGGTCAGAATGTGAGGAACCCGAACGAAGTTAGCACGGGTTAGTTAATTATAAATTCTTACGAAGTTTATACATTACTAGATACCGGTGCTACCCATTCATTTATCTCTCCTGCTTGTGCTCAACGTTTAAACTTGACTACGGAGAAATTAGACTTTGACCTATCTGTGGAAACTCCGTTAGGAGAAACTTTCGTTACATCCACTGTCTATAAATCTTGTTTGATCCAAGTTGGCACCATCACATTACCTGTTGACCTTATCTCTTTAAAGATACTTGCTTTTGATGTGATTTTAGGGATTGATTAGTTAACTACTCATCATGCCAAAATTGATTATTTTTGTAAGGTTGTTAGTTTTCATATTCCTAATCAACTTGTTATGCGAATTCAAGCAACTAAACCATTAAAATCAATCACTGTCATATCAAGTCATAGAGCTATTCGTTTATTGAAAAATGGATGTCAAGCTTTCTTAGCCCATGTTATGGATTTGAATAAAGACACGTCAGATTTGAATAATATTCCTGTTGTTATTGACTTTTCTGACGTATTTCTTGAAGAATTTCTTGGCCTACCTCCAGAGCATGATATTGAATTTTGTATCATCTTTGAATCCGGTACAAAACCCACTTCTAAAATCTCATATCGAATGGCTCTTATTGAACTTCAGGAGTTAAAAATTCAACTATAGAATTTGGTACCCGAGCCTTTATCTGGTGACTTCCTTTGTGGAATGTACTGAAGCCAGACTCTCCATATGGGACGCCATATTCGTGCGGTAGTAAACTGATAGGTGTCATTATGACGTGCTATCCAAGATTGGAATATGAGTCACAGTTGAGAGCAACCTAAGTCAGTAATCAAAATACGCAGCTTTCTAGGCTTAGTTGGTTATTATCGGAGATTCGTTGAAGGATATTCTCGAATCGTTATTCCATTAACGCAGCTAACTCGTAGAGATACAAAATTCGAATGGAGCGAGGAATGTAGAACTTAACATGCGGCAACGACGTTGGCTCGAGCTGTTGAAAGATTACGACTATACCATTCAATACCATCCTGGAAAAAACGAACGTGGTAGCTGACGTGTTGAGTAGAAAATCATATGTGGTTACGAGTGCGATATTGTTAACACAAATACCCATTTCGTACGACTTAAAGAAGATGGAGATAGAGTTAAAGATTCCAATAACCTACGTGAAGATAACGAATATACGATTAGAATCGACTTTAATCGATAAACGTTCAAGCTACACACCGGAGCTGATGAATATGAAGAAGGAGGTACAAGAAGTTGTTATTCCAAAAGCGAGAATTGGCGAGGTGAGGAAAGATCAAACCTTCAATTTATTAGTCCATTTGAAATCCTAGATCGAATAGGAACTATAGCCTATAGACTCGCTTTACAACTAAGTATGACGCGTGTTTATAACAATTTTCGCGTATTGATGTTACGTAAATATGTGGACGACCCGAACCATATTATTGAGTTAGAACCAGACGAGATAGCAGAAGATTTAACGTACGAGGAGGTACCAATCAAGATCTTGGATGGGAAGGAGCATGTTCTACCCATGTCAATTTCGAGGATGAAATTTCATAAGGAGGGGAGGTTGTAAGGCCTCAACTTTTTATAAATGAAGATTTAATTTCCTCTATTTATTATTTTGAAATAGTAAGGGGTTGATTTGATTAATGTAGTTAGTTATGGATAAAATGCACAAATATTTCAAATAAGCAAGTGATTATAAAATACACATTGTTGTCGGAGTATATTCGTTTGGTCATGGAATATTCTTGCTGTCGGGGAATATTCGTACGACGGCGCAGCCTTGTGTGGGCCCCATAACAGAAAGCGATTGGATGAAGAAAATGACAAGTATAATTTGTTTATAAATAACGGCGTAGTTGTTACCGTTAATACTGTTGGAATACCTGGTGGTTAAAACACAGTAATACGCGTTGTTGTACAGTAGTACACGGTATTGCACCAATTATTGATTCTTATGTAAGAAGGCACTACTCAATAATTGTTACAGTAATTACTGTTCAATATTTTATTTTTTTGATTCAATAATTGATGCGTTGATTTTTTTATATTACTGTTATTTCAATAATTGTCACTACACAGTATTTTTCATTATCGGAGCAATAATTCATATTATCTGAATAATATTATTAGATAACATTATTGGCAATGTCTAGAAAGTTCTGTCTAAGGAGAGGTTTGGTCACCTAATTGCGCGCCAGTAAGGAGAAATTCTTATTGGAAAGCCCCCTCTTTCCTGGGAACGGCTTGGTTGCCAGTACTGTGATTCTGTAATATTATTTGTGAATAATTAATTATTGATTTATATGATGAGGAAAATATTGATTTTATGTGGATATAGATGGAGAAAATTTTTAAAGTGACATTTGTTAAAAAATGATATTTTATCTTTTCTGATAAAATATTCTATTATATTATTATAATATAATAATGATGATATTTTTTACAATGAATGTGAGATATATGGATATATGAGGAGGAGGAGTATTTTTGTTGCAATAAATACTAAAAATATGTTAAACATGTTGTTGGACCCGTTTCTTGACTGAAATTTGATTATAGCTTGTAAAATCGCACGTTTGTGGATTTCGGTCAATTTTTGTTTGGAATTTGGAAAACTTTCTTCTGCAAAGTTGTAGAGAATTGAATTTCCTATAAAAAGTCACGAGATTCAAATTTTCTGATAAAAGGGCTATTTATAATGAATTGTTGAAGTTCTGAAGTTCCGAAATAATTATTTTTTGAAAGTTTTAAATTTGTTTTAAAAGAAAAACGTTTTTGTAGTTGGTTGGTGGGCACATGTGTTGCAAAATATGCTGAAATCAGAATTTCCAAGTTTGTGTATGATTTATATAAATTTATTAATATTTTATTAAATTTTCTGCTTTGGCGTTCTAAGCATTTTCCTATAAATAGGGTGCTTAGGTTAGAATTGAAAATCACATAAGAAACTAAAGTTTTCTCTCTATTTCTCTCTCTATATTATCGAGCGTATTTTTGTGAGTATTTTGATACTTTGAGTGTTTCTATACGGTGCAACTTCCTTCAGCACTATATCCAGTATTCCAGTCAGAAGTGATGTTTTTACGAGGTAAGGGATGTTATTTTATTCGAAAATGATATTATTTCTTCAATATCATTATGCCGAAATATTGGTTGGAAATTTTTATCAAATTTGGAACTTTTTCATGTCGGAGTTACTATTCATGAGTTACTATTCATGAATACTATTCACGAAGCGTGATGATTTTTTGTGTGAAAATTCTATCTTTTGAGGTCGGAGTTACTATTCACGTATACGGCACTATTCACGTATACGGCATTATTCACGAATACGACACTATTCACAGAAAAATTAATTTTTCTTTACTGTGTCCAAGATTGTCTGTTATGATTCCTATCTTTGATTGGATCTATGTTTTGATCATTCTTGAATTTTACTCCACTCTGGTTATTTATGAAGTATTTTTGAACTTGGATTATTTAAAGTAAGAATCCTTAATACTTGTTCTTTTGTTTCACTAGATTCGTTTTCTTTAAAATATTTTTCATCATCCTCAGTCCTAAATGATGATATTACTGAATATTTTTGGCCTGTAGTGCAAAGATGAATGATTTCTTGATGAATATCTTTGGCCCGTAGTGCAAAGATGAACAGGTGTTGAGATGAACATGACCGACTGATTATTATCTTTGGCCGTAGTGCAAAGATGAACAGGTATTTAGATGAACATGACCAACTGATGAATATCTTTGGCCTGTACGTAGTGCAAAGATGAATATTTGATTCCAGATATATATTGATTGATGTTACAGGGATAAAATATCGACAATGAACTTTTAAATTCATATACAGAAGATAGTAGTTTGCATTCTCTACTTAACTCTTCTAATGAATTGTTGTTTTCGCTGCAGTTGTTGATTTAAAACTGGTTGTCTATTGTATTCTATTAGATTTTTCCCTGTTGAAGACTAACGATAATTTGTTCTATGTTATCTTAGTCATAATGTTCTTTACTGGGCTAGTTGAGCTCACATTATCATGACAGGCAAACATTTATCATTCATGGCATGGCAACATATATTTTAGAAAAGTGACGAATTTTCCAACTTGAGTGCAACATGCAACATACAGAATATATATATTAGATTTATTTTAATCTTTTTAAAATTTATTTCATACATGCAATATATATAATATATATATATATATATATATATATATATATATATATTATTTTATTTCTAAAACATTTTAACAGTTAGCATTGGACAATACACATGCAACATAGACATGTATTAACATGCAAACTATAATAGAATAAACAAACTGTTATATTTATATAACAAAATATATAAAAATATAATATATATATAATAACATAAATTAATTTCCAGAATTCCGTGTATTAATATATAACATGTATTAATGAAAAAATTCAACACAATTTTTCCAATGTACAAATTCAATTTTTACAACACAAAAACTTGTTTTATAAAATAATTTTATATTCACATAAAACAATTTTCTGTTTATATAAAACAATACTATAATTACAGAAAATATAAATTTGCTTTAAGATCGTTATCTGTAATATATAGTATTATTTAATATATATAAATATAATAAACAGAACATAATTTTATATATATATATATATATATAACACAAAAAATATTAATGAATAAATCCGAGTACTTTGAATTCACAAAGTCACCTTAAATCAAATTTATTCCCTCACAGGTGCTAAAGATTAATTGAATAATTGTTTCCCAAGATAAAACGGATTTCCAGTTTATAATTAGAAGCACTTCAAACTTAAGAACACATTGAACCAAATTCTATGTTTATGTACTGAACTTATATTAATGATGCATGAAAACTACAAGTTATAATATTGATGCATGTAAGTAAAATAAAGAGAAAAACCTCACACCAAAACGGAACTTGTAGAACAGAAACTGGATTTACAGAGGAAGGAACGGGAAAATTCTTTGCAGAACGGGACTCTGTCAAATGGGAAACGGGAACTATCTGCAGAAATGGGATTTTTGCAGAAGGGAAGGAACATGATTTTTCAGAAGGGAAGGAACGGAACGGGACGCAGAAACAGAACGGTGTAATCAAACTTATGTTGAAAATGTAATCCCACATAGTTTATTTATAGAATAATTATGCAGTTTATTACCGTTAGGACGTGTCAACTGCCCACGACCCACGAACCCGACCCCGACCTGGTCCGTCAATTTTCTCATTCAATTCTTAATGAATTTGAACACATAAATATATATTTTATTAAACTCATTTCCAACAAGGGACAGAGTACTTGAATGTGTTTTAAACGTTCTGGTGTAAACCTCACAAACTTACAAACTTTGCATTAAAAAAAATGTATTTTAGACTTTTTTCTTACTAGGCAAAGAGAAATTTACTAACGAAAAACAGCTAAATTTGAACAATCTTAATGTCCAAAATGTCTTGGACTAAGGTAATGTTTGATCGTAACTTTTTACCTCTTTTTGGCATCATCATTTTTTTTGCAGAGGTAATCTTGTTTGATAAAATTTAGCCAACCTCTTTTTGGCTCTTAAAAAAATAAGAATGAGACGAGCCTTTTTAGAAAAAAAAAGCTACTCATTACTCATTTATCCTCTAATTTCATTTTTTTTTAATTTTTGCACTTTACTTCTCTCACTACACCACCCACCATCACCATCATCAACCACCCACCATCCATCACCACCCACTACCATGAACCACCCCATCACCACCCACCCACCCACCCACCCACCACCTACAACCTACCACCACCACCTCCATCATCCACCCACCATCATCCACCATCCACCACCACCCACACACCACCTACCACCACCACCATCCATTACCACTCACCCCCACCCCCACCATTACCACCACCCATGTGACGCCCCCAAAATTAGGTATACATCACCCATCTTGGGTCGCCACTTACATGGTACATAAATTCAAATACAACTTAATAATACAACTGTCGTGTACAATACGACAAAACATAAACTGTGAGTTTGAATACAAATATTATCTACTAGAGATTATACAAACTCAAAAGGAGTCCTTATTACAATTATTATTACACTATTTCACTGAATAGTGAGGACTACTAATGCTATCATCTGGTCCGTCACTCCGTTTCCCGACTAGTCCCTGCTACGTTCTCATTTCCTGAAGAGAACAATAAAAGTAAAAGGGTGAGCTCAAATAGTCCAGTAGGAATTATTAAGACTAAGATAATGCAGAATATATTATCGTTAGCCTTCAACAGTGTTAAACTGATACAATATAACGACCATCAAGTTTAACTGCAGCGGAACAAGCAATACATTAAAAGAGTCAAGTAGAGAATAAAATCTACTATCTTTTATGATTTAGAAGGTTTTTCATCACTTTTATCGCTGGGACTCAGCTTAATAAATAATCCACAGCATCGAATCACCCCTGCACTACGGCCAAGGATATTCTTTAGTATCACGACCACAATTATCCATGCACTACGTGCCAAGAATATTTGTGTATTCATTAATGGTCATGATCATAGCAACAACTGTCCATCAATGCACTACGGGCCAATGAGGACTTTTACCACAACATTTGTAACATTACGGTCATGATTACACTGAATAATCCCTGGTCATAATCATACCAAGTCCATCTATACACTATAGGCCACAGATGACTTTCAACAAAATATAAATATAAGGATGATGACAATGATATAAGAATTCAATAAAACAAGTTCAAGAATTATTTTATCCAGGAACTAATAACGTCTAAATTGTCAACATGATACTGCTTTGTAGAGTAAAATTCAAGAATGCTCAGAAGAATATTTTAATGAAAAGATACTGGATGAAGCGCAAATATCAAGGATGTTCCACTAATTTCATGTAGTATAGAAGTCAAAACTTTAACCAACTAAGTATAATAAGGAATGGAATAACAAAAGAAATCACCAGGAATGCGATAGACCGCACATGCAGGTTATTCCAACAAAATAATAAATAACGGAATCAGGTCCGGCGTAAAACGCACAGACAGAATATTCCAACAGAATAATAAAAACGGAATCAGGTCCAGCGTAGAACGCACATACATGATATTCAAACAGAATAATAAAGACAGAATCAGGTCCGGCGTAGAACGCACAGTCAGGATGTTCCAACAGAATGATAAAGAATGGAACAATAGAAGAATTTCACTAAGTATAGGGTAGCCCGTGTATACAGGTTATTCCAACAGAATAATAAAGAATTGAATAACAGAAGTTCTCTTCATAGATAAGAAAGAAATAATACTCCCTACAGGTACAACAAATAATATTTTCTACCTTGGAAAAAACTGGATACTGGAATAGTGAGGTAGCAGATTTCTCTTCTTCTTTCTCTCTATAATTTCTCTCTATAATAATTGCTCTAAAGCTTTTTTGAATTGGTGTGAAATGAAAGAAGAATGAGCTTCTATTTATAGGAAAATATAGTTTTGATAATTGCACGTTTTGGGGCTCGAAAATTACAGTACAATACCTCTAACTTTTCTTTCATTTATAATTTAGTCCTACAAGTATTATCAATCTTGCACCAACTCCCCTAATATTAAATAATGTGAATCAATAGTATAATCATGTGAAAAATACGAATTTCAGTATAGTACCTGTATCTATACCTCTATTTTTAATTTAGTCATGCAAGTATTATCAATCTTGCACCAACTCCCCTAATAGTAAATAATGTGATTCAATAGTACACATATGTGAATAAATAGTTATATAAGCATATGAATTAGTAGCAATTAATTGCTCATTTATCCGATAAATTACTTGATTTATCAATATAACCCCTAGACATCAATTATCATCGGAATAAATGTCGATTTTCATTAACAAAAATAATTCCAACATAATGAAACTATTTTTATCAAAAATATAAATTTTAAAATTTCGAAGTTTGAATTTTCCCGAAAAAGTCAACTGTTAACTTTTTGACCAAATAGTGAATCCCGAAAAATTTTGTGTTTATAGACTATTTTTACTAATTTCGTCATTCCGGACTCAAATATCACGTCCTCGTCTCAAAATTTAACTCCGAACAACATTCATTATTAATAGTATAACTCAAAATATTTATCAACCAGGTCGTTCCCAGGAAAGAGGGGGCTTTCCAATAAGGATTTCTCCCTATTGGCGCGCAATTAGGTGACCAAATTTCTCCTTGACAGAACTTCTAGACATTGTAAATATTGAAATTTATAATATGAATAACTTTGTCGTCTCAAGTATTGATTTAATAAAATAACATTTTATGTAGATGATACTGTGACAATAATTGAATCAATAGTATGATAGATATGATGCAGCAATTACTGTAGCAATAATTGAGTATAACTAAGTGACTTCTTACGTAAGCATCAATAATCAATACCGTGTGCTACTATGCAACCACGCGTATTACTATACTTTTACTACCGAGTAGTTCAACAGTTTTAACGGTAACACTTCCGCCGTTATTTTTATAAAAAGATAATTCTGTCGTTTTCTAACTACGACAATACTTCCGTTGTGGGATCCACCAATGATTGTGCCGTCATACGAATATTCCCCGATAAAAAGAATATTCCCCGACCAATCGAATATTTTATAACAACTTGCATGCTTTGAAAAATTTATAAATACTACCCAAAACTATAACATTATATCAAATCAACACCATAATATTCAAAAAAATATTTCGATAAATTTAAATCTTTATTCATAAAATCTGGGGTTTCACAATCTCCCCTCCTTATGAAATTTCGCCCTCGAGATTTACGTACGCACTTGATATGGCAAAGATGTGAGGATACCTTGACTTCATTTCAGATTCTAACTCTTAAGGTATAACCTTTGAGTGTTGAATACGATCCTTCTTATCCAAGATTTTAACACGTATCTCCTCATACGTTAAATCTCCTGTTATATCGTCTAGTTCTAATTTAATAATATTGTTCAGGTCGTCCATATATTTATATAACATTGATACGTGAAAAAAGTTATGAACACGCGACATACTTGGCGGTAAAACGAGTATATAGGCCACAGTTCCTACTCGATCGAGAATTTCAAATGGGCCAATTAAATCGACAGTTTAGATTTCCTCTCTTCGTCGATTCTTGCTTCTAGAATAACGCCCTCTTGAACCTTCTTCATTCATCAGCTCCGGGTGTGTAGCTTGAGCGGATTTAACTTTATCGATTAAAGTCAATTCTAATTGTATATTCGTTATCTTCACATGGGTTCCTAGAGTCTTTAACTATATCTTCATCATTTGTAAGTCGTACAAAATGTGTCTTTGTGTTAACAACATCGCACTCGTAAATGCATACGATCTTCTACTCAACGCATCAGCTATCACGTTCGCTTTCCCACGATGGTATTGAATGGTACGATCGTCATCTTCAACAGCTCGAGCCAACGTCTTTGGCGCATGTTACGTTCATTTTAGTTGAAGAAATATTTGAGGGTTTTAGAAATGGGTTTTGTACTGGGGTCAATACAAAATTCGATTTCACGCTCTAGGGGTAGGCTAAGAAGTCTTCAAGAATACGTTAGGAAATTTTTTAACAATAGAAATATCATTCAAAACTGTGACTCTCATCCAAGACTTGGGTAACACGTCACATTGATACCTATCAACTTGCCATCGTCATTCACAGCTTCGCCTACAGAAAGTCTGGCTTCGGTGCATTCCACACAAGGAAGTCAACAACAAAAGGACCGGGGCTCTTTACTTATGGCTTGATATGACAATGATTGACTTTAGTGATTTGGTTGCTTGAATTCGCATAAAAGTTTAGTTAGGAATATGAAAGCTAACAACCTTACGAAAAACATGATGAGTAGTTAACCAATTGATTCCTAAAATCACATCAAAGGCAAGTATTTTCAAAGATATACGATTGACAGGTAACGTGAAAGTGTTGATTTGAACAATATTTATAAATAGTGGAGGTAATGAAGGTTTCTCCCAACTAAGTTTTAATAGATAAATCAAAATCTAACTTCTCCGGAGTTAAATTTAAACATTGAACACAACTAGGTGAAATAAAAGAGTGAGTAGAACCGATATCTAACACGGTATAGACTTCGCAAGAGTTTATGACTAACATACCCGTGATAATTTTATTCAGGTTCATCGTCACGAAAAAAAACGTTCTCTCTTAAACTACCGGCTTTGACTTTTCTGGGACGGCCTTTGGTGCCTCCATCCTAGCTGAACTTGTCTTCGGTGAACGACAAAATCGGGCTAAGTGACCTTCTCTTCCACAATTATAACATGTTTTGGACGGCATCGCGCAGTTTAGACTAATGTGTCCCTCCCCTCCGTATTTGAAGCATATGATAGGTGGTCATTCTCCTTCCTTAACAACGGGTGCTGGTGATGACGTCTTTCCATCATGGTTGAATCTCCTCTTCTTGAAATGTCCATTCTTATTGTTTTGACCATGATTACCACTGAAGTGGTTACCATTTCTGGCATGTTGATTCCCTCCATGCTTATTGTCACCGCTTTGATGACTGTTATCACCGGTATTATCATTTTGCCGGTTGCTCTCTTTTGGTTGTGTTGACTCGTTATCGCGTTCTACTAACTAAGCCCTATTTTCAACATCTGAATACAAACACAGTTTATGAGAAATAAGATATTGGCGTATCTCCGGCTTCAAACCTCTTAAAAACATTCATGTCATTCGCTCCTCATTATCGACCAAATGGGATGCAAACCGGGATAACTCCGCAAATTTAGCCTCGTATTGCGACACGGTCATATTGTTTTGTTCCAACTTGATAGACTCCACCTCCTTCATGTGACGAATATGTTCGGGAAAGTACTTGTCGTTGAACAACTCTTAGAACTTCTCCCAAGACATCTTGAGTGCGTTAGGCTGGGTACGTTTTACAGATTCCCACCAGTGATCTGCCTCTTCACGCAACATAAAGGTGGCAAAGGAAACCTTTTTCCCCTCGGAGCATCCCAAGACATCAAATATCTTGGTGATCTGCTTTAACCACGTCTCAGCCTTAAGTGGTTCTGGATTTCCCAAAAACTCCGGTGGTCCCAGCTCCTTGAATTGCTTAGCGGTGACCAACCGTGGGTTGCCATTGTTTACTCATGTATTATGAACAGGAGTGGCCTTCGCCTGATGTTGCATGAATTCTAAAAAGCTCCTAAACGTACCTTCGTTCGTCAATTGATCAGTGTCGGTGTTTACAAGAGGATTATCGCCATCTTGTTGCACATTATCCTGATTATTGATCTGTGGAGACTCAACGGTCTCCTGTGCTCCATTGCTATTCTCAACATTCTTGAATGTCATTTTCAAATACTGCCACAAAACAAGGGTTAATTAACATGCAACATATTATCCATATACTTTGACCAACCAATTAAATACCAAATAAACTTAGGTAGGTCATACTAGCGAAGGAATTCCCTGTCTCTCCCCTCCTAGTTCTAGTCTCACATCTTACCCAGGGATCATATCCCTAAGCTTTGATACCAACTGTGACACCCCCAAAATTAGGTATACGTCACCCATCTTGGGTCGCCACTTAAATGGTACATAAATTCAAATACAACTTAATAATACAACTGTCGTGTACAATACGACAAAACATAAACTGTGAGTTTGAATACAAATATTGTCTACTAGAGATTATACAAACTCAAAAGGAGTCCTTATTATAATTATTATTACACTATTTCATAGAATAGTGAGGACTACTAATGTTATCATCTGGTCCGTCACTCCGTTCCCCGACTAGTCCCTGCTACGTTCTCATTTCCTGAAGAGAACAATAAAAGTAAAAGGGTGAGCTCAACTAGCCCAGTAGGAAATATTATGACTAAGATAATGCAGAATATATTATCGTTAGTCTTCAACAGTGTTAAACTGATACAATATAACAACCATCAAGTTTAATTGCAGTGGAACAAGCAATCCATTAAAAGAGTCAAGTAGAGAATAAAATCTACTATCTTTTATGATTTAGAAGGTTTTTCATCACATTTATCGCTGGGACTCAGCTTAATAAATAATCCACAGCATCGAATCACCCCTGCACTACGGCCAAGGATATTCTTTAGTATCACGACCACAATTATCCATGCACTACGTGCCAAGAATATTTATGTATTCATTAATAGTCATGATCATGGCAACAATTGTCCCTCAATGTACTACGAGCCAATGAGGACTTTTACCACATCATTTGTAACATTACAGTCATGATTACACCGAATAATCCCTGGTCATAATCATACTAAGTCCATCTATGCACTATAGGCCACAGATGACTTTCAACAAAATATAAACATGAGGATGATGACAATGATATAAGAATTCAATAAAACAAGTTCAAGAATTATTTTATCCAGGAACTAATAACGTCCAAATTGTCAACATGATACTGCTTTGTAGAGTAAAATTCAAGAATGCTCAGAAGAATATTTCCATGAAAAGATAATGGATGAAGCGGAAATATCAAGGATATTCCACTAATTTCAGGAGTATAGAAGTCAAAACTTTAAACAACTGAGTATAATAAGGAATGGAATAACAAAAGAAATCACCAGGCATGCGATAGAATGCACAGGCAGGTTATTCCAACAAAATAATAAATAACAGAATCAGGTCCGGCGTAAAATGCACAGACATGATATTCCAACAGAATAATAAAGACTGAATCAGGTTCGGCGTAAAACGCATAGACATGATATTCCAACAGAATAATAAAGACAGAATCAGGTCAGACGTAGAACACACAGACAAGATATTCCAACAGAATAATAAAGACGGAATCAGGTCCGGCGTAGAACGCACAGACACGATGTTCCAACAGAATGATAAAGAATAGAACAACAGAAGAATTTCACCAAGTATAGGGTAGCCTGCGTATATAGGTCATTCCAACAGAATAATAAAGAATGGAATAACAGAAGTTCTCTTCATAGATAAGAAAGAAATAATACTCCTTACAGGTATAACAAATAATATTCCCTACCTTGGAAAAAACTGGATACTGGAATAGTGAGGTAGCAGATTTCTCTTCTTCTTTCTCTCTATAATTTCTCTCTATAATAATCGCTCTAAAGCTTTTTTGAATTGGTGAGAAATGAAGGAAGAATGAGCTTCTATTTATAGGAAAATATAGTTTCGATAATTCTGTTTTGGGGCTCAAAAATTACAGTACACTACCTCTAACTTTTCTTTCATTTATAATTTAGTCCTACAAGTATTATCAATCTTGCACCAACTCCCTTAATAGTAAATAATGTGAATCAATAGTTCAATCATGTGAATCAATAGTATAATCATGTGAAAAATACGAATTTCAATATAGTACCTCCAACTATACCTCTATTTTTAATTTAGTCATGCAAGTATTATCAATCTTGCACCAACTCCCCTAATAGTAAATAATGTGATTCAATAGTACACATATGTGAACAAATAGTTACATAAGCATGTGAATTAGTAGCAATTAATTGCTCATTTATCCGATAAATTACCCGATTTATCAATATAATCCCTAGACATCAATTATCATCGGAATAAATGTCGATTTTCACTAACATAAACAATTCCAACATAATGAAACTATTTTTATCAAAAATATAAATTTTGAAATTTCGAAGTTTGAATTTTCCCGAAAAAGTCAACTGTTGACTTTTTGACCGAATATTGAATCCCGAAAAATTTTGTGTTTATAGACTATTTTTACTAATTTCGTCGTTCCGGACTCAAATATCACGTCTGCGTCTCCAAATTCAACTTCGAACAACATTCATTATTAATATTATAACTCATAATATTTATCAACCAGGTCGTTCCCTGAAAAGAGGGGGCTTTTCAATAAGGATTTTTCCCTATTGGCGCGCAATTAGGTGACCAAACCTCTCCTTGACAGAACTTCTAGACATTATAAATATTGAAATTTATAATATGAATAACTTTGTCGTCTCAAGTATTGATTTAATAAAATAATATTTTATGCAGATGATATTGTGACAATAATTGAATCAATAGTATGAGAGATATGATGCAGCAATTACTGTGGCAATAATTGAGTATAACTAAGTGACTTCTTATGTAAGCATCAACAATCAATACCGTGTGCTACTATGCAACCACGCGTATTACTGTATTTTTATTGCCAAGTAGTTCAACAGTTTTAACGGTAACACTTCCGCCGTTATTTTTATAAAAAGATAATTCTGTCGTTTTCTAACTACGACAAAACTTCCGTTGTGGGGTCCACCAATGATTGTGCCGTCGTACGAATATTTCCCGACCAATCGAATATTTTATAACAATTTGCATACTTTGAAAAATTTATAAATATTACCCACAACTATAACATAATATCAAATTCACACCATAATATTCAAAAAAATATTTTGATAAATTTAAATCTTTATTCATAAAATCTGGGGTTTCACAACCCACCCAACCACCACCACCCACTACCACTCACCACCACCACCACCACCATCCATCACCCACCACCCATCACCCACCACACACCATCCAGGGTCGGCCCTGAGTTTTTCAGGACCTAAAGCGACAAAAAAAATTGGGCCCTTTGCAAAATGCTATTAAGGTCAAAAATGCCCCTGATATTTACCCGATGTCCGACTTGCACCCTAAACTAATTTTTTCCAAAAGTACCCTTAACGTTACATTTTTGGGTCACCCATGCCCCTGCCATTAACAGAAGAGAAACTGGGTTAAAATGTGATGACGTGGGAGGCTTAAGTATAAAATATATTCTAAATAAAACAATATATATCATTTAATCAAAACAAAAAAAATACTAAAATTCAAAATAAAAAAAAACATAACATATTTACATCATTTAATCAAAATAATAAAATTCAAATTATTTTGTTAACTAATCAAAACAACTAATTAAATAAAATAAGTTGTATAACATATTTACATCATTTAATCAAAATACTAAAATTCAAAACATAACATATTTACATCAAACACTAATTAAAAAAATAATAAAATATTAATTTAAAAAATACTAAAATACTAAAAAAAAACAAATTAAAAAAAATACTAAAATACTAACATTTAAAATTATTTTGTGAATTAATCAAAACAACAAAAATTCAAATTACATCATTAAAATAATAAAATCATAATACTAAATACTAATTGATGTAAAATTTTTAAATTACTAAAATCATAATACTAAATAATATTTTTAAACTATATAAAATATTAAGGTGTAATAATCTATACATAACAGTATATGTTATAAATAATATAAATAATTTGATGATGTAATAATCTATACATAACAGTATATGTTATAATTTGATGATGTAATAATATTTTTTAAAATGTATTTAAAAATTAAAATTACATCATAATATTTTTAAATTGGTATTATTTTAAAATTTAATATTAAAAATTACTAAAATAATCATAATACTCCAGTTTTCTTAAGATGCATTAATTACTTGAGGATTTAGCTGTTGTAGATATGAGTTTTGTGAAAATAAATGGTTTATATGTTTCCAGGAATTTTACAGGGTATTCACTAATATTGCCAAAAAATAATAGGGAGAAAACATTAAACTGATGAATGGGTTAAGCCAGGGAGGACTTATAAAAAGTATAAGAAAATAAGATATGATGAGGAAGAGATTGAGGCTTTTAGGTTTCTTGGGCTAAGGTATGTATTAAGTAAAAGGAAAAATTTGCAAAAGGAGTACATCTCTTGTTTAAAAACTAAGAAAAAGGGGCCCTAAAAAATTTTGGGCCTAAAGCCTGGGCACCTTGGGCTTTAGCCCAGGGCCGGTGCTGACACCATCATCAACCCACACCACGTGCACCCACTATCCACCACCCACCACCACCACCACCATCCATCACCCACCACACACCATCATCCAGCCACACCACGTGCACCCACTAACCACCACCCACCACCACCACCACCACCACCGCCATATATTTGAATAGAGGAGAGAAAATGAAAGAATTATATTGTATTCTTCTACCTATAATGATACAATTACATGTATATATAATCACCAATGATGCTCAAAATGTTCTAAATTTGGAAAGATTACAGACAAATATGAACACAATATTTGAACAGATCTATTGCACTAATTAAGAAATTTAAATTGTTTCTTCCAAGTCAATCAACCTTTGTTCCTGACTTTGATCGACTTTGGTATTTCTATAATGCCCCCGCAAGATGGACGGCCAACGGGTAAGTCTAATTTTGGTCTGGAGAAGCTGAAACCGTTGACGAGAGAGAGGCTTGGTGAGGAAAACAACAAGTTGGTCAACCGAGGCGACATAAGTAACCCGAATCAATCCGTTTTGAACCTGTTCGCAAATGAAGTGATAATCGAGAGCCACATGATTCATACGAGAGTGAAAAATAGGGTTTGCACAGAGGTTGGTGGCACCAACATTGCCACAATAAACAATAGGTGGATGTAGAATGGTGACACCTAATTTGGTAAGTGATAAGTGATATTTTTACTCACTTATTGTATACCGATCCATGCGAATTGTGCCCACCTTGAGTACATTTCAATGTGTTTTAGTTGTATTTCATGTTATTTTGCATTGCATGTATTTAAACTCCTTTTGGTGAATAAGTGCAGGAATCGGCATCATTTTGGTGGGAATTGAGGTATCGGTGAGCGGATGCATGAAGGCTAGTCTCAAGGCGAGGATGTGCATGGCATGAGGGATTAAGCAAGAATGAACAAGTAGCAGCAGCAGACCAAAAACCAGACTTAAGAACTGCAGAACACAAGCCACGCGGCCGCGCGGCATAACAAGAGAAGACTCGCGTGCCCGCGCGAAAGCAGGGCTTTACATAGGGAACCTTCTGCAAGTCACGCGCCCGCGAGGCATGACCGCGTGCCTGGGAGGAAGAAGTGCGCGACCACGTGAGAAGACGTCTGGGGGAACTGAGCTTACTACAAGTCTCTTGGCCGCGAGACAGATACACTAGAACCACGCGCGGCCGCGCGCGATGCTGATGCTGTGAAACCCCAGATTTTATGAATAAAGAATTAATTTTCTCAAAATAATTTTTTAATATTATGGTGTGAATTTGAGATAATATTATAGTTGTAGGTAGTATTTATAAATTTTGCAAAGTATGCAAGTTGTTATATTATATTCTATTGGTCAGGGAATATTCTTTGTGTCGGAAAATATTCGTACGACGATACAATTATTGGTGGACCCCACAACGGAATTATGGTCGGATTGAGAAAACGACAAAAATATTTTCTTGAAAATAACGGCGGAAGTTTTACCGTTGATACTGTTGAACTACTGAGTAGTAAAAGTACAGTAATACGCATTGTTGCATAGTAGCACGCGGTATTGATTATTGATATTTATGTGAGAAGTCGCTCAGTTTGATTCAATTATTGTCGATTAATAATATGAATTATTATAGTGCTGATGACGTTTTGTTTTATTCGTATTATTAACGTAATAAAACAGAAACATCTTTTTATATAAAACAGAATACTTTATTAAAGTTATTCTATAAATAGAATATATTATATTTTATTATGCATAATGTTGCATAGTGTTTACATAGTAAAAATCTTTTTATATAAATAGAATATATTATATTTTATTTAAAAGATTTTTCTTTAAGTATGGACCGTCAGATTAAAATAATCAATCTGGACCGTTCATGGATTAGTTACTATGCATTCCATTTTCCTATAAATAGAAGCTCATTCCTTCATTATTTTCTTACGAATTTACTGAACTCTAGAGAGAGAAACTATAGAGAGAGACTATAGAGAGATAAAAGAAAAGTATTTTGCTACTTTTATATTCAGTTTCTTTTACGGTAAGGGGCGTTATTTTTTCTTATTCATGAAGAGAACTGTTGTTATTCCATTTCTTATTATTCTGTTGGAATAACCTGTATACGCAGTCTACCCTATACTTGGTGACATTCTTTTATTATTCTGTTGGAACATCCTATCTGTGTGTTTTACATCGGATCTGGTTCCGTCTTTATTATTATTCCGTTGGAACATCCTGTCTGTGTGTTTTGCACCGGACCTGGTTCCTTCTTTATTACTATTCTGTTTGAACATCCTGTCTGTGTGTTTACACCAGATCTGGTTCCGTCTTTATTATTCTGTTGGAACATCCTGTCGGTGCAAATATTGCCTGACCTGGTTCCGTTATTATTATTCTATTGGAATAACCTGTCTATGCGAAGTACCGCATGCATGGTGATTTCTTTTATTATTTCATTCTTTATTATACTCAGTTGGTTAAAGTTTTGACTTCTATACTCCATGAAATTAGTAGAATATCCTTGATATTTGCGCTTCATCCAGTATCTTTTCATGAAAATATTCTTCTGATCATTCTTAAATTTTAATCTACAAAGCAGTATCATGTTGACAATTAGGACATTAGTAGTTCTTGGAAAAATTAATTCTTGAACTTGTTTTATTGAATTATTATATCATTGTCATCATCCTCATGTTTATATTATGTTGAAAGTCATCTGTGGCCTGTAGTGCATAGATGGACTTGGTATGATTATGACCAGGGATTATTCAGTGTAATCATGACCGTAATGTTACAAATGATGTGGTAAAAGTCCTCATTAGCCCGTAGTGCATTGATGGACAGTTGTTGGCATGATCATGACCATTGATGAATACATAAATATCCTTGGCCCGTAATGCATGGAATTTGTGGTCGTGACCCTAATGAATATCCTTGGTCGTAGTACAGGGATGATGTGGATTATTTATTAAGATGAGTCTCAGCGATAAAAGTGATGAAAAACTTTTTAAATCATAAAAGATAGTAAATTCCATTCTCTACTTGACTCTTTTAATGGATTGCTTGATCTGCTGCTGTTAAACCTGATGTTGTTATATTTTATCAGTTTAATACTGTTGAAGGCTAACGATAATTTATTCTGCATTATCTTAGTCATAATATTTCTTACTGGGCTAGTTGAGCTCACCCTTTCTTTCACTGTTCTCTTCAGGAAATGAGAACATAGCAGGGACTAGTCGGGGAACGGAGTGACGGTCCAGAGGATAGCATTAGTAGTCCTCACTATTCTGTGAAATAGTGTATTAATAATTGTAATGAGGACTCTTTTTGAGTTTGTATAATCTCTAGTAGACAATAATTGTATTCAAACTCACAGTTATGTTTTGTCATATTGTACACGACAGTTGTATTAGTAAGTTGTATTTAAATTATGTACCATGTATCTGACGACCCAAGATGGGTGATGTATACCTAATTTTGGGGGCGTCACAGTTGGTATCAAAGCTTAGGGATATGATCCCTGGCTAAGATATGAGACTAGAACTAGGAGGGGAGAGACAGGGAATTCCTTCGCTAATATGACCTACTTAAATTTATTTTATATTTAATTGGTCGGTCAAAGTATAGGGATAATATGTGATATGTTAATTAACCCTTGTTTTGTGGCAGTGTTTGAAAATGGCATCCGAGAATGTTGAGATTATCAATGGAGCACAAGAGACCGTTGAGTCTCCACAGATCAATAATCAGGATAATGTGCAACTAGAGGACAATACTCCTCATAAAAATAATAACACCGATGAAATGGTGAATGATGAGATGGTCAGAGGCTTTATGCAACTCATGCAACAATAGGCTAAGGCAGCTCCTGTCCAAAATGCAGGTAGAAATACTGATAACTCTCGGACGGTCACCGCTAAGCAGTTTAAGGAGCAATTCATGCAACAACGGGAGAAGGTGGCTCCTGTTCATAATACAGGAGGAAACAATGGCAACCCATGGTTGGTCACCGCTAAGCAATTCAAGGAGCTGGGACCACCAGAGTTTTTGGGAAAGCCAGAACCACTTAAGGCGGAGACGTGGTTAAAGCAGATCACCAAGATATTTGATGTCTTGGGATGCTCCGAGGAGCAAAAGGTTCCCTTTGCCACCTTTATGTTGCGTGAAGAGGCAGATTACTGGTGGGAATCGGTAAAACGTACTCAACCTGCCGTACTGAAGATGTCTTGGGAGAAGTTCCAAGAGCTGTTCAACGACAAATACTTTCCCAAAAGTATTCGTCACATGAAGGAGGTGGAGTTTATTAAATTGGAGCAAAACAATATGACCGTGTCACAATACGAGGAAAAATTTGCGGAGTTATCCCGGTTTGCGTCCCACTTGGTGGATAATGAAAAGAGAATGGCGCGATTATTTTTAAGAGGTTTGAAGCCGGAGATACGTCAACATCTTATTTCTCATAAACTGTGTTTGTATTCAGATGTTGTAAATAGGGGTCAGTTGGTGGAGCGCGATAACGAGTTAACCAAACCAAAAGAGAGCAGCCGGCAAATTGATAATACCGGCGATAACAGTCATCAAAGCGGTGATAATAAGCATGGAGGGAATCAACATGTCAGAAATGGTAACCACTTCGGTAATAATCATGGCCAAAATAATAAGAATGGACATTTCAAGAAGAGAAGGTTCAACAATGACGTAAAGACATCGGTACCAGCACCCGTTTTAAAGGAAGAAGAACGACCACCGATCGTATGTTTCAAATGCGGAGAGGAGGGACACATCCGTCCAAACTGTACGCAGAAGTCCAAAGCATGTTTTATTTGCGGAAGAGAAGGTCACCTAGCTCGATTTTGTCATATGATGAAGTCAATTCCAGCTGGGATAATGATGCCAAAGGATGTCCCAGACAAGACAAAGCCGGTAGTTTAAGAGAGAGCATTTTTTTTCTCTCGTGACGAGGAACCTGAATAAAATTATCACGGGTAAGTTAATCATAAGCTCTTACGAAGTTTATACCGTGTTAGATACCGGTTTTACTCACTCTTTTATTTCACCTAGTTGTGTTCAATGTTTGTACTTAACTCCGGAGAAGTTAAACTTTGATTTATCTATTGAAACTCCATTGGGAGAAACCTTCGTTACCTCCACTGTTTATAAATCTTATTTGATTCAAATCGACACTTTCACGTTACGTGTTGATCTTGTCTCTTTGAAAATACTTGCCTTTGATGCGATTTTAGGAAACGACTAGTTAACTACTCATCATGTTTTTCGTAAGGTTGTTAGCTTTCATATTCCTAACCAACCTATTATGCGAATTCAAGCAACCAAACCACTAAATTCAATCATTGTCATATCAAGCTATAAGTAAAGAGCCCCGATCCTTTTGTTGATGACTTCCTTGTGTGGAATGCACCGAAGCCAGACTTTCTATAGGCGACGTCGTGAATGACGATAACAAGTTGATAGGTATCATTGTGAGGTGCTATCTAGGTTAAGGGATAGAAGTCACAGTTGGTATCAATGTGACGTAATATCCAAGTCTTGGATGTGAGTAACAGTTTTGAATGATATTTTTATCATTAATAAATCTCTTGACGTATTCCTGAAGACTTCTTAGCCTACCCCAGAGCGTGAAATCAAATTTTGTATTGACACCAGTACAAAACCCATTTCTTAAACCCTCAAAATAATTTTTTCAACTAAAACGACAGTAACATGCACCAAAGACGTTGACTCGAGCTGTTGAAGATTACAATAGTACTATTCAATATCATCGTGGAAGAGCGAACGTGGTAGCTGACGTGTTGAGTAGAAGATCGTATGCGTTTACAAGTGCGATGTTGTTAACACAAAGACTCATTTCGTATAACTTGCAAATGATGAAGATAGAGTTAAAGACTCTAGGGACCCACGTGAAGATAACGAATATACGAGTAAAATTGACTTTAATCGATAAAGTTAAAGACGCTCAAGCTACATACCCAAATCTGATGAATGTGAAGAAGAAGGTTCAAGAGGGTGTTATTTTAGAAGCAAAAGTTGCTGAAGAGAGGAAATCTCAACCCTCGATTTAATTGGCCCATTTGAAATCCTCGATTGAGTAGGAACTGTGGCTTATAGACTCGTTTTACCGCCAAATATATTGCGTGTTCATAACGTTTTTTTTCGTATCGATGTTACGTAAATATGTGGACGGCCGAACCACATTATTAATTTAGAACCGGACAAGATAGCGGATGATTTAACGTTTGAAGAGATACGTGTTACAATCTTGGATAAGAATAATCGTATTCAACACTCAAAGGTTATATCTCAAGAGTTAGAATTTGAAGTGAAGTCAATGTATCCTCACCTGTTCGGCTTACCAGGTACGTACGTAAATTTCGAGGGCAAAATTCCATAAGGAGGGGAGATTGTGAAACCCCAGATTTTATGAATAAAGAATTAATTTTCTCGAAATAATTTTTTAATATTATGGTGTGAATTTGAGATAATATTATAGTTGTGGGTAGTATTTATAAATTTTGCGAAGTATGCAAGTTGTTATATTATATTCGATTGGTCAGAGAATATTCTTTGTGTCGGAAAATATTCGTACGACTGTACAATTATTGGTGGACCCCACAACGAAATTATTGTCGGATTGAGAAAACGACAAAAATATTTTATTGAAAATAACGGCGGAAGTTTTACCGTTGATACTATTGAACTACTGGGTAGTAAAAGTACAGTAATACGCATTGTTGCATAGTAGCACGCGGTATTGATTATTGATATTTATGTGAGAAGTCGCTCAGTTTGATTCAATTATTGTCGATTAATAATATGAATTATTATAGCGATGATGAAATTTTGTTTTATTCGTATTATTAACGTAATAAAACAGAAACATCTTTTTATATAAAACAGAATACTTTATTCAAGTTATTCTATAAATAGAATATATTATATTTTATTATGCATAGTGTTGCATAGTATTTTGCATAGTGTTGCATAGTGTTTACATAGTAAAAATCTTTTTATATAAATAGAATATATTATATTTTATTTAAAATATTTTTCTTTAAATATGGACCGTCAGATTAAAGTAAATCAATCTGGACCGTTCATGGATTAGTTACTATGCATTCCATTTTCCTATAAATAGAAGTTCATTCCTTCATTATTTTCTTACGAATTTACTGAACTCTAGAGAGAGAAACTATAGAGAGAGACTATAGAGAGATAAAAGAAAAGTATTTTGCTACTTTTATATTCAGTTTCTTTTACGGTAAGGGGTGTTATTCTTTCTTATTCATGAAGAGAACTGTTGTTATTCCATTTCTTATTATTCTGTTAGAATAACCTGTATACGCGGTCTACCCTATACTTGGTGACATTCTTTTATTATTCTGTTGGAACATCCTGTCTGTGTGTTTTACACCGGACCTGGTTCCGTCTTTATTATTATTCCGTTGGAACATCCTGTCTGTGTGTTTTACACCGGACCTGGTTCCTTCTTTATTACTATTCTGTTGGAACATCCTGTCTGTGTGTTTACACCAGACCTGGTTCCGTCTTTATTATTCTGTTGGAACATCCTGTCGGTGCAAATTTTGCCTGACCTGGTTCCGTTATTATTATTCTGTTGGAATAACCTGTCTATGCGAAGTACCGCATGCATGGTGATTTCTTTTGTTATTCCATTCTTTATTATACTCAGTTGGTTAAAATTTTGACTTCTATACTCCATGAAATTAGTAGAATATCCTTGATATTTGCGCTTCATCCAGTATCTCTTCATGGAAATATTCTTCTGATCATTATTAAATTTTACTCTACAAAGCAGTATCATGTTGACCATTTGGACATTAGTAGTTCTTGGATAAATTAATTCTTGAACTTGTTTTATTAAATTTTTATATCATTGTCATCATCCTCATGTTTATATTATGTTGAAAGTCTTCTGTGGCCTGTAGTGCATAGATGGACTTGGTATGATTATGATCAGGGATTATTCGGTGTAATCATGACCGTAATGTTACAAATGATGTGGTAAAAGTCCTCATTGGCCTGTAGTGCATTGATGGACAGTTGTTGGCATGATCAAGACCATTGATGAATACACAAATATCATTGGCCCGTAATGCATGGAATTTGTGGTTGTGACCCTAATGAATATCTTTGGCCGTAGTGCAGGGATGATGTGGATTATTTATTAAGCTGAGTCTCAGCGATAAAAGTGATGAAAAACTTTTTAAATCATAAAAGATAGTAAATTCCATTCTCTACTTGACTCTTTTAATGGATTGCTTGATCTGCTGCTGTTAAACCTGATGTTGTTATATTTTTTCAGTTTAATACTGTTGAAGGCTAACGATAATTTATTCTGCATTATCTTAGTCATAATATTTCTTATTGGGCTAGTTGAGCTCACCCTTTCTTTCACTGTTCTCTTCAGGAAATGAGAACATAGCAGGGACTAGTCGGGGAACGGAGTGGCGGTCTAGAGGATAGCATTAGCAGTTCTCACTATTCTGTGAAATAGTGTATTAATAATTGTAATGAGGACTCTTTTTGAGTTTGTATAATCTCTAGTAGACAATAATTGTATTCAAACTCACAGTTATGTTTTGTCGTATTGTACACGACAGTTGTATTAGTAAGTTGTATTTAAATTATGTACCATGTATCTGACGACCCAAGATGGGTGATGTATACCTAATTTTGGGGGCATCACAGATGCTGTAATTTGTTTGATTTTTAATTAAGTAATGTGATGATGTGTAATTGATATAAAGCGATTCTGACGTATGTCAGAGAAGGACTTGACTTTTATTACGTAACTTTCATAGTAGCAATTAGGGTTTACACCTTGGGAGAGAGTCCAACGGAGAACGAAGCCACAATGTCTTATTTTCTTCTTCTTGGAGTTCTTCACCATTGTGGATTTTGATTATTGTTAATGGAATTCTTCGGGGTTTTCATAGTTAATCATTGATTACTATTCAGCGTTTGGGTTTGATTGTTCTTTCTCTCTTAATCTCATTTGCTTGATTATTGATCATGTTTAGTCTTGATCCCATAATGGTTTTTGGTTCCGCCGTGAACTAAACTCCATTATATGATCCTAACGGATTTTAATATGTCGTTTGGTTACATATCTAAATGTAAGATTTGTTTTACATATCATATGGATTATCTATCATGGTTGGTTTATATGTATGAATGACTGATAATCTTCATGTTAGTATTTGTATGGAATTGGAAATGAACATATGAATATGGATGAAATCATGATAGCATGCGAATATGGGGATTGCATATTTTGCGAAACAGATAGAAATATATTGTTTTGTCGTATGAGCTAGAATAAGGGTTGTGTTTAAAGTCAATAGGATTGAAATTACGCATAGGAATATGGTAATTGTGATGGTATTGGTGATCACATAGATTCTAACATTTGTAGATGATATGTGAGTTGGTTATAGTGCATTAGAAAATGGTTATAACTCATTTTTATGCCCTTGGCTATTATCATGTGATATGTGAACACTTTTTGCATGACATATGGCGATTGAATTAAATATTGAATGAAGTTAGGATCCCATTGTTTCCACATCATATTTAATTCGTTTATATTCTTATTTTTAGTTGGTAATTATAAATGATTCAAATCAACAATTAAGTTTATAGTCTTAGCATATAAATATAGTGAGTTAATTAATGCATAGTAGTCTAAAGTTAACAACTTTCTCTGTGGGATCGATATTTTATTTACTCTATATTACTTGTTGACCCGTGTATACTTGCATGAGTTCGAGCTCTTTTATAAGAACTATAAAAGAGGCAACAGTAAGCAGAGAACATATCCAACGAAGTTCAGCGGCAGTAGAAGCCACATAACGATACTTAACTTCAGTGGACGAGTGGGAAACAATGCGTTGTTTCTTCTAGATCCAAGAAATGAGACTTTGACCAAGGTAGATGAGATAAGCACTTATGGATGTATAATCATCTTTATCATCAGCCCAGTCCGCATATGAGAACGTGTGAAGAATTAGGGTTTTTTGGCGATGCAGAGTAATACCATGATCAAGTGTTCCATAAAGATAACGTAGAAGACATTTGGCCACTTGCCAATGATCCGTTGTTGGTTGGTGCATGAACTGAGATAATTAGTTCACCATGTAGGCAATGTCAGGTTGTGTGAGTGACAAATATTGAAGGCTTCCAACAAGAGTGCGATACTCTGTGGGAGTGGAAAGAGCAGAGCCAGAGTGTAAGGTGAGAGGAGTGGTGAAAAATGGTGTCGCAACAGGCTTAACATCAGTCATGCGAAAACGGTTGAGAAGGTCAAGAATATATTTGTGTTGGAAGAGAAAAAGTCCATTGTGGCAATACTTCAACACCAAGAAAATAAGATAACGGTTCAAGATCCTTTAGTGAGAAGCGTTGAGATAAATGGTGTATGAACCGATGAACAGCCATTACAAGGTAAAGGGTTAAGATCAAAGAAATTATCTTCGACGGATTATGATCTTTTATAATTAACTTTGTTTCGACGGAATAATTCGTCAAGAATAATTCCCTCAGAAATAACCTAAGTCCGACGAAATTTCGTCGGTAGTAGGTGCCCCTCTTTGGCGCCAAGTCTTCCGTCAACGTGAAACTTATTTTTAATGAAACAATAGTTATCTTTGAGGGAATTTTTGTCGAGGCTAAAATATTTTTGAGGGAATTAGTTCCGACTGACATTCCGTCGAAAAATACTGTTTAAAACCTAATAAACTACATCTTATTTAGTCAGCGCTCATTTTATCCTCACCCTTTCATCCCTCTGTATCTCCCATCTCTAACTCTCATCTATCCCACTGTGTCAACCCTCGTCGCCCCCACCTGCCACCCACCAACCACTAACCACCACCACCTCTAGTCGCTGACACTAACCATTCTTTTGATTAAGGGGATCCTAATCAACTTCTCTCTCTTCCTCTCACCATTGCCCCACCACCAATCAAACACCCACACCCACCACCAATCACCACCCCTCCCATCGCTCCACCACCCGCGACGTCGACTTCCACTGTCGGCTCTTGTTCCTCTGTTCCTAACTCTTTTAGCTCCATTATAAGGCATGAATTCAATTTATTACTGTCAATTGCTTTGCTTCCACTGTCGATCGAGTTCAATTTTTTCTATTAGCTCCAATATAAGGTATGAGTTCTTGATTTGGTATTGCTTCAATTTAATTGTTACTGTCAATTGGTATTGCTTCAATTTGTTTGGTTACTGCGTGTGCATCAATTTGTTACTGTCAATTGGATTTGGAGCTGAGAATTGGTAGGGCAAAAAATTTGGTAACTCTATTACTATGTATGCAAATATTTGGTACTGCCATTTTAATTTGGGATTAAAAACAATTTGGTTTAGCTTGAATTTGTTAATTAGTTACTGTGTATGCATAAATTTGTTACTGTTATTTTGATTTGGCTAAGAAACTTGGTAGAGCTTTTGTCAATGTCATTTTAATTTGGGGCTGAAAATTAGCATATATTTGTAAAGTGTAATTCATTTTGATTGAGAATTGATAATTATGCAGTATATATATTGTTTATGATGGTAAAAGATGAATAGTGTGGTATGTTATATTTCTGACGGAATTTCCTTCAGAATTATTAAATTGCAAAATTTTGTGGGCCCTCCTTTGTTATATTAATTTTTGTATTTTAATTAGTTTACAATGTTGAATTTAACTAAGTAGTATTTACCTAGTTTTAAACTACTAAAAAATATTGGATATATTATATAACATAAACTAAATTAAAATAATATAATATAAGATAATATATTATTTTAAAGGCCAAATAAATTAATTAAAATATTTTAAATTTAATAATATAAAAAGAAGAAACAAAAATAAAATAAATTAAATAATATAATGTAATGTAATACAAAATAAATTAAAGAAGATAAAATAAAACTAAATCAAATAACTTAAATCATATCTAATAAATAAAAAAATAAAATTAATTATATTTATTTAAGTAATAAATATAATATAATAAAAATAAAATAAAATAAAATAAAATAAAATAAATTTAATATTATAAATAATATAATATTTAATTATATATAATAAAATAAAATAAAATAAATTATGTTTAATTAATTAATATAAATAATATAATACAAATAAAATAAATAAAGTTCATCAATTCCAAAATTTGGAGGCCTTCCTCCATGTTTATATATTACTTATGTTTCCCAATATTAAAATAAACTAAGTATCATTTACTTAGTATATTAGCACTAAAAGAAATTAATGAAAATAAAAAATTATTTATTAAAATAAAATAATATAATATAATATAATTTAGTAAAAAATAAAATAAAGAAAATAAAATAAAACTAAATGAAATAACTTAAATCAGATCTAATAAAAAAACTAAAATAAAAAATATTATATTATATTATATTAAGTAATATAATATAATACAAATAAAATAAATAAAATTTAATAACAAAATAAAATAAAATAAAATAAATTTAATATTATAAATAATATAATATTTAATTAAAATAAATAAAATAAAATATAATTAATATAAATAATATAATACAAATAAAATAAATAAAATTCAATTCCAAAATTTGGAGACCCTTCTCCTTGTTTATATATTTCTTATGTGTGACTTCCCCAAAATAGGTATACACCACACATTCTGAGTCGTCAAATACATGGTACAAAATACAAATACAAACTTAAATATACAACATGGGTTGTGAGTTTTCATACTAATATTGTCTTCTAGACAGTATTCAAACTCAAAATAAGTCCTCAATACATTTATTATCACAGAATATTCTCATTTCCTGAAGAGAATTAATGCAAACATATGGACCGTCACTCCGTTCCCCGACTAGTCCCAGCTATATTCTCATTTTCTGAAGAGAACAATGAAAGCAAAGGGTGAGCTCAACTAGCCCAGTAAGAAATATTATGACTAAGATAATGCAGAATAAATTATTGTTAGCCTTCAACAGTGTTAAACTGATAAAATACAATAAACATCAAGTTTAACTGCAGCGGAACAAGCAATCCATTAGAAGAGTCAAGCATAGTCTAAAATCTACTATCTTCTATTATTTTAAAAGTTTTTCATCACTTTTATCGCTAAGACACGGCTTAATAAATAATCCACATCATCGAATCATCCCTGCACTACGGCCAAGAATATTCATTAGTATTACGATCACAAATTGTCCATGCACTACGTGTAAGACCCCAAATTATTAATAAATGAAATTTAATTTCCTCCATTTATTATTTTGAAATATTAAGGGTTGATTTGATTAATGTGGTTAGTTATGGGTAAAATACGCAAATATTTCAAATAAGCAAGTGGTTATAAAATATTATTTATTGTCGGGGAATATTCATTTGGTCGTGAAATATTCTTACTGTCAGGGAATATTCATACGATGGCGCAGCCTTGTATGGGCCCCATAACGGAAAGCGATTGGATGAAGAAAACTACAAAAATAAGTTATTTATAAATAATGACGTTGTTATTACCGTTAATACTGTTGAAATACTCGGTGGTTAAAACACAGTAGCACGCGGTATTATACCAATTATTGATTCTTACTTAAGAAGACACTAATCAATAATTGTTACACTAATTACTGTTCAATATTTTATTTTATTGATTCAATAATTGCTACGTTGATATTTTATATTACTGTTGTTTCAATAATTGTCACTACACAGTATTTTCCATTATCGGAGCAATAATTCATATTATCTGAATAATATTATTAGATAACATTATTAGCAATGTCTAGAAAGTTCTGTCTAAGGAGAGGTTTTGTCACCTAATTGCGCGCCAATAAGGAGAAATCCTTATTGAAAACCCCCCTCTTTCCTAGAAACGATCTGGTTGTCAGTATTGTGATTCTGTAATATTATTTATGAATAATTAATTATTGATTTATATGATGAGAAAAATATTGATTTTATGTGGATATAGATGGAGAAATTTTTTTAATGTGACAATTGTTGAAAATTAATATTTTATCTTTTTCTGATAAAATAATTTATTTAAATATATTATTATATTTTAATAATATAATAATTATGATATTTTTACAATGAATGTGGGATATATGAGTATATGAGGAGAAAGAGTATTTTTGTTACATTAAATAATTAACATATGTTTTGTGTGTCGATGGATCTCATTTTTTGACTGAAATTTGATTATAGCCTGTAAAATCACCCGTTTGTGGATTTCGGTCAATTTCTATTTAGAATTTGAAAAAACTTTCTTCTGCAAAGTTATAGATAATGGAATTTCCTATGAAAAAGTCATAATTTTTGAATTTTTCTGATAAAAGACTATTTATTATGAATTATTGAAGTTCCGGTTTAATTGATTATCATTTTTTGGAAGTTTTAAATATTTTTTGTTAGAAAAACGTTTTTGTCATTATGGTGGGCTACTTTGGTGGCTGAATTCAAGTTTTCAAGAGGTATGCGTGAATTTATTTATAAATATATTATTATATTAAATTTTCTACTTTAGTGTTCTAAGCATTTTCCTATAAATAGGGTGCTTAGGTTAGAATTGAAAATCACACCAGAAACTAAAGTTTTCTCTGTCTGTATTATCGAGCGTATTCTTGTGAGTATTTTGATACTTTGAGTGTTGCTATACGGTGCAAGTTTCCTTCAGTACTATATCCAGTATTCCAGTCAGAAGTACTGTCTTTCTGAGGTAAGGGATGTTATTTTCTTCTTAAATGATATTATTTTCTTCAATATCATTATGCCGAAATATTGGTTTGAACTTTTTATCAAATTTAAAAATTTTTGTGTCGGAGTTACTATTCACGTATACGGCACTATTCACGAATATGAAATTATTCACAGAAAAATTAAATTTTTGTTTGTCGTCCAAAATATCTATTATGGATACTAGCTTTAATTGTATCCATATTTTGATCATTCTTGAGTTTTACTCCACTATAATTATTTATGAGGTATTTTTGGACATGGAATAGCTGAAATACGAATTCTTAATATTTATTCTTTTATTTCACTGGATTCATTTTCTTTAAAATATTTTTTATCATCCACAGTCCTAAATGGCGATATTACTGAATATCTTTCGCCTGTAGTGCAAAGATGAACATGTGTTTAAATGAACATGACCAAATGATGAATATCTTTGGCCTGTAGTGCAAAAATGAATATTTAATTCTAGATATATATTGATTGATGTTACAGGGATAAAATATCGACGATGAACTTTTAAATTTATATATAGAAGATAGTAGATTGCGTTCTCTACTTAACTCTTCTAATGAATTATTATTTCCGCTGCGAATATTGATTTAAAACTGGTTGTCTATTGTATTCTATTAGATTTTTTTCTGTTGAAGACTAACGATAATTTGTTTTATGTTATCTTAGTCATAATATTCTTTATTGGGCTAATTGAGCTCACCTTTTTTCTTTTTGTTCCATTTTTCTTCTCAGGAGGAGAGAATGTAGCGAGTACTAGTCGGGGTATGGAATGAAGGTTCTAGGAAGTTGTTTTAGTAGTACTCACTATTTTTGTAAAATATTGTACCAATAATTGTAATGAGGACTTATTTGGGTATGAATATTGTCTAGATGGCAATATTTGTGTTTAAACTCACAGTTTTTATGTTGTATTAATAAATTTGTAGCTGTTTCTGTACCATGTTATTGACGACTCAAAATGGGTGTTGTATACCTATTTTGGGGGCATCACAGTTGGTATCAAAACTTAGGAATATGTTCTCTGGCAGAGATCGGAGAATAGAACTAGGAGGGGAGAGACGAGTAAATCCTTCGCTAGTGTGTCCTACCTAAGGTTATTTGTTGGTCGGTCATAATATAGGGGTATTATGTGATTTGTTAATTTATTTAATTAAACCTTATTTTATGGAAGTATTTAAGAATGGCAACTGAGAATGTTAACAGTGGAGTAAATGAGACCATGGAAACGTCTGTACTCACCAACGAGGAGAACGGGCAACAGGCTGGCAATGTTCTTCTTGTAAACAACACCACTGAGCAGACGATGAACGATGAGATGTTTAGAAGCTGTTTGCGGTTCATGCAAAACCAGACGAAGGAGATTCCTGTTCAAAATATAGGAAGAAACAATGGCAACGCACAGCTGGTCACAGCCAAGCAGTTCAAAGAGTTCGGACCATCAGAATTTTGGGGAAAGCCAGATCCGATTAAGGCAGAGACGTGGGTCAAGGAAATTACCAAGATATTCGATGTCTTGTGATGCACGGAGGAACAGAAAGTTCCATTCGCCACTTTTATGTTTCGTAATGAGGCAGATTACTGGTGGGAATCTGTGAAGCGTACCCATCCAGCCGCGCTCAGCATGTCTTGGGAGACATTTCAGAAACTGTTCAATGACAAATACTTTCCTGAAAGTGTTCGTCATATGAAGGAGGTAGAGTTTATTAGACTTGAACAAAACAACATGACGATGTCCCAGTACGAGGCGAAGTTCGCGGAGTTATCCAGGTTTGCACCTCATTTGGTGGAGAATGAAGAACGCATGACGCGAATGTTTCTGAAAGATTTGAAACCCGGCATACGTCAATATCCCATTTCTCATAAATTTTCTCTCTATTTAGGTTTTGTCAACATGGCTCAATTATTAGAGAAAGATAACGAGTACGGTCAACCGAGGGACCACAACCAGGATCATACCGCTAACAGCAGTCATCAGAACAACGATAACCAGCAGATAAAGAAGAATACGGACAAGAGCGATAAACACTCTGGTGGTAATAATGGCCATGAGAATAGAAGAAGCGAGTCGGGGGGAGATTTTAAAAAAAGGAGATTCAACAATGACAATGCGAAGACGTCAGCTGTAACAACCCAAGAATTTTGAATATTTTTAAAAATTTTATTAATTGATTTAAGATTCAAAATTAGATCCTAGGTAGAAAATTAGTGTATGCGTTTATTATTTTTAAGAATGAATTTTGAGGATTTCAAAATTCTGTGAAGGATTTAGGTGAGTTATTCAGGATTAAAGGAATAAGCGTTTATGTTTTGTGTATATGTGTACAGTATGTGGTTAAGGGTCAAGGGTTGTCCAGATAAACGATATCTATAACAAACCCTAATTATATATTAAGAACTTTAACGTTCGGTTAGAAAACCCTAGCATTTAACAAGAAACCCTAGAAACCGGTTCTAGAAATCCTAATTTCAGTTTTAGAAATCTGAAACCCTAATTCGGTACATAAAACCCTAAATCGGGAACTTAATGGCATAAGTGTAAATAATTATAGGATTAATTAAGGTTAATCTTAACAAATTGGTTACAAAACCCTAATTCTAAATTTGAAACCTTAATTACGGATTTGAAACCCTAATTTGTAATAGGGAAAAACCTAAGTGTTATTTTAATACTTTAATGTTAATTAGAATATATTAATTCTAATTTTCAAGTTAAGTAATTTGAAAACTCTAATCTAATTACGAAAATTTAATTTCTAAATTAGAAGATTTATTTTTCTACTAGAAACACTAATTAGTGGTTTATAAACCCTAAAGATCCTTTTGACCCTAATTGCTAAATTAACGATTTTAATTAGGAAATACTAATCCTAATTAGCGAGATTTAAATTATGATTAAGAAATTTTAATATAATTAGAAAATTCTAATTATAATCTAGAAATATTAATTTTCTATTTTTAAAAACCTAAATTGGAAATTTTAGAAATTAAATTATAAACCCTAAATGTTTTAAACCCTAAACCCTAAATTTTCCTAACCCTAACTAAACCCTAAACCCTAAACCCTAAGGGTTTATTGTGACTTAGCTTGTAAATCTTTCCCTAGTGTGAGTTGGTGACCAACCTTAAGCATAGCATATGACCAATATCATCTATCTCAGCCGAATTTGCCAGCCATAACATAACATGCAAGTCAAATAAATAGATTAGATAGAGAAACATGCTCACTTTATATTTCATTTTTCTCATAACCCTTCTCTCTCTAGAAATTTGGAATATAGAGTGTTAGAGAGAGAAAAGATGAACCATGATCAGTTAATAGCAAGTCAAGAACAAGATCAAAGATCAGAAACTAAAAATCAAGTTAGAAAGATGTATAAACCCTAATTTTTAAAATCTTTTGATTTGATGTTAAAAGTTAAAATTGGTTGGTTAGAAATGTGTTAGAGGGTGTTTTTGAGTGATCTGGGTTGTTGGATCAAGGATCCATAACATCTAGAGGCACGAAAATCAAAATTTTAAAAGTGGTCAAGAACCCTAATTTTCTTGTCTGACAAACCAATGTCAGAGCTCTTAGATTCTTGTGTGTTAATCGTTATGTGTGTTTTATGTTTTGGACTTGTTATCTGCCATGTGGTCTTTAGTCTGGAACTTGAATCATGGTCCGATCGAATTTAGATTTCATGTTACGATCGGTCAAACTGCGTTGACCGATCACGGGAGTAAGCTTTTGGGTAACCCAGAATTTCAGTAACGTCTGATAAGAAGTTCAAGGGCTCAGATCTTGCTTCTGACCGATTATTGGGCCATGTTTGTGTACTTCACTTGTAGTCTGATATAAGGACTACAATATAGAGCTTTTATATCACCCATATCGTACATAAACTAAATGTTATACAGGGTCAAATTAGCCTTGACCACCAGTTTTGTCATGATCTGGAAAAAAACCCAGAAACTTCATATTCGATTTTTCTGACATAGTTTAACTGACATAGATCTTACTGTTTTGATGATGTTAAGTTGATCTGTTGAATTTTTGTTGTACTATGACACTAGTACTACATGTTTAAACCATCAAACCACATGAACAAAGACCAGAACATATATATAATCGAGCATCAAAGTAGGTACTCGAAACTGTCTGGGCCCAGAAAACCCAAATTGTTCCTGACAGCAACTTTGGATGCTTTGATCTCCTTGTCGTGATGTTGTTTAACCAAAGTGTTGGTTGGATATTGTAGTGGGACATTAATACTAAAATAACAAAGTTTTAGATAACCCAGAACATGATCAGATTGGATTGTTATAAGTGGTCAAACGTGCACCCTTAAACACTGCATTGTCAGTGTTCTTGAGGCCAAGAACACCTATAGCGACAGAAAGTGTCGTTATAGCCATTTAGCGACAGTTTATTTATTTTCTAATTTCTGAAATTCTGGAAATTATTTAAAAATAGATAAAAATAGATTTTAATTATTAAAAATACATAATAAATTCTGAAAAATTATTTTAAATTCTAGAAAATAGTTTTTAATTATTTTGAGTATAATTCATAAATATTTAATATTTTTGGAATATAAATGGTATTTAATTTATTTAATTATAATATTAAATAAATTATTTAAAAATGATTTAAAGACATGAAAAATCATGAAAAATAATAATCTGTTATAATAAAATATTTTAAGTTATTTTAAGTGACTTTTAATATTTTATGATGAAATTCATTAATTAATCAATATTAATGATAATTAGTTTATTTAATAACTATATTAAATAAATTATAGAAAAATAGAATAAATGATTTATAAATCATATAAAAATGATTTAAGTGTTATAAAAATATTTTGAGTTATAAAATATAACTTTTGATATTTTTTTCATGAAAATATTAATATTTTAATATTAAAATCAATTAGAGGATAATGAATTTAACTGTTTAAAAATTATATAAATATGATTTTAAGGTATTAAAAATACTTTGATATATTATAATATTATGACATGTATTTCATTAATATTTGATAATAAATAAATATTAATGATAAAATAATTACGTGGTATTTAATTCATTTAAATACGATATTAATGATCAAAAATTTATGATAAATAATAATAATTATTTAAAAATTATTACGAGACTTTGAAAAATATTTATACTGGTATTAAAATTATCTGAGATAATTGTTAAGTGTTAGGCAGAGTTTAATTGAACTTAAACTCAAAATATTATCAGACTAGACCGTTGGGATGTTAGTTTTGTTTCGGGTTCAACTCAAACTGCAATAGTTTAACTTGATACTGAGTCCTATGTGTGTTGTAGACTGATAGGGTTATGTGTTATGTGTTGTGTGTTTAGGTTATTTTATGTATATATATATATATATATATATATATATATAATAGTATTGTATTGTGATAATATTATTCAAATATTGGAGATCTATATTACTAATATTAGGTCTTCGGATAAGGCGATATAAATTACGTTGCTGTAATCAACGGTTCAGGCAAGTTTGTTTTACTTAACTCTAATAAGAGTGTTTTATTCGGATAAGCATATGGTTAATCATTGTTGGTTGCCATGAATTGTACTCTGTACATATTGCATGTATAAGTCAGGTATGAAAGGCTGATCACCTTCATTACCAGTTGGTTCAGATATACTTGTTCATGTATAATACTTGTTCAGTCATAAATTTGTTCCTGCTAGTTCACAATTATATTGTTAAATTATAGCCAACCAATTATTCAAATTATTTCAATCATGATATATCATTATATTGTTAAATTTAAACTTGTTGGGAAACTTTCATGCTCACCCTTGCAATATCATGATAAAACATTGCAGATTAAGGCGAATGCGTAGGATACAAGGAAAGGTTAAAGACAGTGTCAGTTTAAAGTTAATGTGCACGATTAGTTTTATAATAGTATAGTTTGATAATGATGTTATATGTTAGACAGTTATGAATTATGTATAAGTTAAGGTTACTCGACCTTGGGGAATAGTGTGTAATGTAATGTATAAATAATTTATGTTTATTGAAAGTAGTATGCACACAAGCCAATCATGTTTGATGATAAAGCATATACTTTGTAACAATCTTATTCATTTATTAATAAAATGTATTAATTTATTAATTGCTTTTAATTATCTACATGATGCTGTTTTATAATATGTGATAAACCCATAGTTTTAAGCAATGCTTTTAGAATAATGATGATGATCATTCTAATGAGATCTAAATTCTTAGAAAGCTTAAAACTAAAATAGTTCCCAATCGTTGGATTACTAAATTGGGGATTAGTGAATCTGGATAGATTGGTACATACGTTGCTTGCTCATTGGATGAGGATGATTGATCTCATGATCATTTGTGTGGAGACACTAAAGCAAGTATGTAGGTGCTTATTAGAGAATAAGTTCACTGAACGTGACTCGCTAAGGAATACCTAATGGAGTTTTACTTGCATGTCAATAGGAATTCCTGTAGTGATAGTAGTACAAGTGATCCTTGGACTTGAGATCATCATAGTATCTTGTGTATGATGAGTTATACTTTGACTTATTCCATAAGACCCTTAGGGTATATCAAAGGGTATGCTTGGGTATAATAAGTTGTACATGGAGATAATGTATGATCAATAAAGAATCTACCACTTCTAGTAAAAGAAGAGAAATGTCCTATGTGATTCGATAAATGACAACCCAGTAGTCCTTGGCCAAGGCAGAATGAAATTAGAAAGGAGTTTCTAATTTGTATTATTTGGTGTTGTGCATTTAAGAGTCGAAATACATATAATTAAATAAAATAAGACTTGACAGAAATTCCATGTCTTATATTTAATTGGGACATCGTATGGTGGAAGGATTGAATTATACGGTAACTATTTACTCAAAGGTTCTTTTATGATTAATGTTGAAATCTATATTATCTGGAAAGTCGTTGATCGCTAGGGAGGCTTATCCCTATTGTAGAATAAATATTATTTATTTAAATAAATTAATAGTTTAATTTATTTATTTAAATAAGATTAGAATTGTTCTAATTGATTTATTCACAACCGGTTTAATATGGAGAACCTAAAGGGTCACGCCATAAAAGGAAGAATAATTATTTAAGAAGTTAATGGCATAATCGTAATAATATGTTAAGTATATTTAATTTAATCTATGGTGATAGAATAAATTAAATAGCTTAATATTTATTATTTAATATTTTAGAAATATTAAATATAAATTAATAAGAGGAGTCTTATTAATATTATTACAATTATTATTATTTTAATTTCTAAAAGAGTTTAGGAATTAATTTAATATAAGTACTCTCATTTATTCCTAATAGGATTAGGAGGAAAAATTAGTTAAAGGAGTTTAATTAATTATCCCTAATAAGATTAGGGAGCCCATTTAATTAAAAGAGTTTAATTAAATAAATAATACCTTATTTTTAATAGGGTTACTTGATATCTTTATAAGAGGAGTCTTATATCAGATATCAGATATACGTAATTCCAATTGTTGGAGAGTACGCCCTTTTCTATAGAGATAGAAAACTAGGGTTTGAGCCAAATACCCATCTTCTTGAATTCTTCTTCTTCCTTGGTGGATCACCTCTAGAGGCCAAACACATGGGTGGCTAACGTTGATCAAAGGAAGGAACTCAACCCGGTGGATTCAAGTTGAACGCGAAAAGGATTGGAGGTGAACTTGTACCTGAGGAAGCTCGATCTTCAAGGGTATGAATTTATTCTTTATCTTTTCGTTTAATTAATAATTATGCATAAAGGATGATCCGGGTATATGGTTTGTAAAAATTTTTTAAACTCTGATTTTACACGCTTCCGCATATTTTTGCAATTTGATTGCGATCTTGAATGTTACAAACCTAACAGTGGTATCAAAGCCAAACCTTTATGCGAATTATTAATTATTTTAATTTAATATGTATATTGATATGTGTTTAGAACAATTTAATTGAGCATAATTTTATTGTATAAAATTTATTAAAAAAAAAAATCCGACGGAGTGATATTTTTTATTGCTTGTGATTCGCCTGCAAGGAACTCTTTACATATTATCAGTATTATTCAGGGAATATTCTGTTTTATGTGGAGATATAATTCATGTAATATCACGTGAATGACTTGGATCAATATATTCAAGGAATCACCTCTAAGGGAATCATTTTTCATGGGATCACGTGAATTTGTATGTCAGGATGCACGCCACTTTTATTCATGGATCATGAAAAGCTAGATTATATATATAATCTATATTACATGTTGCGAAACATACTGCAGATTTATTCACGTGGCCTTGCAGGATTCGTGAATTGTAAATGTTATATATTTATAATATATATAATAAATATATAATATTTTCAATGATTTTATAATTAAAATCTTAAAATAAAAGAGTTTATTTTAATTTTAAAATTAAATTTCATACTAACTAATTAGAGTTGGAATTGGATTCCATGATAACTAATTAGAGTTGAAATTGGATTGCCTAATTTCCTTAAATAAAGGAGTTTATTTAGATATGAAATAAGATTTCATATTATTCAAAATAAAGGAGTTTATTTGTGAATAGGAAAGAGAATCCATGTTTCCTTAAATAAAGGAGTTTATTTAAATATGAAATAAGATTTCATATTATTCAAAATAAAGGTGTTTATTTGTGAATAGGAAAGAAAATCCGTGTTTCCCTAAAATAAAAGAGTTTATTTAAGATATGAAATAAGATTTCATATTACCCAAAATAAAGGAGTTTATTTTGACTTGGAATTGGATTCCATAATTAATTAAAATAAAGGAGTTTATTTTGATTAAAAATTTTGATTAAAATAAAATAGTTTATTTTATTCAAAATTGGATAAATTAAAATAAAATAGTTTTATTTTGATTTAAATTTGGATTAAAATAAAGGAGTTTATTTTGATTCAAAAATAGATTTTATACTAACTAAATTTGCCCATTAAATGATATCAATATATATATTGAATGTTTATTATTCATGAGATGAATGTTATTTATTGATACATATGGAGATGTGTATGATAATAAATGGGATTGATTATGGACTATTGACCAATATGATTGGATTTTATTTTAGTTGGATGCATGAATGTATGGGTTTTATTAAATGGGGTCTGCGTACCTCGTCTTCTCTAATTTTTTCTTAATGTAAATTCTAACTCCCTCCTATGTACTTCCCCTTGACTGCTGATCAAGGTTTCTATTTATTTTAAATAGTATTGTAATAGGAATAGTTAGAATTAATTTTGAAGAATTGGAGATCGAGGAGCAAGGAGCGCGTGAAGACCCATTTGTAATGAAGCCCGAGTTTAAACGTAATAGTTATATTTAAATATTAATTCTTGCACCCCTAGGGTTTGACCTTTTGGTTCACTTGGTGGCTCTAGTGAACCAAACTAGAATAAAAGTCCATAATCAATCCAGGTAGAATATAGTATTCTATATGTGCATGCTTATAATATATATATTATATATTATGCAAACATGCTTCGCATGTTCATTAATATGACGCGTATTTTATATATATATGTGCATGCGCGCTAAACAAGATGAGACAAATTAATAACAAACCCCTCAAATATTTTATATTAAGTTGTAACGTTCAAAGATATTTGGAATATCGAACGTCGCCTTCTAGCATGATAGAAACAATAGAGTATTGAATATTTAATATGAGTTTATTGTGCACACACAAGGCGAGTATTAAATATTTAAGATGTTGTTTTTATTACATATGATGTTTATATGGAATTGAACATTACTGCTTTGTTGTGCACACACAAGGGCTGTAGTTTTCTCTTCACTTATATCGAAATGCTGGGTCTGACTTAACTTAAATCATTTTAGTTCGGATGTGCACACACTTGACCATTACGATTTAAGAGGCAAAATACAAGGAGTTACATAGTTGATGTAATTGACAAGAGTTGTCTACCTATTTATTTATATATAGTTTGTTGTGCACACACAAGGCTATATACATTTGAAATGAGATCCTTATTCTCACTAGCATATCTTTAATTAGATTTTGCCGAACTATATAAGTGAGGGTAATATAGTTTGAAGAAAATAGTGAGAGATATCAATTTAAAACAAGACCTAATTTATTTTGGTAATTAATAAAAGAATGTATGTTAAAATGTTGTTAATTACAAATTCATTTACAGATTTTTACAATGTCTAAATTACTATCACTGCGTAGCATATTAGATGCTAAATTAATCGGATGGAATTAAATGGATTGGTTAAGGAAATTGAGAATAGTTCTCATGGCTGAAAAGCTATCTTATGTCCTTAATACGCCTATCCCTGCAATGGTTGTAGACAATGCCTCTGAGGAAGATATTGCCACTTTTAGAAAGTGGCTAGATGATGCACAGTTGGCTCAATGCATCATGCTCGCATCCATGAGTAACGAGCTTCAGCGTCAGCATGAAACTATGGATGCTCCTATTATATTCCTACACATCAAGTAGTTGATGGTGAGGAAAGTAGGACTGATAGATATCAGATATCTAAGGAGCTCTTCCGATCTAGAATGACCAATGGCACTATAGTACAGATAAAAGTCCTTAACATTATCAATTTGATTGATCAATTAGGACAACAAGTTTTGTCATGGATGGAGAGTTGAGCCAAGATTTGATCTTGCACTCACTTCCGGACTCCTTTCACAATTGTTGTGAATTTTTCATATGAACGAGCTAGATATCAGCATCGCTGATTTGCTTAACATGTTAAAAAAATGTTGAGAGTCACTTTCCAACCAAGAAAGACCAAGTCTTACTGGTAGGGGCCAAAGGATCTTCTGAAAAGAAGAACGATTCTAAGAAGGTAAATAGAAAGGGCAAAAACAAAGGATAATAAGAACAAAACTGATACGGATAGCAAAGGAGTTTGCTTCCACTGCAATAAGCCTGGACACTGGAAAGAAACTGCGAAAAGCATCTTGCAGAGGCTAACCAAAGAAGCTTAGTGAAGTTTCGGTTACAAATACAATTTTGTTCATGATTTAAAATAAATTTTTCTTTAAGTCAAGGTTCTACTTGGGTATTGGATACCAACTTTGGTTATCATAAATATAGATTTATGAAGGGACCAAGTAGAAGTAGAAAGCTAAACAAATATAAGTAAACCTATGTGTGGGAAATGAAGCAAAGGTTGCTACATTAGCCATATAAACTTATAGTTTAGCAATTCCTACGGGAAAATCTATTAAGTCAATAAGTTGTTATTGTATTTCAGTTCTTGTTAGAAACATTATTTCTATTTTATTGTTGGACAATGAAATCTTTGGTATTATAATTAAGAACAATTGTTGTTCTATTTATAATAATAATGTTTTGTATAGAACTGAAATATTACTTAATAGATTTTGTATACTTGACTTACGTGAAAAATATATTTTTCAAATTGAACAAATTAATATAAGAAAAAGGAGATGATCATTCAAAGAGTTGAATGTATGTATTTGTTGAAATACAAGTGTAAATTATTTGAAATGTTCAAAGAATTCAGAAGTGAAACAAATTGACAAAGTATTAAGATTCTTTGATTAGATCAAGGAATAAATACTTGTGCAATAAGTTTTAAGATCATCTCAAATGGTTTCTCATAATGGACACATCCTGATATGCAATAATTGATTGATGTATCTGAATAAAAAATCGTACCTTATTGGACATGGTGCGGTCCATAATGATTTTACCGACATTCCAGTATCCCTCTAGGGTCATGTCCTAGAAATAGCTGCATATCTACGAAAAAAGGTAACCTCAAAATCCGGCCCCAAGACTCCATAAAAGTTATAGACAGCGAGGATTCCTAATCTTAAGTATGTTAAGATAAGGGGTTGTCCAACTTATATGAAAAGGTTTCAAAGGATAAGCTTGGGACAAAATTTGACAAGTACAGATTTGTGGGACATCCTAAAGTAAGTTTAGGGCATATGTTCTATAATCCTACTTAGCAAAAGGTGTTTGTTACGAAACATGATGCCTTCTAAGATAAAGGTGTTTATCATTGAAGGGGCTAGTGGGAGGATAATACATCTTGAAAAAGTTCAAGAACCACAAAATACTACAAGTCAAATAAGAGGAACCTATAGATAGACCTATTGTACCACAACCGAATCGTAAATCTGGAATAGTACCAAAGATACCTAGGAGGTATGGATTCATCATGGATGATGATGATGAGGTACGTATCATAGAAGATGATGATCCAGTTACATACGATGAGGTAAGAGTTGTAGACACTCAGAGAAATGGATTGAAGCAATCTTCTCAAAAATGGAACATTCATTTTGATATGATAATCAAAAGAGTTTGATTTTATCAAAAATAAGAATGAACCAAGTGTGTACAAAAGGGTCAGTGGGAGCATCGTGAAATTTCTAGTATTATATAATGATATAATACGGATAAGGAATGACATGCCAATGCTAAAATCAATAAAGATAAAGTTGTCTAAACATTCCTCCATGAATGATTTGGGAAGAGTATCTTAATTGGGGATGCAAATCTATATAGATAGATTTAAAAGGATGCTCGACTTAACCCAAGGAACGTATATTCATTTGATGCTAAAGTTGTTTAGCATGGCAAACTCCAAAAGTTGTCTCATATTGATGATCCATGGAGTGTATATCTCTTAATAGTCCCCACAGACTCCTAAAAGAGAGATCGCATGAGTGACAATCATGTATGCAATGAAATATACGCGACCTGATGTTGATCAGTCATATTCTGGAGAAGTTCACTGTGAGACAGTGAAAAACATCTAAAAGTACTTAACCGGCACTAAGGATGTGATCATAATACATGGTGGGTCTGAATTAAAACTAGAGGGCTTAACAGACTCAAGTTTTTCAGACAGACCAAGACGACAGAAAATCCACTTTAAGGTAAAGGATTACCTTGAACGGTGGTGCAGTGAATTGGAAAGGTTCCAAACAACAAAGAATTGTTGGTTTAGTGATAAAGACAAAGTATATAGCTATAAATGAAGCTACAAGTTGATTGTTTGGATGAAAAGTTCATTACAGAACTAGGAATAGTTCCTAAGTCTCATCTTGGATCTAAACATGTGTTGTGGCACTTTCATGTGATTATAAGAATCATTGAAAGATGGGAAATCACTATAGAGATAGTGAACTCTCAAGAACAACATTACATATTCATTAACTAAAGCTTATCCAACAGCAGGATAATCGTCACTTAGAGAAGAAGAGTATGAGATACCATGACGATTGGCTTTAGTGCAAGTGGGAGATTGAAAGTAGTATGCACACAAGCCAATCATGTTTAATGATAAAGCATATACTTTGTAACAATCTTATTCATTTATTAATAAAATGTATTAATTTATTAAAGGCTTTTAATTATCTACATGATGCTGTTTTATAATATGTGATAAACCCATAGTTTTAAGCAATGCTTTTAGAATAATGATGATGATCATTCTAATGAGATCTAAATTCTTAGAAAGCTTAAAACTAAAATAGTTCCCAATCGTTGGATTACTAAATTGGGGATTAGTGAATCTGGATAGATTGGTACATACGTTGCTTGCTCATTGGATGAGGATGATTGATCTCATGATCATTTGTGTGGAGACACTAAAGCAAGTATGTAGGTGCTTATTAGAGAATAAGTTCACTGAACGTGACTCGCTAAGGAATACCTAATGGAGTTTTACTTGCATGTCAATAGGAATTCCTGTAGTGATAGTAGTACAAGTGATCCTTGGACTTGAGATCATCATAGTATCTTGTGTATGATGAGTTATACTTTGACTTATTCCATAAGACCCTTAGGGTATATCAAAGGGTATGCTTGGGTATAATAAGTTGTACATGGAGATAATGTATGATCAATAAAGAATCTACCACTTCTAGTAAAAGAAGAGAAATGTCCTATGTGATTCGATAAATGACAACCCAGTAGTCCTTGGCCAAGGCAGAATGAAATTAGAAAGGAGTTTCTAATTTGTATTATTTGGTGTTGTGCATTTAAGAGTCGAAATACATATAATTAAATAAAATAAGACTTGACAGAAATTCCATGTCTTATATTTAATTGGGACATTGTATGGTGGAAGGATTGAATTGTACGGTAACTATTTACTCAAAGGTTCTTTTATGATTAATTTTGAAATCTATATTATCTGGAAAGTCGTTGATCGCTAGGGAGGCTTATCCCTATTGTAGAATAAATATTATTTATTTAAATAAATTAATAGTTTAATTTATTTATTTAAATAAGATTAGAATTGTTCTAATTGATTTATTCACAACCGGTTTAATATGGAGAACCTAAAGGGTCACACCATAAAAGGAAGAATAATTATTTAAGAAGTTAATGGCATAATCGTAATAATATGTTAAGTATATTTAATTTAATCTATGGTGATAGAATAAATTAAATAGCTTAATATTTATTATTTAATATTTTAGAAATATTAAATATAAATTAATAAGAGGAGTCTTATTAATATTATTACAATTATTATTATTTTAATTTCTAAAAGAGTTTAGGAATTAATTTAATATAAGTACTCTCATTTATTCCTAATAGGATTAGGAGGAAAAATTAGTTAAAGGAGTTTAATTAATTATCCCTAATAAGATTAGGGAGCCCATTTAATTAAAAGAGTTTAATTAAATAAATAATACCTTATTTTTAATAGGGTTACTTGATATCTTTATAAGAGGAGTCTTATATCAGATATCAGATATACGTAATTCCAATTGTTGGAGAGTACGCCCTTTTCTATAGAGATAGAAAACTAGGGTTTGAGCCAAATACCCATCTTCTTGAATTCTTCTTCTTCCTTGGTGGATCACCTCTAGAGGCCAAACACATGGGTGGCTAACGTTGATCAAAGGAAGGAACTCAACCCGGTGGATTCAAGTTGAACGCGAAAAGGATTGGAGGTGAACTTGTACCTGAGGAAGCTCGATCTTCAAGGGTATGAATTTATTCTTTATCTTTTCGTTTAATTAATAATTATGCATAAAGGATGATCCGGGTATATGGTTTGTAAAAATTTTTTAAACTCTGATTTTACACGCTTCCGCATATTTTTGCAATTTGATTGCGATCTTGAATGCTACAAACCTAACATTTATATCTTCCGTAAATAGTAATAGTTGGATAGAATGATCGAATTGGATTTGAGGTGAATTAGGACCTGGATTCGGGGCCATCACATCAGCACCAGCAGGAACTGGTTCCAAGGGAGGAGAACAACCACCGGTCATATGCTATAAATACGGGAAAGATGGATATATCAGTCCAAACTTCCCACAACAGTTTAAGGTATGCTATAATTGTGGAAAGGAAGAACATATCGCTTAAGATTGTACGGTAGCGAAACCAAGTCCAGTGGGGATGGTGACTTAAAAGGTTGTCCCAGAAAAGTCAAAGTCAACGGTTCCTGGAAGAGCGTTTGTCATAACTAGTCAAAATGCAAGGAACCCAAACGAGGTGATCACGGGTAAGCTAATGATAAATTCTTGCGAAATTTATACATTACTAGATACCGCTGCTACCCATTCATTTATTTCTCCTGCTTGTGCTCAACGTTTAAACTTGACTCCGGAGAAATTAGACTGTGACTTATCTGTGGAGACTTTGTTAGGAGAAACTTTCATTACATCCACTGTTTATAAATCTTGTTTGATCCAAGTTGGCACCATCACCTTACATGTTGACCTTATCTCTTTAAAGATACTTGCATTTGACATGATTTTAGGAATTGATTGGTTAACTACTCATCATGCCAAAATTGATTGTTTTCGTAAGGTTGTTAGTTTTCATATTCCTAACCAACCTGTTATGCGAATTCAAGCAACTAAGCCATTAAAATCAATCACTGTTATATCAAGTCATAAAGCTATTCGTTTATTAAAAATGGATGTCAAGATTTCTTAGCCCATGTTATGGATTTAAATAATATTCCTGTTGTTATTCACTTTCCTGACGTATTTTCTGAAGAACTTCCCGGTCTACCTCCAGAACGTGAAGTTGAATTCTTTATTGATCTTGAACCTGGTACAAAGCCCATTTTTAAAACCTCATATCGAATGGCTCCTATTGAACTTCAGGAGTTAAAGGTCCAACTACAGGAGTTATTGGACATCGGTTTTATTCGTCTTAGTACATCTCTTTGGGGTGCTCCTGTTTTATTTGTAAAGAAGAAAGACGGGAGTATGCGACTTTGTATCGATAATCGGAAATTAAACCAAGTCACTATCAAGAATAGGTATCCGCTACCTCGTATTGATGACCTATTTGACCAGTTGCAAGGAGCACAATTCTTTTCAAAAATCGATATTCGTTTTGGATATCATCAACTGAAGATTAGAACTGAGGATATTCTAAAGACTGCCTTCAGAACTCGGTACAGGCATTATGAATTCTTAGTTATGTCTTTTGGATTGACTAATGCTCCTGCGGCTTTCATGGATATGATGAACCGAGTATTCAAGAATTATTTGGATCAGTTCGTTGTTGTCTTTATTGATGACATCCTCATATATTCCAAAAGCCGTGAAGATCATGAGCACCATTTGAAGCTGGTACTCCAAAGGCTTCGTGAAAATAAGCTTTATGCTAAGTTGAAGAAATGCGAGTTATGGCTTGAGGAAGTAGCATTCCTTGGGCACGTTGTGTCAAAATATGGAGTACCTGTTGACCCAGTGAAGATTGAAGCAATACAAAGTTGGGAGCAACCGAAGACGGTGACCAAAGTACGTAGCTTTCTGGGCTTAGCTGGTTATTATCGGAGATTCGTGGAAGAATTTTCTCGAATCGCTACCCCGTTAACTCAGCTGACTCGGAAAGATATTAAATTTGTATAGAGCGAGGAATGCGAGAAGAGTTTCCAAGAGCTTAAGAGGAGACTCATTTTGGCACCTGTTCTAACAATACCGTCTGGTTCAGATGGATTTGTTATTTACAGCGATGCTTCAGGCAAAGGGTTAGGATGTGTTCTTAGTCAGGTTTTGTGTTTTGCCTTAATGGTGGTGCTGTTAGCTGGAAAAATTTGAAGCAAGAGACAGTAGCTGATTCTACAACAGTGGCTGAGTATATTGTTGCTTCTAGTGCAGCCAAGGAGGCTGTATGGATTAAAAAGTTCATCACTGAACTTGGTGTTGTTCCAACCATTGTTGATCCGGTTGCTCTATACTGTGATAATAATGGAGCCAATGCACAGGCTAAGGAACCCAGATCTCACCAACGATCCAAGCATATACTTAGGCAGTACCATCTCTGTGACGCCCCAAAAATTAGGTATACGTCACCAATCTTGGGTCGCCACTTACATGGTACATAAATTCAAATACAACTTAATAATATAACTGTCGTGTACAATACGACAAAACATAAACTGTGAGTTTGAATACAAATATTGTCTACTAAAGAATATACAAACTCAAAAGAAGTCCTTATTATAATTATTATTACACTATTTCACAGAATAGTGAGGACTACTAATGTTATCATCTGGTCCGTCACTCCATTCCCCGACTAGTCCCTGTTACGTTCTCATTTCCTAAAGAGAACAATAAAAGTAAAAGGGTGAGCTCAACTAGCCTAGTAGGAAATATTATGACTAAGATAATGCAGAATATATTATCGTTAGCCTTCAACAGTGTTAAACTGATATAATATAACAACCATCAAGTTTAACTGCAGCAGAATAAGCAATCCATTAAAAGAGTCAAGTAGAGAATAAAATCTACTATCTTTTATGATTTAGAAGGTTTTTCATCAATTTTATCGCTGGGACTCAGCTTAATAAATAATCCACATCATCTAATCACCCCTGCACTACGGCCAAGGATATTCTTTAGTATCACGACCACAATTATCCATGCACTACGGGCCAAGAATATTTATGTATTCATTAATGATCATGATCATGCCAACAACTGTTCATCAATGCACTACGGGCCAATGAGGACTTTTACCACATCATTTGTAACATTACGGTCATGATTACACCGAATAATCCCTTGTCATAATCATACCAAGTCCATCTATGCACTATAGGTCACAGATAACTTTCAACAAAATATAAACATGAGGATGATGACAATGATATAAGAATTCAATAAAACAAGTTCAAGAATTAATTTATCCAGGAACTGATAACGTCCAAATTGTCAACATGATACTGCTTTGTAAAGTAAAATTCAAGAATGCTCAGAAGAATATTTCCATGAAAAGATACTGGATGAAGCGCAAATATCAAGGATATTCCACTAATTTCATGGAGTATAGAAGTCAAAACTTTAACCAAGTGAGTATAATAAGGAATGGAATAACAAAAGAAATCACCAGGCATGCGATAGACCGCACAGACAGGTTATTCCAACAGAATAATAAATAACGGAATCAGGTCTTGCGTAAAATGCACAGACAGGATATTCCAATATAATAATAAAGACGGAATCAGGTCCGGCGTAGAACGCACAGGCAGGATATTCCAACAGAATAATAAAGGCAAAACCAGGTCCGACGTAAAATGCACAGACAGGATATTCTAACAGAATAATAAAGACGGAATCAGGTCCGGCGTAGAACGAACAGACAAAATATTCCAATAGAATAATAAAGATGGATTCAGGTCCGGCGTAGAACGCACAGACAGGATATTCCAACAGAATAATAAAGACGGAATCAGGTCCAGCGTATAATGCACAGACAGGATATTCCAACAGAATAATAAAGAAGGAATCAGGTCCGGCGCAAAATGCACAGACAGGATATTCCAACAGAATAATAAAGAAGGAACCAGGTCCGGCGTAGAACGCACAGACAGGATGTTTCAACAGAATGATAAAGAATAGAACAACAGAAGAATTTCACCAAGTATAGGGTAGCTCGCGTATACAGGTTATTCCAACAGAATAATAAAGAATGGAATAACAGAAGTTCTCTATATAGATAAGAAAGAAATAATACTCCCTACAGGTATAACAAATCATATTCCCTACCTTGGAAAAAATTGGATACTGGAATAGTGAGGTAGCAGATTTCTCTTCTTCTTTCTCTCTATAATAATCGCTCTAAAGCTTTTTTGAATTGGTGATAAATGAAGGAAGAATGAGCTTCTATTTATAGGAAAATATAGTTTCGATAATTGCACGTTTTTGGGCTCGAAAATTACAGTATAATACCTCCAACTTTTTTCATTTATAATTTAGTCCTACAAGTATTATCAATCTTGCACCAACTCCCCTAATAGTAAATAATGTGAATCAATAGTTCAATCATGTGAATCAATAGTATAATCATGTGAAAATACGAATTTCAGTATAGTACCTCCATCTATACCTCTATTTTTAATTTAGTCATGCAAGTATTATCAATCTTGCACCAACTCCCCTAATAGTAAATAATGTGATTCAATAGTACACATATGTGAACAAATAGTTATATAAGCATGTGAATTAGTAGCAATTAATTGCTCATTTATCCGATAAATTACCCGATTTATCAATATAACCCCTAGATATCAATTATCATCGGAATAAATGTCGATTTTCACTAACACAAATAATTCCAACATAATGAAACTATTTTTATCAAAAATATAAATTTTAAAATTTTGAAGTTTGACTTTTCCCAAAAAAGTCAACTGTTGACTTTTTGACCAAATAGTGAATCCCAAAAAATTTTGTGTTTATAGACTATTTTTACTAATTTCGTCGTTCCGGACTCAAATATCACGTCCGCGTTTCCAAATTCAAATCTGAACAACATTCATTATTAATATTATAACTCAGAATATTTATCAACCAGGTCGTTCCCAAGAAAGAGGGGGCTTTCCAATAAGGATTTCTCCCTATTGGCGCGCAAATAGGTGACCAAACATCTCCTTGACAGAACTTCTAGACATTTTAAATATTGAAATTTATAATATGAATAACTTTGTCATCTCAAGTATTGATTTAATAAAATAACATTTTATGCAGATGATACTATGACAATAATTGAATCAATAGTATGAGAGATATGATGCGGCAATTACTGTAGCAATAATTGAGTATAACTGAGTGACTTCTTACGTAAGCATCAATAATCAATACCGTGTGCTACTATGTAACCACGCGTATTACTGTACTTTTAATACCGAGTAGTTCAACAATTTTAACGATAACACTTCCGCCGTTATTTTTATAAAAAGATAATTTTGTCGTTTTCTAACTACGACAATACTTTCGTTGTGAGGTCCACTAATGATTGTGTCGTTGTACGAATATTCCCCGACAAAAAGAATATTCCCCGACCAATCGAATATTTTATAACAATTTGCATACTTTGAAAAATTTATAAATATTACCCACAACTATAACATTGTATCAAATCCACACCATAATATTCAAAAAAATATTTTGATAAATTTAAATCTTTATTCATAAAATCTAGGGTTTAACAATCTCATCCGTGAAATCATTGATAGATGAGATGTACATATAGGAAGAGTGCCAACAGATGATAATGTTGCAGATCCATTGACCAAGGCTTTGTCGCAGCAGAAGCACGACGGTCACACTTGTTCCATGGGTATTAGATACATGAGTATTTGGCTCTAGTTCAAGTGGGAGACTGTTAGAGTTTATGCCCTAGAGGCCAATTATTTGATATAATTGCTTAACGTTCTTACAATATATTTGATTGAATAAATATATGGTTTTATTATGGTTTTATTTACTGCGTAATATAATTGTTAACATAATAAAATTTCTTAGAATAGTGATACAAATTATATAGTTTCAAGTATGTGACTTGAATATGAGATTATATAATTACAATTAGTATCATTGTTCTTAAATGTCCCTAGTCGAGTATCATTGTTGATGGGACAACAATGATGCATTGAGACTAGTATGTGGATTGATTGATGACCAAATCTCATTGATCATAAATATATGAGATATTAAGTCATTGCATAGGTACATGTTAGAGAACGATGTACTGGACAGGCCCACCATGAGAATTCTATATGGAGCATTATGCGAAGTGTCATTAGCAATTCTCATAGTGACAATGATGTAATGGTCCTCCGACCTGAAATCGCTATATTACTACACGAGAATTTGTGTACTTTGATATCATCAAATGTCACCTTTAATAGGGTGGACTATAAATGTGATTATTGGGTTCATCATGAATCGTGTGAAAAAATATGAGTGATCTAGATGGAATTTAATCATCCTATATATTATGGGTGATATCTATAGGCCTCTTGATTGGGTAGGACTATGAAATGCATGGCCATGCTCAAATAGTGATTTATTTCATATAGTCTACTCATTGATCATGAAAATTAAGATTAAATTATGAAGAGTATGACACATTCCATGACTCGAGTTTAATCTAGGATATTAAGGTTAAAAGGATTAAATTACATTGAAACATTGGTCACGAAAAGGTTGCATCGAATCATCGATCTTATTATTACTTGGGTAACAGTGATGCATTACTAGATGTCGCCCACTATTTATAATTTTATAATATGATTTTAAAATTATTGTCAACGTAATAATAACCTATAGGGTCACACACAAAGAACGTAATTAAAAGAAAATTAATTTAAATTGTAAATATTTAAATATGTCAATATGATTGATAAAATTTTAAATTACGAATTTAAATTAATAGGATAATTTATGTAAGACCCCACCTTTTATAAATAAAGATGAATTTTCTATAAATATTATTTTTGAATATTATGGAGTAAATTTGATATAATATTATAGATGTGGGTAATATTTATAAATTTTGCAAATTAAGTAAGTTGTTATAAAATATTCGTTTGGTCGGGGAATATTCTTTTTGTCGAGAAATATTTGTACGACGGCACAATCATTGGTGGACCCCACAACGGAAGTATTGTCGCAGTTAGAAAATGACAAAATTATCTTTCTATAAAAAATAATGGCGGAGGTGTTACCGTTAAAACTGTTGAACTACCCGGTAGTAAAAGTACAGTAATATGCGTGGTTGCATAGTAGCACACGGTATTGATTATTGATGCTTACGTGAGAAGTCACTCAGCTATACTCAATTATTGCTACAGTAATTGCTGCATCATATCTCTTATATTATTGATTCAATTATTATCACAGTATCATCTGTATAATATGTTATATTATTAAATCAATAATTGAGACGACAAGTTATAAATGATTAATAATTGTTGAAAGACTAAATATGTGTTGATTAAAAATAAAATGATTTATGATAATATTTATTCAATCCTTGATGCATATAAAGAGTCTATTATGAGACGTTTGTGGTAAGTTTGGTTATTTTATGGGGGGGCCCATATGTCATCATCTAAGAGTCTCTTCATCAATAGTAATTACCTTCGTCAATAGTAATTACCTTCGTCAATAGTAATTACCTTCGTCAATAGTAATTACCTTCGTCAATAGTAACTACTTTTACCATACGACAAACCACTTGTCGTTTCATATTACAGGCGTCGAACCAATTGTCGTTTCACATTACAAGCGTGAAACTACTTTTCTTTTCACATCATCAGTCGTCAAGCTACTTGCCTTTTCACATTTCAAGTGCTAAGATAGAAATCTTCTATAAATAGAGGCCTAGTGCTTCATTATTTTTCACGAATTCATTCAAGCTATAGAGAGGGAAAGTATAGAGAGAATAACAGAGAAAGAAAACGAGTATTCTGTTACAACACTGTTGCAGTATTCAATCTCCTACTAATGTAAGGGGTGTTATTCTTTCTTATTCATGAAGAGAACTATTGTTATTCCATTGCTTATTATTCTGTTGGAATAACCTGTATATGAGGTTTACCCTATACTTGGTGACATTCTTCTATTATTCTGTTGGAACATGCTGTCTGTGTGTTATACACCGGACCTGGTTCCGTCTTTATTATTATTCTGTTGGAACATCCTGTCTGTGTGTTTTACACCGGACCTGGTTTCGTCTTTATTATTATTCTGTTGGAACATCATGTCTGTGTTTTTTACACCGGACCTGGTTCCGTCTTTATTATTCTGTTGGAACATCCTGTCGGTGCAAATTTTGCCTGACCTGGTTCCGTTATTATTATTCTGTTGGAATAACCTGTCTATGCGAAGTACTGTATGCATGGTGATTTCTTTTGTTATTCCATTCTTATTATACTCAATTGGTTAAAGTTTTGACTTCTATACTCCATGAAATTAGTAGAATATCCTTGATATTTGCGCTTCATCCGGTATCTTTTCATGGAAATATTCTTCTGATCATTCTTGAATTTTACTCTACAAAGTAGTATCATGTTGACAATTTGGACATTATTAGTTCCTGGATAAATTAATTCTTGAACTTGTTTTATTGAATTCTTATATCATTGTCATCATCCTCGTGTTTATATTATGTTGAAAGTCATCTGTGGCCGTAGTGCATAGATGGACTTGGTATGATTATGACCAGGGATTATTCGGTGTAATCATGACCGTAATGTTACAAATGATGTGGTAAAAGTTATCATTGGCCCGTAGTGCATTGATGGACAATTGTTGGCATGATCATGACCATTAATGAATACACGAATGTCCTTGGTTGTAGTGCATGGATAATTTATGGTTGTGATACTAAAGAATATCCTTGGCCGTAGTGCAGGGGTGATTCGATGATGTGGATTATTTATTAAGCTGAGTCTCAGCGATAAAAGTCATGAAAAACCTTTTAAATCATAAAAGATAGTAAATTTTATTCTCTACTTGACTCTTTTAATGGATTGTTTATTCTGCTGCAGTTAAACTTGATGTTGTTATATTTTATCAGTTTGATACTGTTGAAGGCTAACGATAATTTATTCTGCATTATCTTAGTCATAATATTTCTTACTGGGCTAGTTGAGCTTACCCTTTCTTTCACTGTTCTCTTCAGGAAATGAGAACATAGCAGGGACTGGTCGGGGAACGGAGTGACGGTCTAGAGAATAGCATTAGTAGTCCTCACTATTCTGTGAAATAGTGTGTTAATAATTGTAATGAGGACTCCTTTTGACTTTGTATAATCTCTAGTAGACAATAATTATATTTAAATTCACAGTTATGTTTTGTCGTATTTTACACGACAGTTGTATTAGTAAGTTATATTTTAATTTTGTACCATGTATCTGATGACCCAAGATAGGTGATGTATACCTAATTTTGGGGGCGTCACAGTTGATATCAAAGCTTAGGGATATGATCCCTGGCTAAGATGTAAGAATAGTACTATGAGGGGAGAGACGGGGAATTCCTTCATTAGTATGACCTACCTAAGTTTATGTGGTATTTAATTGGTCGGTCAAAATTTAGGGATAATATGTTACATGTCAATTAACCTTTGTTTTGTGACAGTATCTGAAAATGACATCCGAGAATGTTGAGAATAGCAATGGAGCACAGGCGACCGTTGATTCACTACATATCAATAATCAGGATAATGTGCATCAGAAAGGCGACAATCCTCATGCAAATAACAACGCTGACCAAATGATGAATGATTAAATGTTCAAGGGCTTTATGCAATTCATGCAACAGCAGGCGAGAGCGACTCCTGTCCAAAATGCAAGTAGAAACACTGGAAACTCTCGGGCAGTCACCGCTAAACAGTTCAAGGAGCTGGGACCACCGAAGTTTAAGGGAGAGCCAAAACCACTTATGGCGAAAGCATGGATAAAGCAGATCACCAAGATATTTGATGTCTTGGGATGCTCCGAGGAGCAAAAGGTTCCCTTCGCCGCCTTTATGTTGCGTGGAGAGGCAGATTACTGGTGAGAATCGGTAAAACATACTCAACCTGCCGTACTGAAGATGTCTTTGGAGAAGTTCCAAGAGCTGTTCAACGACAAATACTTTCCCTAAAGTATTCATCATGTGAAGGAGGTGGAGTTTATCAAGTTGAAACAAAACAATATGACCGTATTGTAATACGAGGCTAAATTTGCGGAGTTATTCCGGTTTGCGTCCCACTTGGTGGATAATGAAGAGAGAATGACACGAATGTTTTTAAGAGGTTTGAAGCCGGAGATACGTCAACATCTTATTTCTCATAAACTGTGTTTATATTCAGATGTTGTTAATAGGGCTCAGTTAGTGGAGGGTGATAACGAGTTAACGTAACTAAAAGAGAGCAGCTGGCAAAATGATAATACCAGCGAGAGCAGTCATCGAAGTGGTGATAACAAGCGTGGAGGGAATCAACAGGCCAGAAATGGTAACCACTTCGGTGGTAATCAGGGCCAAAATAATAAGAATGGACATTTGAGGACGAGGAGATTCAACAATGATGGAAAGACGTCAGCATCAGCACCTGTCGTTAAGGAAGGAGAACGACCACCTATCATATGTTTCAAATGCGAAGGGGAGGGGCACATCAGTCCAAACTACGTGATGCCGTCTAAAGCATGCTATAATTATGGAGAAAAGGTCACTTAGCCCTATTTTGTCGTTCACCGAAGACAAATTCAGCTAGGATGGAGGCACCAAAGGCCATCCCAGAAAAGTCAAAACTGGTAGTACAAGGGAGAGCGTTTGTTGTGACCTCCCAGAAAATAAGGAACCCGAATGAGGTCATCATGGGTAAGCTTATCATAAACTCTAACGAAATCTATACTTTATTTGATACCGGTTCTACCCATTCTTTTATTTCTCCTACTTGCGCTCATTGATTAAATTTAACTACGGAGAAATTAGACTTTGACTTATATGTGGAAAATCCATTGGGAGAAACCTTCATTACATCCACTGTTTATAAGTCTTGTTTGGTTCAAATCGGTACCCTCACATTACCTGTCAATCTTATTTCATTGAAAATACTTGTATTTGACGTGATTCTAGGGATTGATTGGTTAACTGCTCACCATGCAAAAATTGATTATTTCCGTAAGGTTGTTAGCTTTCATATTCCTAATCAAACTATTATGAGAATTCAAGCGACCAAACCATTAAAATCAATCATGGTCATCTCAAGCCATAAAGCTATTCGTTTATTGAAAAACGGATGTCAAGCTTTCTTAGCTCATGTCACAGATTTAAACAAAAATACGTCAGTTTTAAACGATATTTCTATTGTTAATAAATTTCTTGACGTATTCCCCGAAGAACTTCCTGGCCTACCCCCTGAGCGTGAAATTGAATTTTGTATCGACCATGAACCCGGTACAAAACCCATTTCCAAAGCCCCATATTGAATGGCTCCTATTGAACTTCAAGAGTTAAAGACCCAACTGCAGGAATTATTAGACATTGGCTTTATTCGTCCTAGTACTTCTCCTTGGGGTGCTCCTGTTCTATTCGTGAAGAAGAAAGATGGGAGTATGCGACTTTGTATTGATTATCGGGAGTTGAATCATGTCACCATCAAAAAATAGGTATCCATTGCCATGTATTGATGACCTGTTTGACCAGTTGCAAGGAGCCAAATTCTTTTCAAAGATTGATCTTCGTTTTGGATATCACCAATTGAAGATTAGAACCAATGACATTCCAAAGATGACTTTCAGAACTCGGTACGGGCATTATGAATTCCTAGTCATGTACTTTGGATTGACTAATGCTCCTGCTTACTTCATGGATATGATGAACCAAGCATTCAGAGAATATTTGGATCACTTTGTGGTCATCTTTATTGATGACATCCTTATTTATTCCAAAAGTCGTGAAGATCATGAGCAGCACTTGAGGATGACACTCTAAAAGCTTCATGAATACAAGCTTTATGCCAAGTTGAAGAAATACGAATTCTGTCTTGAAGAAGTAGCATTCCTTGGGCACGTAGTATCAAGTCATGGAATATCTGTTGACCCAGCAAAGATTGAAGCAATTCAAAGCTGATAGCAACCTAAATCAGTGACCAAAGTACGTAGCTTTCTCGGCTTAGCTGGTTATTATCGGAGATTCGTGGAAGGATTTTCTCGAATTGCTACTCCATTAACTCATCTGACTCGGAAAAATACAAAGTTCGGTTGGAGTGAAGAATGTGAGAAGAATTTTCAAGAACTCAAGAGGAGACTCATTTCAGCACCTGTTCTGACAATACCATCTGGCTCGGAGGGATTTGTCATCTACAGTGATGCTTCAGGCAAAGGGTTGGGATGTGTTCTCATGCAACATGGGAAATTCATAGCCTATGCTTCAAGACAACTCAAAGAATATGAGAGGAATTATCCTACTCATGATCTAGAGTTGGCAGCTGTTGTCTTTGCACTTAAAATTTGGAGGCATTACTTGTATGGGGAGAAGGTGGAGATCTTTACGGATCATAAAAGCCTAAAATATTTCTTTACTCAAAAGAAACTCAACATGCGACAACGACGTTATCTTGAACTATTGAAATATTATGATCATACCATCCAATACCATCCTGGAAAAGCGAACATGGTAGCTGACGCATTGAGTAGAAGATCATATGCAAGTACGAGTGCGATATTATCAACGCAAAGGCCCATTTTGTGTGACTTGCAAAGGATTGAGATAGAGTTAAAGACTCCAGGGAATCATGTGACGATGGCGAATATACGAGTAGAACCGACTTTAATCGATAAAGTTAAAGTTGCTCAAGTTACAGTCTTGGAGCTTATGCGTATGAGGAAGAAAGTGCAAGAAGGTTCTATGCCGGAAGCAAGAATCGATGAAGAAGGAATACTTCGAGTCAACTCCAGACTTTGTGTTCCTAACGACCCTGATTTAAAGTATAAAATCATGATGGAGGCGCACAACACATCGTTTGCAATCCATCCTGGGAGTACCAAAATGTATCATGATATTCGTCATACATTTTGGTGGAGCAATATGAAGAGAGAGATAGCGTTGTTTATCTCAAGGTGTATAACTTGTCAACGAGTTAAAGCGGAGCATCAAGTACCAAAAGGTCCATTGCAACCACTTGAAATTCCAGAATGGAAGTGGGAGCACATTACCATGGATTTCGTTATCGGTCTTCCTAAGGCTTTTCAAGGCATAGATGCGATTTGGGTCATTGTTGATAGATTGACCAAGTCTGCTCATTTCTTATCGATACGAGAAACTTATACACTTGAACGACTTTCTCGTATATAGATAAACGAGATTGTAAGACTGCATGGTATGCCAGTATCCATAGTTTCTGATCGAGACCCAAGATTCACTTTACGATTTTGGGTTAGTTTGCAAAAAGCTATGGGCACAGACTTACGATTTAGCTCAGCATATCATCCTCAGACGGACGGAAAGTCAGAGAGGACTATTCAAACTCTTGAAGATCTATTAAGACTTTGTGTCCTTGATTTCAAGGGAAGTTGGGATAAGTTCTTACCATTGGTGGAGTTTTCCTACAACAACAGTTATCAAGCAAGTATTGGCATGGCTCCATTCGAAGCGTTGTATGGAAGAAAGTGTCGTTCTCCAGTATGCTGGGATGAGGTGGGTGAAGTAACGTTGTTGGGACCGGAGTTGGTACGTATGACTACAGAAAAGATTCAAACGATCCGACAACGTATAAAAACCTCACAAGATCAACAAAAGAGTTATGCTGATCTTCATCGAAAGGACGTGGAATTCGATATAGGAGATCATGTGTTGTTGTGTGTTTCTCCATGGAAAGGAGTTACGAGATTTGGAAAGAGAGGAAAACTTAATCCTCGATTCATCGGCCCATTTTTAATCCTCGATCGAGTAGGAACTGTGGCCTATAGACTCGCTTTACCGCCAATTATGTCTCGTGTTCATAACATTTTTCACATATCCATGTTACGTAAATATGTGAAAGACCCGAACCACATTATTGAGTTAGAACCGGACGAAATAGCGGAAGATTTGACGTATGAAGAGGTTCCTGTTCAAATCTTGGATAAGAAGGAACATATTCTACGAGGGAGAAATTTCATACGAAGGGGAGGTTGTAAGACCCCAACTTTTATAAATAAGGATTAATTTTCTATAAATATTATTTTTGAATATTATGGAGTAAATTTGATATAATGTTATAGTTCTAAGTAATATTTATAAATTTTACAAAGTAAGCAAGTTGTTATAAAATATTCGTTTAGTCGGGGAATATTCTTTTTTGTCGGGGAATATTCGTACGACGGCACAATCATTGGTGGACCCCACAACGGAAGTATTATCGTAGTTAGAAAACGACAAAATTATCTTTCTATAAAAAATAACAGCGGAGGTGTTACCGTTAAAACTGTTGAACTACCCGGTACTAAAAGTACAGTAATACGCGTGGTTGCATAGTAGCACACGATATTGATTATTGATGCTTACGTGAGAAGTCACTCAGCTATACTCAATTATTGCTACAGTAATTGCTGCATCATATCTCTTATATTATTGATTTAATTATTGTCACAGTATCATCTGTATAATATGTTATATTATTAAATCAATAATTGAGACGACAAGTTATAAATGATTAATAATTGTTGAAAGATTAAATATGTGTTGATTAAAAATAAAATAATTTGTGGTAATATTTATTCAATCTTTGATGTATATAAAGAGTCTATTATGAGACGTTTGTGGTAAGTTTGGTTATTTTATGGGGGGGCATATGTCATCATCTAAGAGTCTCTTCGTCAATAGTAATTACCTTTGTCAATAGTAATTATCTTCGTCAATAGTAATTACCTTCGTCAATTATAATTACCTTCATCAATAGTAATTACCTTCGTCAATAGTAACTACCTTTACCAGACATTAAACCACTTTCTGTTTCATATTACAGGCGTCGAACCAATTGTCGTTTCATATTATAGGCGTCAAACCACTTTTCTTTTCACATCACCAGTCATCAAGCCACTTGCCTTTTCACATTTCAAGTGCTAAGATAGAAATATTCTATAAATAGAGGACTAGTGCTTCATTATTTTTCAGGAATTCATTCAAGCTATAGAGAGAGAAAGTATAGAGAGAATAAGAGAGAAAGAAGAAGAGTATTTTGTTAGTACACTACTGCAGTATTCAATCTCCTACTAATGTAAGGGGTGTTATTCTTTCTTATTCATGAAGAGAAATGTTGTTATTCCATTGTTTATTATTCTGTTGGAATAACTTGTATACGCGGATTACCCTATACTTGGTGACATTCTTCTATTATTCTGTTGGAACATCCTGTCTGTGTGTTATACACCGGACCTGGTTCCGTCTTTATTATTATTCTGTTGGAACATCTTGTCTGTGTGTTTTACACCGGACCTGGTTTCATCTTTATTATTATTCTGTTGGAACATCTTGTCTGTGTGTTTTACACCGGACCTGGTTCTGTCTTTATTATTCTGTTGGAACATCCTGTCGGTGCAAATTTTGCCTGACCTGGTTCCGTTATTATTATTCTGTTGGAATAACCTGTCTATGCGAAGTACCGCATGCATGGTGATTTCTTTTGTTATTCCATTCTTATTATACTCATGTGGTTAAAGTTTTAACTTCTATACTCTATGAAATTAGTAGAATATCCTTGATATTTGCGCTTCATCTAGTATCTTTTCATGGAAATATTCTTCTGATCATTCTTGAATTTTACTCTACAAAGCAGTATCATGTTGACAATTTGGACATTATTAGTTCCTGGATAAATTAATTCTTGAACTTGTTTTATTGAATTCTTATATCATTGTCATCATCCTCATGTTTATATTATGTTGAAAGTCATCTGTGGCCGTAGTGCATAGATGGACTTGGTATGATTACGACTAGGGATTATTCGGTGTAATCATGACCGTAATGTTACAAATGATGTGGTAAAAGTTATCATTGGCCCGTAGTGCATTGATGGACAATTGTTGGCATGATTATGACCATTAATGAATACACGAATGTCCTTGGCTGTAGTGCATGAATAATTTATGGTCGTGATACTAAAGAATATCCTTGGCCGTAGTGCAGGGGTGATACGATGATGTGAATTATTTATTAAGTTGAGTCCCAGCGATAAAATTGATGAAAAACCTTCTAAATCATAAAAGATAGTAGATTTTATTCTCTACTTGACTCTTTTAATGGATTGCTTGTTCTGCTGCAGTTAAACTTGATGGTTGTTATGTTGTATCAATTTAACACTGTTGAAGGCTAACAATAATTTATTCTGCATTATCTTAGTCATAATATTTCTTACTGGGCTAGTTGAGTTCACCCTTTCTTTCACTATTCTCTTCAGGAAATGAGAACATAGCAGGGACTAGTCGGGGAACAGAGTGACGGTCCAGAGGATAACATTAGTAGTCCTCACTATTCTGTGAAATAGTATATTAATAATTGTAATGAGGACTCCTTTTGAGTTTGTATAATTTCTAGTAGACAATAATTGTATTCAAACTCACAGTTATGTTTTGTCGTATTTTACACGACAGTTGTATTAGTAAGTTGTATTTGAATTTTGTACCATGTATCTGACGACCCAAGATGGGTGATGTATACCTAATTTTGGGGGCGTCACAATTTATATATAGGTATATTAATTAAGTAAGACTTAATTAAGATATATATAAATTTGGATTTTAATAATATTAGGTTTTGATTAATTCCTCCTAACTGCTGTATATATGATATATATCAGTCACTTTACGTTTTACGTCAAAATACAAAACCCTAGCCTCTCTTAGAGAGAGACTAGAGAAAATAGCTTCGAAAATCCTCATCCTTGGTGGCTAGTACCGCGGTTCCTTCTTCTGCAGATCGTAAGACGATTCGCGGAGCGTTCGTGTGGATACCGTAGAGACGCAACTCATTTGGATTGCGTTGGAGATTCGATCGCATCAATTTCAGTTTCTTAATCAGTATAATTTCTAACCTCTGAATTAATTGAATTTTTCGCATGGATCCTATTTTAGGGTTTCGGAAATTGCTTTAAAAATTTTATTTTCGCTGTGCGTTTCTGTGCCGAAACCCCAACACAAACCTCTCCTTAGACAAAACTTTCTAGACATTGCCAATAATGTTTTCTAATAATATTATACAGATAATATGAATTATTACTTCGTTAATGGAAAATACTGTGTAGTGACAATTATTGAAACAACAGTAATATAAAATATCAACGCAGCAATTATTGAATCAATAAAATAAAATACTGAATAGTAACTACTGTAACAATTATTGAGTAGTGCCTTCTTACTTAAGAATCAATAATTGGTGCAATACTGTGTGATACTGTGCAACAACACGTATTACTGTGTTTTAACCACCGGGTATTCCAACAGTGTTAACGGTAACCACTACGCCGTTATTTATAAACAACTTATACTTGTCGTTTTCTTCATCCGATCGCTTTCCGTTATGGGGCCCACAAAAGACTGCACCGTCGTACGAATATTCCCCGACAGCAAGAATATTCCACGACCAAACGAATATTCCCCGATAACAATGAATATTTTATAACCACCTACTTATTTAAAATATTTGCGCATTTTACCCATAACTAACCACATTAATCAAATCAACCCTTACTATTTCAAAATAATAAATAGTGGAAATTAAATTTTATTTATTAATAATTTGGGGTCTTACAAATAGTACCCCGTGTGAATAGTAACCGAGTGAATAGTATCCCGTGAATAGTACCCTGGCATGAAAAAGTTAAAACTTATCAATATCGTGTGCTACTATGCAATCACGCGTATTACTGTATTTTTATCACCGGGTATTTCAACAGTTTTAATTGTAAAACTTCCGCCACTATTTTTATAAAAAGATGTTTCTATCGTTTTCTAACTCCGACAATAATTTCGTTGTTGGGTTCACCAATGATTGTGCTGTCATACGAATATTCTGTAAGACCCCGAATTTTATGAAATGAAAGTATTCGATTTTCTTATAATTATTATTTTATTTCGTAAATAGTTAAATTGATAAAAGTTTAAAGTTAAGGGTGATATTGAAAAATTTTGCAAAGTAAGCAAGTTGTTATAAAATATTCGTTGTGTCGGGGAATATTCGTTTTAACAGGGAATATTCGTACGACGGCACAATCATTGGTGGACCCCACAACATAAGTATTGTCGTAGTTAGAAAACGAAAGAATTATCTTTTTATAAAAATAACGGTGAAAGTGTTACCGTTAAAACTGTTGAACTACTCGGTAGTAAAAGTACAGTAATACGCGTGGTTGCATAGTAGCACACGGTATTGATTATTGATGCTTACGTAAGAAGTCACTCAGTTATACTCAATTATTGATACAGTAATTGCTGTATCATATCTCTCATATTATTGATTCAATTATTGTCACAATATCAATATTTTATATTATTAAATCAATAATTAAGACGACAAAGTTATTCATATTATTATTTGTAATATTGACAATATCTAGAAGTTCTGTCAAGGAGAGGTTTGGTCGCCTAATTGCACGCCAATAAGGAGAAATTCTTATCAAAAAGCCCCCTCTTTCTTGGGAACGACCTGGTTGTTAAATATTGTGAATTATAATATTAATGATGAATAAGTTCGTGTTGATTAAAGATGAAATAGATAGTTCCATTGTGTTGGAATTATTAGTGTTAGCGAAAATCGACATTTATTTTGATAATAATTGATGTCTGAAAGTTATCTTGACCAATCGGATAATTAACCGGATAAATGAGCAATTAATTGCTATTAATTCACATTATTATAACTATTTGTTCACATGTGTGTACTATTGATTCACATTCTTGCACTATTAGGGGAGTTGGTGCAAGATTGATAATACTTGCATGACTAAGTTAAAAATGGAGGTATAGATGGAGGTACTATATTGTAATTCGTATTTTCACATGATTATAACTATTGATTCACATGATTGTACTATTGATTCACATTATTTACTATTAGGGGAGGTGGTGCAAGCTTGATAATACTTGCGGGACTAAATTAAAAATGAAGAAAAAGAGGAAGGTTTATACTGTAATATTCTGAGCCCCAAAACGTGCAATTATCAAAACTATATTTTCTTATAAATAGAAGCTCATTCCTTCATTATTTTTCACCAATTTACTAAAGCTATAGAGCAATTATTATAGAGAGAAATTATAGAGAGAATGAAGAAGAGAAGTATTCCAGTATCCAGTCTTCTTCTGAGGTAAGGGATATTATTATTATAGTAAGGGGTATTATTTTTTCGTATTCATGAAGAGAGTTATTTTCTTTCAATACTCGTAAGGGTTGTTATTCCATTTTTTATTATTATGTTGGAATAATTTGTCTATGCGAAGTACCGCATACATAGTGAAATTCTTCTGTTATTCCATTCTTTATTATTCTGTTGGAATAACCTATCTGTGTGGTCTATCGCATGCCTGGTGAATTCTGTTGTTATTTTATTCTTTATTATTCTTTTGGAATATCATGTATGTGCGGATTACGCATGACCTGGTTTTATTCTTTATTATTCTGTTTGAATATCCTGTTTGTGCGGTCTATCGCATGCATTGTGAATTCTTCTGTTATTCCATTCTTTATTATTTTGTTGAAATAACATGTCTACGCGGACTACCGCATGCATGGTGAATGATCGATCTGTCTACGTGGATTACCGCATGGCGGATGAAAATTTATTTGTAGGTTCGTATATTCTATTATACTCGTATGAGATATCATTTCTTTTGTAATCATCATGAAATATCATTTTATTTGGTATTTTATTCGCGGGTTACTATTCACCCAATTATTATTCACTCTAGTATTATTCACTCAGGTATTCGGGGCACTTTTCGTGTCGGAGTACTATTCATGAGTTACTATTCACCCAAATTACCATTCACCCGAATATTATTCACTCGGGTATTTGGGGTACTTTTCATGTCGAGGTATTATTCACGAGGTATTATTCCCGAAGTACTATTCACGGGGTACTATTCACCCGAAAACTATATTTCTTTTCTGTCCAAATTATTTTTGAGACATGAATATTGTAAGACCCCGAAAAATTTTTAAATAAAAAAGAATTTCCTTTATTTATTATTTTCAAATAGTAAGGGTTGATTTGATTAATGTTGTTAGTTATGGGTAAAATGCGCAAATATTTTAAATAAGCAGGTGGTTATAAAATATTCATTGTTGTCGGGGAATATTCGTTTGGTCGTTAAATATTTTTGCTGTCGGGGAATATTCGTACGACGGCGCAGTCTTTTGTGGGCCCCATAACGGAAAGCGATTGGATGAAGAAAATGAAAAGAATAAGTTGTTTATAAAAAACGGCGTGGTTGTTACCGTTTATACTGTTGGAATACCCGGTGGTTAAGACACAGTAATACGCGTTGTTGCACAGTAGCACACGGTATTGCACCAATTATTGATTCTTACGTAAGAAGGCACTACTCAATAATTGTTACAGTAATTACTGTTCAGTATTTTATGTTATTGATTCAATAATTGCTGCATTGATATTTTATATTACTGTTGTTTCAATAATTGTCACTACACAATATTTTTCATTATCGAAGCAATAATTCATATTATCTGAATAATATTATTAGATAACATTATTGGCAATGTCTAGAAAGTTCTGTCTAAGGAGAGGTTTGGTCACCTAATTGCGCGCCAGTAAGAAGAAATTCTTATTGGAAAGCCCCCTCTTTCCTGGGAACGGCCTGGTTGTCAGTATTGTGATTCTGTAATATTATTTGTGAATAATTAAATTATTGATTTATATGATGAGAAAAATATTGATTTTATGTGGATATAGATGGAGAAAATTTTTAATGTGACAATTGTTGAAAATTAATATTTTATCTTTTTCTGATAAAATAATTCATTTAATATATTATTTTAATAATATATTAACGGTGATATTTTTACGATGAATGTGGGGTATATGAGTATATGTGGAGGAGGAGTATTTTTGTTACCAAAAATATTTAAAACAGATTTTGTGTGTCGGTAGACCTATTTCTTGACTGAAAATTTGATTATAGCCTGTAAAATCGTCCGTTTGTGGATTTCGGCCAATTTCTGTTTGGAATTTGGAAAAACTTCCTTCTGCAAAGTTGTAGATAATGGAATTTCCTATAAAAAGTCTTGAGATTCAAATTTTCTGGCAAAAAGGGCTATTTATTATGAATTATTGAAGTTTCGGAGTTCCAAATAATTGATTTTTGGAAGTCTAAAATATTTTTAATTACAAAAACGTTTTTGTCATTTTTGTGGGTTTTGAATGTGTTGGAATTTGCTGAATTCAGATTCTAGAGTGTGTGCTTAGGAATATTCATATAATATATTATTATTATATTAAATTTTCTGCTTTGGTGTTCTAAGCAATTTCCTATAAATAGGTGCTTAGGTTAGAATTGAAAATCACACCAGAAACTGAAGTTTTCTCTCTCTATATTATCGAGCGTATTCTTGTGAGTATTTTGAGTATACTTTGAGTATTGCTATACGGTGAAAGTTCAAGTCATAGCCTATATCCGGTGTTTCAGCTAGAAGTACTGTTTTTCGAGGTAAAGGATGTTATTTTCTTCTCAAATGATATTATTTCTTCAATATCATGATGCTGAAATATTGGTTGGAACTTTTTATCAAATTTGGAACTTTTTCATGTCGGGGTTACTATTCATGAGTTACTATTCACGAGTTACTATTCATGAGTTACTATTCACGAGTTACTATTCACGAGTACTATTCACGAAGCGTGAAGATGTTTTTTTTTGTGAAATTTCTATCTTTTGGTGTCGGAGTTACTATTCATGTATACGTCACTATTCACGTATACGGCACTATTCACCGAAAAATGAAATTTCTTCTTTTTGTCCAAAATATCTATTCTGGATACTAGTTTTGATTGTATCCATGTTTTGATCATTCTTGAATTTTACTTCAGTATGATTATTTATGAAGTATTTTTGAACTCGGATTGTTTAGAGTACGAATCCTTAATACTTGTTATTTTGTTTCACTGGATTCGTTTCCTTTAAAATAATTTTCATCATCCTCAGTCCTAAATGATGGTGGTACTGAATATCTTTGGCCTGTAGTGCAAAGATGGTTGATTTTATTATGAATATCTTTGGCTCGTAATGCAAAGATGAACAGGTGTTGAGATGAACATGACTGACTGATGAATATCTTTGGCCTGTAGTGCAAAGATGAACAGGTGTTTAGATGAACATGACCAACTGATGAATATCTTTGGCCTGTAGTGCAAATATGAATATTTGATTTGATTTGAGATATATATTGATTGATGTTACAGGGATAAAATATTGATGATGGACTTTTAAATTCATAGATGTTAGTAGATTTCATTTTCTACTTAACTCTTCTAATGAATTGTTGTTTCCGCTGCAGTTGTTGATCTAAAACTTATTGTCTATTGTATTCTATCAGATTTTTTTCCCGGTTGAAGACTAAGGATAATTTGTTATACATTATCTTAGTCATAATATTCTTTACTGGGCTAGTTGAGCTCACCCTTTTCCTTGTTGTTCCATTTTTTCTTCTCAGGAGGCGAGAATGTAGCGAGTACTAGTCGGGGTATGGAATGAAGGTTCTAGAGAGAGTTGTTTAGTAGTCCTCACCATTTTTTTTGTAACATTATGTATCAATAATTATGATGGGGATTTATTTGCATGTGGATATTGTCTAGATGACAATGTTTGTATTCAAACTCACAGCTTATGGGTTGTAAAAGTTGTAGTTGTTTCTGTACCATGTATTTGGCGACTCAGAATGGGTTGGATGGAATGGACCTATTTTGGGGTTGTCACAAATATTATTATTGAATTTTACTCCACAAAGCAGTATCATGTTGACAATTTGGATATTTTTAAACTCTGGATAAATTTAAAGTCTTTAATATTTATACTTGATTTCGTTTGATTAATGATTATATCATTGTCATCATCCTCATGCTTATATTGTGATGAAAGTCATCTTTGGCTTACGTGCAAAGATGGACTGTTGGTTATTGATTTTATAATTGTATATCTTTGGCTTACGTGTAAAGACGAACTGTTGATTGAAAGCTTTGGCACGTAGGGCAAAGATGGACAGGTGTATGACATGATCATAACCACTGGTGATACTAACGAATATCCTTGGCCCGTAGTGCATGGATAATTCGATGATGTGATTGGCAGGATCATGACCATTAGTTAACAGTTGAATGTCTTTGGTCGTAGTGCACTGACAGACAATTGATTGGTATGATCATGACCATTGGTTTTATAGTTGAATATCTTTGGCCCATAGTGCAAAGGTAGACAACTGATTGGTATGATCATTGTTATTACATTTGAATATATTTAGCCTTTGGGGTAAGAACTTTGAGTAAACGTTCTATTAAGCCATTGTAGCAAGGAGGAACTGTTGATTCACATTATTATAAACATGAATTGTGAATTTAACTAAAAATTTTGGTGGTTCAGGTGAAGACCGGTGATGATAGTTCTTTTTGTCTTGGGTATAACAAAGAACTGTTGATGAGTATTACAGGAATGAAATATTAACGATGGACTTTTAATCTAGAGGAGATGGTAGACATTATGTTCTACTTGACTCTTCTAATGGATTGCTTATTCCGCTGCAGTTAAACTTGATGTTTATTATATTTTATCAGTTTAACACTATTGAAGGCTAAGGATAATTTATTCTGCATTATCTTAATCATTATATTTCTTACTAGGCTAGTTGAGCTTACCCTTTTCTTTCATTGTTCTCTTCAGAAAATGAGAATATAGTTGGGACGAGTTGGAAAATGGAGTGATGGTCCGAGATGGTGGATATAGTAGTCATCACTATTTTTATAAAATAGTGTGATAATAATTATAATGAGGACTCCATTGAGTGTGGATATTGTCTAGAAGACAATATTCGTGTTTAAACTCTCAGCTATGTTTTGTCGTTTTTTGCCCGACAGTTGCATAATTAAGTTTGTAGTTGAGTTCTGTATCATGTATCTGGCGACTCAAGATGGGTGATGTATACCTGTTTTGGGAGCGTCACATATTCCCTATTAAAATGAATATTCACAGACCAATTGAATATTATATAACAACTTGCTTACTTTGCAAAATTTATAAATATTACCCACAACTTTAATATTATAACAAATCAACACCATAATTATTCAAAATGATATTTATAGAAAAATTCATCTTTATTCATAAAAGTTGGGGTCTTACATTATGTTTCCCAATATTAAAATAAACTAAATACCATTTACTTAGTTTATTGTAATAAATAAAATTAAAATAATAATAAATTAAAATTACATTAAATTTAATAAATTAAATAAAAGAAACTAAGAAATATTTGCTTAGTTTTCCAATGGTAAAATTAATAAGTAACATTTGCTTAGTTTGCCGCAATATGCAATTTAGCTTGGTGAAGATTCGAATGGAGAAAGAACTTGGTGCCGTTAGACGACTGAGAGTACTCGATTATAGGGTTTCGATTTTCTAAATCAAGGGCTTGAGAAGGAACTCTGGGCTTCGATGTTTTGCAGCAATCAATTTTCTGGAGGGGATGAAGGGTTACGAACTGAGGGTTTCGACTTCGATTTCTGTGGCATTCTTCGATTTTCAGAAGATTTGGAGAAGTTTTCTGCAGATTCGAAAGCCAAAGGAACTAGTTTTAGAGCTCAGTCGCATCTTTGAGTGAGGAGAGAGACTTAAAAACACGGAGCCTTAGGAATGCTCTTTTAAGAGAGTAATGCCATTGAAGGAGATTGTTCTTGAACGGGGCCGTGTGTGTATATATATATATATATAATTGATTAGGTCCGGGAGTCCGAACTTGATCAAAAATGGACCAAAAATTTTTTTTTTGCTTTTTTTTTTAAAACAACTAAAAAAATATTTAATATTTTATGAAACTGAAATTTTTCCATAATACAATGTTTTGGGTGTGATTTGAATATCTATACCAAAAAATGTATGTACAGTCTACACAGACTGTACATACATGTTTTGTTATATGTATCCAAATCACACCCAAAATACTGTATTATGTAAAAATTCAAGTTCCATAATTTTTTATTTATTTATTTTTAGTTGTTTTAAAAAAAAGCAAAAAAAAAAGTCCGAATATGGGTCTCCATCCACAGCAACCGATTATTTTAAAACATTTTATTAATGGTATTTTTGGTATTTTACTTTTTTTATTAATGATTATTTTGGCATTTTATTAATTTATCAATTAAAATTACATGATATTAAATGTAGAACGCATACAAACTCGTGCAAATCTAGTATATATGTAAGAGAGGTAGAGATGTAGTAAAAATGTTGTTTTCTTTATGATAATAATTGTATCCCTATCGTCACCAGAGTGCATGCCTGAGTCATTAATTCGTTATTAATGAGGTAGACTTCACCTTCATCCGTCAATTATATATGAATGAATGAATATTCTTTTATTTATTTTAATGTTCAAAAACATGTAGTTGCTTATTAATAGTAAAATCAAACCGTGATTACATGACCAAATAAGTCATTTTGCCATGTAATATATAACATATTTGTCCCTCATACTTGGTGAAATAAAAGAGAATTATGACTTATGAGGATTTCGTATATCGTTTGCTCTATTCTGAAAAGTTGCATCGAGCTCAAAAGTTAAAATCTAGAGTGCAAATATTATTAATTATCTTAATTGTTAAATATATATATATATATATATATATATATATATATATATATATATATATATATATATATATATATATATATAGGGTCCGGATCCTGTCCGGACTCCCGGACAGGTGTAAAATCCGGACCTTTTTTTTTTTTTTTTTTTTTTTTTGTTTTTTTTTTTTTTAAAAAAAAAAAAAAAAAAAAAAAATTTATGGAATTGGAATTTTTACATTATACAGTGTTTTGGGCGTGATTTGGATGCCTATAACAAAACATGTCTGTACAGTCTGGGCAGACTGTACATACATTGGTTGGTGTGGGTGTTAAAAACACACCCAAAACACTTTATTTTGGAAAAATTTCACTTCCATAAATTTTTTTTTTTTTTTTTAGTTGTTCTACAAAAAAAAAAAAAAAAAAAAAAAATTTTTTTCAGGTCCGGATTTTCTCCCGTCCGGGAGTCCGGACCTGATCTTTATTCTATATATATATATATATATATATATATATATATATATATATATATATATTTCCTCAGTTCCTCTAACAAGTGAAGTAAGAAAAAAAATTATTTCACAAAAGACATTTAACATACATAATTTAAAAGTAAAAAATTCATGTACATTTAATTACACAATGTTTGAAGAATTATTGCGTTTGAAGAATTATTTCTAAACTTAAACACACTTTTATTCATCTAAAAATAATTATTTTCAAACATAAATTTACAAACGTATCTTGTTCAAAAATAATATCACAAAATTGTAGGTCAAAAATATACCAAATTATTGCGACAAACGCTTAGTAATCGAACAAATTAAAACACACACACACGCATATATATATATATATATATATATATATATATATATATATATATATATATATATATGGGTCTTCATCCACAGTAACCGGTTGTTGGGGAGCAACTCCTTTTTTCTCAGCCGCTACAGCTTGTACCGGCTACTTAGAATTTTTTTTTTATAAGCCGCTACAAGCTGTAGCGGCTGGAAAAAAATGGGTTGCTCCCAACAACCGGTTACTGTGGATGGAGACCCTATATATATATATATATATAGGGTCAGGATCAAGTAAGGGATCCCTTACTTTCTTAAAATGAGGGACTTTTTTTTTGCTTTTTTTTAAAACAAACTAAAATTTTTTTAATATTTTATGGAACTGAAATTATTTCATAATACAGTGTTTTGGGTGTGATTTGGGTACGTATAACAAAATATGTAAGTACAGTCTGGGCAGACTGTACCACCACTTTTTGGTATAGGTATTCAAAATACACCCAAAATATTGTATTATGGAAAAATTTTAGTTCCATAAAATATTAAACTTTTTTATTAGTTGTTTTAAAAAAAAAAATCCCTCATATTAAGAAAGTAAAGGATCCCTTACTTGATCATTTCTGTATATATATATATATATATATATATATATATATATATATATATATATATATATATATATATATATATATATATAATCCATTTACCTTCAAATTAAGTACTCAAGTATATATGATCCACTACTTTAAAAAAACGAAAGAATTTTTTGTGTGCTTTTTTTTTATTAAAAATTGTTGTGTACTTTATATGGGGTTCAAAATTTGAGTAAAATGTATACTTATTTATATCCTATCATTTACTTTCATGTTTCTTAAATTGTACTCCCTTCGTTCTTTAATATAAGACGTTTTAAAAAAATATTGGTGTACCTTAATATAAGACGTTTTAGAATTTCAAATAAACATTAATTAATTGTTTAGTTTTTAATATTACCTCAAATATTAAATATAATTTTGGTTCTCTCACTATTTTTTATCCAATAAATAAAACTATTTTTTCAATACAAGTGCAATATAGACAATTGATATTATATTTAATACTCCCTCCGTCCCAGGATAAAAGACCTTATTACTATTTTGGGAAGTCTCATGTTAAATGTCCACTTTCCTTTAATAACTAAACTTTTATACATTTTTTTCTATTATGCCCGTAGCATTAAATATCTCATACTTTTCTTATTCTAATTCTCTCTCCATATTTAATGACATTATTATGGACAATTTTGTCATTTTATTCATCTTCTTAATATGCGTAAAAAGTCCGCCAGGACTTTTATCCAAGGACGGAGGGAGTAGTATACAATTATTTTTTTAATACTTGTGCACAACTCTAAAACATGTTATATTAAGGGACGGATGAAGTAATTTATTAGTAAAATATATTTAAGACATCTTCTGTCTTATTAAATGTTATTGCACAAAATTGAGCTTGGATAAGTACATCAAACCTGCTGCTTTGGACTGGTGTAGATTCTTCCTTCTTGGAAACTAAATTAATAGGTCTTGTCCTAAGCATCTAAATACTAGTATGAAATACATGAGTAGTTATCATGAAGTTAATTTTGGTCAATTGACCAATACAGTGTCAACACGTAGGTGGGAGGTGATCTCTCTCTGCGTATCAGCACTGTATTGGTCAAATAGTCAACTTACCTTAAAGTTAACTTCATAGTAATTGGATCCATGAAATACATATAATTCTCGATTCTTGAGGTGCAATACATATAATTCTCGAGGTGCAATACAAATGAGTCATGCGCTGCAAGTTGTAGCGGCATTGAGTCTCTTGTGGGGCCCTTTAGTTAATTATTAAATGCATTTAATATTACTTTATTTGACCTTTTGACCACGAGGAGGGCCCTTTAGTAAATTAGTGTGTCGTTACAAGTGTTATCATTGTCGGTACAACTTGTAGACTTGTCGTGGCAGAACCTTTTTTATTTAAATCTCAACCATTAATTATATTAATCAACGATGCGGATGATGGTTGTTGTAATATAGTTCTCCTAACAACAAGTTGTCATAGATTGAAATCCATATAACCCCAAATTATTAATAATTGATTTTTAATTTCTCTAATTATTATTTTGAAATAGTAAGGGGTTGATTTGATTAAATGTAGTTAGTTATGGATAAAATGCGCAAATATTTTAAATAAGCAAGTGGTTATAAAATACTCATTGTTGTCGGAGAATATTCGTTTGGTCGTGGAATATTCTTACTGTCGGGGAATATTCGTACGACGGCGTAGCCTTATGTGGGCCCATAACGAAAAGCGATTGGATGAAGAAAACGACAAGTATAAGTTGTTTATAAATAACGGCGTAGTTGTTACCGTTAATACTGTTGGAATACCCGGTGGTTAAAACACATTAGCACACGGTATTGCACCAATTACTGATTCTTACGTAAGAAGGCACTACTAAATAATTGTTACAGTAATTATTGTTTTGTATTTTATTTTATTGATTCAATAATTGATGCATTGATTTTTTTTATATTACTGTTATTTCAATAATTGTCACTACACAATATTTTTCATTATCAGAGCAATAATTCATATTATCTGAATAATATTATTAGAAAATATTATTGGCAATGTCTAGAAAGTTCTGTCTAATGAGAGGTTTGGTCACCTAATTGCGCGTCAGTAAGGAGAAATCTGGATTCGTTTTCTTTAAAATATTTTTCATCATCCTCAGTCCTAAATGATGATATTACTGAATATCTTTGGCCTGTAGTGCAAAGATGAATGATTTCTTGATGAATATCTTTGGCCCGTAGTGCAAAGATGAACAGGTGTTGAGATGAACATGACCGACTGATTAATATCTTTGGCCCGTAGTGCAAAGATGAACAGGTGTTTAGATGAATATGACCAACTGATGAATATCTTTGGTCTGTAGTGCAAAGATGAATATTTGATTCCAGATATATATTGATTGATGTTACAGGGATAAAATGTCGACGATGAACTTTTAAATTCATATATAAAAGATAGTAGTTTGCATTCTCTACTTAACTCTTCTAATGAATTATTATTTCCGCTTTGGAGATTGATTTAAAACTGGTTGTCTATTGTATTCTATTAGATTTTTCCCTGTTGAGAACTAACAATAATTTGTTCTATATTATCTTAGTCATAATATTTTTTACGGGGCTAGTTGAGCTCACCCTTTTCCTTTTTGTACCATTTTTCATCTCAGGATACGAGAATATAGCGAGAACTAGTCGGGTGTGGAGTAATGGTTCAAGACAGTTATTTTATTAGTCCTCACTATTTTGTGAAATAGTGTATCAATAATTGTAATGAGGACTTATTTGAGTATGGATATTGTCTAGAAGATAATATTTGTATTTAAACTCACAGTTTATGTGTTGTCATATTTTGCACGACAATTGTATTAATGAAGTTGTAGTTGTTTCTGTACCATGTATTTGGCGACTTAGAATGGGTTGGTTGGATTGGACCTATTTTGGGGGCGTCACAGTTAGTATCAGAGCTTAGGGATATGATCTCTGACGGAGATCAGGGAATAGAACTAGGAGGGGAAAGACGAGTAAATCCTTCGCTAGTGTGTCCTACTTAAGCTTATTTGTTAGTTGGTCAGAGTATAGGGATATAATGTGGTATGTTAAATTGTTTAATTAACCCTTGTTTTATGGCAGTATTTGAGAATGTCGACTGAGAATGTTAACAGTGGAGTAAATGAGACTGTGGAGACTCATGTACTCACCAACGAGGAGAACGTGCAACAGGCTGAAAATGTTCCTCTTGTAAACAACACCACTGATCATAAGATGAACGAAGTGATGTTTAGAAGCTTTTTGCAGTTCATGCAAAATCAGACGAGGGAGACTCATGTACAAAATACGGGTTAAAATGATAGTAACGCGCGGTTTGTCACGGCCAAACAATTCAAAGAGTTGGGACCACCAGAATTCTGGGGAGAGCCAGATCCGATTAAGGCGGAGACGTGGGTCAAGCAGATTACCAAGATATTCGATGTCTTGGGATGCACGGAGAAACAGAAGGTTCCATTCGCCACTTTTATGTTCCGTAATGAGGCAGATTACTGGTGGGAACTGTGAAGCATACCCATCCAGCTGCACTCAGCATGTCTTGGGAAACGTTTCAGAAACTGTTCAATGACAAGTACTTTCCTGAAAGTATTCGTCATATGAAGGAGGTAGAGTTTATTAGACTAGAACAGAACGACATGACTGTGTCCTAGTACGAGGCGAAGTTCGTGGAGTTATCCAGGTTTGCACCTCATTTGGTAGAGAATGAGGAACGTATGACGTGAATGTTTTTGAGAGGTTTGAAACTCGAAATTAATCAATACCTCATTTCTCATAAATTTTCTCTATATTCAGATGTTGTGAACAGGGATCAATTATTAGAGCGAGATAATGAGTCTGTTCAACCGGGCGACCAACAACACGATAAAAATCATACTGGTGGCAACGGCCATCGGGACAATGATAACCATCGTGAAAGAAATTATCAGGCAAGGAATGGTAACCACTTCGGTGGTAATCATGGCCAAGATAATAGAAGAAATAATTCAAGTAGAAATTTCAAGCAGAGAAGATTAAACGATGACGGGAAGACGTCGGTAGCAGCATCAGCACCAGCAACAAATTCTAGGGGAGGAGAACAACCGCCAGTTAGATGTTACAAATGCGGAGATGAGGGACATATAAGTCCAAACTGTTCACAGTCTTCCAAGGTATGTTTTAGTTGTGGAAAAGATGGTCACATAGCTCGATTTTGTCCTGTAGCGAAATCAAGTCCAGCTGGAACGGTGGCACCAAAGGCGAATACGAAAAAGACAAAGTCAACGATTCTTGGAAGAGCGTTTGTCGTGACTGATCAGAATGTGAGGAACCCGAACGAAGTTAGCACGGGTTAGTTAATTATAAATTCTTGCGAAGTTTATACCTTATTAGATACTGGTTCTACCCATTCATTTATCTCTCCTGCTTATACTCAACGTTTAAACTTGACTCCGGAGAAAATTAGACTTTGACTTATCTATTGAAACTCAGTTAGGAGAAACTTTCATCACATCCACTGTTTATAAATCTTGCTTGATTCAAGTTGGCACTATCACATTACCTGTTGACCTTATTTCTTTAAAGATACTTACTTTTGATGTGATTTTAGGGATTGATTGATTAACTACTCATCATGCCAAAATTGATTGCTTTTGTAAGGTTGTTAGTTTTTATATTCCTAAGCAACCTGTTATTCGAATTTAAGCAACCAAACCATTGAAGTCAAACTCTTTTATATCAAGCCATAAAGTCATTCGTTTATTAAAAAACGGATGTTAAGTTTTCTTAGCCCATGTTATGGACTTGAACAAAAATACGTCAGATTTGAATGATATTTCTGTTGTTAATAAATTTCCTGACGTGTTTCTTGAAGAATTTCCTGGCCTACCCCAAAGTGTGATATTGAATTGTATCAACTTTGAACCCGGTACAAAACCCATTTCTAAAATCTCATGGCTCCTATTGAACTTTAGGAGTTAAAAATTCAACTGTAGAAGTTTGTACCCGAGCCTTTATCTGGTAACTTTCTTTGTGGAATGCACCGAAGCCAGACTCTCCGTAGAGGATGCCATATTCATGTGGTAGTAAACTGATAGGTGTCATTGTGACGTGTTATCCAAGATTGGGATATGAGTCATAGTTGAGAGCAACCTAAGTCAGTAATCTAAATACGTAGCTTTCTATGCTTAGCTGGTTATTATCGAAGATTTTGTGGAAAGATTTTCTCGAATCGCTACTCCATTAACGCAGCTGACTCGTAGAGATACAAAATTCGAATGGAGCAAGGAATTTGGGAAGAGCTTCAAACTCAATAGGAGACTCATTTCGGCACATGTTCTGACCATACCATCCTGGAAAAACGATCGTGATAGCTGACGTGTTGAGTAAAAGATCGTATACGAGTACGAATGCGATATTGTCAAAGACCCATTTCAAATAACTTACAAATGATAGATATAGAGTTAAAGACTCTGGGGACTCACGTGATGATATACAAGTAGAATCGACTTTAATTGATAAAGTTAAAAACGTTCAATCTACACACCAGAGGTGATGAATATGAAGAAGGAGGTACAAGAAGTTGCTATTCCAAAAGCGAGAATTGGCGATGTGAGAAAAGCTTAAACCTTCGATTTATTAGTCCATTTGAAATCCTAGATCGAATAGGAACTGTGACATATAGACTCGTTTTACCGCTAAGTATGTCGCGTGTTCGTAACGTTTTTCATGTACCGATGTTACGTAAATATGTGGACGACCCGAACCATGTTATTGAGTTAGAACCGGACGAGATAGCCGAAGACTTAACTTATGAAGAGGTACATGTCAAGATTTTGGATAGAAAGGAGCATGTCCTACGCACGAAGGTCATACCACAAGTTAAAGTTTTGTGGAGAAACCATGCTATTGAGAAAATGACCTGGGAGTTGGAAACGGAAATGAAGCGAGGTATCCTCATCTTTTTGAAACACCAAGTACGTACGTCAATTTCAAGGACGAAATTTTATAAGGAGGGGAGGTTGTAAGACCCCAAATTATTAATAATTGAAATTTAATTTCTCTAATTATTATTTTGAAATAGTAAGGGGTTGATTTGATTAAATGTGGTTAGTTATGGGTAAAATGCGCAAATATTTTAAATAAGCAAGTGATTATAAAATACTCATTGTTGTCGGAGAATATTCATTTGGTCGTGGAATATTCTTACTGTCGGAGAATATTCGTACGACGGCGCAGCCTTGTGTGGGCCCATAACGAAAAGCGATTGGATGAAGAAAATGACAAGTATAAGTTGTTTATAAATAACGGCGTAGTTGTTACCGTTAATACTGATAGAATACCCGGTGGTTAAAACACATTAGCACACGGTATTGCACCAATTATTGATTCTTACGTAAGAAGGCACTACTAAATAATTATTACAAAAATTACTGTTCAGTATTTTATTTTATTGATTCAATAATTGCTGCGATGATTTTTTTATATTATTGTTATTTCAATAATTGTCATTACACAGTATTTTTTCATTATCGGAGCAATAATTCATATTATCTGAATAATATTATTAGAAAACATTATTGGCAATGTCTAGAAAGTTCTGTCTAAGGAGAGGTTTGGTCACCTAATTGCGCGCCAGTAAAGAGAAATCTTTACTGGAAAACCCCCTCTTTCCTGGGAACGGCCTGGTTGTCAGTACTGTGTTTCTGTAATATTATTTGTGAATAATTAATTATTGATTTATATGATGAGGAAAATATTGATTTTATGTGGATATAGATGGAGAAAATTTTTAAAGTGACAATTGTTAAAAATTGATATTTTATCTTTTCTGATAAATAATATTTTATTATATTATTATAATATAATAATGGTGATATTTTTACAATGAATGTAGATATATGAGTATATGAGGAGGAAGAGTATTTTTGTTGCAAAGGTTGTTTAACACATGTTTTGTGTGTCGGTGGACCCCATTTTTTGACTAAAATTTGATTATAGCCTGTAAAATCATTCGTATGTGGATTTCGGTCAACTTCTGTTTGGAATTTGGAAAAATTTTCTTCTGCAAAGTTGTAGAGAATTGAATTTCCTATAATAAATCGTGAGATTCGAATTTTCTGATAAAAGGCTATTTATTATGAATTATTGAAGTTCCGAAGTTCTGAAATAATTAATTTTTGGAAATTTTAATTATTTATTTTATGAAAAGCATTTTTGCAATTTAGTGGGCTCAACATGTGATAAAAATGGGCTGATTTCAGTTGGTCTAAGGTGGGCTTGAAATTTTTAATTATATTATTATTTTATTAAATTTTTTACTTTGGTGTTCTAAGCAATTTCCTATAAATAGGGTGCTTAGGTTAGAATTGAAAATCGCACCAGAAACTACAGATTTCTCTCTCTTTCTCTCTCGATATATTGAGCGTATTCTTGTGAGTATTTTAGTACTTCGAGTATTGTTATACAGTGCAAGTTCTTTCAGCACTATATTTAGTATTCCAGTCAGAAGTACTATTCTTTCAAAGGTAAGGGATGTTATTTTCTTCTCAAATGATATTATTTCTTCAATATCATTATACTGAAATATTGGTTGGAACTTTTTATCAAATTTGGAATTTTTTCATATCGGGGTTACTATTCATGAGTTACTATTCACGAGTTACTATTTATGAGTTACTATTCACGAGTACTATTCACGAAGCATGATGATATTTTTGTGAAATTTCTATCTTTTGGTGTCGGAGTTACTATTCACGTATACGACACTATTCACGTATACGGCACTATTCACGAATACGACACTATTCACAGAAAAATTAAATTTTCGTTTTTCGTCCAAAATATCTATTATGGATACTAGCTTTGATTGTATCCATGTTTTGATCATTCTTGAATTTTACTCCACTCTGGTTATTTATGAAGTATTTTTGAACTTGAATTATTTAAAGTACGAATCCTTAATACTTGTTCTTTTGTTTCACTGGATTCGTTTTCTTTAAAATATTTTTCATCATCCTCAGTCCTAAATGATGATATTACTGAATATCTTTGGCCTGTAGTGCAAAGATGAATGATTTCTTGATGAATATCTTTGGCCCGTAGTGCAAAGATGAACAGGTGTTGAGATGAACATGACCGACTGATTAATATCTTTGGCCCGTAGTGCAAAGATGAACAGGTGTTTAGATGAATATGACCAACTGATGAATATCTTTGGTCTGTAGTGCAAAGATGAATATTTGATTCCAGATATATATTGATTGATGTTACAGGGATAAAATGTCGACGATGAACTTTTAAATTCATATATAGAAGATAGTAGTTTGCATTCTCTACTTAACTCTTCTAATGAATTATTATTTCCGCTGCGGAGATTGATTTAAAACTGGTTGTCTATTGTATTCTATTAGATTTTTCCCTGTTGAGAACTAACAATAATTTGTTCTATATTATCTTAGTCATAATATTTTTTACGGGGCTAGTTGAGCTCACCCTTTTCCTTTTTGTACTATTTTTCATCTCAGGATACGAGAATATAGCGAGAACTAGTCGGGGTGTGGAGTAATGGTTCAAGACAGTTATTTTAGTAGTACTCACTATTTTGTGAAATAGTGTATCAATAATTGTAATGAGGACTTATTTGAGTGTGGATATTGTCTAGAAGAAAATATTTGTATTTAAACTCACAGTTTATGTGTTGTCGTATTTTGCACGACAATTGTATTAATGAAGTTGTAGTTGTTTCTGTACCATGTATTTGGCGACTCAGAATGGGTTGGTTGGATTGGACCTATTTTGGGGGCGTCACAATATATATATATATATATATATATATATAGGGTTCAGTTCTTGTAAGGGAGCCCTTACTTTCTTAAAATGCGCACTTTTTTTTTGTTTTTTTTGTTTTTTTTAAATAACTAAAAAAAAGTTTAATATCAAGAGATTTAACGTTTGAAGAGATACGTGTTACAATCTTGGATAAGAAGAATCGTATTCAACACTCAAAGGTTATATCTCAAGAGTTAGAATTTGAAGTGGAGTCAAGGTATCCTCACCTGTTTGGCATACCAAGTACGTACGTAAATTTCGAGGGCGAAATTTCATAAGGAGGGGAGATTGTAAAACCCCAGATTTTATGAATAAAGAATTAATTTTCTCGAAATAATTTTTTAATATTATGGTGTGAATTTGAGATAATATTATAGTTGTGGGTAGTATTTATAAATTTTGCAAAGTATGCAAGTTGTTATATTATATTCGATTGGTCAGGAAATATTCTTTGTGTCGAAAAAATATTCGTACGACGGTACAATTATTGGTGGACCCCACAACAGAATTATTGTCGAATTGAGAAAACGACAAAAATATTTTATTGAAAATAACGGCGGAAGTTTTACCGTTGATACTGTTGAACTACTGGGTAGTAAAAGTACAGTAATACGCGTTGTTGCATAGTAGCACACGGTATTGATTATTGATATTTATGTGAGAAGTCGCTCAATTTGATTCAATTATTGTCGATTAATAATATGAATTATTATAGCGATAATGACGTTTTGTTTTATTCGTATTATTAACGTAATAAAACGGAAACATCTTTTTATATAAAATAGAATACTTTATTAAAGTTATTTTATAAATAGAATATATTATATTTTATTATGCATAGTGTCGCATAGTGTTTTGCATAGTGTTGCATAGTGTTTGCATAGTAAAAATCTTTTTATATAAATAGAATATATTATATTTATTTAAAAGATTTTTCTTTAAATATGGACCGTCAGATTAAAGTAAATCAATCTGGACCGTTCATGGATTAGTTACTATGCATTCCATTTTCCTATAAATAGAAGTTCATTCCTTCATTATTTTCTTACGAATTCATTGAAACTCTAGAGAGAGAAATTATAGAGAGAAGCTATAGAGAGAAAATTATAGAAAGAAAGAAGAAGAGTGTTCTGCTACTTCACTACTTCTATATCCAGTTTTTGTTACGGTAAGGGGTGTTATTCTTTCTTATTCATGAAGAGAACTATTGTTATTCCATTTCTTATTATTCTGTTGGAATAACCTGTATACGCGGTCTACCCTATACTTGGTGACATTCTTCTATCATTCTGTTGGAACATCATGTCTGTGTGTTTTACACCGGACCTGGTTCCGTCTTTATTATTATTCCGTTGGAACATCCTGTCTGTGTGTTTTACACTGGACCTGGTTCCGTCTTTATTATTCTGTCGGAATATCCTGTCTGTACTATACGCCGGACCTGGTTCCATCATTTATTATTCCGCATTTATTATTCTGTTGGAACATCCTGTCGGTGTGAATTTCACCTGACCTGGTTCCGTTATTTAGTATTCTGTTGGAATAACCTGCCTATGCGAAGTTCCGCATGCATGGTGATTTCTTTTGTTATTCCATTCTTTATTATACTCAGTTGGTTAAAGTTTTGACTTCTATACTCCATGAAATTAGTAGAATATCCTTGATATTTGCGCTTCATCCAGTATCTTTTCAGGAAAATATTTTTCTGAGCATTCTTGAATTTTACACCACAAAGCAGTATCATGTTGACAATTTGGACGTTATTGGTTCATGGATAAATTAATTCTTGAACTTGTTTTATTGAATTCTTATATCATTGTCATCATCCTTATGTTTATGTTACGTTGAAAGTCATCTGTGGCCTGTAGTGCATAGATGGACTTGGTATGATTATGACCAGGGATTATGCGGTGTAATCATGACCGTAATATTACAAATGATGTAGAAAAAGTCCTCATTGGCCCGTAGTGCATTGATGGACAGTTTTTGGTATGATTATGGCTATGGATTCTCTTCGGCCGTAGTGCAAAGATAATTGTTTTATGGCATGATCAGGACCGTTGATGAAAACACGATTATCTTTGGCCCGTAGTGCATGGATAATTCGTGGTCGTGATACTAAAGAATATCCTTGGCCTGTAGTGCAGGGATGATTTAATGATGTGGATTATTTATTGAGCTGAGTCTCAGCGATAAAAGTGATGAAAAACTTTTTAAATCATAAAAGATAGTAGATTCAATTCTCTCTACTTGACTCTTTTAATGGATTGCTTATTCCGCTGCAGTTAAACTTGATGCCTATTATATTTTATCAGTTTAACATTGTTGGAGACTAATGATAATTTATTCTGCATTATCTTAGTCATAATATTTCTTACTGGGCTAGTTGAGCTCACCCTTTCTTTCACTGTTCTCTTCAGGAAATGAGAATATAGCTGGGACGAGTCAGAGAACGGAGTGATGGACCAAAGAATAGTATTAGTAGTCCTCATTTTCTGTTAAATAGTGTAACAATAATTGTATTGAGGACTCCTTTTGAGTTTGTATGATCTCTAGTAGACAATTATTGTATTCAAACTCACAGTTGTATTTTGTCGTATTATACACGACAGTGGTATTAGTAAGATGTATTTGAATTCTGTACCATGTATCTGACGACTCAAGATGGGTGATGTATACCTAATTTTGGGGGCGTCACATAATATGAGAATTATAAAAATATTACTTATTCTAATTTTTCTTCCGTCAAAATTAGACCAATTTTGGACGGAAATTTTTAGCAGGAAAAGTGGTCATGTTTTCTATCCATTTCTTTTCTTTTTCGTTTATTAAAAAACTCAGAAACATAAGAATCGAAAAGAAAACTTAAATTTTTCGTCCATTTCTTTTCTTTTTTATCCATTTTAAAACTCAGAAATAGAGCGAAGTCAGAAAATTTATTCAGTGAGGTCAGAAAATTATAATGTTATAAATAATTTTGCGGAATTTTGGGGGTAGCGCCCTCGAGCCAATTTTTAGATAATTTTATGTTTTTTTGACCGATTACATATGTAAAATATTTATTTGGTTATAATATTATTAATTTAAAAATTAATAACATTATATATATATAGGAATTTCATTCATGGCAACCGGTTGTCATGTACACTGTTCTAACAAACCCTTTTCGGACCGTTGATTAACTTATTAGAAGGCTTAGATTAAAACATAAAATGTTCAGCCGACACAGCTTGTTGTGCCTAAAAAATAAGTTGTACCGGCTTTTATTTTAATATAAGGGTCCCACATGGTCAACATGTTGTCAGTTTGTTTAAACAAAACGAATTTTTAATACTAAATAATGCCCAACCGACAGCTTGTACCGGCTGTGCCTTTTTTATTTTTTTAATGTATTTCTCCCATTATATAGTCTGACTCATCATATTTGGTTAACTTAAAAAAATATAAAAATGGCTCGACCGGTAGAAACTGTGCCGGCTGTGAATTAAAAAAAATAAAAAATTATCAACCGTAAGAAGATGTACCGACTGTGGTGTTTTACGTATAGGTATTCAAAATACGCCCAAAACATTGTATTATGGAAAAATTTCAGTTCCATAAATAATTAAACTTTTTTTTAGTTGTTTTCAAAAAAATAAAAAAAAACAAAAAAAAAGTCCCTCATTTTAAAAAAGTAAGAGATCCCTTACTTGATCATTTCTATATATATATATATATATATATATATATATATATATATATATATATATATATATAATCCATTTTACCTTCAAATTAAGTACTCAAGTATATATGATCCACTACTTTAAAAAAACGAAAGAATTTTTTGTGTGCTTTTTTTTTTATTAAAAATTGTTGTGTACTTTATATGGGGTTCAAAATTTGAGTAAAATGTATACTTATTTATATCCTATCATTTACTTTCATGTTTCTTAAATTGTACTCCCTTCGTTCTTTAATATAAGACGTTTTAAAAAAATATTGGTGTACCTTAATATAAGACGTTTTAGAATTTCAAATAAACATTAATTAATTGTTTAGTTTTTAATATTACCTCAAATATTAAATATAATTTTGGTTCTCTCACTATTTTTTATCCAATAAATAAAACTATTTTTCCAATACAAGTGCAATATAGACAATTGATATTATATTTAATACTCCCTCCGTCCCAGGATAAAAGACCTTATTACTATTTTGGGAAGTCTCATGTTAAATGTCCACTTTCCTTTAATAACTAAACTTTTATACATTTTTTTCTATTATGCCCGTAGCATTAAATATCTCATACTTTTCTTATTCTAATTCTCTCTCCATATTTAATGACATTATTATGGATAATTTTGTCATTTTATTCATCTTCTTAATATGCGTAAAAAGTCCGCCAGGACTTTTATCCAGGGACGGAGGGAGTAGTATACAATTATTTTTTTAATACTTGTGCACAACTCTAAAACATGTTATATTAAGGGACGGATGAAGTAATTTATTAGTAAAATATATTTAAGACATCTTCTATCTTATTAAATGTTATTGCACAAAATTGAGCTTGGATAAGTACATCAAACCTGCTGCTTTGGACTGGTGTAGATTCTTCCTTCTTGGAAACTAAATTAATAGGTCTTGTCCTAAGCATCTAAATACTAGTATGAAATACATGAGTAGTTATCATGAAGTTAATTTTGGTCAATTGACCAATACAGTGTCAACACGTAGGTGGGAGGTGATCTCTCTCTGCGTATCAGCATTGTATTGGTCAAATAGTCAACTTACCTTAAACTTAACTTCATAGTAATTGGATCCATGAAATACATATAATTCTCGATTCTTGAGGTGCAATACATATAATTCTCGAGGTGCAATACAAATGAGTCATGCGCTGCAAGTTGTAGCGGCATTGTGTCTCTTGTGGGGCCCTTTAGTTAATTATTAAATGCAATTAATATTACTTTATTTGACCTTTTGACCACGAGTAGGGCCCTTTAGTAAATTAGTGTGTCGTTACAAGTGTTATCATTGTCGGTACAACTTGTAGACTTGTCGTTGCAGAACTTTTTTTATTTTCAATCTCAACCATTAATTATATTAATCAACGATGCGGATGATGGTTGTTGTAATATAGTTCTCCTAACAACTGGTTGTCATAGATTGAAATCCATATATATATATATATATATATATATATATATATGGAAAAGGGAGCATATGTGTAAGACCCCAGTTTTTATAAATAAAGATGAATTTTTTTTATAATTATTATTTTTGAATATTATGGAATAAATTTGATATAATGTTATAGTTGTGGGTACTATTTATAAATTTTGCAAAGTACGCAAGTTGTTATAAAATATTCGTTTGGTCGGGGAATATTCTTTTTGTCGGAGAATATTCGTACGACGACACAATCATTGGTGGACCCCACAACGGAAGTATTGTCGTAGTTAGAAAACGACAAAATTATCTTTCTATAAAAATAACGGCGGAGGTGTTACCGTTAAAACTGTTGAACTACTCGGTAGTAAAAGTACAGTAATACTCGTTGTTGCATAGTAGTACACGGTATTGATTATTGATGCTTACGTGAGAAGTCACTCAGCTATACTCAATTATTGCTACAGTAATTGCTGCATCATATCTCTTATATTATTGATTCAATTATTGTCACAGTATCATCTGTATAATATGTTATATTATTTAAACAATAATTGAGACGACAAGTTATAAATGATTAATAATTGTTGAAAGATTAAATATGTGTTGATTAAAAATAAAATAATTTCTGGTAATTTTTATTCAATCCTTGATGTATATAAAGAGTCTATTATTAGACGTTTGTGGTAAGTTTAATTATTTATGAGGGGTCATATGTCATCATCTAAGAGTCTCTTTCATAAATAGTAATTACCTTCGTCAATAGTAATTACCTTCGTAAATAGTAAATACTTTCGTAAATAGTAATAAATCTTCTATAAATAGAGGCCTAAGGCTTCATTATTTTTCACGAATTCGTTCAAGCTATAGAGAGAGAAAGTATAGAGAGATTAAGAGAGAAAGAAGAAGAGTATTCGGTTACTACACTACTGCAGTATTCAATCTCCTAATAAAGTAAGGGGTGTTATTCTTTCTTCTTGAAGAGAACTTATGTTATTCCATTCTTTGTTATTCTGTTGGAATAACCTGTAAAAGTGGCATACCCTATACATGACCTGTATACGTGGTATACCCTATACTTGGTGAAATCCTTATGTTATTCCATTCATTATTATTCTGTTGGAATAACCTGTATACGCGGAATACCCTATACTTGGTGACATCCATTTACTATTCTGTCTTTATATTTCTGTCGAAATATCCTGTCTGTGCTATACGCCGGACCTGGTTCTATTTACTATTCCGTCTTTACATTTCTGTCGGAATATCCTGTCTGTGCTATACGCCGGACCTGGTTCCATCATTTACTATTCCGCATTTATTATTCTGTTGGAACATCATGTCGGTGTGAATTTCACCTGACCTAGTTCCGTTATTATTATTCTACCTGAATAACCTGTTTGTGCGGTCTCTATCGCATGCATGGTGATATCTTTTGTTATTGTATTCGGTATTACTCAGTTGATTAAAATTCTGACTTCTATACTCCATGAAATTAGTGGAATATCCTTGATATTTGCTCTTCATCCAGTATCCTTTCATGGAAATATTCTTCTGATCATTCTTGAATTTTACTCTACAAAACAGTATCATGTTGACAATTTGGACGTTAATAATTTCTGGATAAAATAATTCTTGAACTTATTTTATTGAATTCTTATATCATTGTCATCATCCTCATGTTTATATTTTGTTGAAAGTCATCTGTGGCCTGTAGTGCATAGATGGACTTGGTATGATTATGACCAGGGATTATTCGGTGTAATCATGACCGTAATATTATAAATGATGTAAAAATTAAAAATCCTCATTAATTGGCCCGTAGTGCATTGATGGACAGTTGTTGGCATGATCATAACCATTAATGAATACACAAATATTCTTGGCCGTAGTGCATGAATAATTGTGGTCGTGATACTAAAGAATATCCTTGGCCGTAGTGCAGGGGTGATTCAATAATGTGGAATATTTATTAAGCTGAGTCTCAGCTATAACAGTGATGAAAACCCTTTTAAATCATAAAAGATAGTAGATTTTATTTTCTACTTGACTTTTTTAATGGATTGCTGGTTCCGCTGCAGTTAAACTTGATGTTTATTGTATTTTATCAGTTTAACACTGTTGAAGGCTAATGATAATTTATTCTGCATTATCTTAGTCATAATATTTCTTACTGGGCTAGTTGAGCTCACCCTTTCTTTCACTGTTCTCTTCAGGAAATGAGAATATAGCTGGGACGAGTCGGGAAACGGAGTGATGGACCAGAGAATAGTATTAGTAGTCCTCACTATTCTGTTAAATAGTGTGACAATAATTGTATTGAGGACTCCTTTTGAGTTTGTATGATCTCTAGTAGACAATAATTGTATTCAAACTCACAGTTATATTTTATCGTATTGTACACGACAGTGGTATTAGTAAGTTGTATTTGAATTCTGTACCATGTATCTGGCGACTCAAGATGGGTGATGTATACTTAATTTTGGGGGCGTCACAGTTGGTATCAAAGCTTAGGGATATGATCCCTGGCTAAGATGTGAGAATAGTACTAGGAGGGGAGAGACGGGGAATTCCTTCGCTAGTATGACCTACCTAAGTTTATGTGCTATTTTATTGGTCGGTCAGAATATAGGGATAATATATTACATGTCAATTAACCTTTTGTTTTGTGGCAATATCTGAAAATGACATCTGAGAATGTTGAGAATGGCAATGGAGCACAGGCGATCGTTGATTCACCACATATCAATAATCAGGATAATGTGCATCAGGAAGGCGAAAATCCTCATGCAAACAACAACACTGACCAAATGATGAATGATCAAATGTTCAGAGGTTTTATGCAATTCATGCAACAGCAGGCGAGAGCGACTCCTGTCCAAAACGTAGATGGAAACACGGGAAACTCTCGGGCTGTCACCGCTAAACAGTTCAAGGAGCTGGGACCACCGGAGTTTAAGGGAGATCCAAAACCACTTATGGCGGAAACATGGATAAAGCAGATCACCAAGATATTTGATGTCTTGGGATGCTCCGAGGAGCAAAAGGTTCCCTTTGCCGCCTTTATGTTGCGCGGAGAGGCAGATTACTGGTGGAAATCGGTAAAACGTACTCAACCTGCTGTACTGAAGATATCTTGGGAGAAGTTCCAGGAGCTGTTCAATGACAAATACTTTCCCGAAAGTATTCGCCACATGAAGGAGGTGGAGTTTATTAAGTTGGAATAAAATAATATGATCGTGTCGCAATACGAAGCAAAATTTGCAGAGTTATCACGGTTTGTGTCCCACTGGGTGGATAATGAAGAGAGAATGGCGCGAATGTTTTTAAGATGTTTGAAGCCAGAGATACGTCAACATCTTATTTCTCATAAACTGTGTTTGTATTCAGATTTTGTAAATAGGGCTCAGTTAGTGGAGCGCGATAACGAGACAACTCAACTAAAAGAGAGCAGCCAGCAAAATTATAATACCAGCGAGAGTGGTCATCGAAGCGGTGACAACAAGCGTGGAGGGAATCAGCAGGCCAGAAATGGTTACCACTTCGGTGGTAATCAGGGCCAAAACAATAAGAACGGACATTTCAAAAAGAAGAGATTCAACAATGATGGAAAGACGTCAGCACCAGCACCCGTTGTTAAGGAAGGAGAAAGAACACCTATCATATGCTTCAAATGCGGAGGGGAGGGACACATCAGTCCAAATTATGCGATGTCGTCCAAAGCATGTTATAATTGTGGAAGAGAAGGTCACTTAGCCCGATTTTTTCGTTTACCAAAGACAAATTCAGCTAGGATGGAGGCACCAAAGGCCGTCCCAGAAAGGTCAAAGCCGGTAGTACAAGGGAGAGCGTTTGTTGTGACCTCCCAGAAAGCAAGGAACCCGAAGGAGGTCATCACGGGTAAGCTTATCATAAACTCTAACGAAGTCTATACTTTATTTGATACCAGTTCTACCCATTCTTTTATTTCTCCTACTTGCACTCATCGATTAAATTTGACTCCGGAGAAATTAGACTTTGACTTATCTGTGGGAACTCCGTTGGGAGAAACCTTCATTACATCCACTGTTTATAAGTCTTGTTTGGTTCAAATTGGTACCCTCACATTACCTGTCGATCTTATTTCATTGAAAATACTTGCATTTGACGTGATTCTAGGAATTGATTGGTTAACTACTCATTATGTAAAAATTGATTGTTTTCGTAAGGTTGTTAGCTTTCATATTCCTAATCAAACTATTATGCGAATTCAAGCGACCAAACCATTAAAATCAATCACGGTCATCTCAAGCCATAAAGCTATTCGTTTATTGAAAAACGGATGTCAAGCTTTCTTAGCTCATGTCACAGATTTAAACAAAAATACGTCAGTTTTGAACGATATTTCTATTGTTAATGAATTTCCTGACGTATTCCCCGAAGAACTTCCTGGCCTACCCCCAGAGCGTGAGATTGAATTTTGTATCGACCTTGAACCCGGTACAAAACCCATTTCTAAAGCCCCATATCGAATGGCTCCTATTGAACTTCAGGAGTTAAAAACCCAACTGCAGGAATTGTTAGACATTGGCTTTATTCGTCCTAGTACTTCTCCTTGGGGTGCTCCTGTTCTATTCGTGAAAAAGAAAGATGGGAGTATGCGACTTTGTATTGATTATCGGGAGTTGAATCATGTCACCATCAAAAATAGGTATCCATTGCCACGAATTGATGATCTGTTTGACCAGTTGCAAGGAGCTAAATTCTTTTCAAAGATCGATCTTCGTTCCGGGTATCACCAATTGAAGATTAGAACCGATGACATTCCAAAGACGTCTTTCAGAACTCGGTACGGGCATTATGAATTCCTAGTCATGTCCTTTGGATTGACTAATGCTCCTGCTGCCTTCATGGATATGATGAACCGAGTATTCAAGGAATATTTGGATCACTTTGTGGTCGTCTTTATTGATGACATCCTTATTTATTCCAAAAGCCGTGAAGATCATGAGCAACACTTGAGGCTGACACTCCAAAAGCTTCGTGAATATAAGCTTTATGCCAAGTTGAAGAAATACGAGTTCTGGCTTGAAGAAGTAGCATTCCTTGGCCACGTGGTATCAAGTCATGGAATATCTGTTGACCCAGCAAAGATTGAAGCTATTCAAAGCTGGGAGCAACCTAAATCAGTGACCGAAGTACGTAGCTTTCTCGGTTTAGCTGGTTATTATCGGAGATTCATGGAAGGATTTTCTCGAATCGCTACTCCATTGACTCAGCTGACTCGAAAAGATACAAAGTTTGGTTGGAGCGAAGAATATGAGAAGAGTTTTCAAGAACTCAAGAGGAGACTCATTTCAGCACCTGTTCTGACAATACCATCTGGCTCGGAGGGATTTGTCATCTACAGTGATGCTTCGGGCAAAGGGCTGGGATGTGTTCTCATGCAACATGGAAAAGTCATAGCCTATGCCTCACGACAACTCAAAGAATATGAGAAAAATTATCCTACTCATGATCTAGAGCTGGCAGCTGTTGTCTTTGCACTTAAAATTTGGAGGCATTACTTGTATAGGGAGAAAGTGGAGATCTTTACGGATCATCAAAGCCTCAAATATTTCTTCACTCAAAAGGAACTCAACATGCGACAACGACGTTGGCTTGAATTGTTGAAAGATTATGATCATACCATCCAATACCATCCTGGAAAAGCAAACGTGGTAGCTGACGCATTGAGTAGAAGATCACATGCAAGTACGAGTGCGATATTGTCAACGCAAGGGCCCATTTTGTGTGACTTGCAAAGGATGGAGATAGAGTTAAAGACTCCAGGGACGCATGTGACGATGGCGAATATACGAGTAGAACCGAATTTAATCGATAAAGTTAAAGCTGCTCAAGCTACAGACCTGGAGCTGATGCGTTTGAGGAAGAAAGTGCAAGAAGGTGCTATGCCGGAAGCAAGAATCGATGAAGAAGGAATACTTCGAGTCAACTCCAGATTTTGTGTTCCTAACGACCCTGATTTAAAGTATAAAATCATGATGGAGGCGCACAATACACCGTTTGCAATCCATCCTGGGAGTACCAAAATGTATCATGATATTCGTCATACATTTTGGTGGAGCAATATGAAGAGAGAGATAGCGTTGTTTATCTCAAGGTGTCTAACTTGTCAACGAGTTAAAGCGGAGCATCAAGTACCAAAAGGTCCATTGCAACCACTTGAAATTCCAGAATGGAAGTGGGAGCACATTACCATGGATTTCGTTACCGGTCTTCCTAAGGTTTCTCAAGGCATAGATGCGATTTGGGTTATTGTTGATAGATTGACCAAGTCTGCTCATTTCTTACCGATACGAGAAACTTATACACTTGAACGTCTTACTCGTATGTACATAAACGAGATTGTGAGACTGCATGGTATGCCAGTATCCATAGTTTCTGATCGAGACCCAAGATTTACTTCACGATTTTGGGTTAGTTTGCAAAAAGCTATGGGCACAGACTTACGATTTAGCTCAGCATATCATCCTCAGACGGACGGACAGTCGAAGAGGACTATTCAAACTCTTGAAGATCTATTAAGACTCTGTGTCCATGATTTCAAGGGAAGTTGGGACAAGTTCTTACCATTGGTGGAGTTTTCCTACAACAACAGTTATCAAGCAAGTATTGGCATGGCTCCATTAGAAGCGTTGTATGGAAGAAAGTGTCGTTCTCCAGTATGCTGGGATGAGGTGGGTGAAGCAATGTTGTTGGGACCGGAGTTGGTACGTATGACTACAGAAAAGATTCAAACGATCCGACAACGTATAAAAACCTCACAAAGTCGACAAAAGAGTTATGTTGATCTTCATCGAAAGGACGTGGAATTCAATATAGGAGATCATGTGTTGTTACGTGTTACTCCATGGAAAGGAGTTACAAGATTTGGAAAGAGAGGAAAACTCAATCCTCGATTCATCGGTCCATTTTTAATCCTCGATAGAATAGGAACTGTGGCCTATAGACTCGCTTTACCGCCAAGTATGTCTCGTGTTCATAACGTTTTTCACATATCCATGTTACGTAAATATGTGAAAGACCCGAACCACATTATTGAGTTAGAACCGGACGAAATAGCGGAAAATTTAACGTATGAAGAGATTCCTGTTCAAATCTTGGATAAGAAGGAACATATTCTACGCTCCAAGGTTATACCTCAAGTCAAAGTTTTGTGGAGAAACCACGATGTTGAGGAAATGACTTGGGAGTTAGAATCTGAAATGAAATCAAGGTATCCTTACCTCTTCGACACACCAGGTACGTACCCTAATTTCGAGGGCGAAATTTCATAAGAAGGGGTGGTTGTAAGACCCAGTTTTTATAAATAAAGATGAATTTTTTTTATAATTATTATTTTTGAATATTATGGAATAAATTTGATATAATGTTATAGTTGTGGGTAATATTTATAAATTTTGAAATGTACGCAAGTTGTTATAAAATATTCGTTTGGTCGGGGAATATTCTTTTTGTCGGAGAATATTCGTACGACGGCACAATCATTGGTGGACCCCACAACGGAAGTATTGTCGTAGTTAGAAAACGACAAAATTATCTTTCTATAAAAATAACAGCGGAGGTGTTACCGTTAAAACTGTTGAACTACTCGGTAGTAAAAGTACAGTAATACGCGTTGTTGCATAGTAGCACACGGTATTGATTATTGATGCTTACGTGAGAAGTCACTCAGCTATACTCAATTATTGCTACAGTAATTGCTGCATCATATCTCTTATATTATTGATTCAATTATTGTCACAGTATCATCTGTATAATATGTTATATTATTTAAACAATAATTGAGACGACAAGTTATAAATGATTAATAATTGTTGAAAGATTAAATATGTGTTGATTAAAAATAAAATAATTTCTGGTAATTTTTATTCAATCCTTGATGTATATAAAGAGTCTATTATTAGACGTTTGTGGTAAGTTTAATTATTTATGAGGGGTCATATGTCATCATCTAAGAGTCTCTTTCATAAATAGTAATTACCTTCGTCAATAGTAATTACCTTCGTAAATAGTAAATACTTTCGTAAATAGTAATAAATCTTCTATAAATAGAGGCCTAAGGCTTCATTATTTTTCACGAATTCGTTCAAGCTATAGAGAGAGAAAGTATAGAGAGAATAAGAGAGAAAGAAGAAGAGTATTCGGTTACTACACTACTGCAGTATTCAATCTCCTAATAAAGTAAGGGGTGTTATTCTTTCTTCTTGAAGAGAACTTATGTTATTCCATTCTTTGTTATTCTGTTGGAATAACCTGTAAAAGTGGCATACCCTATACATGACCTGTATACGTGGTATACCCTATACTTGGTGAAATCCTTATGTTATTCCATTCATTATTATTCTGTTAGAATAACCTGTATACGCGGAATACCCTATACTTGGTGACATCCATTTACTATTCTGTCTTTATATTTCTGTCGGAATATCCTGTTTGTGCTATACGTCGGACCTGGTTCTATTTACTATTCCGTCTTTACATTTCTGTCGGAATATCCTGTCTGTGCTATACGCCGGACCTGGTTCCATCATTTACTATTCCGCATTTATTATTCTGTTGGAACATCATGTCGGTGTGAATTTCACCTGACCTAGTTCCGTTATTATTATTCTACCTGAATAACCTGTTTGTGCGGTCTCTATCGTATGCATGGTGATATCTTTTGTTATTGTATTCGGTATTACTCAGTTGATTAAAATTCTGACTTCTATACTCCATGAAATGATGTAAAAATTAAAAATCCTCATTGGCCCGTAGTGCATTGATGGACAATTGTTGGCATGATCATAACCATTAATGAATACACAAATATTCTTGGCCGTAGTGCATGAATAATTGTGGTCGTGATACTAAAGAATATCCTTGGCCGTAGTGCAGGGGTGATTCGATGATGTGGAATATTTATTAAGCTGAGTCTCAGCTATAATAGTGATGAAAAACCTTTTAAATCATAAAAGATAGTAGATTTTATTTTCTACTTGACTCTTTTAATGGATTGCTGGTTCCGCTGCAGTTAAACTTGATGTTTATTGTATTTTATCAGTTTAACACTGTTGAAGGCTAATGATAATTTATTCTGCATTATCTTAGTCATAATATTTCTTACTGGGCTAGTTGAGCTCACCCTTTCTTTCACTGTTCTCTTCAGGAAATGAGAATATTGATGGGACGAGTCGGGGAACGGAGTGATGGACCAGAGAATAGTATTAGTAGTCCTCACTATTCTGTTAAATAGTGTGACAATAATTGTATTGAGGACTCCTTTTGAGTTTGTATGATCTCTAGTAGACAATAATTGTATTCAAACTCACAGTTATATTTTGTCGTATTGTACACGACAGTGGTATTAGTAAGTTGTATTTGAATTTTGTACCATGTATTTGGCGACTCAAGATGGGTGATGTATACCTAATTTTGGGGGCGTCACAATATGCCTTAGATATACATGTGTCTCTTGCTCCCTCCGTTTTTTAATATAAATTGTTTTAGAGTTGTGCACAATTATTAAGAAAATGATTGTAAAATATTAAATAAAATATCAATTGTCTATATTACGTTTGTATTAGAAAAAAAAGTTGTTTATTGGATAGAGAATAGTGAGATGATCAAAAATTTTATTTAATATTTTGGATAATATTAAAAACTAAGCAATTAATAATTATTTGAAATTGTCAAACGACTTATATTAAAGAATAGAGGAAGAATTATTTTAAGAAATTTTATTTATGATGTTTTTGGTATTTTATTTTTTAATTTAATGGTTATTTTGATATTTTATCAATTTATCGATTAAAATTATGTAGAACACATACAAACTCATGCATATCTAATAAGTATATATGTAGAGAAAGAGATGTAGTAAAAATGTTTGTTTTCTATGTGATAATAATTGCATCCCTATAATCACCAGAGTAACACAGTTGCATGCCTGAGGCATTAATTCGTTTATTAATGAGGTAGACTTCACCTTCATCCGTCAATTATATATGAATGAATGAATATCCTTTTATTTATTTTAATGTTCAAAAACATGTAGTCAGAGACGACCCAAGCATGGGGCAGGTGGCCACTGAAATTTCAGACCCTCATCTGAGCTGCTTACCTCTGGCAGGAGAGTGATGCAAGTTTCCATATCTCTGTCCCTTGTTTTAACACATGCTTGCATTGAGTAAATCATAGTTAAATAGGGGTGGTTAGTACGAAATTCATTTTTAGGTAAGTTAATCAGTTGGTTACTAAAATGTTGACACACAGACGAGACTTTATATGTATCAGTATTCTATTAGTTAATTGATTAACTTACCAAAAAATAAATTTCATACGTACTAACCGGATCCGTTAAATAGGATCAGTTCCATAGATAGGTTGGAAACATAAATTTAATGTTAATTGAAAAAAAAGAACATAATAAATTAAAGGACATAATTTTTTTTAAAAAAAACTAAAAATAAAAAGAAGTAAAAAGATATTCAAATAAACTTATATTATGCATAGTACAATATTTAATGTTGATACTGTTTTGATTTTAATATTTGTTGTGTTTTTATTTGGCTATACATTAGTTATTAATAATATATAACGGTGGATATTGTTTCAGTTTTTGAGCAAAACTCGGCTCCAATTAAACCTATAAAAAGGTACATTAGTAACTTACATTGATCGTGATATTTTTGCAGTAATTAAAAATGAGGTTATCATACAACAATTTCAAGCAATAAAACCTTAAAAAATGTTATTATAAATAATATTTGAGGATTATTTAATTTTGTGATTCATTTTATTAATTTTTTATTCTTAAACGATTTTTTTTTTGAATTTGACCACACTGAACTCTGCGACTGGATCCGCCTCAGCATGTAGTTACTTATTAATAATAAATGATAAAGAGTATATATATTCTTTAATTTAAACAATTTAATTCTATCTCAAAATAAAATTTTATTTTGCTTATTACAATATATATTCTCGTTCTTTTTCGCAGTGGCCGAGCAGAATGACCACGTAAACATAAATGGACAAATAATACTGTGAGCATGAATGGAGAAGAAAGAAAGACCGACTTTACATTCTGTTTTTGAGTTTTGAATAAAAAAGAAAATAATATAAAACTTAAATTAGAAAAAAAAATAGAAAATTTGAAGTTTTCATTTTTGTTGTTTTTTAATTTTTAATAAAAAAGAATAGAAAATTTAAAATTAAGGACATGGGTTATAATTTAAAATTTATTGTGTAAAAGTTGTGGATAGTATGAGAATTATAAAAATATTACTTATTCTAATTTTTTTCCGTCAAAATCAGACCAATTTTGGACGGAAAATTTTGGTAGGAAAAGTGGTCAAGTTTTCTATCAATTTCTTTTCATTTCCGTTTATTAAAAAACTCAGAAACATAAGAATCGAAAAGAAAACTTAAATTTTCCGTCAATTTCTTTACTTTTTTGTCTATTTTAAAACTCAGAAACAGAGCGAAGTCAGAAAATTTATTCAGTGAGGTCAGAAAATTATAATGTTATAAATAATTTGGCGGGATTTTGGGAGTAGCGCCCTCGAGCCAATTTTTAGATAATTTTATGTTTTTTTGACCGGTTACATATGTAAAACATTTATTTGGGTACAATATTATTAATTTAAAAATTAATAACATTATATATATATATATATATATATATATATATATATATACAGCGGATCAGGTCCGGACTCCCGGACCAGATCAAAAATGGACCCCAATTTTTTTTTTGTAGAACAACTAAAAAAAATAAAAATAAATTATGGAACTGAAATTTTTTCATAATACAATATTTTGGGTGTGTTTTTAATACCTATACCAATTAATGTATGTACAGTCTGCCCAGACTGTACAAAAATATTTTGGTATAGGCATCCAAATCACGCCCAAAATACTGTATTATGTAAAAATTCTAGTTCCATAAAAATTTTTTAGTTGTTTAAAAAAAAACAAAAAAAAAGTCCGTATTTTAATAGAGTCCGGGATCCCGGACTGGATCCGGACTCTCTCTCTCTCTCTCTCTCTCTATATATATATATATATATATATATATATATATATATATATACTAGCTGGGTCCCGTGCCTCCGACACTATATGGACAATATGATTTAACTCAAATTTTGAACGACCAAAATAATTTATTGAGTGAGCGGGAAATTTAAAATTATTTGTATTTTATTAAATTATTAGATAGATAGATGTATTTTATTAGATAGATGTATGAACGGTGGGATTTATCCCAAACTTTGGACGGCCTAGATGATTTATTGAGTGAGCGGAAAATTCAAAATCATTTGTATTTTATTAGATAGATATATATATATATATATATATATATATATATATATATATATATATATATATATATATATATATATATACGGTAAGGATCAAGAGCATAATTCTTAAATAGCATAATGCCTTAAGTAGCATAATTTCATCAAAACGACGTCGTTTTAATGGGGCGCGGTGGCATTTTTGTAAATACCATGCCACCGCGTATTTACAAAAATGCCACCGCGTTCCATCAAAACGACGTCGTTTTGATGAAATTATGCTACTTAAGACATTATCCTATTTAAGAATTATACTCTTGATCCTTTCTGTATATATATATATATATATATATATATATATATATATATATATATATATATATACACCCCTTATTGATCCCTAATAGGCCTTTCTAATCATAAATTTATTAATAAATATTTAAATTTCTTATGTTATAAAAACAATATAAATTAGATTATTATTTATTTTAAAAATATTAAATGAAGATGCACATCAAGGAGTAGAAGTAATATGAAATTGAGAAATTTATAAAAAATTCAATTTGGTCTCGTATATTAAAAAAATTATAAAATTTCAATAGGATCAATTTATTCATTACACTTAATTTTTTTTTAATTTATCATATATTATAAAATAATTTTTCTTCCAATAGGCACATACTCTAATTTGGTTCGCCACCGACATGTCTGTTTGCCAAGAATAATGGCATCACAGATTTTATTTATATAATTTCAAATTCCGAAGAAATAATAAAAAATTATTAAAATCTCAATAAATTGTCGAAATGTCAATCTATCTAATAAAATACAAATGATTTTGAATTTCCCGCTCACTCAATAAATTATCTGGGCCGTCCAAAGTTTGGGATAAATCCCACCGTTCATACATCTATCTAATAAAATACATTTATCTATCTAATAAAATAAATTATTTTGGTCTTTCAAAATTTGAGATAAATCATATTGTCCATACAGTGCCGGAGGCACGGGACCCAGCTAGTCAAGCAATAAAGCAACCACGCGATTGCATGGGAAATAGCACTACACCTATTAAGTACCAATAATAGACCATCTCGCACGTTTTTTGCGTGGGAAATTAGTAACACATACCAATCAATACAAAATAATATTAATTATTATTATTATTTAGAGAGGAAAATAATTGTGAAATGTTAAGATGTATTAAGATATAATCAAAAATAATATTATAGTCATTGTTAATGTCAAGATCTTCTTCAACGTACCAATCACGTAAGACGCTCTGATCCTGCACACTAAACACAATCAACATCAAAAGCTTGACGGCTTCGACTGTTGGAGGATAGCTCAGGCATGAGAGTCAGTACAGGCGGTTAGAAGGGTTAACAATGGAGGATAAAAAATGCCTAGCGTCTTGAGAGATAAAATTATCAGTTGTATGAATGCGTACCTTTTCTTGGAGACTTCCTTGCTAGGTTATACTCTCTTGCCCGGTTTACCGTGCCACCTACAACCGTCTGACACATCCCCCTACTCCTCAGTGATCTCTGCCGACTGCATGCAGGTTGTCACCTTTTTCCTCTACTGTGCATACCGTCGGCCGGCTATAATCCCATCCACATTAATGATCTGCAGACTTTTGGTCAACAGCCACCCTTTTTGATCATTACAAGTCAAAGATAAAGATATTAAAAAGATCTAATGGGTCAACCCATCGATCCGACCCGATCTTATAAGGATTTAACAGGAATAAGATGATGATTAGGCCCAATCAACTTAAAGACTTAATAGTGAAGACCCAATGGACTAATTAAATAAATAGGCCCAATCCATTCGGCCCAATGAGAGAAATATCATGACCCAACATTGCCCCCTAGTTTTTTTTATCAAATATGATATTTAATGGAAAACTATAGATAGTCCGTGATATTATAGGATCTAACAAAACTGAAATGGTCTCAAAATAAGAATTACTAAAACCCAAATGGAAGTGAATTAAAATCATAAGACAATTTAAGAACTGAAAACCCAATTGAAAGGCCTAACCCGGTTAATATCCGAATTTTGAATTGGACGCTGCCCATTTTGAATTCTTGATTATTACTGTCCATTAATGTGCCGCCCTCGTGTACCGTGTAACCGTCGATATAAAAGATAAACTTTACCAATCTTGACAGTTTTACCTGCCAATTTGAATTTTGGACCTTTGAGCTTTTTTCTTCTCTCCGAAATTTTCCTTCCTTTCTCTGCGAAATCTAATCAATGTCTTCTCAAGATTCTGAACAAGGTTCGCCTCTTTTAGTGACTCCGATCAGCGTCGTTCCGCCAAACCTGAGCCCCAACAAAGAAGCCTCAAGTTCCAATCCGACAGCTGCAACTCCTAGCAAGAATTCAATAACGAAATCCCTTCCCAACCCTTCTGCATTCTATAGGAGTAAGGAACGATACTTCCATGCCAACACTCCATCGATAGTTACAGAGATTGATCTGAAGAAGATACGAACTTTTCTGTCATATTCCGGATACCCATTTGGTGAGAGCTGTCAGGTCTGAAGAACGAATGTATCAACGTCCTGAAGGATGGACGGCTGTCCCGGTGACCATCTTAGAGAAGGGGGTTCGGTTCCCTCTTCATGTCTTCATAGTGACCATCTAAGGGTTTCTGTGGGTTGGGCTCGGCCAATTGGTGCCGAACTCTTACATTCATATCTTAGCATTCTTCCCCTTCTGCCATGAGCTAGGTTTCGAACCTACACTCGACTTCTTCTTCACCGTGTACAAGATTGGCCAGTCCAGAGAAAAAGGATTTAAGGCCATAAGCAAGCATCCTTCGACGACAGGAGAGAAGTTCGATAAACGTTCGTTGGTGAGCACTCCTTCGAGCAATAGGGGATGGCATGAGAGGTGGTTTTTCGTCAAGGGACTTGAAATCACCTCTTTACCGAACTGGACCACTGATGAGAAGACTTATAATGACTTCGGAGACATTCTTGAAGAACGTGAGGCCGAGATGATAGATCTTTTTGACAATTTCCCGAAGGAGGAATGGATCTATGGACTTCTTTCCAAGCAGGAGTGGTTATACGACCATAAATGTAAGTACGGATTTATTTTATGAATATTTGAAAATTGATGTGATATGGATTCTGATGTAAAATTGTTAATCTTCTGTAGTAACTTTGATTAAACCGTCGTCTTCAGAAGTGAAGAATTTAGAAGATTTTTTAGCTGGAAAGTCTGTAGAAGCCACTGCCGACCCCCTCAACAGGAAGTCCCATCCGAAGATAATCTAGCCGGAAAATCTGCAGAGGTCGATGCTGACCCTCCGCAACCGGAAGCCCCCTCCAAACTCAAACCACCTACCGAAACATCTATATCCTAACCCCTAGTTCATAGACCAGAAGATGATAAGCCTGTTCTTCCGGAAGAAGTACTCAAACTTCATCGAAAGAAAAGAGCTACCCGAAAACCCAAACCAATCTCCATCCCGTCAGATTTAGAAACCCTTTCTGAAGCTGAACCAATTATCAATCCCACACCTGCTCGAAAGAGGTTACTCGATCTATCTGCTAACGATCGTAGATAGCTCCTTCGAGTCAAGAAATTAAGGACCAAGATTACTCCTCTAACTCCCGATGATCTTAGAGTATCTTCTTCGAATGTTCCCCCCTCTTCAATGTTAGTGGAAACTCGAGTTGCTATTGAAGAAGAGCAAATCGAACCTACTGCAGTCCCATCACGAAAGAGAAAACGACCATCTGACAGCTCTCCGAGCTCAACACCCGTACCTTCACCAGTTCGCAACCCCACTCCAGTTCGATCTCCCTCTCCTGAGAATGTATATATGGGTCCTTCTCCCACTCGTGTCCAACCTATGCCTTCCCCTCCAAGGCCTTCATCACAGGAATTTCAGAATGATGCAATGGGAACACCGACCATGTGGCCTCGGTTCAATGCCAATTTCCCCTTTCAGCTTTTTGATGCCTTTGTTCGGGAAACTAATGATCATCGGTTTGGCAATCATTCGAACGGGGACTTTCTAGATGAAGGCATGAGCTATCTGGCGAAGGTAAGTGACAGTTTTCTTGGTCTATACACTTCTTTTCTCGTTTAAGTATCTGGAATTGATTGGATACTGTCGAATATATGCAGGCAAATGCAGTCTTCGGGCGTTTACACCCCCGACATGCAAATGCTGAATCCGATGAGGAGGCTATGAGAAGGGAGAATAATATGTTGAAGGCATCGTTGGCTCGAGAGAGAAGTGAACATGAAAGTGTTCTTCATACCAATGAAGGCCTTCAGAGGGAACTGACTCAAATCAAAGAAGGTCTGAGGGAGTCCAATGATGAGCTGGAGTCAACCAATGGAGAATTAAAAGAGACTAAGGCTAGCCAGCAATCTCTAACCAAAATGAACGTCGGCCAGGCTAGAGAGAATCTGGCTCTGAAGGCCAAGAATGAAGAATTCATCACAGCCCATTGGAGCTTGGCGATACAACTTGGCGAAGTTCAGACGAAGGTTCGGGATGATAAAAAAACACATAGGGCCAAACGTCGTAAACTTCGTGGCAAGATAAGAGTGCTTAAAGAGCGAGATCCTCCTTTGACTGAAGAGCTGAGTAAGAAGATACAGGTGGACTATCGTACGTCTGACGAGCTTGGTGCAGAGATTCTGAAGGTATACTACGAAGGATACAAAGCCTGCCGAGATCGAGGCAAAGAAAAACTGGCTGCAACTCAACTGGATCCAGCCCTTCTTGACTCCGAAAATAAGGGTGCATCCTGAGTCTGATGTTGCTTCGTTTTATTTTTTAGGATTTGTGGAATTGTTTAGGAATTTTGTTGTAAAGAAATTTTTATTTCTGTTTAGGTGAACTTGTTCAAGTGTTAATGAAATTTCAATTTTCTTTACCATGACTTCTGTTTACTTCGTTTCTTGTCAGTAATTCAACATTAATGATCTTGAATGATCTTAACTTAAACTGTGAATCAGATAAGACATATAACAGTTAAGTTAAGAAATGAAATGAACTGAATTCAATGAGCTAAACTGAATGAACCGAACTCAACACTCAAACAAAATAAGGTAGCGTATACTTATCGTTTTCGAAGTGTGAGGTGTGTCGTGTACAAGGTGAGTTCGACTGATCCTCCTCGTACTATCAAGATCTTGTTTACCACTCAGGGTAGAACAATTTTATAAGGACCATGGAAATTGTTCCCCACTCGCGGTGGAACAAATTCATAAGGACACTCCTGACAAAAAGGCTACCATCGAATGGCTAGCAAGTCCGACCATACCTCCTTACTTCAGTGCATATTGATTTACCACTCGCGGTAAAAGCAATATTAAAAGGACCATGGAATTTGTTTACCACTCACGGTAAAACAAATTCATAAGGACACTCCTGCCGAAAAGGCTACCATCGAATGGTCAGCGAGTCCACCCCGTCCTCCTTACACCGATGAAGTTTGCCTACCCTGAAGGGCCTGACAAATTCATAAGGACCACCTGCCAAAGAGGCTACCATCAAATGTTCAGCGAGTCCCCCCCCCCCCCCGTCCTCCTTACTCCCATGTGAATTTAGGACAAATAGGACGAAGATCAATTATAAAAAAGTGAATCTTTTATTGATGATGAATAACTGTGTACAGACTTCTGATAAACTGACTCAATTTCTATTGGAAATATTTTCGAAGTCTGCCAGCATGCCAAGTGTTCTTGATCTCGGATCCGTCTAATGCCTTTAACCGATAAGTCCCGGACTTAGGTACTTCAATTACTTCATACAGCCCTTCCCAGTTTGGCATTAGCTTTCCCATGTTCTGAGGTGTAGACGTTTCGACTTCTCTGAGGACGAAGTCCCCCACTTCAAATCTATGAAGTTTAACCCCTTTGTTGTAATGTTTGGCAACTCTCCGTTGATAGGCTGTTAACTTGAACAAAGCCACCTCTTTGATTTCTTCCACCAAATCCAAGTTGGCCCTCAGTCCTTCCTCATTTTAGATCTCTCTGAACTAACTAACTCTAAGAGTTGGAGATCCAATCTCGACTGGGACTAAGGCATCAGTACCATAAGCCAATCTGAAAGGTGAATCCCCTGTTGTAGTTCTCGGTGTAGTCCGATAAGCCCATAATACGCTGAGTAACTCCTCTGGCCATCTTCCTTTAGCTTCGTCCAGTCTGCGTTTGATCCCGTTTAGAAGCGTTCTGTTGGTCACCTCAACTTGTCCATTCGACTGTGGATGAGCCACTGAAGTCTTCCTATGCTGAACCCCCAATTCTTTCAAAAATCCTTCAAATTTTGATCCCACGAACTGGCGTCCGTTGTCCGATATCACCACTTTAGGAATTCCGAAGCGAAACATTACGGACTCCTTCATGAACTTCAAACATTCTTGTTCCGTTATCAACCGAAGTGGCTTCGCATCTACCCATTTGGTCATATAATCGATAGAAACTATGACAAAACTGACCTGACCTTTAGCTTTCGGCAACGGACCCAATATATCTACCCCCTAGACAACAAAGGGTATAGGAGATAATATCGAGTATAGCTCTTCTGGTGGCTGATGTGGGATCGGACTATTGAGCTGGCACTTTTCACACTTCTTCACGTACTCTGTAGTTTCCTTGAAGATCGTAGGCCAGTAGTATCCCTGTCGAAGTACTTTATAATCCAAAGACTTAGAAGCCATATGATCACCGCAAATACCCTCGTGAACCTCCCGAAGAGCATACTCAGCCTCGGATGGAACCAGACACTTTAACAATGGTGACGAAAATGCCCTTCGATAAAGATCCCCATCAATAAGAACGAAATTGGCACTCTTATACTTGATCTTCTTTGCTAGCATCTGATCCGAAGGAAGGAAGCCATCTGCTAGATATACAATGTAGGGGGTCATCCAAAATTCGGATCGTTCGATACACATTACCGCTTCGTGCTGGATACTCGGCTGCTGCAAAACCTCCAAATAAACTGACCCATTAAAAACAACAGCATCCGTAGTGGCCAGCTTCGATAATGCATCGGCAATAGAATTGTCGTTACGTTCTATGCTCTGAAACTCATAAGATACGAAATACTGAAGCCGGTCCTTCAACTCTGCCAAATATTTGATCATCCTCATTTCACGAGCCCCATAATCTCCCGATAGTTGCTTGATGACCAGTTGAGAGTCACTGTAGATGATCAGCTTCTGGACTTCTAAACTTTTTACTAACCGGACTCCTGCCAACACTGCTTCATATTCGGCCTCGTTGTTCATTGCTCTGAATCCAAATCAGATGGCCTACTGCACCTTGAATCCCTCTGGACTTGTCAAAATAATCCCTGCCCGCTGACATCCGTAGTAGAAGACCCATCTGTATACAACGTCCATGAATTTTGACAGTGCTGAAGAATTACAACTGCTCGATTGGACGTCTCAGTTTCTGGCAGCTCAGTATCTACTTCAGAGAACGAACACTCCACCATAAAATCGGCCAAGGCTTGACCTTTGATAGCAGTTCGGGGATGATATTCAATAAAAAATTGGGATAATTCCATAGTCCACGCTGCTAATCTCCCCCAAACTTCTGACTTGCTCATCACCTTCTTCAGTGGTTGATCCGTGTAGACAACTAGGAGCCGACCTTAAAAATATTGCCGAAGCTTTCGACTATCAATTATTAAAGCGAATGAAATTTTTTTAATATTTGGGTATCTGGTTTCAGCATCTCTTAGGACGTGACTGATATAATAGACTGGATGTTGTTTCCCACTGACCTCCCAAACCAGTACTGCTCCAACTGCCAACGAAATAGCTGCCAGATATAAATACAAAGTCTCAGCTGGAGCAGGTTTCAACAATAAGGGAGCCAAAGATAGATATGTCTTTATGCTTTGGAAGGCGTCTTCACACTCCGAAGTCCATTGGAATGTCTTCGCATTCTTCGGTCCCTTCAATGTGTCGAAGAATGGTAAGCATCTCTCTATGGATTTGGACATGAATCTCCTCAAGGCTGCAATCCTACCGGTCAAACATTGAACGTCTTTGAATGACTTAGGATTGGCCTCAATGCCCCTTTAACTGACCAGGTAACCTAGGAACTTCCCTGTCCCGAGTCCGAAGGTACACTTTGTAGGATTGAGACTCAATTTGTGATGGCGGACCATCTGAAAGCATTCCTCCAGATCATCCAAATGTTTCTGAATCATCGTGCTCTTCACGATCATATCATCCACGTACACCTCTATGTTTTTTCCCAACTGCTTCTGGAAGACAAAGTTCATCATTCTCTGGTAAATGGCTCCAACATTTATCAGACCGAAGGTCATCTTTTTATAAACGTACACCGAACGGTGTGTGATGAATTCTGTCTTTGGAATGTCCTCCTTGCACATAGAAATTTGATGATAACCTGAAAAAGCATCCATAAAGCTTAGTAGTGCATACCCCGAAGTCGCATCAATAAGTTGATCGATATGGGGTAGAGGATAGAATTCCTTTGGGCATGCTTTGTTTAGATCTGTGTAGTCGATGCAGACTCTCCATTTCCCATTCTGCTTCTGCACCAGCACTACATTTGTCATCCACTCCGGATAGTCGATCTCGAAGATGAAGTCGGCAGCTATCAACTTCGCGATCTCCTCATCAATGATCCTTTGGCGTTCAGGTGCAAAGATCCACCTTTTCTGCCGAACTGGCTTCTTTGATGGATCCATATCCAGCCGATGCTCGGCAATCTTTCGGCTAATCCCAGGAATATTGTGACGCCTAAAAATTAGGTATACATCACCCATCTTGGGTCGTCAGATACATGGTACACAATTCAAATACAACTTACTAATACAACTGTCGTGTACAATACGACAAAACATAACTGTGAGTTTGAATACAATTATTGTCTACTAGAGATTATACAAACTCAAAAAGAGTCCTCATTATAATTATTAATACACTATTTCACAGAATAGTGAGGACTACTAATGCTATCCTCTGGACCGTCACTCCGTTCCCCGACTAGTCCCTGCTATGTTCTCATTTCCTGAAGAGAACAGTGAAAGAAAGGGTGAGCTCAACTAGCCCAGTAAGAAATATTATGACTAAGATAATGCAAAATAAATTATCATTAGCCTTTAACAATGTTAAACTGATAAAATACAATAGACATCAAGTTTAACTACAGCGGATCAAGCAATCCATTAAAAGAGTCAAGTAAAAAATAAAATCTACTATCTTTTATGATTAAAAAAGTTTTTCATCACTGTTATCGCTGGGACTCAGCTTAATAAATAATCCACATCATTAAATCATCCCTGCACTGCAGGCCAAGGATATTCTTTAGTATCACGACCACGAATTATCCATGCACTACGGGCCAAAGATAATCGTGTTTTCATCAACGGTCCTGATCATGCCATAAAACAATTCATCTTTGCTCCCTTGGCCGAAGAGAATCCATAGCCATAATCATACCAAAAACTGTCCATCAATGCACTACGGGCCAATGAGGACTTTTAATTTTCACATCATTTGTAACATTACGGTCATGATTATACCGAATAATCCCTGGTCATAATCATACCAAGTCCATATATGCACTACAGGCCACAGATGACTTTGAACAAAATATAAACATGAGGATGATGACAATGATATAAGAATTCAATAAAACAAGTTCAAGAATTAATTTATCCAAGAACTGATAACGTTCAAATTGTCCACATGATACTGCTTTGTAGAGTAAAATTCAAGAATGATCAGAAGAATATTTCTATGAAAAGATATTGGATGAAGCGCAAATATCAAGGATATTCTACTAATTTCATGGAGTATAGAAGTTAAAACTATAACCAACTGAGTATAATAAAGAATGGAATAACAACAGAAATCACCATGCATGCGGTACTTCGCATAGACAGATTATTCCAACAGAATAATAATAACGGAACCAGGTCAGGCAAAATTTGCACCAACAGGATGTTCTAACATAATAATAAAGACGGAACGAGGTCCGGTGTAAAACACACAGACAGGATGTTCCAACGAAATAATAATAAAGACGGAACCAGGTCCGGTGTAAAACACACAGACAGGATGTTCCAACGGAATAATAATAAAGACGGAACCAGGTCCGGTGTAAAACACACAGACAGGATGTTCCAACAGAAAAATAGAAGAATGTCACCAAGTATAGGGTAGACCGCGTATACAGGTTATTCCAACAGAACAATAAAGAAATGGAATAACAGAAGTTCTCTTCTTGAATACAAAAGAATAATATCCCTTACCGTAACAGAAACTGGATATAGGAAAAGAAAAGTTAAGTAGCAAAAAGCTTTTCTTCTATCTCTCTATAGTTTTTCTCTCTAGAGTTCAGTGAATTTGTAAGAAAATAATGAAGGAATGAGCTTCTATTTATAGGAAAATGGAATGCATAGTAACTAATCCATGAACGGTCCAGATTGATTTACTTTAATCTGACGGTCCATATTTAAAGAAAAATCTTTTAAATAAAATATAATATATTTTATTTGTATAAAAAGATTTTTACTATGCAAACACTATGCAACACTATGCAAAACACTATGCAACGTTATGTATAATAAAATATAATATATTCTATTTATAGAATAACTTTAATAAAGTATTCTGTTTTATATAAAAAGATGTTTCTGTTTTATTACGTTAATAATACGAATAAAACAAAACGTCATCATCGCTATAATAATTCATATTATTAATCGACAATAATTGAATCAAACTGAGCGACTTCTCACATAAATATCAATAATCAATACCGTGTGCTATTATGCAACAACGCGTATTACTGTACTTTTGCTACCCAGTAGTTCAACAGTATCAACGGTAAAACTTCCGCCTTTATTTTTAATAAAATATTTTTGTCGTTTTCTCAATCCGATAATAATTTCATTGTGGGGTCCACCAATAATTGTACCATCATACGAATATTTTCCGACACAAAGAATATTCCCTGACCAATCGAATATAATATAATAACTTGCATACTTTGCAAAATTTATAAATACTACCCACAACTATAATATTATCTCAAATTCACACCATAATATTAAAAAATTATTTCGAGAAAATTAATTCTTTATTCATAAAATCTTGGGTTTCACAATCTCCCCTTCTTATGGAATTTCGCCCTCGAAATTTACGTATGTACCTGGTATACCGAACAGGTGAGGATACCATGACTTCACTTCAAATTCTAACTCTTGAGATATAACCTTTAAGTGTTGAATACGATTCTTCTTATCCAAGATTGTAACACGTATCTCTTCAAACGTTAAATCATCCGCTATCTCGTCCGGTTCTAAATTAATAATGTGGTTCGGGTAGTCCACATATTTACGTAACATCGATACGAAAAAAAATGTTATGAACACGCAATATATTTGGCGGTAAAACGAGTCTATAAGCCACAGTTCCTACTCAATCGAGGATTTCAAATGGGCCAATTAAATCAAGGGTTGAGATTTCCTCTCTTCAGCAACTCTTGCTTCTAAAATAACACCCTCTTGAACCTTCTTCTTCACATTCATCAGATTCGGGTATGTAGCTTGAGCGTCTTTAACTTTATCGATTAAAGTCAATTTTACTCGTATATTCGTTATCTTCACGTGGGTCCCAAGAGTCTTTAACTCTATCTTCATCATTTGCAAGTTATACGAAATGAGTCTTTGTGTTAACAACATCGCACTTGTAAACGCATACGATCTTCTACTCAACACGTTAGCTACCACGTTTGCTCTTCCACGATGATATTGAATAGTACGATCGTAATCTTCAACAGCTCGAGTCAACGTCTTTGGTGCATGTTACTTTCGTTTTAGTTGAAAAAATTATTTTGAGGGTTTAAGAAATGGTTTTTGTACTGGTGTCAATACAAATTCGATTTCACGCTCTAGGGTAAGCTAAGAAGTCTTCAGGAGTACGTCAAGAGATTTATTAATGATAAAAATATCATTCAAAACTATTACTCACCTCCAAGACTTGGATAGTACGTCACATTGATACCAACTGTGACTTCTATCCCTTAACCTAGATAGCACCTCACAATGATACCTATCAACTTGTTATCGTCATTCACGACGTCGCCTATAGAAAGTCTGGCTTTGGTGCATTCCATACAAGAAAGTCATCAACAAAAGGATCGAGGCTCTTTACTTATGGCTTGATATGACAATGATTGAATTTAGTGGTTTGGTTGCTTGAATTCGCATAATAGGTTGGTTAGGAATATGAAAGCTAACAACCTTACGAAAAACATGATGAATAGTTAACCAATCGTTTCCTAAAATCGCATCAAAGGCAAGTATTTTCAAAGAGACAAGATCAACACGTAACGTGAAAGTGTCGATTTGAATCAAATAAGATTTATAAATAGTTGAGGTAACGAAGGTTTCTCCCAATGGAGTTTCAATAGATAAATCAAAGTTTAACTTCTCCGGAGTTAAGTACAAACATTGAACACAACTAGGTGAAATAAAAGAGTGAGTAGAACCGGTATCTAACACGGTATAGACTTCTTAAGAGCTTATGATTAACTTACCTGTGATAATTTTATTCAGGTTCCTCGTCACGAGAGAAAAAAAATGCTCTCTCTTAAACTACCGGCTTTGGCTTGGCTGGGACATCCTTTGGCATCATTACCCCAGCTGGAATTGACTTCATTCTACGACAAAATCGAGCTAGGTGTCCTTCTCTTCCGTAATTAAAACACGCTTTGGATTGCTGCGTACAGTTTGGACGGATGTGTCCCTCCTGTCCGTATTTGAAACATACGACCGGTGGTCGTTTTTCTTCCTTTGAAACGAGTGTCGGTGCTGCTATATTTCCATCATTATTGAACCTTCTTTTCTTGAAATGTCCATTTCTATTATCTTAGCCATGATTACCACCGAAGTGGTTACCATTCTTGGCATGATAATTTCTCCCGCGATAGTTATCATTGTTCCGATGGCCATTGCCACCGGTATGATTATTATCATGTTGTTGGTCATTACCATTTGGTTGTGATGACTCATTATCGTGCTCCACTAACTGAACCCTATTCACAATATCTGAATACAAACAAAGTTTGTGAGAAATGAGGTATTGACGTATATCGGGTTTCAAACCTCGCAAAAACATTCGCGTCATTCGCTCCTCATTATCAACCAAATGGGACGCAAACCGGGATAACTCCGCAAACTTAGCCTCGTAATGCGACACGGTCATATTGTTTTGCTCCAGTTCGATGAATTCTACCTCCTTCATGTGACGAATACTTTCAGGAAAGTACTTGTCATTGAATAATTCTTGGAACTTCTCCCAAGACATCTTGAGTGCGTCAGGCTGGGTACGTTTTACAGATTCCCACCAATGATCTCCTCTTTCACGCAACATAAAGGTGGCGAATGGAACCTTTTGCTCCTCTGATCATTCCAAGACATCAAATATCTTGGTAATCTGCTTTATCCGTGTCTCCGCCTTAAGTGGTTCTGGCTTTCACAAAAACTCCGGTGGTCCCAGCTCCTTGAACTGCTTAGCGGTGACCGTCCGAGAGTTATCATTATTTCTACCTGCATTTTGGACATGAGCTGCCTTCGCCTGTTGTTGCATGAATTACATAAAGTCTCTGACCATTCCATCATTCACCATTTCATCGGTGTTATTATTTTCATGAGGAGTATTGTCCTCTAGTTTCACATTATCCTGATTATTGATCTATGGAGACTCAACGGTCTCCTGTGCTCCATTGATAATTTCAACATTCTCGGATGCCATTTTCAAACACTGCCACAAAACAAGGGTTAATTAACATATCACATATTATCCCTATACTTTGACCGACCAATTAAATACCAAATAAATTTAAGTAGGTCATATTAGCGAAGGAATTCCCCGTCTCTCCCCTCCTAATTCTAGTCTCACATCTTAGCCAGGGATCATATCCCTAAGCTTTAATACCAACTGTGACACCCCTAAAATTAGGTATACATCACCCATCTTGGGTCGTCAGATACATGGTACATAATTCAAATACAACTTACTAATACAACTGTCGTGTACAATACGACAAAACATAACTGTGAGTTTGAATACAATTATTGTCTACTAGAGATTATACAAACTCAAAAAGAGTCCTCATTATAAGTATTAATACACTATTTCACAGAATAGTGAGGACTACTAATGCTATCCTCTGGACCGTCACTCCGTTCCCCGACTAGTCCCTGCTATGTTCTCATTTCCTGAAGAGAACAGTGAAAGAAAGGGTGAGCTCAACTAGCCCAGTAAGAAATATTATGACTAAGATAATGCAAAATAAATTATCATTAGCCTTTAACAATGTTAAACTGATAAAATACAATAGACATCAAGTTTAACTACAGCGGATCAAGCAATCCATTAAAAGAGTCAAGTAGAAAATAAAATCTACTATCTTTTATGATTAAAAAAGTTTTTCATCACTGTTATCGCTGGGACTCAGCTTAATAAATAATCCACATCATTAAATCATCCCTGCACTACAGGCCAAGGATATTCTTTAGTATCACGACCACGAATTATCCATGCACTACGGGCCAAAGATAATCGTGTTTTCATCAACGGTCCTGATCATGCCATAAAACAATTCATCTTTGCTCCCTTGGCCGAAGAGAATCCATAGCCATAATCATACCAAAAAATGTCCATCAATGCACTACGGGCCAATGAGGACTTTTAATTTTCACATCATTTGTAACATTACGGTCATGATTATACCGAATAATCTCTGGTTATAATCATACCAAGTCCATCTATGCACTACAGGCCACAGATGACTTTGAACAAAATATAAACATGAGGATGATGACAATGATATAAGAATTCAATAAAACAAGTTCAAGAATTAATTTATCCAGAAACTGATAACGTTCAAATTGTCCACATGCTACTGCTTTGTAGAGTAAAATTCAAGAATGATCAGAAGAATATTTCCATGAAAAGATACTGGATGAAGCGCAAATATCAAGGATATTCTACTAATTTCATGGAGTATAGAAGTCAAAAATTTAACCAACTGAGTATAATAAAGAATGAAATAACAACAGAAATCACCATGCATGCGGTACTTCGCATAGACAGGTTATTCCAACAGAATAATAATAACAGAACCAGGTCAGGCAAAATTTGCACCAACAGGATGTTCCAACATAATAATAAAGACGGAACGAGGTCCGGTGTAAAACACACAGACAGGATGTTCCAACGAAATAATAATAAAGACGGAACCAGGTCCGGTGTAAAACACACAGACAGGATGTTCCAACGGAATAATAATAAAGACGGAACCAGGTCCGGTGTAAAACACACAGACAGGATGTTCCAAAAGAAAAATAGAAGAATGTCACCAAGTATAGGGTAGACCGCGTATACAGGTTATTCCAACAGAACAATAAAGAAATGGAATAACAGAAGTTCTCTTCTTGAATACAAAAGAATAATATCCCTTACCGTAACAGAAACTGGATATAGGAAAAGAAAAGTTAAGTAGCAAAAAGCTTTTCTTCTATCTCTCTATAGTTTCTCTCTCTAGAGTTCAGTGAATTTGTAAGAAAATAATGAAGGAATGAGCTTCTATTTATAGGAAAATGGAATGCATAGTAACTAATCCATGAACGGTCCAGATTGATTTACTTTAATCTGACGGTCCATATTTAAAGAAAAATCTTTTAAATAAAATATAATATATTCTATTTATATAAAAATATTTTTACTATGCAAACACTATGCAACACTATGCATAATAAAATATAATATATTCTATTTATAGAATAACTTTAATAAAGTATTCTGTTTTATATAAAAAGATGTTTCTATTTTATTACGTTAATAATACGAATAAAAAAAAACGTCATCATCGCTATAATAATTCATATTATTAATCGACAATAATTGAATCAAACTTAGCGACTTCTCACATAAATATCAATAATCAATACCGTGTGCTACTATGCAACAACGCGTATTACTGTACTCTTACTACCCAGTAGTTCAACAGTATCAACGGTAAAACTTCCGCCGTTATTTTCAATAAAATATTTTTGTCGTTTTCTCAATCCAACAATAATTCCATTGTGGGGTCCACCAATAATTGTACCGTCGTACGAATATTTTCTGACACAAAGAATATTCCCTGACCAATCGAATATAATATAAAAACTTGCATACTTTGCAAAATTTATAAATACTACCCACAACTATAATATTATCTCAAATTCACACCATAATATTAAAAAATTATTTCGAGAAAATTAATTCTTTATTAATAAAATCTGGGGTTTCACACATATCTTGTGGTTCCCATGCAGAGATGTCCGCGTAGCAGCGAAGAAGTTCCATAAGATTTGTCCGGAGAGGTTTCGGCAAACCCAAACCAATCTTCACTGTCTTTTCTTTCTTTCCCAGGACCAGCTCGATATCCTCTATCTCTCCTGTAGGAATAACCAATGGCTCCGAACTGCTTTCAGTGAAGGGCTCGATCTCAATTGCCATGGTTTTCTTCTGCTTGCTGACCCCTACTCCCGAGGAAATGACGGCGTTCCGATAGCAGCGCTGGGCCAGGTCCAAGTTCCCTGTCACCTCTCCAACTCCGTGTGCCGTAGGGAACTTGATCTTAAAATGAGGGATGGAAGTCACTGCTTGGAGAGCAGTTAAGGTAGGTCTTCCCAGTATGGCGTTGTAGGCCGAATCTACATGCACAACATAAAATTTACATGTTATTTCTACCTGTTGGGGAGTAGTACCGAAGATAACCGGTAGCTCAATAGTCCCTGCCACTTTGACCGGATCGTTGCTGAAGTAATATAGGGGAGCCTCCTTCCCAACCTCCATCTTTTCCCCATCCAGATGCATCCTCTGATAAGCATGGGCATACAAGATATCCATAGAGGACCCGTTGTCTATCATCATACGCTTCATATCTACTGAGCCCACTTGCGCAGTGATTACTAATGCCCCTTCATGGGGCTCAATGGATTCCGAAGGATAATCTGCATCGGAGAAAGATATAGCAGTCCCTTGAAATAGTCTGTCAACCTTCAGGGGAATACCTTCCACGGACATGACTGAATCCAGATATCCCCTCCTCTTCTTTCCTACCAACTTCCCCGCTGTCCCACCGGTTATTACATCAACGACGTGCCTTGGTGGCTAATTTGGAGTAGGCTGCATGGGGGGAGCCGTTTGAATCGTCTGAACGGTACAGTTAACATTTTGCTGCTCTTGTTGGTCTCTCCCGGCCACATATTGAACCAGCAAACCACTTTGAACCTTCCTCTCCACAAAATCTTTCAAATCGCAACACTCATTAGTGTCGTGACCTACAGCTTAATGATAGCCACAATATTTTCGAGCGTTGTCCTGTCCTGGCTTAAAGCTATCACGAGGTGGTTCAAAGAACGGTTGGCCCCTGATCTGATCTAGAATCACTGACCTATCCATATTCAGTTTGGTGTAGACCTTATTCACCTTCGGGGCAGAAGCAGGTGGGCGATTATTTCCTTGTCGCCATGGGTTATTGTATTTCTTCGAGCTTCCCTCTGGCCGATCGTTATACCCCCCCAACCTTCTTCTGATCGCCTTCCGCTTTAGGAGTATTTGTCTCCTTTATTAGGTCCGAAGAAGGACATTTCAGGCTATTCATGGCCTTTTCCACCACAATATAGCCTTCTGCTTTGTCAAAGGCTTCTGCCAAGTTCTTCGGATGATGAAACATCAGCTTCTTCACCAACTTTTTAGATTTTACCAGATCCAGCCCATTCTAAAACAAACCTACAACCTGCAGATCATTGAGGTCCTCCACCTGGCCAACTGCTTCCCTGAACCTCTTCACGTACTGACCCAAGGACTCATTGGTGAATTGTCTGACCTGTGCTAAAGAACCAGTGGGCTTCCCACTTTTTTGGTTGCTCCCAAACCGGGCATGGAATTTGTCACACAGATCGGACCATGAAGATACTGAATCTACCGGCAAAGTTCCCATCCACTGCCTCGCATCCTTCCTTAGCGTTGTGATGAACGTATGGCATTTGGCAGCATCGGTAAAATCATAATAATCCATCAGTCGGTCAAATGCTTGGCTATGGTCATAAGGGTCTCTAGACCCATCGTAACTCTCCATCTGAGGCAATTTCTTGGTGGTGTCTGCCTTCTCCTTAAGAATATCCGAGGAAAATGGGGACGCCTTCTTTTCCGGAGTATCCTTCACCTGTTGAACCTCAGCTGATTGTTTCCGGAGCTCTTTTAATTCCTTTACCAAATAATCCACTCCTTCCGGTTGAGATGACGCTTCTTTCTCCGGTGACTCCTTCCTCTTCTGAGTGGACCGGTTCTTTACCATAAAACCCCCGACTTTTGAGGGATTTTTCTGACGATGATGGTCCACAAAGCGGAGTGCCCTCGGTGGACTCTCTGGTGTACGACCCCTAGATCTGCTTCGCCTTTTAGCTTGGCCGCTGTGGTGAGAGTGTGCAACAACGAGCGCCTTCTTTGCATTTTTGGGAGTGTACTCTCTGGATCGACCTCTTCGTCCACTTTGACCCTGCTCTTTAGAACTGACAAGGTGATGTGCCCTCTTTGATCTTTGAGTAGTAGGGCTTCTTGATCTTCTTCTATCTCGAGGTTGGCCCCGAGACTCACGACCTGAATGAACGGGTTCTTTCCCACTCCGATGTCCACGTTCTTCGGACTGAACATAACTGGATGCTTCATCACTTATCTCTGCCATTCGAGACATCTTCTCAGCTATATCCCGTCGCTGCTTCATAAGTACCTCCACGGCCTTATCTGCTTCGTCTGCCATCTTAGCCAACCGGGAGGCCTTTTCGTCTTGGTCATCTCGGTATCGAGTTCTAGGCGAGGTGCCTTCTACTCGTTTCCGACCATGACCAGATTCTTTCTCTGTCGTGAAAACTAGTTTTCTCTTAACTTTGCTCACGATCTTTTGTCGAGAATCTTCATGCGAACGTTTGGACGCTATGCTGGCATGAACACTTACTGCAGGTCCCAAACGATCCTTGACAGACACTCGTGGTGCTGATTCACTGACAGCCATCGGCTGCCCTTCAGGTGTAGGCGTTTTGCTCTTCCCCATTGATTCTGACGTAGAACGAACACAGTTTGTGATTGAAAATATTCAGGACACTAGAACTCACCACTCCTTCTAGCTCCAATGTTAACGTCAAGATCTTCTCCAACGTCCCAATCACGTAAGACGTCCTGATCCTGCACACTAAACACAGTCAACACCAAAAGCTTGACGGCTTTGACCGTCGGGGGATAGCTCAAGCGTGAGAGTCAGTACAGGCGGTTACAAGGGTTAACAATAGAGGATAAAAAATGTCTAGCATCTTGAGAGATAAAATTATCAGTTGTATGAATGCGTACCTTTTCTTGGAGACTTCCTTGCTAGGTTATATTCTTTTGCCCGGTTTACCGTGCCACCTACTACCGTCTGACACAACCCCCTACTCCTCAGTGATCTCTGCCGACTGCATGCAGGTTGTCACCTTTTTCCTCTACTGTGCATACCGCCGGCCGGCTATAATCTCATCCACATTAATGATCTGCATACTTTTGGTCAACAACCATCCTTTTTGATCATTACAAGTCAAATATAAAGATATTAAAAAGACCTAATGGGTCAACCCATCGATCCGACCCGATATTATAAGGATTTAACAGGAATAAGACGATGACTAGGCCCAATCAACTTAAAGGCTTAATAGTGAAGACCCAATGTACTAATTAAATAAATAGGCCCAATCCATTCGGCCCAATGGGAGAAATATCATGACCCAACAGTCACCAAAATATTATTAAAAACACTGTTGATATAACATTGTTTTTAACAGTTTTTACAAAATTCGTTACTTTCAAAATATATAAAGTTTTTAATAATATTTTGGTGACTATAATGTGGAGTTTGATTATATCTTAATACATTTTAACAACTCACCTCTTAATGTATTTTAACAATTCATATTTTTGTATTAAGAGATTCTCTGAATAGTTAATATATAAATACGAGTCTAAACTATTAAGATGAACTCTTAATACAAATATGTGAGTGTTTAAAATATATTAAGAGATGAACTATTAAGATGCATTAAGATACAATCAAACACAAAGATTGATATTAAAAGTGAATATTAGATGATATGTATGATTATGATACATTATAAATACTAGAATTGTAAGTTAGTACGGACCATCATTTATTGTCTTGACATCCCTTTGGAGTGGAATCGGACTAGCTAGAGAAATTGTTATCGGTTCCGAATTTCTCACAAGACAAATAATTTTTTAGATACCACACTACAAGAAAAAGGGTCATCTGCGACCAATGATATCAACGAACGCCCTATCCGATCGTTGATAATAATAATAGCGACCGCTATCTGTGACCGCGAAGGATTCTAGTCGCTAGTTTCTATCAGCGACCGCATGATTTCCTCCAAAAATTTGGTGTGAATCCCTGGCGCAATCTTTTTTGCGACTAATCTCTATCAGCGACGACCTGGCGATCGCTGACGGCGGTTGCTGACGGCGGTCGCTATTAATAGTGGTCGCTGATGTCCATCCAGCGACCAGATTACCTGCGACTACTATCAGCGACCGCATTCGGTCGTTAATACTCATCTGCGACTATATGCGGTCGCTGATATGCGGTTGCTGATAAGCCTTTTTATTGTAGTGCCAATTCAATAATCATTGAAAAAAAATATTGAGCATGTTATTTTTTTAAGAGTATTTTGTATGCATTATACCTTCCTTACTACTAATGTGTAATCAAAGAGTTTTATATGCTCCCAAGATTATTCAAGTTGATTCTCTTGTTATTAAAATTTTTTAATAAAACAAAATAGAAAAATAAAATGAAATGAAAAAAATCACTTTCTTTTCAAGGATTTAAATTGAAAACTAAAAAATAACATACATATATCTGTTCTAGTTCTTATTATACCTTTTCTATCACTAATAATATATCACCACCAATAATAACCACACTATCTTTCTCTTTTGTATAATGTTAAGGAATCTAAAATGTACCTCAAATACATATGATTAAGTTGTTTTTTAATTATTGGTGTTTGAAACCCCAAATTTGAAATGCTAATTCTGAAATTTATAACATTACATTATTATCTAGGTTGGAATTAAATAAGGAAACAATATATAAAACTAAAATTATTCAGTTTATTTATGCCTCCTCAAAATTATTCAGTGATACTACAAGTAAAAAGGAAATATATATTAATGGTTTATTTTTAGCTAAGAATTATTTATGTGGACAAACCGACAGTAATCAAAGCAAAAATAATCTCACAAGTTCCAAAACAATAAAGAGAAAAAAAGAGACAAATTATTAACTATAAGTTCCATACCAAAGGATGATCGGGCGGCGGCGACAGTGACAGCGTTGGCGGCAGCGTGTGTGTGTCACTCTCTTCCCCCTTCTCCCTCCTCTTTTATCCTTTTTTTTTTTCGTTTTATTTTCTGTCGACTATCTAGTGCCTGATCGAGTTAAAAAGGATTAGCGATCATTTTCTGTGACCACATACGGTCGTTGATATGTAAATATGTGGCTTAATTAGCGACCACTCTGCGGTCGTTGTTAAGTTTCGATCGTAATTAATCTCCCCGCACCATTTTTGCGCTAAATTAATAGAGGGAAATATTTTCGACGGCCGTTGTGCGGTTGCTAAATTAAATAGCGACTAAATAAATATGTGGTCGATATTACTAGGATTAGCGACCGCAAATTGCGGTCACTAAATGTCTTGGTCGATGTTGGGCCTTTTTTTTGTATTGTCAGTCATAATAAACGTCTTAATTTGTCTTTAATAATTTAATTGATCATTTTTAAAATATAAATTATTTTTATATTAATAATATTAATATAAATTATTAAATTATTTTTTAAATTATTTAAATTTCAAATAAATCATTATTTTAAACGGTCTCAAATTAAGATGTATGCATCTTTTAGAATTATGGGTTAATGGTGCACATGAACGTAGTATGCATGGGTTATATAGTTATAGCCTTACAGGAATGACACACGGAAAGTGACGAGGTACTAAAATAATTTTTATTTCTCTTTCTCTTTCTCTTCTTCTTCTAATAATAATAATAATAATAATAATACATTAAAATAATACTGAGTTACTGAATATTACATTTAAAAAAAATACTGAGTTACTGTATTATGAGTCCTTTTACATGGACATGTTTATTGGATATGAATATTGAACATTTTCAATTTGTTTATTTTTTATTTGTTACTCTCAAAAAATGTATACTATTTATTTCAACTAATTTTTTTACAAACTATAATGTTTTAGGTGTAATTTAGATACATATATCAAAACAGGGTTATACAGGCTGTACAACCCGGTTCTTGTACATATGTATCTAAATTACACCTAAAACACTATATTTTATAAAAAAAATTGTTAGAATAAATATTATATATTTTTTTAGAGTCACAAGCAAAAAATAAAAAAAATAAAAAAATAAAAATGTCTAATATTTATGTCCAATAAACATGTCTGCCGAGACTTATTGGCTTATTGTTGTATTATACATGCATTCTAATGCATATACATACTCCTGCATTATAATGCATATATAATGCATATACTTCTTAGAGTATAAATTAGTAGGGTAGTGTTTCTTAAAGATATGACATTTCTAACAATCTAGTGGTATAACAGAACTGTATAAAATCACCGGCAGCGGCAGTTCGGTGGTGCGGGGGCGGCAGGCGGTGGTGGAAATTGCTAGAATTGATAAATAAATAATAAAAAATCATGTGGAAGCTAAAGATAGCGGAAGGGAATAAGAATGACCCGTATTTGTACAGTACCAATAATTTTGTAGGGCGGCAAACGTGGGAGTTCGACCCGGATTATGTGGGTAGTCCGGGAGAGCTAGAGGAGGTGGAACAAGCTCGACGTCAGTTTTGGGAGAACCGGTATCAGGTCAAGGCTAGTGGTGATCTCCTCATGCGTATGCAGGTAACCTTAATTTCTTACATACATTCATTTCTCTTAATTATCCCTTCTCATTTTTCTTGGGTTACTGAGTTTTTTATAAGTTTTGTACTCCCTCTTCCGTTACGTTTTAGAAAATTATTTTTGTTATTTAATATAAATCGTTTGAGAATTTCAAATAAGCATTAATTATTTAATTTTTAATATTATCTCAAGTAATAAATATAACTTTGGTTCTCAATACAAGGACAATATAGACAATTGATATTATATTTAATATTATACAATTTTTTTTTTAATATTTATGTACAACTCTAAAATTATTTATATTAAATAACATGGATTATTGTTCAAGAGTGTTGTATTAAAGAAAAATAGTCTTTATTAGTTAATTTAAATTCTACTTTTGGTTTTAATACTCCTTGTCCCATCAAAAGAGTCATGTTAGTAGAATTTTGATTATGTATTCTCATTTTATACTACTAAGATGATTATAAACTTTAAAAATTATTAGTAGCTAGCTAA